>JAMAJV010000019.1:0-710633 GCA_023628835.1 Sordariomycetes sp. S4602 | reverse complement strand
TGTTATGGCCCGTGTCAGTTAGCAGTGGCTAACACCCGCAAAGAGGCCATGGAAGTCGGCGCGCAGATTTGTGAAGCTGTCGAGTCTGGCGACGACGCCTCGGCCACGGAGAGCGGTGACGACGCTTCCGCGACCGAGACCGATGAGGAGGACCAGCCTACCGAGACCGGCGAGGAGGATCCCGAAGAGACTGGTGACGACAGCAGTGACGAGGGTGGTGACGACAGTGGTGCCGACGACTCGGAGGGTGGTGATTCGGAGGACGAGGACGCAGAGGGTGACGAGGGAGCGGCCATGAAGCTCAGCGGGTATGGCTGGGCTGGCGCAGCTGCGGCCGCCGTTGCTCTTATCTTCTAAGCGAAGCAACCCTGTTGCCTCGCGGAGACAGATCGACCCCGTCGCCATGTGTATGTCCGCGGGTGGTCTTAATAGCGGACAAGGCCTGGCCCTAGTCCCACCGTGTGGAGATGCTGCTTGGGATGTGTGATTGTATGTAATTGGAAAGATTTTAAGCTGAGGTTTGGTGGCCAGAGAAACAGTCTATTTCTATCATTAATACGAAGCAACCCCTTCATACCACGCAATGCTCTTACCCAAGAATTTTACCCTCTATCCGGTCATGCAATAGCCAAGTCTAATACCGCCCTGCAAGGTTAAGAAGTACAACCACCGAAGGAGACGCGTGCACCTAATCTATCCCGGATCCCCGGAGTGCCTCTCAGCCGGGGCCGAACCGCCCAACAACTGGCCCTTGGCCGCCGTCAAACATCTTCTGTAGCTGGTCCATCGCGTGGAACTTGGCCGCGAACTCCATCCCTGCTCTCCGGCGCTGCTCCGTTCGGCGCCAGTCCCATTCCGGATCCTCCTCCGTCTGCGAGAACAGGTCGCCCTCCGGTAGATCGATGTCCTCTGGCGTTGCCGCATCGTCGACAGCCCAGCCACCGGGACGCTCGGGAAGAAGCCCGCTCGCGTCAAGGACGATGCCCGGGTGGACCGTGAGCCTGCCAAGCTTGAACACGTATTTGCTGACAGCGGTGGCGTGGATCTTCTTCTCCCAGTCCTTCACGGCCTCCTTACCCGCCGTGCGGTTCAGTCGACCGAACTTGGGGTCCAGCCACTCGGTGGGACGGCCCAGGCCCTTGGGGACGTAGTGCGTCACAATATACATCCACTTCCTATCCCAGGCCAGCACGCGGCTCCACATCTCGTAGGCCCGGTAGGGGGCGATCTCCTTGTGGAACGAGCAGTGGACACTACCAAGCATGATGCCAAATGAGCCTGTGGATGGCTTGCCCGTCGTGGGGTCGATGACGAGCTGGGTGCGGGCATTGTCCACTACGGCGCGGATGCCCGAGCCGCATATATACGAGACAAGGTGGGTGCGGCTGATGTCGAGGTCAGCGAAGTAGGTGCTGTTGCTCTTATGGACATTGTAGTCGATTTCGAGGAGGGGCGCGCGGGATCCGGATATCACCGGGGCGAAGAGCGCGCGGGGGCCGAGTTGCGGCGCGCGGCGCAGGAAGTGGTGGTAGTAGATCGGATAGAATACTCGGCTCTGCACAGCGCGCGCATGCGCATGTTAGCTTACTGGACCAAGAAGGCGAGCTCGGAGGCTTTGGAAGGCAGGGAGTGCGGGCTCCTGCGCGTGGCTCAGGAAGGGGGGGGAGGGGGAGCCTCAGCTGTACGTACAGTCCAGGCAAAGGGCATGTTCTTCCAGTTGAATATCGCAAACAGCACCATGAGAATCCGAGACACCCGCCCGGGGCCCGTGAAAAACTGCTTCAGCAACACGGCCCATTGGGTCTTCCAAGCGGCATATCCAGCGGCCGCGACGGCGACTGGGCCTACGATAGGCACAAAGAGCGCCAGGCCGCCGGTCTTCGAAGAAGCTGACGCCATGGGGGGCTTGTTTGGCTTGGTCATGGTCAACGCGAGAGCCGTGGACAGCTAATTGGGGACTCTGCGCTTACAGGCCGACCGGGACGAGAGGATCGAGGGATGGACGAGGGCGGGCGCGGGGCATGGGGGCGTCAGCTCGGGGCCATAGGGCGGCGGAGGGTCGCGGGAATATATACGAGTACTCGGTAGGTCTGCGCGCTGTTAACTGTTGGGGAATTTAGTATTTGCGCACTCAACGTCAGTTACATGGCGTCAGCGGAGACCGCGGGCGCGCCAGGATGAAATTTGGGCCTCGGCCCAAACCCTTTTCAGCCCTGACGCTGAACTAGTCTCAGGGGTATGTTGTTTGTGGAATGTTCCGCAGAATGCTGACTAAATCGACATGGATCCTTGAATGCTGATCCATTGATACATTATCGGCAACGGCGAACTCGAACGGGAAATTCGTTGCTACATTGCCGCACCTATTCATCCATCTCTCTCGTTCTGCTTTCACGACATGGCCATAACATGCCATACTTTAGACACAAAGGGGAGCGCGTAATGATAGTCCCCAATGATGAATTGACTCCTAAGCGTCCCGACTAAATCCTAAACTAGCAAAACGAGGCGATGAAGTGGCGCCACATGTAAGTTTGAGAAAACACTTTTGCGGCCATCTGGTCCACCTTCTCCGTTATGGCCACAATCCTATCCGTCCATCCCCTTTCGATCACTCCTGCCAGGTATTAGAAAGAACCAAGGTGAGCGGATTCGGTCATCACAAGAGTCTCACGGTGGGTAGCGAGGGGTGAGGATACAAGACAGGCCCCCGGACAAATACTCTTGCCCGATCCGGCGGAGCCGGAGAGTTCCCCGTACCCCTTCGGCGTACACGGTCAGTGAGAGACTGGCCCACGGACCAGGTCGAGAACCCCCGGCTCTCTTTTACTATCTTTGGGCCGAGGTTGTTGAGATTTTATTTAGAAATAACTAGTGACTAGCGCCACCCGCCGCAACCGAAGATTTCGGGAAGTGTTCCTTCTTCGCGCTTCGCCGTCCGAGGTAGACCAAGGGCGAGAATCCCAACAAACTATGTACTCGGTATGCTAAAGTGGAGCTCGCGCACGCGGCCGACTGCCGGAAAAGGAAGGGCCGGACCGTTTTTGTGGAATCGGCGTTGCGCCCCAGTGGTCCAGGCCCCATTCTTGCTACTCGGGACACACTGACAGATCTCAACGGCTCTCTCGCCGCCAGGGGTAGGATGGAGTCTTGGTGCCACGAGCTGCCAACCATCGCTTATCCGTTTTCTTCTACACCCTGAATCTGAACCCGTGCTCTGACGCCTCCCCAGGCACTGCGTTGATGGCGCCCGGGACGTGCTCACCCGACGCAAGCTTCTTGTTCAGCCTCATAAGAATGAACCGAAGGACTGTTGCGGCTGCGATCGCTACAACACAGCCCACACAGTTGTGGACGAACGCCCCGATATAGCGGGGCTTCATGGAGTCATCGTAGAGGTATGACGCGTAGATGGACGAGCAATTGCTGAGGGCGTTAATGAAGGCGAGGGCGGCGGCACGTTTCGCTGGGGGCCGGGGGAGGGTGTTGGAGATCCATGTCAGTGCTGTCGTGTAGCCGCTATAAATTCCGGAGAGCTGTCCGGTTGCGGTCAGTACGGGTCCGAGAGGCCGGGCCATCTCTCGGCCGAGGCCCGCGTTGATTCCGCTGGGTGTCAGGGTGGCTTACCATCAGCATCATACTAACATACCGGGGAGCCACGGCGGTCGTGCTGGCTCCTAGGATGAAGGCCGCCGTGGCAAGGACGAGCGGAAGAACGATATGATAGTACCGTTCCCCCGTGCGATCCGCGTGCCACGAGTTGATGCAGGTCACGATGAAGCAAAGAATATACGGAGGGCTCGTAAGCAGGAGTGTCTCGACATCGCCAAACCCTAGCGTCTTGACAACTGTCGGGAAGAAGTTGGTGATGGAGCCGGTCGCCACAATGCCAAACACCAAGACGAGCTAGGCAGGTGTTAGTAGACGCCTCGATTGCTCACTGCGCTCCTCCGTCATGCGGGCGGGCAGGCTCACCAAAACCCAGGTTTTCACGTCCTCGAGAGCAAGCTTGAACCCGGCCCAGAGGGTCTGGTCTTCGGCACTAACCCAGTCGTCTTGGCCAATGTCCTCCTGTAGTCTCCACACCGCCAGTGCCTTCTCCTCCTCGTCAAGCCACGACGTCGTCCGCGGGAAGTTGGGAAGGATGAAGAACGCGATTAAGGCCAGAAAGACGGTGATGACGCCTTCGATGAGGAAGAGCCAACGCCAGGCGCGCCAACCCATCAGGCCGTCCATGTCGTTCGTGATCCCGGCGGAAATGAGGCCCGAGAAGGCGCCAGAGATCAGGGCGCCCGAGTAGAGCAACGTCGTGCGGAGGCCCAGCTCGGATCTGACATACCAGCATGACAGATAGTATAAACAGCCGGGCTAGCATACGGTCAGTAGGGTACGAGGACTGAGGCTCGCGACGCTCTCTGGGAAAGAGAGCGGAGGCAAACGTACAAAATACGCGGCTTCGACGAAACCTAGGAAGAAGCGGACTGAGAGGAGTCCCGCGTAACTATGGACGCTGGCTGTGGCTGCGGAAATGACACCCCAAACAACCATCTACGGACGTTAGCTCTTTGGGTAGTCTATAGCCGGTGCGGGGGGGAAGGGACGTACAGTTGCCGGGAGGTAGATGGCCGGCTTCCCAATTTTATTGAGAAACAAGTTGGAGGGGACCTGCATAAGGAGGTATCTGTCGCCGGTGTGAGCAAGATCGGGATTGTGAGCTTCCCATACGCCGATAAAGGAGAGCTTACCCTACGAAAAGGATACTGACGGCGGTCTAAGTCGAGCCGATGGACGTCAATCTCAGGTAGGACATGCGGACAGATCAACTGGTTGCCAACCTACCGGAAATTCAGACCCCTGAAGGTCTAGATCCTCTTTCAAGCCGGCAAGCGCGGCGGCGGCAATGTTGTTTCTGGGCTAGTGTAAGCTCAATCCCCTTGCCGCGACGAGAAGCATCGCGTGATCCGATGGAGCATACCTGTCGATGTAATTCAGGATATACATGATAATGATGGTGGGAAGCAGGCGTCCGTCGATCTTCCGCTTCAGCCTTTTCTCAACCTGCTCCCTATGCTCGGGCGTCATGTTGCGGATGATCTCGGGCGGCACCAACCCCCTCGGCTGCTGGACGCATCCTGCGACCCCGGGAGGGAAGCGTGTTCGGCGTCCTTCTCCTTGTCAGCCATGTCTCCGTCTCAATTCGAGGACCGAAGGAACGGTGATCGGTATCGCAGCTCCAGCTCAAGGACCGACGTCGAACGGGAAGCGGGGAAAGGCACCTCAGACGTGGTCGAGCCGTGGGAATCGAGAGGAGAGTAACGGCTCTTGGGGAGCATGGCGGCGGATGCTATATAATCGTCCGATCATTCCAGTCCGCTACCTTCCCCGCATACCAACCATGCACAAGGATACAGTCCTATGAGGTAAGAAGATCTGCAAGTACAGCATTGCATGTATATTAAGCTCGAAGGACGAAGAGGACTCGGCCCCGGCTACGGTACGACAGCGACCCTGCCGCGATACCCACTCGATGTTGCAATCTCCGAAGTACGGGCGGCTGGCCACCCATGTTTACGCAGATCCCGCGCCCATTATTGGGGCATGCCATGCGGGGTCACCGGTGTCTCTTTCACCCGAGAGTCGAGACGCCACCTTCTTGTCGCCGGACCCCCTCCCGGACAGGTCCACAGGCATCCATCAATGGCAGGGGGAAAGGCCTTCCTCCTTGCTCGAGGGGCGGGAGGGCGACGTCGGGCCGGAGCCAAGGATACAGAGGAACTTATGTCGCGACCAGGCTTTCTCAACGACGAAACCGTGAAGCGTATCCATTTCCATTGGCTACGCGGCTGGTCGAAGCCCGTTATTGGTGGGGATAGCGGGAAGCGATCCTTTTGGGACAGCGGCGCGGGACATGGGGATATCCCGGCACTTCAACGTCGAGTCTGTCTTGGCTTGGACATGCGGCGGCTTAGTAGTGGGACGAGATGGTTGGGTGGGGTTGGCGATCTGGAGAACAGCAAACCTGAGGGGTTAAAGTCACGCCAATTCCTGGGGTCGCAGCCACACCTTATTCTTTTTGGATGGACATCGGAGTCAACTCCGACTATGTGGAACTTGCTGAGTACTGTACCTTCTTCTCTGCTTGCCGAGATAGCAGATCTCCCACCGACATTGATTCTCGGGAGGAGCGAAAGGGGCGGGACTATAAAGGCCCGACGCTTCGTCCGCTAGATCTGGAAGACAGAATCCGAAAACGGGATTTTCGCCGCCACCAGTCCGCTAGAACGGGAAGGACCCAGGGCCCAGACAGGACAAAAAGCCAGTCTTGACACTGGTAGTGGGGTCAAGGAGACAAAGAGTCGAGGCCCGCAGTGGTACTTATCACCTTGCACGACTGGCGGGGCGTTCATATTCCACTCCATGCGGCTGCAAGTTCGTTCGACGGCTGTTCGCGACAATCCATGTGACAGGTATATCTTGGCGAGCGTAGTCGAGGCTGGCCCTCGCAATCCTCGCATTTCTAGAGGAAACACCGCCACAAAGGTGCGAGACGAAGGTGTTGGCTGGGTGGATCAGTTATCCTCACATGCACCCACGTATCCAAGATGTCTGGACTCGCGCCAAGCCGTGGCGCGGAGGATTGAACTTACAGCGACCTAGTCTGTCATCATCATTGCCTCCCCGAACACCGGGACGTGAAAAACATAATACTCGAGATGTTTGATTTTGGGTATCAATATAATACAGTGTCCATATAATTCGTAAAGACCGGCCGTTACACCGCATTCGCCAGGCGCGCCGCCGCCGCCGGTCCAATGCTCATGCCAGGTTGCCAAACGTTACCCTACTCGTGCCGACCCGTGCCACCCGATTCGAAGACATACAACGCTCAGTCCTCCTCCTCGCTGCTGGTTGTCTCAATATTCGCCTTAGATTTGGAAACCTTCCCCGCCTTCCCCGCCGCCTTAGCAACGGGCACATTCGCGTCGTCGGGGTCGTTGAAGCTCTGGCCCATCTTCTCCGAGAGCTCGGAGTTGATGCCCGGGATCGCTTTGAGGAGGTCCCCGTATTGCGCCAGGCTCAGCGAAATACCCTTCTTCCCAGGAAGGAACTTGTCGTCCTTCTGGTAGTATTCTCGGATATTGATCAGAGTAGATCCCTTGAATTCGGATATCGTCACCCTTCGGTTCTTTGACAACTAGGAGCACGAAAACGTTAGAATTGAGTGCTCCTCCATAGGGTACCCGGGCCCAAGGTGTGGACGCCAAGGGCGCAGTACCTGCCAATATGTGTTGCCATCGTCATCCCGGAGTGATCCCGCCGTAGAAGTCCCCGCCGGGCCGCTCTTGGGCTTCTTGGCAACTGGCGCCCCGGCCTCAGACCCGCTGTCCTCGTCTTCGCTCGCACGGCGTTTCATGGCTTTCCGGGGCATCTTGGCGGTTGAGGAATCGCGCGCCGCTCTGTGGGTTTGGACGTGACCAACGATGCAAGAATGTAGGCGGACGAGGTGGTGGAACAGTCAACCTTGATTACGCATTGGCGACGAGAGAAGAAAACCAAGACAGAGCTGCCGGGAAGAGGTCAACAACAGTAAGGTGCGTCAGAGGCAAGAGCTCCTCGAGCCCCACGAATGGACGCGCTTTCAGGCGCGTTGGAGCGGGTCCCGATAAGACGTGGCGCCTGACTCACGTGGCGATAAGATCCCGCGCTGTGAGGTCACTCCCCGAAATCGTCGCTGAACTGATGGTCCGCGCCTACGGGATGGTCCCGCGATTTACCCCTGAGACATACGGAAGATGTCGAGAACGGGCCGGCAAGGCTTGTCCATCTCGCTTCTGTACTCAAATTACACCATGACAGCAGGACCCCCGCTACCAGGCGATATATTCGGCAGCACCGCCGTCTCCCGGGTGGCACGGATTCGACGCGCCCGCCGGATCAAGTGTCGCTGGGACCACGGGACTGACGAGAATACCTGGAAACACTGCAACTGGGGCGCTCGTTCTGACCACATGTAATGTTGATTATACCTCATCGCGAGAAAACTCACGCTTATCAGCTTGTGTGCTGGCGCGGGGTGTTTCGTACTGTATAAACATTTTGCGCGGGAAACTTAACACGGTGTACATGTAATAATAATTGTAAGCCGTGTTTCGCAGCGCACCGCGGGCTGTGAGAGCCGACATCCGGTCTTCCCACATCACCACGATCAGGGTCTCGGCCAATTCGCAACAACTCTTGGACGCCGACATCCCGGCACCTGTCGTTGCGTCCCTAGAAGAGGCGTGGCGGCATCCTCCTACGTAGCGGAACCGTCCCGACCACGATGTGACTCGACACAACCAGTTTACCCCTTCGAATATAGTCCATACAAATGGCGTCGCAAAACGACACAGAAGCCACTCCGGTGAGCCTTGCGCCAAGTGCGCTCGCAGCGACACCAGTTGAGCAGGCGCCCGCTCCCGAGAAGGCCCGGGGCGCACAAGACGAGCCGACAGAGCCTACAGAGCCAGCCGAGTCTACTGCCGATGTTAGGGAAAAGCGACCTCACACGACGGGGCCTATCCGCTCTGAAACGAAAGCACAACTTTCCGGATCTCATCGTGACGAAGACCTCGTCGCGAAACTGCTGGAGTTCCTTTCCATAGCAACTCCCGGTGCACTCGGGGCTGTAGCTGCCGGCCTTTCTCTCGTTACGTACCTCGCCCTTGGCAGGATCGGCCTGGTTCTTATCGGAGCTTTTGGCGGCGTCGTCCTTTACGTCTCTTATGAAGCGAAACACCCGGATTTTGCGCGTTCTGCGCGCGGGGAGGCGGGCAACGAAACGATCCAGCGCCTATTGCAGCAACTGAAGGAGAGAGCCCAAGACACTGCCTCGGATGACCAGGATGGCAGCGAGGACCAACTGCTTCGCTCTTTTGACGATTTTCGACCCAAGACTCGGGAGGCAATGAAGGGGCTTGTCGACGCCGTGATCAGAGACTACGTCAAGTGGTGGTATACGCCGGTTGTGCCCTCCGACAGATCATTCCCGCTCGCTAGCCGGAAGCTATACTCGTCTTTCCTCCTCTCGATATCAAACCATCTTGCGCGCAAGAGGCCTGCCGATGTCTTCCTCGACTTTCTCACCAACTCGACGTCTATGATCATTGTCTTCTTCTCTGAATTATCCGCTGCGTTTGCGGAACTTCCTCCTGATTCAAATATTACCCCGATCGACGCTGTGTACAACTACTTGGCCTCCAACCCCGACTCCAACCTCTCCAGCCTCTTGAATCAGAAGACACAGACTTCCAAGTTCCACATGATCGCGGATGACCTACTCAACTACCTAGAGAAGTCGGCGCACGATTGCGAAGTTGTTCGAGTGTTTGGGCGGGAAATCATGGCCAATGTCGTCTTGGAGTCCACACTACGTACTTGCTCGCAGCCGGAGTGGATCAACGGGTGGATAGTTTATCTCCTCGAGGCGGGAGAACCTGATTTCAGTCAAGCAATAGATGTTGGAATGCAATCGGATCGAGAGGCGAACCCGGGCCTCCTCCCCGATCTGGACCATGGCGCTGCCACTGGAGCTATTCTCACTGCGCAGACTGCGTCACCCGAAGGAGAGGAAGATGTGACTCAGAAAGGAGAACCCATGAGCAATCACAAGAAGAAGCTTAGCAAGGCTGAGGAAGAGATGGAAGAGGCCATGGAGGAGATGAAGCGCCTAAATAATATGATCGACGAGGAGAATTCTAAACGCGCCAGCAAGGATATGGGAATCGACAAGGCCGAGGAGGAGACTGAAACTGACACGGCCGGCCTCGACGCTCCGGCTCCTTCGGATAATGCATCTCTTGGTCCTCGGCCCTCGTCGGATAAAGCGCCCCCTAAAGACACCTCGACCGACAGTCACTCGAGCAAGGGGGAGGCTATCCATACCCCTGTTACCCCAGGCTCTGCTGAGGAGTCCGGGAGCCAAGGATCGTCCCCCGGACAAGTCCCTCATCGCCGCTTTACCAGCTTCGACCAGATTGTGCCTGTGGCCTCCGACACTGTGGAGGAAGGCGACGAGCTTCGTAAGCCGCCCCTCACTCTCCACAATGCGACAGTCACGATACACGACGAGCCCGGCAGCGATAAGAGCCGGATACGAAGTAAGCCCAACTGGGACTATCTCATTCAAATTGAGCCAGGGTCGTCTCATTACCCCGGCTGGATGATAGTCAGGAAGTACTCTGACTTTGAGACCTTGCATGAGGTTTTGCGGCGGATCGCCAACATTTCGGGGGCGACTGCCTTTACCGAGCAGCATGCCGTCCTTCCGCCATGGAAGGTGCATACTCGCGAGTCGCTCCGTAGCGACTTGGAACGGTACCTCCGCGGTGCATGCGGCTACCGAAGTCTCGCGGAAAGTGAAGGGATGAAGCGGTTCTTGGACAAGGATCAGGGACTCCCACAGAACGATGAGAATCGGGCCTCATTCGGCTTCGACATGTTCGGAAAGAACGTCATGGATGCCCTTTCGACAGCGCCAAAGGGGGCTATGCAGAGCGGCAAGGCGGTCATGGGCGGCGTCACTGGCGTCCTGGGCAATATTGGCATCGGCCAGAAAAAGCCCGCGGCGTCGTCAGCATCCGGTGCGAAGGACACTCCCCCGGCTAATCCTGGCCGCCTCTCGATCTCGACACCACCGAGGGTAAACAGCCTGCCGTCCCCCGTCCCCTCCCAGAGGGGTCGCGACAGCATGGATAGCCAGAGATCCTCCGTCGTCTCGACCCAGCCTAGCAAGATTGCGCCGATGGAGGGGCGCGCCAGTTCTCAGTTTGAGGATAACGACGAGGGTAGGTTGTCGCTGTCAGACCGATTCCACAGCCCTCGTGGAAGTAAGAATCCTAGCAGGGCGTCCAGCCGCGCCCCACCAAGGTCCCCTTCGACGATGAGTCTCGATGGCCTCAAACTGCCTCCCCCGCCTAGTGAGGTCAAGGACGACTATGATCCCCAATTCAGCCAGCACAAGCGGACGAAGACGACCGATAGCTTGAGTGTGGCGTCTCCTGTGACAGCCACTTCACCGCTGGCCATGCCCCCAATTACTTCCCCACAGGGGGAAACCGGCCCACCTAAACGTTCCCGGCAATACACACCCTTGACGGAACAGGAGGCTAGCGTTGCGGTAGAGCTCATGTTCGCCATCATTAACGAGCTCTATACTCTGACGTCGGCGTGGAATATTCGACGCACGCTCCTCGGGGCTGCGAAATCGTTTCTTCTGCGCCCGGGCAACCCCTCGCTGACGTCTATCCGAGCGCTCATCCAGGAGTCAGTGCTCGATACGAATACATCTGACGCGGGGATTGCGTCCCACTTGCAGAAACTCCGCGAGAATTCGTTACCTACCGAGGAGGAGTTGGCCGGCTGGCCGGCGGAGATGACACAGGAGGAGAAGGACAAGCTGAGAGACAAGGCGCGTCGCCTTCTCATCAAAAGCGGAGTGCCTGCGGCGTTAACGGGTGTCATGGGGCAGTCAGCCACGTCCGAGGCAGTGGGGCGGGTGTTTGACTGTTTGCAGATTGAGGAAGTGGCGAGGGGGTTGATGTTTGGTATCATGCTGCAGGCCGTGAGGGTTGTGACGCACTGAACGACAGAGATGATTCGGACCTTTGCCTACGTATTCTAGTTGGCTTGATGGGTCGGGGCATAGTAGGGGGCTTCGTGTGGGATAGTAGAGGCGAACATGGTGCCCGTTGCTTGTTTTTGGTCACGGGCGGCGTTGAGCATCTGTGGTGTCGTGGGCCGGCTGCTTGGTTGTATGAATAGATTTAAATATGTTTAGACAAGACCCTTTGGCTTGCATGTAGCTACATGGGGGCCATCCTCTTGGTCTCTACTGGTGACTCCGAGAAATCTCGATTGGTTCGTGATCCTGCTTCGCTGGATGCCCTGTCCGGCGCCTCTGCCTCAGACTGCGTTGACATTCGGCGAGCTGGTGGTTCCTGCAGAACACGATTAGCGGACCGAACATGGAACAGCCCCGAGAGTCACCCGGACGTGTCTTCAACCGGTATGTTTGCCTTTGCAGACCAGGCTCCTATCCGGCTGACATCTGCCAGGCAGTTCCGCTCCTCCCCGATCTTCCCACCGGCTCAGGACGGATGTTTCAGTGCAGGTATAGACAGGCTTCCGTGCCTTAGACGACATTCATTCCCCACAGGCGTCACAGAGGCGGGACATCGTGTAATTCGAACCGAGGTATATTCTCAATCCAGTATCCTCCTACACCCTCCTCCATTCTCCCTAACATTGGTATATCAAGCGCCCCAAGCTAAACGTGGACGCCCGCGGCCTAATAACTCCAATCCTAGGACCGAACCCCATCCACGGTAGGAGCCAAAATGCAACTGGGTATAACCAACCGAAGAAGACCACGCTGGTATGAGCGGGAGACAAAAGGAATAACAAGACCGCCACCGAGACCCGCGTGAAACAGAGCTTCCAGATATCCACCCAGAGAAGATACAGAAGAACGCCTGACACCGCTCTGAAACCAAAAAAGAACAGAAGAAAAGAAGGACAAGATGGCGAATTAAAGCCGATAGTATTGCGAATTGACATGTCGTAACGTCTCGAATTGAATGTGATTAAAAGAGTGATATGAGTGTCGTGAGTATCCAAAGGAGATTCGTCGCAAGTGGATTAGAGACAGGTAGAATCCTGATTAGAAGTAGGTTATGAGGTAGCAGAGACCGGCTCACATCATGCCGAACCTGGTGTTCCGCTTGTTCATCCGCGGCCTCGGCGCGGGGCCCATACCCGGCGGCATCTTCTGTCCGCGCGGGAGCCCCGGGGGCGGTCCGCGCCGGGCACCAGCCACACCAATCGGCGCGTTGTTGCCAGGCCGCTGGGGGAGACCCACTCCGCCGGGCGGTCCGCGGCCACGGGCAGGAGAAGGTCCGGGGGCGCCTTGTGCGTTCCGGTCGAAGCCCGGGGTCATGGGGGACATGATCCCTGCCAGCGCAGGCGAGTAGTCCGACGCGGCGGGGCTGGGCAGGCCGCGATCAGGCGACGACCCAAGAGGCTGCTGCGCACGACGCCATGCGTCGCGCTCACAGTATGTCCCACCGTCGACCTCAAAGTAGCCGTTCGATAGTGACATGCCGCAATCAGCGCAGCGGAAGCAACCGACGTGGTACTTGACCAGGGCCTCGTCTTCGAGGTATTGGCCCTCAATGCCCCTGCCACAGCCGCCGCACAGGCTGCCGTTGAGCTCGTGGTAGTGCAGCTCACAGTAGGGCTTGTCGCCCAGGACGTAGAACTCGGCCGAGGCGAAGGGCGATCGGCATGTCGTGCAGACAAAGCACGCCTTGTGGTACTTCCCCGTCAAGCGCCCGTCGGCGGAGGAGATGCACTTGCCGCGGATTTCCTCACCGCAGGCCTTGCAGGTGCCGCGGGAAGGGCCGGAGGCAGAGCCCTGGCGCTCACGGGACGAACCGCGGGGGCGAGGATGGGGGTACGAGTCCATGCTGCGGCCGTACATGTCGTCGCCATACGCACCCCTATCTTGCGTCCTGAAGGGCTTCCCGTAGCCCGTGCCGTTCTGGTCCCTAGAGTTGTACCTATTCAGCTCAGCCTTGAGATCAAAGTTCGGCGTCTCGAGCTGGGTAGGCCCCTGCC
Source organism: Sordariomycetes sp. S4602 (assembly GCA_023628835.1). Lineage (NCBI taxonomy): Eukaryota > Fungi > Ascomycota > Sordariomycetes > Sordariomycetes sp. S4602. The sequence goes on along the minus strand of JAMAJV010000019.1, from coordinate 696,977 downwards.
GGCGCGACCTGGATGCGCTCCGGCCGCGGCTTGTCGACCTTCCGTCCCGCGATCGGCCCCTGCGGCTCGAGCCCATCGACGGGTTCCGATCGAGGCGGGGCGTTGGTGGTTGCATGCCCTCCATCGAGGACTGTAGGTCGTTCATCAGGTCGTCGATGCTAGACGCGCCCGACGGTTTTCGGTCGTCTGATCGCGGCGGACTCGGTTGGCTGCTGGGGTCACTCGGCACGCTGCTCTGAGAGTAAGATGAGATGGCGGAGGACATGGATGCGGCGGGGGTGTGGTAGGGGTTCCTGCTCCCGAATTCGGCTGCGAGATCGAAGCTCTCGTTTCCGGGGGCTACTGGCCGGATAAGGCTCTTGCGCGGCGGCGGCGGTCGAGTCGTATCGGGAGCCTTCCCATATAGCACCTCCCTGGCCTGTGATTTCCGACCGGAACGAGCTCCGGGAGCGGAGGGGGTTCTCGCGGGCGCATCGATGGGGTCACTTGGCTTCGGAAAGGTCCCAGCACGCTTGAACGGCTCGGGCTCGAACCGGTCCTGCCTCCCCAACCCGCCATAACCATCCTTCCTCATGGCGCGCTGCGAGCCGGTATCTCTGCCCGACATGGAGTTAGAGGCGGCGGTGCTCGGCCGACGCTCATCCGAGAAGGCCATGTTGTTCCTCGGTGGGAAGGCATTGTTTTCTGACCCCTTCCTCTCAGCGTTGAACGGGCCAGGGGCAATGTTGTCCATTCTCGAAAAGAAACTAGGCTTTCCAGGGCTCATTGGGGACGGGGCATCATCGTATTCGTCCCGCCGCGAGTAGCCGCCGTAGCCGCCTGGACGGCGGCTCTGTGAGTAGGCGGAGTCATTGTCGCTCGCGATGCTCGGCTCCATGAAGTCGTTTCCTCGACCGCCGACTACCCGGCTGTCCGGAGTCTTGGGCGACAGGCTTCGAGATCCACTCGACGCGCTGACCGGGGTCAACTGGCCTCGCCGGAAGAAGCCTCCATCTTATTCTGCTGTTAGTCCGGGGCTGGGCAATGAAGTTACGGGTCAGGGAGACATACTTGCGGCGTTGGTGTCTAAGCTTGGGGGCATCCTGTCGCACTTGTCTGACAGCGAGTTCCCCCCTGACATGGGGAACTTGCTTGAAGGCAGTTGCGGTACTGGTGGTACTAGATGATATCGCGTGAGCAAACGGGCAACGTGCCGATCCAGGCTTCCCGGAGTCGACCTACTTTCAGCGTCGGCTTCACTGCACACATGGTCTCCCATCATGGAGATTTCGATCTCGCCGCCGCAGGTGGAGCATTTTATCGTCGGCAGGAAGGCCGACTCTCGCGGGAGGGCCATGTCGCCTAGCTCTCGGCTTTGCCGGTTCAACGTCAAGTCGTGATGTTAGTCCGTAGCATCGGCCTCGGAGATGCGCAGCGCTCGGATAAGCGATCCTGTCTGGTCGCGATGCGAAGATGTGGTAAGAGACCGGCGCTGAGCTATAAGCCGGTGTTTCTTCTGTATTAATCCCTCGGGCGCTTCGGTGAGGTGAAAGATTAGGTGTATTCGTAAAGCGTAATTTTCGAGATGGAGCAGGCGGGAGAAAGGTCGTAGATTCGCTCGCTATCGCAAGAAAGAGGACGAGATCGGGCACAGCGCATCCAAAGAACAAAGAACAAAGATATTACTACACGCGCTTTGTTTGAGACAAGAAACACACGAAACAGACCCGAGCGGGGTTTGAGGTCTCGTGCGCAGGGCCGGGGTGTTTGAGCTGGAAGAAAGGAAGAAAGGCGGTCGTGGGCGATGATACGGTTCGTGTCTCGGAAGCTGCGGCGGGCGAAGCGGGAGAGCGACGACCCCTGGTCACAGAGGGACTCGGCGCTTCTTGTTGTTGGAGGCTCTCGCACGGATGACTGCCGCTCCGCGGTACCGGAATGATTATGTATAATTATGCTGGAATTGCGCTTCCAGAAGGCTCAATGGAGAGCGTGGCGATGATTGGGCTGGCGGAGGGAGAGACAATCTCGGGTGTGTGGGAGTGTGAGACGGAGCTGGCACGTCAGATTCCCGCGTCGACGGTGAGGCCCGAGAGACACAGCTTGTGGGGGGGAGAGACAAGACAGATCGGGGACGAGGTCGAGGGAGACAGCAGAGCAGAGCAGCCCCAACGGCGTCGTTCCGGGCATGGGGTATTGCAAGGGACATGCAATGAAGAGCGGAGCTGCCGCGGCGGGGCCACGGTCGCAGTGGCATGCGGAAAATATGGCCGCTGCAACCCCGTTTCTCACCAGAACAGCCTTCAGGTCCGTCCTGGACGCCGATCCCTTCCGGTTTTCTTCTTGTCCGCATCTCACGGCCCCGTCCAGCTCACGCCGGCCGGATCGTTTCCCACCATCCCTGGGCGCTCGTGCTCGTCATGGCGGTCTGTGATCAGCGCGCCGTTCGGATTAGGATGAGCTTGGCTGGAGCTGAGACGCAGGGCCACTAAACGGAACAGGGCTAGTCCGGGGGTTCGATAATAGGCGCAGCTCCACACAATGCAGAGAAGGACGCCACAGCGCCAAAAGCGCTCTTCTTGGGACCCTTCGCCGCCGGGCGACTTGATCGTCAACGGTTCGCACACTCGTGCTCTCTGCGGGGGCGGCTGAGGTTGTTTCCGCTGTCAGGGCCGTCGTTTACGAGCTTCTGACGGAACGTTGCAGCCCTCGTCGAATTAAAAGGATACACAAGAACAAAGCAAGTAACAATAGCCCCTTCCGGACCCGGCCGAGCGCAAAAGGTGGAAAGTTGGAGCTCGAGCCAAGGGTCCTCTCACCGCATTTGGCCGCAAGGGTTCCTGCAGGAACGGCCCCGCATGACCCACACACGTGCCAGGGGCAGCCCGCAGCCCCAGAAACGGCCACCAGGGTAATTTGTTCTTTCGCCGCCTCCTGCCGGCCGTCCCCACCGCGAGAGGTCGATATTCATCGTCATCCCCCTCCTGCTCGTCTCGTTACACGCATTAAACCGAAGCTAGCGTGTCCTCTATAGTCGCTGACCATGGCACTGGCCCACATCGCAGCATGAGGTCTGTCAAGCGTAATCACCCGGTCTGGCTTGAGTGTGAGAGCGCGGTCCTGAAACCGGATCAGACGTCGTTCAGCTCTGTTGACTACGTAGTAGAACGGTCTGGGCTGCAGAGTCCCAATGTAAATGGAATCCGAGCCAGTTTCGAGAAATCCGGATACTTACTCCCTTTGGTGCTGGCAGTTCTCGCTTCGATAATCGAGGCAATCATAATTCTCCGAACGGCGGCGAGCCCTGCTCCCTTCCTAGTACTTGTAATAAATCGTCGCAGTCCGCGGTCACTCGCAAGGATGGAGCAAAGGGGGGCCTCATTTGGAGGCGCTTGGCACTGACTGCCACATCTGGACCAGGCGCCCTCGGCGCGACCAATGAATACGACCGAGATGACTTATCGAATCTGAGGTAAGATTATCTCGGCTCCGGCTGTGGTCGAGGTGCCATCGAGATAATAACATTATATGACTGACAGAGCGAGATTGGACGTCTCGTTCCGTTGGGATAAACGCTGGGCCAGGGCGATGTGCTTGTCGGCCTTCCGTCATTTCCGGATTACTCGAGCCATCGTGTTCTCGACCATGTTCGTCCACAACCCGTGTGCGGTCGCCACAGCGGGCGCAACGACCAACCGGTGGCGCCTCGAGCGGTGAGCGTCCTCACCTTGACCGCGGACACACTCGGTAAACACTCGTATTCACTCCCTCGTCGGCAAGCTGCAAGGTTGTTTCCCTGGAAACCCCTGCAGCAAGAAGCCGGGACAATCCTAAAGCGGCCACCACGTCCGTGCCCTCCGCCCACCGTGACATGGACAGCGACACAAGGACAGGGCCGCGGATCGCAAGGGGCTGGCCCCTGCTTGAGCTGCATTGACCAACGTCTGTGCTTTGGTTTCGTGGAGGTTGTGCCCAGCTTGTTTATGAGTTCGGAGATCTCTCCGCAGGCCAAGTCCTGATGGGGCTTCGAAGATTACCCACATCAAGACCAAGTGGAGTTTGGGGATCATTATGCACCGTCGACAGTTGCCGAGTAGAAAATCGTCCAACTACGTCGTACAAGCCCTTTAAGAGTTTCGCTACTTGTAAGGACAGGGTTCTCGTTCGGGGAGAACGCTCGCTCCCTACCAGACCAACGCTCGCCCCATGGGCGCAGGTGCAGAAGAAGGCTGTGTCTGCCTGCTGGTCACTAATTACGCCATATACAGAGTACATACGTATGTATTACTCGGTACACATATTACAACAGAGCCCCTCCGGATATGGTCGCCCGAGCAGCGGTGGCGGCCAAGAGGAATCCCGAGATCGGCGAACAGCATCAAAGCATCACTTCCGGACAGCCAAAATCCCCTCGCGTCACATTACAGGCAGGGTCTCCTGTCACCACCGCTTTTGCCAGAAATCATAGAACTATGCCCCCAGGTTTCAAGGCTGGAAGATCCCCTGACTTCATCGCAAATCTTGGTATATGAGCCGGTGTCTCGGGAGGGATCATTGTGAGACGACGATCTCCCACCGGGTGCCACGCTTCTGGAACGACTTTGAATGCCCGAGCTTTGAGGCTCGAATATCCCGCCCCGCCCGTCCTGATCAGCACCAGGGCAGGCGTAGGCTATTAAATATGAGACGAATCGAAGCTTGCGTTTGTAGCTTGCACCGCCTGGATGCTCGAGTGAGAACTACCACGTCGTCCTCCCAGAACTAGCACTTGCCGGCCATCGGAGGCGCTTGAGAAACGATGCGGGATAGGGCCCAACTACTACCGAGAACAGCACACACATACTCGGGTCCACATTTCCGCCACTGGCCGGAAGTGGGGGACCGAGGTGTTCTGCCCGCGGAGTGAATCCCCCGGTCGCAAGACTGTGATAGACGAGTCAAGGGCGCGCACTCGAAGCCGAGAAGGAGCGCCGTCTTGACCACCGTCCCAATCTCGCTAGCTCTGCCAATACGTGCTGCGAAAACCTCTGACCTGTGACCCGAGCATTGATGTTCGCACCTGCGACATGGCACCATGTTTGGTGGGAAGCAAACAGCTCCCGAGCGACGGGAGGGGGCCACGTCGAGCGTGCCGTCGGCGTCTTTCGCAAGCTGCAGTCCGCATCAGCACGATGCGCACTCTCCCCAGCTTGGTGGGGGCGGGGGCGGGGCGGGGGCGGGGTTGTGGGCTGAAGGGCCTTTCAGCCAAGACGCTGTCGATTCGGGTCTTCATTTCTCGTTGTTGAATAACCGTGGTTGAATAACCGAAGCTGGTTTCGGCCGAGGCGGAGAGGGCGAGAGGAGAAAAAGGCGAGGGTCTAACCCGGGCGAGCGAGACGATCGTCTTCGCGCATGGCCACCTCACTTGCCGAGCTTTCGCCTTCTCATCCCCTGCGCGGGATGTTGAGCTGCAGCAGAGAAGCGTTCAGGCCCGGCCGACTCGCTGCCCAACTCTGCGGGATTCCATGCCGTTTCGATTCGCACAGAATTCGCACCGCCGACTTCGCCCGCGGGCAATTGTCGCGGTCCGCTTTTACCGGAAGCGTCGGGCCATGGCTCGATCGTCACAGAGGGTCGCTGGCGCCCATTGGACGTTGCCCCCGGAATTGGCAATAGTTGACGAGCATGTACCTTGGATGTACTGCGGCGCAAGGGAAATCTGGCTCGCCGATAATGGGGACGCAATGGGAAGTTTGCGTGGAAAATCTGGTTCTTGGCAGATGTGGGAACAGCAACAGCCTCCTGGCTGCGTCCAAATAACCTTACTCGGCATCCTTTCTGCTACCACAACCGGGGCACCGGCTCCCAATCTCGTACAAGGTCCTGATGTGTGGTCGCTCTCGCTCTGCCATCTTCAACCTGACAGGGTAACTTTGGCCGCTGTACCGTGGAGCTGACGATGTGAGCTCTGCTACCCAATCGATATGTTGGACCGTAGCTCCTACCCCCGGACACTGGGGGGGGATTACTTCGCATGGTGATAATTGCTTCCAGCACGCGTGAGAAAGTGGGTGCGCCGAGGCTCGCGTGCCCAGGTGCAGTTGGGCCTTTTGCCCTACATGCCGGTACAATCTTCCAGCAGCGTCGTCAGGGTTCAGTGCCCGCGGGTTCGTCCTGCAGGAAGCCCCATCTGCCTACATATAAGCGATCACAGCCGAAGTTTGCATTACGTCTCTTCGTAGCTCTTCGATTTGGTCCGCGTTGCGCATCCGAAGCCGACATTGAAGCCGGAATTTGTGTACAAGTATAGCCACCTTGTCTGGGCGGCTGGGGTTGTTAATCTTTTCTGCTCTTGGTGGGGCAGAATGGAGGGGTTCAAATCAGGAACCAATTGAGGGGCAAGTCAGCGGAGGGGCACGCGATGCCCCAAGGGCCCATCCCACATGCACCACCAACGTCCTATCGCCGCCTGGCCTGAATGACATAGCGCATTGAGCCCCTCAGTCGCCCCCGTTTTCTGCTTAGCGCACATGCAGCATATTGGCCTCGACTGGACCCTCCTGGCGCGCATGCGTCAAAAACAACAACTGGGAGCTCGGCCTACGCCCCCCTCATCGCCCGTGCCGCAAGAGTGCCCCCATGTCTTCCTTCCGCGTATCCGTCCGCTGACCTCGCCCGCGCGACTCCACATCCCCAAAGTGCTTTACCTTTATCGTCTTCACCGCTCTACTAGCTCCAGAGCTTGCGAATACCCGTAGGATACCAACAATACTAACTGCCTGCCCGAGCTACGTGTGCACCTTAACCCCTCACTCGAAAGCAATCCGCCCTGCCGACACGAGCTGATTCCACTTTTCCGGCCAAGACATCTTGGGGCCGACTATTTGAACCTCGCCGTCTCCCTCCCTCCGTCTCTCCCGTCTCTCGCACCATCGCAACCAAAATAACTCCTACTCCGTCAAGCTTACCTCCAAGTTCCACTCAACAACCCACCCAGAAACATCAACTCTTGTTCGATTTTGTGATCCATTCACAGCTTCGTTCTCATCCCCCGCCTCCCTTTCCGACTACCTACCGTAACGGTTCGATCGAGGGCTTGACCTCGGTCACATCAGTCGCCAAGACGTTCTCCAATCTCCTTAACTCGTATGTTCATCCCCTAGACATCGCTGCGGCGCACAACTTGCTAATTCCCCTCGCAGAGTGCATCATCCGTTTGCGGGAGCCCGCTGCTCTGCCTCCGGCGCTTCAGCAGACGCAGCCTTTAGCAAATAATCAGGGCTTGAATATCTGACCAACCCCGATTATTCCCACCAACTCGCTTCTCTTCTCAGTCGCCATGGCTCCCCACGCTGAGACTGACGCGGGCTCCGCGAACGGATTCGATGTCACTGTCCCCTCCTCCGGTGCTGCTGCTGCCTCCAAGCCGCTCTTCACCGTCAACTCTCCCAACGTCACTTACACCGACTCGGAGATCAAGTCCCGTTACACCTACCGAACCACCAACGTCACCAAGGGTGCCGATGGCCAGTATGTGGCCACGCCCAAGGACACCGTCTACGACTTCAAGGTCGACCGCAAGGTCCCTAAGACCGGTGTCATGCTCGTCGGCTGGGGTGGGAACAACGGCTCTACCATCTCCGCCTCCATCATTGCCAACCGCCGCGGCCTGAGCTGGCAGTCCCGTGAGGGCCCTGTCAAGGCCAACTACTACGGCTCCATCCTCATGGGCTCCACGATGAAGCTGGGCACGGACGCCGAGACCGCCAAGGACGTCAACATCCCCTTCAACCAGGTCCTCCCCATGGTCCACCCCGACAACCTGATCGTTGGCGGCTGGGATATCAGCGCCATGAACATTGCCGATTCCATGGACCGTGCCCAGGTCCTTGAGCCCACCCTCAAGGAGCAGGTCCGCAAGGAGATGAGCAGCCTTGTGCCTCTTCCCAGCATCTACTACCCGGACTTCATCGCTGCTAACCAGGAGGGCCGTGCCGACAACCTGATCCCCGGCGACAAGGCCTGTAACGCCCACGTTGAGCGGATCCGGAAGGACATCCAGTATGTTGCGAGAACCCCGCTTTACCTCTCCCTCGCTGTGATGTTTCGGCACACTAACTGCTGCGCAGGGAGTTCAAGGCTGCCAACGGCCTGGACAGGGTCATCGTTCAGTGGACCGCCAACACTGAGCGCTACGCCGATATCATCGAGGGTGTCAACGACACCGCCGATAACCTCTTGAAGGCCATCGAGGAGGGCCACGAGGAGGTCGCCCCCTCGACCGTTTTCGCGGTCGCCTGTATCCTGGATGGCGTCCCCTTCATCAACGGCTCGCCGCAGAACACCTTTGTTCCTGGCGCCATCGACCTTGCCGAGAAGAAGGGCTCCTTCATCGGCGGTGACGATTTCAAGTCGGGCCAGACCAAGATGAAGTCCGCGCTCGTTGACTTCCTCATCAACGCTGGCCTCAAGGTCAAGTCGATTGCCAGCTACAACCACCTCGGCAACAACGACGGCAAGAACCTGAGCTCGCAGAAGCAGTTCCGCTCCAAGGAGATCTCCAAGTCGAACGTCGTGGACGACATGGTCGAGGCCAACACGGTGCTCTACAAGCCTGATGAGGCCCCCGACCACACCGTCGTCATCAAGTACATGCCCGCTGTCGGTGACAGCAAGCGTGCGCTCGACGAGTACTACGCCGAGATTTTCATGGGTGGCAAGCAGACCATCTCGTAAGTGGCCTTGGTTTACGTGGTCAGTTGACAGGTTACTTACACGCGGATTCACAGGCTCTTCAACGTCTGCGAGGACTCCCTCCTCGCCGCGCCCCTGATCATCGACCTCTGCATCATCACCGAGCTCATGACCCGCATGTCGTGGAAGGCTGTCTCTTCGGATGGCACCTCCACGGATGAGTACAAGAGCTTCCACCCCATCCTGAGCATCCTGAGCTACATGCTCAAGGCACCGCTGACGCCGCCCGGAACGCCCGTCGTCAACGCCCTTGGCAAGCAGCGCCAGGCCATGACCAACATCTTCCGCGCCTGCGTTGGCCTCCAGCCCGAGTCGGAGATGACTCTCGAGCACAAGCTCTTCTAAGCTTGGGGTTTGGATTTCCACCCCCGTTCCTGGGAGTGGCGCACTTTTTGTCATTCTCAACGCTTCCTTGGCTGGCTTGTTTGGTGTGCAGATATGAGTCTCGCCGTCCACTCATTAAGATGAACGGATGCAGCTGCGATGGTCTCGGGCTCTCACGATAAGTATTGCCTAGGTTAGGATTAATATTACCTTGAGATCGCCCGGGAACTCGATTCCCGATCAATATTGTTCCTAGTACAAGTGATTCGTCATTATATATCCCGTGTGACAAGTGGTGGGAGTTGTCTCGTGCACACCACTGCTCAGACTCCAGGGCGCCTGGCAGACCGCTCAAACTGGGCTTCCCAAGTCTCGCAGTGCCTGGTTCTAGTCATATGTGCAAGAGGAATTTGGCTGGGAATTCATTTTTCTCTCTCTCCCACTATTAGATGTTCGTGTGTAGTCTATCGGTGTCAGTGTAAGACGGCGTGTGGGAAAAAATCGGGATAATGGTCCCCACTCTCGGAGGCACCATGGTCGCTGGGCCCAGTGTGTTGACTGAAGTTGCTGGACAGGAGCGCCCCGCCACCTACATACCCGCCCCGCCCTGGAACCCCCAGTCTGCTCAGCAAACACCCTCGAAGATACCATGTATTAGCCAAAATCCATCCAGGACCACACCGACAACCCACTGTCGCAACTCGTATATCCCATGGGCCGGGAAATGAGGGCACTGATGATAATGCCAACCCTAGAGCCATGAGTCAAGAGGTCCTAAGAGCACCATGCCCCCACCTTCGGTAAGAGCCAAGAGCCCTTCAGTCCTCACAAGCGGCTTCAAGCTCACCACCTAGACCCCCGCCTCGAAATTCATATTTAGGCGGCCCCAGCCAAAGGAGACGCCGCAGGGCGCGTCTTCTCCCCGCTTCGTGACCCCGCGCGTGACACACGCCCCTGCCGCCACGCCGACGCCATCGCAGCTGTTCCTGACGTCGAGCGCGAGGTGGGGGTACACGGATGATATTGAGAGCTCGCCGCCGGAGTCGCCGGTTGAGGAGAGCGGGTTGTTAGCTGAGGATGAAGAGGTAGAGAGGGAGAGAAAGAGGAGGCGAGTTTCGGTGTCTCCAGAGGTGGAAGACGGTGCGCGGCCGGGGGTTACTGCGTCGTCGCCCTCGGGCGGTCGCGTCCAGCTAGCGCATGGGGACGATGATATCGAGAGCTCGTCGCCCACTCCCCCCACTGCGCCCTCAGATAGGATCGGAGGCGACTATAGCGGCGGTGTGGGGGAGGACTCCAGGGATGAGATCGAAAATCCCCAGCCGGAGGCGGAGACAGACCTGTGCGGAAGACGAATCTCAATCTCACCCGACGTCACAGAACAACCAAGGCCACGCTTGGCCGGAGGGGGCGTTGATCGGGATGTAATCGTCGATACGGAATATGATAGCTCCGGGCCTCCGTCCGAGCCCTCAGATAACGGCGAGACTCGCCGCCCACCCCAACAGCCCAAGTTCCAGGCGCCTCCGCCTTTCAAGCAGCCGGACCTGCGTGCGGAGGTCCAGCTCGAGGGCCTCCCGCCGGCGTTCTCACCACAGAGGAAAGGTGTGAAATACGTACCCGGCGGTCTGGCGGCCGAGGTACAAGGGTGGCTGTCGCACATTAAGGGCTCACGGGAGGCTGGAGCGGGGCTGAGGATACGCGTGAGCGAGGTGAGAGAAGGGGGGAGGATGTATATTATCCGTGGAAGGAGTCTTGATACTTCCGGGGCGGCGTCAGGTGGAGATGGGGTAGAAGATAAGGAGATCAAGGTGCTTCTGGCGGGCGAGGGAGAGATGACAGGTCTTGGGGAGAGGGTAAGAGTCGCGGAGGGGTGCGTGGTCGAGGCGGGTGGACTTAGGTGGGACGTTGAGCTGAATGGGCTGGGGAGGTGGACTGTGGCCTGCGACTGGAGGGTTTTTGGCGATTCCGCGGCGTGATGATAACGACCTGTCTAGTGTTTGGAATAGACGCATACCCGGCCTCCAAGCATAGACGAGTTATGTACGATGGGAACGGGACTTATGTTCATTGGATGGTGTTTACTGTGGCTGATGCAGCACCTCATCTCACGGTGCAAGACGGGTGCCAGCGTATTAGGTGTCGCTGGACCCGGATCACTTCCCAATTTCCCGTTCCGCGAACTGCCTTGAATTTTATATGCAGGCCTCATCCAACGTGACAGCGGTTACAGTACAGCGAGATACACCCAGCTATGTCGCAGTCATGCTACCTCCCCTGCTGCGCCGCCCTCGTCATGGCGACCCTCTTGCTGAAAGGCGAGAGACTCCTTTCCCTATCGTCGCCACGCGGCGGGGGCCCATTGCTCGGCCCTGATTCCTGCAGAAACCTATCGCCGCCCCTTCCGCCCCGGCCACCACGACCTCGGAACCCACCCCGCCCCCGACCGCCTTGGTGAGGCGCAAAACCCTCCTCGTCGCGCGTACGGTACTGCCTTGAGCGGTCCCGTGGGGACATGCTCCGCCGGCCAGGTGGCACCCTGACCGATCTGTCGATGCTGCGGCTCCGGCTCCGGGATAGGCTGCGGCTCGGACTCCTGCTGTAGCTCCTGCCCCTGCTTCGTCCTTGGCGCGGGCTGGGCCCTCGACTCAAGCTCCTGCTCCTGCTCCGGCTGGGACTTCGACTAATGCTCCGACTGAGGCTCCGCGTGTAGCTTCGCGATCTACTCGGGCTCCTTCCTTGTCCCCGACTGTAGGACCGGCGAGGGCTCACCGAGCGATTGCGCGAGGGAGACCGGTCGTCGACGGGCGCGCGGTCTGACCTCGGTGACAGGGACCGTTGACCCCGTGGTGAGGCCGAAGAACGGGTTGAAATGGTAGATACCGAATCCACAGAGGCGGACCGCGACCGGCCGCCTTCCGCCTTCCTGATCAGCTCATCATCCCGATCCTCCTCCTCCCTCTTCTTGGTGCGCTCGGCTTCCCTCTTTGCAAGCTCCGCGTCCGCCAAGCCCTTTCTAAAAGCGCAACGTTAGCGGTGTCTCTCGGATATACTCCGTGAAAGGACGTACCTTCGCTCGGCGGCGTCTAGTGAGTCGTTTGCGAGCTTTGGCATGAGCTTCGGGTTGCGAAGCTGTTGGGTCCTTGAGGGGCGCGCCTGGTACGGGCGCTCCTGGGGCTTGGACTTGCACTCGTACGTGTAGTGCCGTGCTGGGAGGTCAGCTCCAAGCCCAAGCTAAGCGGCTGCGGGGAACTTATCTCGTTCTAGACACCTCTGGCACTGGACGTTGCCGGGGGTTGGTCTCCGGGGACCTCCCCGACCACGATGGACGAACATCTCGAATGCCGTGGTAAAAATGCTAATGGTAATACCAAGATGCCAAGCCTGATTAGATTCGGGATTTCAGTTCGGCCGGCCCGATTCCAATGGCTTTGGGTCGTTGGCGGACGTGTTGTTGGCGGGTGCAGTGCTGCGCTTTCTCTTCGCGAACCTCGAGCTGACGTAAAGAACTGATACCGGGATCGGGACCATGCCCCGGCCAGCACTGGACATGCACCTGCCCCAAGTACAGTGCGGCGATCTGGGCGCCTGCGGCCAGAAGGTATATTTCATGGCCACTTACATAATCCACGCGTTCCAGATGTCCTGGAGCGGCAAGCCTCCGGAGAGAACATTCGCGGGCTGGCGCCCTGTTTGCATCTTAAGCCAAGGCGACCTCGTGCTTACCTATCGGTGCCCGAGTCGGCACAACCTCTCCCACGCCTGGCCCCGAGCCCGAATCAAAGCCGTCTATCTCACCGAATTTGGTGTCGTACAACACATTCATACCCAAGAGCCCTTTCTTGGACATCCTGCCTGCCTGGTCGTGTGAGCCTGTAGACAAGACGCTGCCAGCGTCTCATAGATTCAGACCGGTGATAAAAAGGGCTTCAAGCCTCTCAGAGACGTTATAGGGCGTCACACTGGGGTCCTCGTATGGGGACAGCCGTATCAAGTGTGTTTGTTCGCGTAGTCACTCTCGAAGAATGGTCCTACTACATCCCATTCGACACACTCTTGGTGCTTCGTGATTCATTGAGCGATTGGCCATGCCTGTGGCGGCCTCGGCGGTTCAGTGCGGACAGGTCCCCTCCAGTCGGTTTCCGCAGGCGGCTGCGCCCTGCACAATTTGACCCACGACAGCACCCTCCAACGACTGAGCGGCAGCATGGGCGCACAGTGTGGATTCGACACTCGCCGTCTTGGCATTGCCCGCGAGGTACCAAGGTTTGGGGCTTTCCATTACACTCCACGAATCTTTGTCACCCTCTCCTCCCGTCCCTCGTCCAGCCCTCACCTGCCCGACGCCATCGCCAAAATTTATCCCACCCCCCCTCCGAAGTCACCCATGGCCGCCGTCCGCCCTTGCGCATAGCATCGCCGGAACACCCCTCACTGCGCGGCCAACGACACCCGCACAAGCCCGCCAGCCTCGTCATGTCCTCGCTCGGACTTTGATAAGCCTCCCCCCTAAATCGGTTTATCGCGCAGGGCTGCTGGTCTGCACGTCTGCGTCGCCGCCGGAGCGAAACGGTCTTTTCCATCCATCGGCCATCTTCCATCTCCACCACCCGCATCCCGCCCTCTTTATTCCGGCCGGGAGGCACCGCCAACGGCAGCCTCTTCGGGGATTGGGAGAAGCCCTAACCATCCCGACAACTACGACAACGATGGCTCCCCGCGCACAACCATGATTCTGCGTGTACTTTCATTTCTCGCCAAGTCGTCTTGATCTAGCTGCGTCGTTACTTCGGATCCCGCATTTTGATTCGTGTCCCCTTCTAAACTCCCTTCTTTCCGTGTATCTTGTCCTTCGGGCGTGATATTCTGCTTGTCCTCGATTTCTCCTTTCTTCCCTCGCCGCCTTACAGACCGGGGCCTGGCTTCCGGCCTGCATTGAGATAGGCATTCGGCGGAAAAGATCATGGCGACGACTCAAGTATCAGACATGCCTAAACCGTCGTTCGCAAAGGTGAGATCCTCTCGCCCTCACGTGTTGCCTGAGCCTTACCTGACCACGTTATCTTTCACAATAGGTTGCCGCTTCCGGATCCAAGGAAAGCTCTCCGGTGGCCTCCGCCCGGCGGGCAGCTTCGCCGAGCTATCCTCCCGTAGCCGTTCCTGTCATCGCGAATGGAGCTACAGGCTCCCCTCTTCCCGGGCCAGCTGCAGGCAAATCGCCCGCCCGTACTACAGCCATGAAGAAGGCTAAACAAGTGGAAGAATCCGTCGACGATGTCGTGACGGGGATGAGAAATACCACTCTCGAGCCCAAGACGCCTAGCCTCGTTGTGAACGGGAGTGGCAGTGCTTTGCCCGAGAAGTTCAACAATACCATCAGCCGCCAGTCGAGTTCCGGTGACTCGCAGAAGGCCGATTCGACGTCTGACCTTGGGACCAAGCCGCCTAGCTTGGATGGGAAAAGCATCACGTCTGGAACCACATTTGCTCTCGACGAAAAAGAATCTCTGCGGCCCGATGATAGCGCCAGTGTCAAGGCGGCTGCTGCCGAGGATGATGATGCATTTTCCATCCGCGACTCCTTGCTCACGAGCTCCCGCATGGGGTCTGATGTTGCCGTGCGACGCATGCTGTCGGAGGACAGCTCAGACCGCCGGGCCCCTCCTCATCCCGCCGTGGCTCAGGTCATGACTACCGCGCAGGGCTCACCCGGCGCCCAGCCTGCCGCCGGCGCGTCGATCTCGGCGGACGCCCTCAACGCCACCTACAGGAAGGCTCCCGATGATAAGCTGTTGGAGGCCATGCAGTCCCAGAAGGACCGGCTATTTCTTCTCCGCCTCGAGGGTCTTGTCGTTAGCTTCATCCAGGATTCAAAGTAAGCATGCAGTCACTTGTCTCTTTTCGTCTTCACGCTCTAACTGTCCCGCAGGGAGCCTTATATGGATCTTCCCCCGTGCAATTCATTCTGCAGGATGTTAACTCACAAGCTGGCCGATTACTACCACATGACACATTCTTACGAGCCGAGCATTTGCACGGTTCGAATCTTCCGGACTCCGTTTTGCCGCGTTGCCCCCTCGCTTGCGAGCATCGTGGAGTCAAGTTCCGTAGTGAACACGCCTCCTCCTGTTGTTATTCCCCGTAAGATCATGCGGCGAGAGGATGGCGATAGGACTGCCTCCAGTGCTGGTCCCTCCAAGCCTGCATCGGAGTCTGGCAGCGACACCAAAGACAAGCCCACCCCACCCAAGGAACAGTAAGACCCCTCCCAGCCCTGATAATGAACCCCCTTGTCCTCGACGACCCCATGCTAACTTTGTATGATAGAATGACCCGAGAAGAGCGCGAAGAAGCTTACAACAGAGCTCGGGAGCGTATCTTTGGTAGCTCTGATAAGAATGGGGACCCGCAGGGTAAATCCTCGTTGCCTATCCGTCAAATGATCTTGAATGCTAATTCAAAATCTCTTAGATACCGGCAACGGAGTTTCTAGGACGAGCTCTGTCTCGACGAAAGACAAGTCCAACCTCGGGAGAAAGGGAAAGAACGAGAGACGCCGCCGCGATTCGGGTAGCTTCGAATCGCGAAGCTCCTATGCCGTCTACTTCCCACAACCTCAGCCATCGACCTGGTCCGGCCAGGCTCAATATGTTCCAATTGCCACCTCCCAGTTCAATGGCCAAGTTCAGCAACCCTACCCCGGCCAGGCGGCCCCTGTCTATGCTCCGCCGGGGCCCAACTATCCGGGCATGGTGCCAAACGCGGGATATCCGCCTGCATACCCAAACATGCAGCAGGTTAGAGCTCCGTCTAGCGTCCGCCCTGAGTAGCCACACTAATTCTGTGCCAGTACCCGCCGCAGCCTGCCCAGCAGCGTTACCCACCGGGTTCCAACGGCACCATGGGTATGTACGGGCCTACGCCCTCTGCGACCGGCCCACAGGGCAACTGGCAACCCCCGGCTTTCAACCCAACGCCCACCTCATACCCGCCTCATGCCAGCCCTTCCGCCACGCCATCAAACCCGGGGCAGATGGGTCCTGGTCCTCTGGGCATCCCGTACCAGTATGGGCAGCTTCCCGCACACGCGAACCCTAACGACCCGAAGAGCCAGCATCCTATCCCGGGAAGTTATAACCGCCATGCATTTAACCCCAAGACGCAGTCGTTTGTCCCGAATAATGGGGCCCCCCCTATGCAGGGTCAGCCTCCGCCTTATCCAGCCATGGGGTCTCATCACAGTAGCCCCCAGGTTGGGTCGCCTCACTTAGCATACGCGGGCGGCTATCAACCATCCGTGACGGGCCCGCCCGCTCACTTGCCGCCCCAGCCCTATGGAGGTGGGTATGCTATGGCACGACAGGGGTCTAACAATTCCATGATGGCCTTCCATCCACCACCCCAGCACATGCAGCAGCCTCCTGTTGTTCCCCAAGGGCCGCCCCAGCCGATGCCTCAACATATGCAGCCGGGCCATCCTGGGCCGATGCCTAATAATCACCCGCATCCCCAGGCCCCTGCCGTCCCCGGGCCAAACTTTACTCACTTGCCGCCTCACTACGGCAACCCAGCAACCCTACCTCAGAAGCCGACCTAGGGGAGCCGGGGGAGGGGGGAGACCAGCGTGAACGTGGAGAATATGGAGACGGATCTGAGGGCCGGAGGAACACGAAATGAAGGAACAGATACGGAGAGGCGCTGGAAAAGAGAGAGCCAGCGGATAGATAGTGGGACAGACGACGCATCTACCGGTGTTGGGTCTGGGCTTGGATCGGGGGGTACCGTCATGACCAGTACTTCTCCATGCAACGAGTATGGAGACTGGAGAGCAAAGCATTTAGGCGTTAGGCGGCAGAAAGCCGGGAAGCATCGGCCACCATTATTTTAGGCGAAGAGTCCCTTTGATATCTCTTATCTTATCCAAGCTCCCAGTGTCTTTAGAGTACCACTACACGGCGATGCCCCGAGCGGTGTACATCGTACCTTCACATGCGGCTATCGGAGTATGGTATGGAGAAACGTGGCGTCGTTATGGTGTTAAATAGCTCTACGTGCTCACAGCCCCCTGTCTCGCGACGCGAAGTCATCGAAACGTACTCGTATCATTCCGACTTGCTGTCTACAGGCATGATGACAACAAAATAATATAACCCCCGAAACCCTGTATAACGCCCACAAATGACATGAATCTCATCTAGACCCAACCCCACACCCGTCCATTCCCCGCCATTTTAACATCTGCCATATTCGCTTGTTCCAAAGGGAACCGTCAAGTAGGACGGGGCATCTCCCGCCGACGCGAGTAGTGAGCGCTCCGGGAGGGAGTGTAAGAAGCCAGCTGGGTTCTCCAGGCGCAGATTACCTTCCCCTCAAGGCACGACCTCAATCAGCGCTTTCCCTAGGCTCCCGGGGCTCCCGGTTTTGGCCGCCCCGGCCACCACCCCTGCCTCCCCTCTTGCCACCCCTCCCTCCACGCTGGCCGTCCTTCTCACCATCGCCCTTGCCCTCGCCATCTCCACCCATGCTGGTGATGGACGAGGTGGCTAGCCGCTGGGACAGCTCGATCTGCGTGCGGATGGTGTTGGCAAGGTACGCGACCATGAGGACGTCCTGGATGTGGGTGTTGAAATCGCGCTCGATCTCCTCAGCATCGACCTTTGGCGTAAGGGACAGAGCGTTCATGAGGTACTGGCCCAGGGCGTTGTTGGGCTCCTCCTCCTCGTCGAGGACGCGGCTGATCCAGTCAGAGGCGGTGTCGAGCATGTCGACGCCGGACTGGAGGCTGCGAGTGAGGCCCTCGACGTCGGACGCCAGGGGCGCGGTGCGTGACTCGTTGTCCTTGGCGGCAGAGATGGCCTCCAGCGCAGCGCGCTCGGAATCGCCGTACAGCACCTTGTGGGGCACCTGCACAAACATGCACGACGAGGCGGCGCTCTCGGACGAGACGGCGACGGGGGCGGAGATGTAGCAGCGGGTATCGATGCTGGAGCCCGGGTCGGAGGAGATGGTGAGGTGCACAGCCGGGTGGGGCGACGTGCCGGTCTCGGGGCTCGCGAAGAAGTTCTGGATGAGGGCGGAGAACGAGTTGAGCTCCAGCGACGTGGTGTACCAGCCGAGCAGAGACTCGCGCGGGCTGGCCTTGAGGGCGAGGGAGAGCATGTTCTTCTGGTACTCGACGTCGACCTCGACCTGGTCCTCGTTCTCGGTGTGGGGGATGGCGAAGCACGAGCGCACCTCGACCTCGGAGCCGTCCTCGGAGCGCACGCCGACCAGGGCGCCGATGACGCGCTGCGACTGGGTGTCGCGGGTGTCGCGGCGCACGGCATGGTCGAGGATCGAGAGGACGACCTGCGGCTGGATGTTGACCGTCACGGGAGCGAGGGACATGCTCATGCCGGCCGAGGCCGAGCCGAGGGGCCTCGCCAGGTGGAGGAAGTTGGACGCTTCGACGGCCATGTTGGGCGGGGGAATGCTTTTACTGGCGTCTTCCCTCACGGTTGTTGTAATATGCGACGGATGCCTCGGTTTCGGTGGAGGGTCGGGTCGAGAGAAATTTTCGTCGCGGAGGGGGGTGGGCGGGGGCCGTCTTGGTGGGGGGGGAGGAGGAGGAGTGGTCGAGATTTCCAAAGGTCGAGAGGGGCACCGGTGAGGGTGGGTTTCCGGGGTAGATTTGGGTAGGATCGAATAGTGGGATGCGGTTGATTTTGGCGGGTGAAATTTGTGCTTTCGCATTCGTGACACTGCAAGGGCTTCGCTATCGATAAGCTGCAAGCTGTGTGGTGTGGCGTGCTCCGTGCCCCTCCGTGGCTGGTGGTGTGGCGTGGATTCTACTTCTCCCAATGGGAGAGCTCCAGAATATTTCTGCAGGCAAAAAAAGTGTAAGAGCGAAGTTGAGACGGGTGAGCTGAGCGGCCTTTTTTACAACCTCGGGGCAGTGGAAAATTTCCTACTCTTCCAACATATCTTAATCCATGGCACACATGAGAAGAGCTGCCCCAGGTGGGCGTGGTGGCCCCTCAGGAAGCCGCGGGTCATCCCGAGGTCGCGGCGGCGCAAGAGGCAGAGGCGACCGAGGACGAGGCCGCGGACGCGGACGCGGACGTGGACGTGGTGGTCCCGGGTTCCATGCTGATCGTCTTCACGACGCTGAGTACGTACGATGCTCCCTTGGAAACCATGTCTCACAGGCTAATATCTTCTAGCGAGTCTGGGAGTGAGGGTGGAGAGCCCGCCTCTGGTGATGAGCTGGGACTGTCCGACGAGGTTGAGTCTGCCGACGAGGACGGCGAACTGAGCAACCCGGTGAAGCCATACCAGGCGCTCTTACAGAGCTTCTCTGAGTCTTCAGCGCCAAAGGCAAAGAGGCGCAAGTTGAACGACGGGGAAAAGGAGTCTCACGTGGAGGAGCCGGCATCAGACGAGTCCGAATTGGGGGAAGACAGGGATGTGGATCAGGCCGAGGATGAGGAGCCAGGGGAAGCAGAGGAAATCCCCGAGGCTCCTTTGGATGAAGATGAGGAGGACGCGTTGGATCCGTTCGATTCACACTTCGCCAACCCCGACGATACTTCGACGTCGAAGAAGGTCGCCGCAGTACAGGCCAACCGGTGGTCAACAAAACGGTCCGTCACGAAACGCTCTCGCGTGGTATCCATGCTGCCGGAAGGGTCCGATGAGAGCCAGCTTTCAGCACCAGGATCGATTGCTGGCCCGGACTCTTTCAAGCTCAAGCAGAGGCTGAAGGCCGGCGCCGCGTCGTCGCTCCCAAAGTTTGACGATGTCCAGCGGGACCTCGCCCCCATGCTTTTCGACTACAGGGATGTCTTCTACTGCCAACGTACAGTGCAGAACTCTGCTTCTCTGCGGAAGCTAACCTGTCTGCATGCTCTCAACCATGTCTTCAAGTGAGATTATCTCTCCCAGCCTGTTTTCCCCTTCATAGCTAACACGGAAGCCGTAGAACTCGAGACCGAGTATTGAAGAACAATGGGAAGCTTGCAAAGGAGGGCGAGGATACTGAGCTCGAGCTCAGGGACCAGGGCTTCACGCGGCCTAAAGTTCTTTACATCCTGCCTACCCGAGAGGCATGTGCGAGAGCCGTCAACACCATCGTGCAGCTATACCAGCCCGAGCAGCAGGAGAACAGGAAACGATTCGACGATAACTTTGTCCAGAAGGACTCTGCGTTCGGCGGTGACAGGCCCGCTGACTTTAAGGACTTGTTCGAAGGCAACGACGACGACATGTTCCGGCTGGGAGTGATGTTCACGAGAAAGACAATCAAGTACTTCGCCCCGTTCTACCGGTCCGACATCATATTCGCCAGTCCGCTGGGCCTGCGGATGGCCATCGGCTCTGAAGACGACTTCGACAAGAAGAAGAACAAGAAGATGGACTTTGACTTCCTGAGCTCGATTGAGCTGGTGGTTATGGACCAGGCGGATGCGCTGCTCATGCAGAACTGGGAGCACATCGAGTTCATATTCGAGCATATGAATCTCCACCCGAGGGAAGCCCACGACTACGACATCAGCCGGGTCCGAAGCTGGTATCTGGAGAACTGGGCCAAGCACTTCAGGCAGACCGTCGTGCTGTCCGCATTCAACACGCCCGAGCTGGCGGAGCTGATGAGGATGCACTGCCACAACTGGGCAGGCAAGGCGAGGCTCCAGCCCGAGTACGCCGGGGAGATCCAGCACCTCGGCATCAAGGCGAAGCAGACCTTCTCCCGGTTCGAGACCCCGTCGGTCGAGAAAGAACCGGATGCCCGGTTCGACTACTTCCGCGCCACCATCGCCCCCTATCTTTCCAAAAGAGCAAAGGACATCACCGGTGTCCTCATCTTCATCCCGTCCTACCTCGACTTCGTCAAGGTCAGAAACTACTTTGCTACTTCCGCTACTCTCTCGAACGTCTCTTTCGGTGCCATCTCCGAGTACGCCGACGTTCCCGAGGCGTCTAGGGCGCGCTCCCACTTTATCTCGGGCCGGCACCGGGTGCTTCTCTACACGGAGAGGGCGCACCACTTCCGGCGGAACCAGATCAAGGGCGTGAAGAGCGTCGTCATGTACAGCTTGCCGGACAACCCCATCTTCTACCGGGAGATAGCTGGGGGCTACCTGGCCAAGAGCGAGCAGGACACGACGCTGTCGCCCGGCCAGGGGTCGGTGAGGGTCATGTTCTCCAAGTACGATGCGATGCGGTTGGAGAGGATTGTTGGGAGCCGGAGAGTAGGGAAGATGTTGACTGATAGAGGCGACACGTTTGACTTTGTGTAAGCTGGATAGATGGGCTGGGACTGTGAGAGTAGTAGCAACATAGAAGAACCCTGCTTCAGAGAACCTGATACTTTAGGCTCCCAAGAGCCATGAATCAGTGCCAAAACACGACCCAAAACCTGCTCAGTCTTGTAGATTCCAGGTCAACCGCAAACGGCGCCATTTCTTGAAACGTCTTCAGTTCTAATCCCATTCTCCATGGTATGTTTGTACAAGCTAGATATACACAAGATCCCCATTACTCCCCCGCCCACGATCCCGCGGCGTTTCACTTCGCCGCAATATGCGCCGGCTCCGCCGTCCAACTCGCGCTCAACGCCTTCCCCCACCTCTTCTGCATCCTCGCGACCATCTTCTCGAACTTCTCCTTCCCCGCGTACCGCGTCACCTTGTCGACGTTCATCTGGGTCAGCGGGTTGGTCTCGACGCCGCGCTGGCGGTCGCGCGCGACGGCCATGGCGGTCATCATGAAGCGTGAGTCGCGCGGCCCGTCGACGAACTCGAGGATGGCGTACTCGGCCTGGTCGTATCTGTTCAGGGGCTCGGTGCGGGTAACGCGCGTGTAGCCGCCCTCGCGGTCCATGTACCGAGTTCGCAGGTCATTGAAGACTCGGGGGATGAGATCGTGGGGTGTCTGTGTCCGGGTTGAGGCGTCAGCACCGGTCCCGGGTAGGGCAGGGCAAGGCTCGTTCCCAAAGGATACGTGCGGGTGCGGAGGGGGGGACATACGTAGAGCATCGCCTGCACCTGCTTCTTGCTCGTGACGGTATTCCGCTTGGCCAGCGTAATAAGCTTCTCGGCCATCCGCTGCGACTCCTTGGCCTTCGCGTAGGTGGTCTGGATGTGCTCGTGCATGACCAGCGCCGTCACCTGGCTGCGGAGGAGCGCCTTCCGCGCCGCGGAGTTCCGGCTCAGGTGCCGGTACTTGGTGTGACCGCCAGCCATTGTCGACGGCTATGATCCGAGCTGCGGATGGGTTGTCGTGCGAGGGTTGGAGGCGGGTGTTCGTCCCTGGGCTCGTCGCGGATCTCGAAGCAAAGCTCTCTATCTCCATAATTTTTTTGATGCCTTCCTGGCTGCCAGCTGCTTAGTCATTTAACACGGGCGACGGGATGCGTCCCTACAACGACACACTCCAAACAAGGTAGCACATACATAGTTTAAGTGAAAGGCTTCCTACGTTTGGAAATAGAGCTTGAGTACAGAGCCAATATTCCAATTCTCTATATCAATTCCGGCTCCGGACGTGGTGGGAGTTGGGGTCGCTCGATGTGAGTCACGTGACCGGCGGAATATATCGCGATGACCACATACCCAAGCTGCCGGAACTGCTCGGATACCCTCACCTCCTCGGGACCGACAACCTTACCCTCCGGTCCAATTAGGCAGCGCAAGCGGCGCATGAGCTGAGGTACCCGATACCTCCTCTCAATTGATCCCGAATTCCCCCTGGAATCCTGAAAATGGGGTTCACAGCAGGCTTTGTACGCACCCTCCAACCAGCGCTTTCGTCCGCCTCGGCTAACCCAGGTGTGCGGTGACAGACCGGCGGCGTGGCCCTCACACTGGCCATTGCGTACATGTCCACGGTGGGCCAGGTGCGCGCGCGCGAAGAGCAGTCCCTCCTCGTCCAGCAGCAGTCCCGCAGCCTCGACGCCGCGACCGAGCACCCGGCCGCCCCGCGCCGCCCCACGAGGGCCGAGCTCGCCGCCGCCTCGCGCGCCAACTTCACGGACCGCGCCAAGGACAGGTGGAACTCCGAGGTCGAGGGCGCCGTGCGGTGGCTGCAGAACGCGGACTGGGACCGCGCGAGGGAGCGGGCCCAGGACAGGGTGGGCACGATGGTGGGGGCGACGGGCGCCGACGAGGCGGTTGGGAGAATGGCGGCCGCGGCGCAGGCGAAGGGCGTTGTTGTGAAGGAGGAGCTGGGGGACATTGTGGAGCGGAGTATTACCAAGGGGAGGGACATCGTGGGCGAGGTTGAGACAGTGGCGGACGATGCGGCAGAGCCCGAGAGCCCCGTGCAGAGGGCGTTGAGGCAGAGGTACGAGAAGGCGCCGGCGAACGCAAAGACCCCTACGGAGGTGTTGAAGGAGCGCTACCTGCCCATGGACCAGAGGGACAACACTGTGCTTAGGGGGCTATAGGTGTGGTTCTCCTCCCTGTGGAAGGAGAGTGTTGGCTGGGGAAAACCATCTTGCATGCATTCCATTGTACTATTCACCACGGCTGAGAAATAGACTCCCTTTGTCACCGATTCAGGTGTGTGCCTGAAGCTCTGTCAGGGTTACCACGGCGATGCCTCTCCACTGGCACTCATTCACTCAGTCCCGGTATCAAATCCACCTCTTGCTTTTTAACCATCAAAGGCAAGGATGCCACCCAGAACTCACAACCTCCTCACCCTCATCCTTCCCAGGACCAGACAACCACCAGACCAACAAGCAGAGACACCAGGACGAAATCAACTACTGCTACAACAATGCCCGCAAATGTCAAAGAGCGCATCGAGCGCATCGAGCGCATCCGACTCGGGATAACCCGCGGCCCCGGCAAGGACAAAAGAGCTTCGAAGGCTCGCGGCCCGCGCAACGTGTCGTGCGACTAGGCGCCGGACGAGGACCTGCGTGGGGCCAGGCCCGTGAGAAACAAGCTCCGAAAGCACGACCGCCAGAGAGATACGGGCAAACCCCTCACCAAAGAAGCCGCTGAGAAGCCCAAGGGCGGCAAGATGGGGAGGGCGGCGCGCCGCGTCAAGGACGTGGTGATGGGCAAAAGCAGCGTGACCCTGGAGGAGATCCCTCTGCTGCGGAAGAAGGACCGCGAGGGTAGCGGCCACGGGACGGAAGCGAAGGAGCAGGACAAGCAGCAGAACGGGGGAAAGGAGGGGCGGGACCATGTCGAGGACGGCAAGAAGACGGAGGAGGAGGCCGGACTCCGGAAGCAGGCGCGCAAGCGCATGCCGCTCATGTGGACCTTCTGAGGGCAGGCGCACGAGCTTCATTACGGCTCCCATCGGAGGTAGCGCGTCTTTCGGGAGGGCAGAAGTCGCAGCAGTATGGTTAAAGGCATGATGGGGCGAGCCAAGTGAGGCCTACTGAGAGGGCGGGATTCTTTGCGGCAGGCGCTCGTTACCCCAGATAGAGAATACATATTACATCTCCTCCCACTGACCTGACGCGCGGGGGAGTAACACGGGCAGTGTCATGAAGCCCGCGAGACACGTCCGGCCGCATACAAATGCCCGGATGGCGGCACTCCGACACAGCCAGACAAGCAAGAGCCCGCGATCAGTCGATTCCAGGACGCCATCCTGACATGTGGCTAGAAAATGCACAACGGCTCCCGGCGTGCACGTCAAGGACGGACTCACCACCCCCGAGTTCCACACATGTGAAGAGCCGATTTATAAGGCGGAGAGACCAGTGTCAGTGAGCCGCATCTCCACCGGGTGGCGATGCAGCCTGCCACATACGTATCGAGTATGGTGTATGAACATCCCGGGCCAGGGAATATCAACGTGAATGGATGCCGTAATGGGCCCCGCAAAAGCCGGTGTGGCACGGCATTATCGTGGGGCGCCCCGGTGCCGAAAGCGCCGGAGGTGGGTGCTGCTATAGGCTACAGGCGCCAGCGGCGATTCGGCCTCACCACTTACGCTGCCATCCGTTATCGTGACGCCCCAGACACGTGCCGTACCCAACTTTTTTTCCTTTTTTTCTTCTTTTTTTCTCGCCCTCTCTCTCGGTCCCACCGCTTCTCAAATCCCTCCTTCTCGCCGCCCCGAAAAGCCCAGCTTAAACTAGGTCCATAGCCGCCGCCCGGTCGATAATCTTAAACCCGAGCCTTCCAGTCTTCTCCGTGTACGACAGCCAAAGTAGTAGAACCAAGAAAACAAGCCAAACAGAAAAAAAAAAGCCTAGTTTCGCATAGATTTGATTTTCCGTCGCTACTCACCGCAGAATACCCACCGGCGCCATGCCCAGATCCGAACCCATCGACCCGGAGTCCTCCCCGGAGTTCTCGCCTCTCGACATCGGCCAGGACTTCGCGCCGCTGCCCCTGTACAAGGCGGCCGGCGTCGCCAAGATCGACGTCGACGGACTGCTGGAGCCGCCGCTGGGGCTCCGCGAGGACCTCAGCTCCGGGTGCGGCGGCCAGACCTGGCCCGCGGGGATGGTTCTGGCGAAGCACATGCTGAGGTACCACCGGGACGACCTCCAGAACGAGAGGATGTGAGTTGCTTTCCTTTTCTGTTCTGCTTTCCCTTTCCGTCGGTTGTGTGTCGATCTTGGTCGCTTTCAGTTCGGTGCTTGCCCGTGTTTGCTGGTTGGTCCCCACCACCATCCCGGTCCTCGAGTGCACGCTTGCGGAAGGTGGGTGGGGTCTTGGACGCGCCGGGGGAACAACGACATGAGAGATGACCAGCCCGAGGGAAGTCGTGGCCAGAGCGAGAGACCCGGATCTCGTGTGTGCTGGCCGTGCATCTTGAGCAACCACGCGGCACCGGGTGCGCGGTTTGATCATGATTGCTTTGCCCCTGGCCTCCTCCGCCCGAACCCTGCATGCTCGTCACACATGCGTCACCCTAGACAGACCCAGAGACATACAAGTAAAACAAGGCTAACTTTCCGTGTCTCACCGCTCCAGACTGGAACTCGGCGCTGGCGGAGGCCTGGTCGGGCTGGCGGTCGCCCGCGGTTGCGCGACCGGAGCGCCGCTGTACGTCACCGACCAGCTCGAGATGCTTCAACTAATGGAGCACAACATTGTCGAGAACAAGCTCGCCGGGAGCGCCAGGGCCCGGATACTCAACTGGTGAGTACACTTTCTCAGCATCCACCCCGCGGGGAAAGTGTCCTTGGACAATGCCATCAGCGGGGAGAAGCACGTACACGACGATCCTGTGTAACGTCCTTGCTTGCCCCTTGCCTCTTGGTCGTGCCTTGCGTTCCGAGGACACGGAAACCATGTCTCGTCACCGTCCCACCACACTCCCCTTGGCCTCCATTCCTGCAAGACAGAGAATTTCAGCGCTAACGCAGGAGCGCCACAGGGGTGAACCTCTCTCGGACGAGATCGCCTCGTTCAATCCCACCGTCATCCTCGCCGCCGACTGCGTCTACTTCGAACCGGCCTTCCCCCTCCTCCTCCGCACCCTGACCGACCTCCTGCAGCTGAGCCCCTCCGCCACCATCTACTTCTGCTTCAAGAAGCGTCGCCGGGCCGACATGCAGTTCCTGGCCAAGGCCACCAAGATGTTCGACGTGGCCGAGGCCGAGGACGCCGACAGGCCGGTGTTCGGGCGGGAGGGGCTGTTTCTATACACCATCCGGAGTAGAGCTGCCATCACTGAAAAAAACGGCGGTATAGGTAGTAGTGTGTAAGCCAAGCAAGAGAAGAAAAAAAACCAATAGAAAATGACAAATAAAAACTCAATTCAAGCCCAACCCTCAGCTGATGGTGGATAGCAAAGGGAGGGGAACGTCTCTCTCTTCCCCTCCCACCCGCATGGCGGCGTCCGCTTGTGGCAGCATTTTACTGGGTCCGAGGATTCGAACGAAGGATCAATAGTCCGCCCGGTGGGGCCGGTGTCCAGCCCCTTGGAAGTTCTCTGGCTCCATCGATCGCCGCGCCCTAAAGACGGAAGCGGTACCTCAACGGGAGGATCTACCGAGTCGTCCGGACTGCCGGCAGTACGACCACAGGCACCGCAACGTTAATCGTGCATCGCCCCGACGGTGCGTTCGAGTGTTTCGAATTCTGGTAGGACTGGAGAGCCGGCTATTGGGACTAAGCGACACCATCTGCGGGCACTTTGTCGGACCTGCAGCCCGCCCGGATCGGGTTACTGTTGCCTTATCGACAAGTCCCCTTCGCGGTGAGACCGTACTACGTACGAGGCGTGCGGGTCAGCTTGCCGTCTGTGACAACACCCGGAACAGATTGATTGGGCGAACATTCCAGATGTGCAGATCCGTTATTAGGTGACTTGGTTCATGTGATGGCCTCCCGTCTCACGGGACTCTTCAAGGACGATTAGGCCACAGCATTCCGGGCCGCGAGGGAGAGAGTGTTAGTGCCCCCAGCATTATAGGCAAGGAGGTGCTGGAATCCGACTTACGCCGCCCCGGAAGTGGCGACGGACGGGCTGAGAACCTGGCCGGCAAGGGACGTTTCAATCCCTCGGCCAAACAACAGCGGGAGCATTTATCCAGGAGGGGGCACATCGGCCCTACAGAACCCTCGCTCGCTGGGTAAACACTCTATCGGGTGGGGCAGGATGAGCATTCCCAGCTCGCCTCAGGTGCTGCTCCCTATTTTTAGAGCAGAGGGCGGGAGAGACGGTGATCCCTTCCAAGAGGGAAGATGAGCAGCGGGAGGGGCGCAAGAAAAGCCATATCGTCCCTTCTCGAGGGGCGGTGCCGTCTCCGATTGATGGTGAGCGCAGATCGGAGGTTCCGGAGCGCCGGTATGGCGATCGGACGGCTGCTTTTGTTTGCAGAAGGTTTATCCGAAGGAATTGAGACCCGGCGAGGTGTGGCGCCACCGTTTATCGTCTGAACTCGCCCCGAATTGCCGAGCGCCATTGCCTGGGCGTGGCTCGCACAATAGCGCGGGTAAAGTTGTGGTGGGAGCGAGGCGAGATGGCGATCGATTATTGCGCCGAATTACTTTCCCACGCGGAATGTGGACTCGTCCATGCCAGACGGGGAATTCCTGGGGCGCAAGGGATGCACAAGTGAAATGCCATTCGAGACGATGCATTCCTCTGCACGGCGGCTGCCCCTGACGGGATGGTCGGCAACGGCGTGGCTCAGCTTAGCGTGGCTGCCCACCCTCGGGCAACATTGGAGGAGAGAAAATGACAGAAGACCCACGAAAGGGTTGCATGCAGGAGAAAAAAGCCCAAAGGAGGGGGGAAAGCGACAACAGGGATCTGGAGGCAACCAAGACGCATGTGCCGCGTGTCGCTGGCATGTGCCGTCCAGGGCTCTGATTGGCGGTGTACCTGGCTCATGCAGGGGACGGGCCAAAAGCCTAAAATGCTGACGGCCACAAAAAGGGGAAAGCGGCCAATCCGGCTCCAGGTACCCGAGCGACTGCACATCCTTTCCCGTGGCGGCCCTGGAAAGAATTACCCGAGAAATTCCACGTTGTGCCTACCTCTTCTGTTTTCTCAGGTCCTGGTTTTTTCTGGTTGCAGTGTGGCGCGTTTCATGCGCCGACGAGAGGCCAATCAAGGGTTTCCGGGGACATCTGCTTTCCCGGCCAGGAACAGGGAGCGATGCGCGCTGACAGGGACTTTGCGTTCTTTGGGCACCTGGGCGGCTCGCCTGTTGGGTGACATGCTGGACACCTGAGCGCGAACACGTCGTGTGCTCCGACGCTGCGGCCAAAGAGCGTGGGGATAAAACGCTCCGAGGACGCCCCAAGCGAGCTCTCCACCGCCCGCCCTCCTTTGAGCCAAACGCAAACAAGCCCGCCCTCTGAAACGGCCGGCGCGAGCGAACGGGAAACTAGACCTCCCAAAAACTCGCCCTCGTTCCGTTGTCCCGAGCTAAGAGCCAAGGGAGGGGAGGAGATGGGTGCCAATAGCACCACGTCTTATGCACTAATTATACTCGGAGGAGGGTGGAGCTCTCGCCTGGCAAAAATGCTGCCGAGTCGGCGGAGGCTGTGCTGTGCCCTGGCCCTTCTTCCCGATCCGGCAGCATGTACCCCCCGCCAGCTGTTATGCGTGTGGAGTACCGCTGCCGCCGGACTCATTTCCGCCGGCTGCTCGTCCCTGATGGAGCCTGGTGGAGGCTGTCAAATGGCCCCCCCCCTGGAACGGACGATACACCGACCGGATGTATCATCTCCTTTGCGCCGCCGTGGGACCGCATATGCGCAGCCGGAATGTGTACTTCTCGTCCCTGTATCACTTTGCCCCAAATCAAAGGGTCCGTCCGTGGTGTGGGCCGCGCGGGTCAGCCCAGCCGGATGGTGCGGTCCTCCAGGGCGAGCCACGTTGGGGCCCGGCCAGCTCACTTCTTTGCTCACCGGCTGGCCATGCATGCATGCGCTCGCCCTTGTCTCTCATCTCCCGTGAGTACGGCGCTTGGTTCATAAACCCCCCTTCCCCGGACCACATTCCTTCCCTTCCCTTTCCCCGTCCGGCCACTCTCTTTCAGCATCGTTCCATACGTTCCTTCACTCCTTGCAAAGGAATCATATTTCGAGACAGGATCTCTCGGAAGCCCAGTCCCTTGTTTTTACCCCATCTCAACCCGAGATACAGTCATTCCTTTCGGACTCCCTTGCACGGAACTTTGCCCCGAGACTCGAGCATATCTCCATCCAGCCAACTTGGACTCGGTCTGTTGAACAGAGACCACCCCAGCTATCATTTGCCTGAAACCTCAAACGGCACGCTCATTCCAACACACCGGAATTTGTCCCTCCCTCTTTTACACACAAACACCAATCCCTTCACCATGAAGCTTTCCCTCGTCCTCCCGGCCCTTGCCGCCGTGGCCATGGCCCAGCCTGCCCACCACCACCGCCGCGCCCACGCCGCCGCGCACCAGCACTTCAACGAGAAGCGCGCCCTCCACACGGAGTGGGTCATCGAGACCGAGTATGTCACCAGGACCAGGTACATCGATGCCTCCACCACCTACATGATGGACGCCGAGGAGACCCCCGAGGGCGACTACGATGATGCTGCCGATGCCGAGCCCACCGATGATGCCGAGTTCTACGAGCCTCCCGCCGAGACCTCGCAGGCGGCCCCTGAGCCCGAGCCGCCCGCTCCCACCCCTGAGCCCAAGCCCGAGCCCAAGCCCGAGCCCAAGCCCGAGCCTGAGCCCGAGCCGGAACCTGAGCCGGAACCTGAGCCCAGCCCGCCTGCCGAGGAGGCCCCTGAGTCCGGCAGCGGCGGTGGCGGCGGCGGCGGCCAGCACGGTGACCTGACCTACTACGACGTCGGCCTGGGTGCCTGTGGCTTCGACGACAGCGGCAAGGGTGACTCGGAGTTCATCATCGCCCTCTCGCACGTCGACATGGGCGAGCAGTCCAACGGCAACCCCCTCTGCGGCAAGAAGATCACCATCACCACCGCCGACGGCGCCACCGCCACTGCCACCGTCCGCGACAAGTGCATGGGCTGCGCTTCCGGCGAGATCGACGGGAGCCGCGCCCTCTTCAAGAAGCTGTTCGGCGGCCTCACCGAAGGCAGGGTCCCCGTGAGCTGGTCGTACGCGTAAGCGGCTCCCCCTTCTCGCCTTGGGTTTCTTCTTTTCTAGCGCTTTGGCGCTCTGTCGGTGCGCGGTCACCGTGGAAAGTGCTTCAGCGGTTGTCCGCCGCCGGCACTTTTTTTCCTAGCTCAATCCTTTTCTTGCCGGCGCGATAGACAGGCGGGGGCTCATGGGAATTTGCAAATGGGAGACGGTACTTTTTTTCTTCTCCTGGTGAAGGCGAAACTTGGCCCGAGCCTTGAGAAACATGGGTTGGGCATTCGGGCATTTTTGTGAAAAGACTTTCTTGGATACCAAACCAATGAGAATTGGGATTTCTGCTTCTTTATATGATGATTTGACGAGATGAGATTTTGCTGCGTGTGGACCTGGTGTCGACCCTTGCTTCCGTGACGATCATGCCTTTCGCTTTTCGTCATGGGGCTGAGGTTGGATTCCAGGTGTTTTTAGATTACGACTGTATAAGCTTTGGTGCTCCTGACCTTCGATGGAATAAAAGGCAGATTGAAGCTATGATGTTCCCGGGTTCGCATTGACACTCTTAAATCCGCCGATCTTATGTTGCAGGCAAAACCCGGGCTGTCGTTATACGAGGATTGGCATAAGGGTTCACCTCCCAAGACTTAGCAGCCCCTCGATATACCCCCTCGTATCAACTCCAATGCCCTGTCCGAGCTTCGCCTCGCCCATGAGGGCTGACCCGCTGAAGGCCCGAGACCGCGACTCACCCGCTCGCCGGAGGAGGAGGACTTCCTTCCCCGTGCTGAGCTCCGGCTCCGTTTCGTCCGAGTCCTCGCCTTCTTCCGCGATGGTTGGGGGGCGGGCAGGGTGCGAGATGATACGATTCCAGACAATCCACCACCCTTTGTTCGTCCGCGCCGTGGTCTCCACGTCGCGCTGTTTGCCCGCGGCGTATAGAGATAGGAGATGCGTGTGCGTCGCCGCGGCCTCGGCCCTTGTCCACAGTTCCGATCCCGCTACAGTAATATTAGGGATGGTGGAGTGTGTGATGTTCGTCTCGGGGTCGAACACGAGGTCGAACATCGAGGAGCTTTCTTGAGGTCGCGGTGGCCGGTAAGACGTTGAGAGAAGGAGGGACTTGCGGAGCGGGGACAGCTGGTAGTGGAGGGAGCGGTAAAGGACATCCGTAGACAGTGATGGGGTATCTGGGCGGAAGAGAAAGGTGAAGATGAAGGGTTTGACGATGTAAACGACGGCACGGAGAGGTGTCACTTCGTCGCCCCGGGACCCCTTCGCTTCGGAAAGGCGGACGTGGAGGATGCGCGTCTGAGTTGGGGATGGAGAGTCGGATGACGAGTCTTCTGAATCGCTGGGGTGTTCTTCGACGGTCCCTTGGAGGCCGAGGAGAAAGTGGCCTTCAGACTCATCAACATGCTTCCTCGAAGACGCCCTGGGCTTTGTCCCCTCCTGTTCCGGTGGAGGCGTATCTGAGCCACCTAGCGTCCAGTAAGTACCGTAGCCGAGCTTAAGGATGTTGACAAATCTGTCCATGTGGCCCTCGTCGTCGGGTGTCGCTTCTGCAGGAGCCTGTAGCTGTCCTGAGTCTGTGGCGGGTGTATCCCTAGGCTCGTTTGGGGCCCCTTTAGCGGAGTCTTCGTTAGAGGTGGGCGAGACAACCACAGGCTGGCTCTGCTTCGTGGGATCATCGCGGTTTTCCGAATCCAACAGATGGGCCTTCCCGACTTCACCAGCACCCTCCCGCTGAGGCTTCTTGCCCTTCCCCTCCTCTCGCGAGTGAGGCGGCGCCCCGATTACGCCATACGCATTGTCCCCCCACGTGTAGAGGTCCTCCACCCAATGTGTCAAATCTGTCAATGACTTCCTTGACAGCGCCCCCAAACCCAGGAAGACGGCCCCGTCCTCGGTCTCTGGGTCGCGCCCCATCCCCAGCCAGGATGGCCTGCCTGAGCCATCCCTTTCTCTACCCCCGTCCTCGTCCGCGTCCGTGTCCGCGAACTTTGACACAACCACATCAACAAGCCCCTCGATTCTCCCTACTAACCCTTCCAGAACTTCCCTCTCCCCGCTCCCCCTCTCTTCCTCCCCAACACCAACTCCCAACTCCCCCGAAGCAGCGACGTTGATCCCACCAAAGACGCTCCGGATTGGATTCCCGTGCAGGCATACGCTCCACGTCGACAGGAAGAGATCCCAGTAGCGGGTGAGCACCGAGACGAAGCGCCGGCGTCCGAGGCGCGCGAAAAGAGACGACAGCGAGATATCGTGGTGGAGCAGGAAGAGTGAGTGTGCACGGAGGAGGTCCTTCATAAGAAGCGGCGTCGGCTTCATCTCCCTGGACGAATACTCCACCGCCTCCTCAGAGCGCGAAGGTGCCGACGTAACGGGCAGCTTCGGTGGCAGCGGCACGCGTGTGAGATCCACGGAGGCCAGGATCCACCAACCCGGCTCGACCTCCCTCAGCACAACCCTACTCCTCTCCGTCTCCACGACGTCCACCGCCTCGCCCCCCGCAAACCCCTTGCTGAACTCCACCATGCCCTGCGCGAGCCCGATCTGGCGCAACCGCTCGTTTCGCTCCTCCTGCGAAACATCCTCCGTGGGGCGGCCCCGTTGGTGGGCGCCGCGCCGGCGCTTGCGACGGGCGCGGCGGCGGGCCGAGAGGGTTGCGGGGGAGGCGTAGTAGAGGATCTGGTCATCAATAGCCTCCTCGTTGTCGCTGTCGGCGAGGGAGGGGTTGTAGATGGCGAGGAAGCCGAGGTGGGCGGGGACTATGGCGGATGCCATGGCGGGCGGGGCTTCCTCGCTCGAGTGAGGTGAGCGGAAAGGGTTTTATGTGAAACTCATTGACGCACGGAAGGGTTGTTTGAAGCAAAATAGCGACACTTGGGACGAAGACGTTGGAAGATGGGTAGGGATGAGGTTGATGCGGTTCATGTCACGGTTGCCTGTGGTGGTCAAGTGACCGCCGTTGTCAGTCAGGTGGTCAAGCTATGTTGCAAACCGTGGCCCAGAGACACTGCTATACCCCACTGTAAGACAGCTCTGGCTCAGCCTAAAACCTTCCCCAGCGACCTACTGATGCGGGCTACGGACGCCAAATCTCACATACCCACAGCAGCCGAGAAAGGCCAAATGCCCACTGTAGTCAAGACATGAAGGTAAATTTTGACAGCGCAATGAACACTCTATGGAAACCTCCTCCTTACACATACACACAACTCGCCTTGCCAAGATATCAAATCGTCACATCACACGCCTATTTGAACTGGTCCTCGGTAACGCCCTTGCCCATCGCGGACGTGCTGCTGATGCCGCCCGTCACCATCTTCTGCACCTCATCCACATAGTTCGCGCCGCTCCACTTCTGGTGCTTCACCACGTCGACGCCCAGCTCGATCTCGGGCTCCTGCACCAACTCGCCGTACGCCCGCATGCCCTGCTGACTGTACGCGCGCGCGAACTTGTCGCTGACCAGCGCGGTGGTGTGCAGGCCGGCCAGCGTGATGAACTGCCAACAGTAGCCGAGCTTGGCAAGGCGGCGGATGTAGGTCTCCTGCTCGTCGCGGGGCATGGCGGTCTTCCAGTTGAACGAGGGGGACAGGTTGTAGGCGAGCCTGCGCCGGTTAGTCTTTGGCCCTGTACAGATGGAGGGGAAGGGGCGGTTTCTGGGAAAACTCACTTCATCTCGGGCCACTTCGAGTGCACGCCCTCCGCGAACTCCACAGCCTGCTTGTGGTCGGGCAGCTTGCTCTCCATCCAGATGGCGTCGCAGTACGGCGCGTACGCGACGGCCCTGTTGATGGCGCACTGGCACCCGCCCTTGAGCCTGTAGTAACCCTCCCGCGTCCTCGCGCCGTCCCAGTCAAAGAACACGTCCAGGCCGGTGATCTTCCTCGCGGCCTCCCTCGCCTGCCCGTTGCTCTTGCCCTTCGCCTCGGCGAGGTACCTGTCGACCAGCGACTGCTTGTTGCTGAACTGGCCGCCCTGGATGATCTCGACGACGGCGTCGTCGAAGGTCTTCAGCTTGGCCTGCGAGAGCCACTTGTCCTCGATGGCCTGCAGCTCCTCGCCGCTCTTGCCGGATGCCTCGCCGTCAGCGAGGAGGCCCGCGAGGGGCTGCAGGGAGGGGTTCGTGGTGCCCATGATGAAGGCGTGGTCGCGGGGGTCGATGCTCGTGGAGATGAGTGTGGCGGCCTCGGCGTCGGTGCGGCACACGACCACGAGGTCCGAGCCTGCGTCGTGTTAGTCGCATTTCTCAGGGAGGGTTAGACGGGAATTAGACGCACCCATGATGTCGGCCTGCGCGCGGATGGCGACGAGCCTGTTAATGTGCTCGCTGATAGGGACAAGCACCTTGCCCGCCATGTGTCCGCACTTCTTCGTGCCGGGTGCCTGGTCCTCAATGTGGATACCGGCCGCGCCCTTCTCGACGAACAGCTTCGAAAGCTTCATCACGGCAGTCAGACCGCCGTGGCCGGTATCGGCGTCGGCGATGATGGGCCGCATGTAGTCGATGTTGGGGGCCTGGCTGCGCTGAGACTTGGGGGTGGCGAGGCGCTCCTGGCGCTGCTTGCGGTCGTGGAAGAGCTGGGCCATGAAGAGGTGGGAGACCTTGTTGGGGACGGTAGTCTACGGTTGTTAGCGGGAGGGCCTCCGATGGCGAGGACTGTCTCGACTCACGTAAGGGTAGTCCGCGAGATCGGGGCCAGGCTCATCGCTGGCGGAGGCGGTCGAGGAGGACTGCCACCCGGAGACGTAGATGGTGTCGAGGTACTTGGCCATCTGCGTGACCATCGTCGGGTCGAGGCAGCCATAGGTGTAGCTGGCATCGCGGCTCTAAGCAGACGCTGTCAGCTCTATCCCAATGAATTCTCTTCGGAAAAACACGTTGTGACCACCTACCTTGAAACGGTGCTCGAGAATCCCCCACAGCTTCTTGGACTGCGAGTTACCGGGATACTCGATCTTGAGGTTTCCCCTCTTCGAGACGATCTGCTCGGCGGTGAAGGGCCGCTTGGTGTAGCGCCACCGCGGGTCGCTCCACCACTTCTTCACCTGCTCGACCTCGGCCTGGAAGGCCCTGTCCTCGGCGTCGAAGTCCGCCGGGGGGTTGACCATGTTGTTGGCAGCCATTGTGAAGTCTTATCGTTGTATTAAGCTTATACGAAGTCTGTATAGCAGGCTGCGATGGGGGGGGGGGGGGGGGATAGTAGAATAGGAGGACTCGTGTAAGTGGCAGCGCTCTAACCTCGTTCACAAAGCAGGATAGAGACGATATGACGATGGAAGGACCCGATCTAGGGAAGAAAAAAAGAAGACCGGAGAAGATTTCGCTGGGAGAGGAAAGAAAATACAAAGTTAAATCATGAAGCTGCCCCTCCAGTCCCCGTCATAAGACTCACACCCAGGCGTCCTCCTCGAGACAGCTTCCTCGGCACCAGTCGGCCCAACGGGTAGCCAGGATCTGGAGCCCCGGTTTTTAGGGTGTGATCTAACTGCCCGTCTCACCCAGGCCTCTGACAGCGGAGACGCCTGGCTACGGGTACATGGTGAAGATGGCGCTTTGTGTGGTTCAAGATACGTCAGGCGGGGGTGGTTGGTGTGGAGGCGGCTGGAAATACACGCCCCCCCCGTTCGCCCTGGGGCCCCGCTGCCTCGGGAAAAAGCTTAATGGAGCGATGCAGGACGGGGGCGAGAGCGCCGCGGTCCAACGTCGCCGGCACGCTGTCTGTCTAGCGGAAGCCGACTTTTGTGTTATTGCCAGCCATGGCCCTTGCTGCGCGGGCTTCAGCAAGCAATTCTAGCCCTGACTCGCCGAGAACATCTGTAGTCGGGGGACCATTGTCTCTGTCTCGGTTCAACGGGTGTCACCACCACGAGGCGTCGGCGAAGAGCGGCGTGCCGACTAGCTCGGTACCAGTCCGGCATTGGCCGAGGTTCCCCTGCCGGCCGCCCACGCCCCGCCCCCGCCCCGAACACACGCCGCGAGCCGAGCCTCCAGCTCCTCCGAGTACACTACGCACGCTGCTAGAGATAAGCCGCAGAGAGAAAAGAACCCTGGTTCCTAGAACAATGGGACTCCATTTCTAGGGTCTATGGATATGTATGTATGTATGTATGTACAGAAGTTCTCGAGGATGGAGATATTCGGTCTCCGAGAGGCATTGGCGTTTCTTGGGCCTTCCCGGCAAATGGCGGCTGCTGTAACTGAGTCACTCTGGGATTGTTCGGCGACACGGAGCGTCCAAGGACCGGGCAAGTGGACGAAGCTGGTACCTGTGTCTCCACTCTATTTTGGCGGCGCTGCCAAGTACCCGCTAGCCCGCCTATAAGGGAATAGCAATTTGCATGTGACATCACCGAGTCGAAGGGATCGACTCCATCGTCTCCGAACTTCGCCGCTCGCACATGTCATTTCCCCGGCTCGCCTGGACGTATCCATGCTTTGTTAGTCACAATGGCGTACGAAATCCCAAGCCGGCAGTGATGGGTCACGGTACATGAATGGGATGAGACTGCACACCCCGAGCCAAGACGGATCCGCATGTGAAAGTCATGGCAATAATAAGCTGCTCTCATCCGGCTCGACGCCAGTTATGAAGCTATCACGACTCCACATATTTTGCCGTGCCCTTTGCCAAGCGCTGGATTCGATCTGACGGCATTTTCCTCACCCTGTTGACCCTTCTAGTTTGATGCATTCTAGCCCGAGTCCTTCTTATACTCATCATAGGGTATCATCGCCTTCAGTCCCTCTCTCAAGCCCTCGTCTAGAACCTCCAATCCGACGACATAGCTGGCGTTCACCCAGCCGAATCTGTTCGTCCAGTTAGCCACGATATGTCCACCAGGGGACGTCTTGAAGCAAGAGAGAGATGGAAGGCACTCACCCCTCCTTGGCAACTCCCTTGAATCCCAGCCCTTGGTTCCCGTACTCCGCGTCAACCCTATGCGGGTCCTCCTCCCTCGTGACATCGTACTTCTCGACCACAACTCCATTGTAGTCCCTAAACGCCTTCGTCACCATATACAACCACCGATACGCCAGCCTCCCCGCCTCCTCCTGGAACCCGTACCTCTGCAGGCCCCTCCACGCGAGCACCTGCTGCGGCGCCCAGCCGTACGGATAGTCCCACTGCCTCTGCGGCCTATCGGGCCCCAACTCACCGACAGACTCCTTTGTGGTGGATACGAGCCCGCCGAATACCTCGAGCTTAGGGAGGGCTTTGGTGACGAGAACCGCCGCCTGCTCCTCGCTCGCGACGCCCGCCCAGAGGGCCCAGAGAGTCGTGGCGCTCTCGAAGCCCGTGCGCGCTTTCTTGGTAGTGTCGTAGTCAAAGAACATGCCGCGTGCGGCATCCCATGAGTATTCTTGGATGGCCTTCTTGCGCTTCTCTGCCCTATCTTTCCAGATGGACGAGGTCTGGACTTCATCGGCCTGGAGGGGCCCACCGGCGTATTCCGCCGGGATGGTGAGCTTGTCGTCGAAGTGGGTGGATATGGCATGAGCTATGTCAGTCTCGTATTTGTAAAGGAGGCAGTTTAGGTCCACAGTCGCGAGGTCGGCACAGCGGTCCTCGAGACGATAGCTAGTGTCATGGCCCGACTCCCGAACAGCTATAAGTGTTAGTCCCCGCCGGACAGCTGCTCAGGAGTTCCCACACAGGACAATGCGAAGGGCGATGGGCGGCGGACATACCCCTATCGTGCTTGAAGTACTCGTCCAGAGCGGGCTCCTTCACCTTCCCCCACGTGTATGCGTCCGCGTACTCGTCATACGTCATTCCCGCCTTTTCGGCGTACGGGTTCAGAACATGCTTGAAGTGCCCGGCTTCCGTTTCCATTGGCACCCCAAGCCCCTCAGGAAGATACCTTGAGAGCCCCGACTCCTTGTCTAATCTCGGTTCAGCCGTCCATATGCTCGAGTACTCCTTGATGGCCGCCAATAAGCTCGTCCGAAGCCACTCCTTCGATCCATCCTCTCCCTGGATCTTGTCGTACACTCGCAGGGCCATGTCGGTAAGGAACGGTGGCTGGCTTCGGCACAGATAATACGACCTCGTGGCGTTCAGGATTTTGCCATAGTGCTTGATGCAGAAGCAAAAGTTCGTAACCATGCCCTTTGCCAGGTCCGGCCGGTCGTTGGCCAGCAGGCCGAGAGCAATAAAGTACGAGTCCCAACCATAGAACTCGTTAAACCTGCCACCGGGAACGACGAAGGGCACCCCCTGGAGAGTGGGCTCTCCGGTCTTCTTATCAGCGACCTCCTCCATGGCGATGGCGAGGAGGCCCGGCTTGGAACTCAGGTCCCGCAGGAGCTCCGGCGTGATCGCCTCCGGGAGCATCTGCACGTCGAGGTTAATCTCGGGGCGCTCCGCGGAAACCTTGTTGTAAAATTCGAACTGTTTAGGCTCCCCGTGCGGCACGTAAATCCTCGGGCGAGGGTTTTCAGTCCAGTCCTTTGTGTCAAGGGCGGCCCTCTCGACGCTCGAGGCATCGATGCGGCGGGTCAACATGTCCCAGAAGTCGTCGGCGATACGGCGAGAGAGCCGATTGACCGGGTTCTCTGTAATGCGGGAAAGGGGGATGGTGGCCTGCATCTGACCGCCGTCTTTAGCGAGGGTAAGCTCTTGGAGGAGGTTCGAAAGCGTGTAAGTGCCCTGCACTTCGTACGCGCCTTGGCCATCGGGGAGTGGCAGCGAAAAGGTCTGAATTAAGTGAGCCCATGTTTCAGTGATAGAGGCTAATTCGGCATACCTTGGGACCCTTGTCGTCGACGGTTATCTGGGTGTCATGGTCCGTATCCTCCTGTGCGAGGAGGCTCTTGAGAGTTTCCTCGACATCGAGGGTGAATACTATGCTGTTGTCTACATCCCCGTATACTTAGCCAGTTGCACTAACCTCACACGTAACATATGTCCTTCGCTCAATGGATGCAACACACCATTCTGTACCTACAGCCGCATATTAGCTGCCAGGTCCAAGTCGCGAGGGCTGTTTCCCAACCCTCCCTTGCCCAATCCGGTGAGAATGCAACATACCTTCTGGCCGTCTCGGGAGTGCCCGTTTCCAACAGGGTCAACTTGAGAATCCATTCTTAGAGTAGTAGACACCACCGGTCTAAGAGTTCGTCTGTTGCAGGTAGACAGAGTTAACCTGTGAGCGTGGAGTCCTCTGGAAGATATTGTGCTCCTCGCACTGATTCCGGGGAGAAGGCGGTATTTATTCTTCCTTGAAGATGGTGAATGGCTCGCGTTACGAAGTATACCAATGGCTGACGGGGACTTGATTCGGGGGGGAAGAAGAATCGGCATGTCCTGTCTCCTGTCTCCCGAGATTCAATTCACTTGAGGCGCAGCTCACAACTTGCAGCAGGATGCGAAAAAGCTAGTCTGTTACAGGATAGGCCAAGGTTGGCTTGGAACTTGGGAAAGTCATAACGCATGCACGCGCTCCTGCCGCACCAACGTTGGACGACGTCCACAAGCGAGCCAGGCGCGGCACAGAGAGGGGAAGGCGGGGTGGGGGGGACCTGCAAGTGAGGGGAATTGGAGGGGGAAGGTGCAGGGGTGCCCGCCTCGATCGACGAGACGCACGAGATCCTCTGGGAAGGCCCTCCGCCCAGAATAAGAGTAACATGTACAGGTGAACATGGCAGTGGCCGAAAAACCCGACAATCAGGGTGTCTCCCAAGGGTCATCCGACAACATCTCGGCCTAGGTGGGAGGCCCCCAGGATTCGCAGCCCACCTCACTCCCGCAAGACGAGGCCAATTGAAGCGCGATCCGTGCTGACATGGAGCGATTGTTCCAGCTTTGAAACGGCACACCCTGGAAGTGGAAAAACGCCAATGCCGTCATGTCCCGCTTCGTCAGCTGCAGGAGCGTCTTTCAGCCCAACATGTCCTGCATGTATGCCATGCGCCCTCACATCGGGCCAGACAGATCACATCACCCCCGCATGGGCTCTGGTTCCAAAGCTGTCCTAGCAGACTTCCCGCGTCGCCCGCCTTTTACCTTTCAGTGTTACCTGAACAGGTATCACCAAGCCTGCGATGGCGTCTCGAGCCGAGCTGAGCCACTGCGGGCGACGAGTGAGGGTTCGCCGATAAGCCGGCTCCGCGTCTCGCCTGGCGCCCCCAGGGCTTTGTCCCCGCGTCACCGAAACTTCGATGCTGTCCGTAAGCCGGCATGCAGCTAGGCCTTCGCAAGAGGCCACTCAAGCGAGCAACAGAGCGACGGGACCCTCAAGTCTTGCGAGAGGACGTTCGCGTGGTGTAGGTCGCCGAGAGCACTGCGGAGA
This sequence comes from Sordariomycetes sp. S4602, assembly GCA_023628835.1. Taxonomy (NCBI): domain Eukaryota; kingdom Fungi; phylum Ascomycota; class Sordariomycetes; species Sordariomycetes sp. S4602. The sequence goes on along the minus strand of JAMAJV010000019.1, from coordinate 656,143 downwards.
GGATATTTTCACGCTGCCACCTACCTTAGCTGTCCTGCGCGATTCCTTTTACATGCTATACCAAGAAGTAGTAAGATTAGAAGCCTAGTGGGCTTGGATCTAAGATACCATGTCGTAAACGCCAAACAATTGCAACGTAATCGTGCCTTGAGATATACACACACAGGCCCCTAATCGAGCCTCCTCGTCCGCCCCCAAACCTCATCCACGTCCTTCTTCCCCAACGTCTCCGGCACCCTCCACGTCACGAACACCGCGGACGCCGCCGCGAATCCCGCGAACACGAAGTACACCCACCCGGCACCCCCTAGCCACGCGTTCAGCCACTTGTTCACGAGCGGGAAGAACTGAACCACCACAAAGGTAGCCGTGTAATTCGACGCAAGGCACCACGATTGTGTCGCGCCAACAGCCTCCTGCCCCACGAGCTCCGACGCCATGATGAACGGCACGGGTCCTAGCCCCACGGCGAAGAACCCCACGAAGAACACCACCGCCACGGCCGAGACCACCTTGGCCTCCAAGACGATCGACAGCGCCAGCGCCAGCGCACTGGTGCCCTGGCCCGCGATAGAGATAAGAAGGCACCGCTTTCGGCCGATACGATCCGGCAGCGGCGAGCAGGCGATGGTCATTGTGAGGTTGACGAACGAGACGGCGATGGTGAGGAGGGCTGAGGAAAAGGGGAGAAGGTCCTCTAGGAGGGAGACGGAGTACATGACGATCGAGTTGATCCCGCAGAGCTGTTGCGCGATCATAATCCCGACACAGGCGATGATGGCGGGCCGGTAGAGAGGGTCGCGCATGACCTCGAAGAAGCCCAAGTGTGTCCCCCGCTCCGTGGGCGCCGCGGGCGTGGATGCTGTATCCGTCGCGGACTCATCGGATTGAGCGAGCAGACCCGACTCCTCCGCCGCCGAGTCCTCCTCGTCAACATCCTTGTCCCACCCCTCCACCTCTTTGCTGATATCCGCGTGCCGGCCCCGGATGCGCTGCAGCGTCTTCCTCGCGCGCGTGCTCTCGCCCCGCGCCGCAAGCCAGGCGGGGCTCTCAGGCACGGCGAGCAGACCCAAGGCCTGCGCCGTGGCGATGAGGATCCCGATGGCGAACACCCACCGCCATATGCCCGGCTGGCCTAGGAGATACCCAAAGGTCTGCGTCGCGAGGATGCCCACATTGATGGACACCTGCGTCATGGCGCCAAATATGCCCCTCTCGCCCGGCGGCGCCACCTCGCTGATGTAAAGCGGCACGATGACCGTCGAGGCGCCCGCACCGAGCCCCGTCACGAGCCGGCCAGTAGCCATGGCGAACACGCCGCCGGCGAGCGACTCGACGGCGGACCCGAGGAGGTAGCTCAGCGCCGTGAGGCGCATGGCGACGAGGCGGCCACGCTTGGAGGCTACGGGCCCCGCCGAGAGGGCGCCGATCAGGCCGCCGAGTGTAAAGATAGAGGAGACGGTCGCGAAGGCAGCGTTGGTCATCGGTATACAGCGGGCGAGCCAGGGGGGCTCCTCGTCGATCTTCCGGGGGAGGAGATCACGGGTGCGGTTGAGCTTCGAGGAACGGCAGGTGAGGGCATCCTCGGGGGCGTTAAGCTCGGCCTAGCGATGCTGGATTAGCATTTCCACAGACCGGGGAGAGATATTTGACTGCTAGCCGTGATCGCGTGCTGGAGATTTGTACGGGGCGAGGACTCACCAGGTGGTAGCCGAACTGCAGGGGCCCGAGTGTCGCGATGAACACCAGCAGCACGAGGTAGACGCTCACGTTCTGGAGCCGCTGCCTTAGAGAGTCCGCCATGGTGGCGTCTGTCCGCACAAACTGGCGCGTATGGCGGGGTGGACGAGGAGTTTAAAAGAAAGGACGGTCAGCGGCGCGGGATTAGCTGGCGATCCATCGTAGAGCTGCCCGAGTGCTACATGTATTAAGTCAGAACACTAATAGGGGATGGCTGCATGACCTCTGCTCCGCCTGGCGCCTTGTTGCTTGGCAAGAAGGATGATAGTAATCATCACGTGGCGCGCAGGCCTGCGCGATTGGACGTTGAGTCAAGCTCCCATCAGACTTCGGAGGAAAGAGCTCTCAGCTAACAAGGAAACACTTCACAATTCGGTAGTTCTCCGCATTGTTAGCTTCCACGGACAACGCTTTTTTTATTTTAAGAACTGCGTTGTGGGTTTGTGGGGAAATGTGTACTTCAGACTCGGCGACACTGTTGCAGACGCCCGATGCAACACCACTCTTACGCCTCGCTCTTCTGCACAGCACCACGCACAGCTTCATCCAAACTCTCGAGCTGCTCGCCCACCAGGCCGATTGCCTCGTTATCCGTCTTCTCGTACAGCGTGCCTCCCTCGCCCCAGATCCTCCTCAAGGTTGCCGCTGTCGCGATAGGCGCGCCCTCCGCCCACAGCTTCTCCTCCACCTCGAGCAGCTCGTCGAGCGAGGTGTACTGGGCTGTCCACTTCGCTCCCGTCTGCTTCTCGAATGTGGCAAGGATCTCGTTGGGGGTGGCAACGAACGACTGGATCTTGAGGGCGCGGTCGAGGGCCGCGTCTGGGTGTCGCAGCGCGGCGGCAACACCCTTTCCGACGCTGTGGACGTTTCGTCAGCATGCCTGTAACGCAACGTTTGTCTGCTGCCTGGGTGAACCAGCCAGCCGGTGCTTCTCGTAATACTTACTCCCTCATCGTCGTAAACCCAACCTTGCCCTCCCCGTTCTCCAACAACACCGCCCTCCGCCCCTTGACATCAAACCCACCTGCCGCCTCTAGCGAGGGCACCAGGTTAAAGTACATATCCGAGTACGGCCCCGTCACCAAGTACGTGACCCTCACTCTCTTCACCTCCTCTTTAACAAACCTTCTCACCTCCAGCTTCGCCTGGTGCGGCCTTTCCCCCGCGCTCTTGGGGCCGTACTCAATGTCCGTCCCGTACTCCGACGGGAAGAACCACCGCACGCTCGCGCTCTCGTCGGCCCAGCGAATCAGCTCCTTCTGGTGCAGCAGGACGTTGCGCCCCACGGCCGACACCACCGTGTCGACGCCGTCGGCGTACGCGGCCTGAACCTGCGCCTTGTCGGTCACGTCGCCAGTGATGACCTGGAGCCCGCGGGCCTTCCAGCCGGAGAGCAGGGCGTCCTTGGAGCGGGCGGTCTCCTCACTGGTGAAGAGCGCGATGTGGGGGAAGGGCGGGGTGGAGGAGAGGAGCGCCTCGGTAATGTAGGCTCCGATCTGGCCGGTGCCGCCGAAGACGAGGATCTTGGAAGGGGCGAACGAAGTCATTGTGATGCGATTTCGTTGATACTTGGATGAGAAGCCGTGAAAGCGAGTTGGGTATACGCTTTTTCCCCCGGGTTAATGTTAATGGTTGGCGGCGGGCTGCCTTTATCATCAAGTGGACTAACACCGAACGCGCATGTAAGTGGGGTTGACACGGACGCCCTGCAACTTGTAGCTCGCCGCCCTCCAGCAACATGCTCTTTTGACGACGTGATCCACAGCCCAATCGTCGCCATTGGGCCATTATTAAGCCGGCACCACTGCCGGGGCAAGCGGGGAGCGTGGAAGGGCCGCGCTGGATCTCTCCGCGTGCGACGCAGTGAAGCGGGGCAAGAGTCGGGCGAAGGAAGAGGGGCATTTGACGCTGTGCAGCGCAAACAGGTGGTCGCAGCACGTTGACAGTTGAGACATCACAACATTAACGATTGAATATGCATGGAGCGTTAGGAAGCTCCCGCCAGGACCATATGCACCCTTAGCCATAGGCTTCGTCCGACCGGCCGTGGCCACGAGGTAATTACTACATGTTTCTTCATGTGTGTTCCCGGAGCCCGATTCCGAAGCCCGATGGAAGCCCGCGAAGCCCTCCGCTTCTACTTGTACATGCCACGAAACGTGGGGAAATGAATCGAACAGTAGGCTTTCCCACACAGCGGGCTGTCCTGCGAAAGGACCAGGCACACGCACGCGTAGAGAACATTGGACTTTGCAGACAGCAATTCGAAGCTCTGAAATCACAGTCTCTCAAGTGCTCAGCTCATGTTTTCGTAACAGAACTCCATGTACACACATCACTCCCTCGGAAGTAGCTGAACGATATTATCAAATAGTGCGCCAAATCCGGCCAGCGCCACGCAGCCCCTTATTGAATTGATCCCCAATCCCGTATCCTGTATCTACTAATAAGTATTATGTGTACAAGAAGAGAAGTAATACTGGAAAAGGTGAAAAAAGGCGACGCCGAAAACAAAAAAAAGAGTTCGCCACCAAGGGAAGACAAGGACGCATTGAACCCCAAATCAGGAACGGGAAAAAACAAGAGATGACGCCGTGACCCAATTAGCTTTTTTCCTTTGCAAATTCCCAACCCCGAGAAGCAAGAAAGAGGAACCAAACGGGAAAAGAGAAGTGTAGAGTCGCGGATATCGGAAACAGGCCATTAAATAATTATGCAGCATGCGATCCCACCACCCATGATCTGACCGAAGAAACAGTGGGCGAAAGCCCGCACTTCGTAGGGGTGTTCCCGATCTTTTGTATCGCGAAAGAGAAGAAAGACGGAGCGCGACGGGGACGGCCATCAGCTAAAGCACCGCCGCCGCCGCCGCGATCGCAGCTCCTTCTCCGTCTCCATCAGCCGACTCTGAACCCACATCCGGAAAGACTTGTCGCCCCTCACGAGATCGCAGTTCAGCAGCTCCGTCAGCGCCCTCTTGATCCCCTCGTTGACATTCAGTAGCCTCTGCTCCTGCGCCGCGACCTCGCTAAAGGTCGTCTCGTCTAGCACGTTCTCGAGGGTGTGGTTGTCGCGACGGCTGGCGGGCGGGGACGCATTGGGGAACGCGCGGAGGGCACCGCGCGTGGGGGAGAGGGATGGAGACGTTGTGGTCGAGTCGGTGGTGGGTGAGCGGAGCGTGTCGAGAGAGGAGCGTATCGTGTCGTGCTGGGTCTGGAGGCGGAGGTATTTGTCGTAGGCCATGTTCTGGAGGTCTAGGTCGTGCGTTTCGGTGAAGAGTGCCATCTTGACAAGATATATTTCGTCCTTGTTTATTCAAGTCGAGGTAATGCTTGCGCAAGGAGCTGGGACGTTGGTGTAAACCTGTTCGCCACTGCTAGTCGCTCTCGTCGGCGGGCGAGAGGTGAGGGTGGTATATTAGACTTTCTCCGCGGCGGCGATCGGCGATGAGAACGTTCGATAACGGTGGCGAGCCAATGGCAGCGTTAGCCGACCGAACGGCAAAAGCCTGGTGGGAGCTGGTCTTCGATAGTCCAAGCTTATACTTGGCTGGAGCGTCGTCTTGCAGCGTCGGCATGCAGCGTATCACAGAGGTGCATATGCGACGCGACGGTAAACTATGCGTGCCCGACCTTCGTCGTGTGTTCGGCGCAGCGAGTTGGGCAGGAAAGATAGCGGGCGCTCCTCCGACGTGCAGATCTTCCCCGCGGGTCGTCGTCTCGTGACAGTATTCGTCGTAATGCTCGGTGAGCAGAATGTGAGGTGGTTTCCCGCCTGACGTCCGTTGTCGTTCGTTTTGGAGTGGAGCGACGACTCGGGAAGCTGCGGTGGAAGGTGAGGTTACAACACCGGGGAAGCTGCTAGTGGCTGGAGCCGTCGTATAGGGGGTGCGTGGTGGATGGGCGGGTGCAGAGCGGTTGCCAGCGCGTATCCGAGAAATGAAACACGTTTGATAGGATGTCTTGAGGAGAGAGAGAAGGGATCATGAAGTATTTCCGTGGGAGCGAGTGCGAGATCGAGGTGGCTGTTGCTTCAGGAGGTGGTATTATTACAGGAGGTCGGTTTCGCTGCCCGACAATTGGAAATCTGAGAGATCGAGATTCAATCACGAGTCGGCACATATCGAGCTAGCCTTATTAAAGCCGAGCTTGACTTGTCTGGGAAGGAAGGACGGAGCGAATGACAAGGGCTATCCTGACAAGGTCGGCCCTGCCCAATTCACCAATTTCCTCAAGTCCCGAATGCATTCGAGTGTGGAAGTACTGTGTACTGAGGGATCCTTCCTGACCGAAGATGGCTCTTGCGGGATTTTGGCAAATTGTCCCTCTCCGTGAGGCGTAGTTTGTACATACCTCGTACAATCTGCAGGCCCCATCCACAACGGATTACCATGGCTTCCTCGCTCGTCCGGCCACCTCCACAGCGTTGAAAGTCAGACGCTTCCGTGACGCCAATGCTGGCCTCGGTGGCACCAAGGTGCCGCAGTCCGACAACTCAACTTGACATCAACCCATCCTCCACTTCCACTCCGCTCGAAACAAAAGAGCCCCTGGCACGACCTCTGATATGACGTGCCCCACGTCTCCCCGCTCCAATCGCGCTCGTGGAAGGGCCCAAGATGCCTGTGGGAGGGAGGGAGCACATGTTGGGATAACGTCAGGAATACACCGTCCACACACTCCCAAACGTGCAGGGAGCAAACAGTTGACTTGTCCCGCGAGTGTGGGACGGTTGATCATTGGAACAGCCGACGCTATTGGTGACAGGGTGCCGGAGATTGCTCCTGCCCGCACCAAGATTGGCGCCGGGATTAATACGAGAACCCCACCCGCAATCTTCCCCAAACAGCCTTGCTCGGCGCCTGGGCCGAGAGCTGAATCCTGGACGGAGTCCGGCAGCCGTTTCATGAGAAGCTCACGCCGTCCGGAGGGCATGCAAACGCCCGGATCATCACGCGGACAGGAGAGAGGTCGAATGTTCTTGTGTTTCGGGAAGTGGGGAGGCGCCTTCTTGTGGAAAGCTGGCGTCATATTCCACTAACGCCGCCGTACAAATCTCCATGACGCCCTGAGCTCTCGACCCATGAAAGGGGGCATTCTCTCCGTGTGGCGAGTTTGAGAGTCGAGTGCGGGCGAACTCTCAAGCCATTCCGGCAGCTTGTCACGTCAGGACAGACCCCTGGATCGTGGGTGGCCAGAATGGAAGATGGCTGCCTGGAACGCGGGGAATGAACGCTCCTGTATCTTGTACTTGCAGGAGACTCGCCCAAATCTGTATCACAGGAGTCCGCGATAAGGCCCTGTTTTCGCCCCAACCATCTGCAGGGCGGCATGCCATCGCCCCACCATTCAATAGCGGCCCCGCTCAGCAATGTTGAGCCACGATCGTAACAGCAGTGGGGAGATCGATGAGGCCAAGAACGTCCCGTTTTGCACCAAGCACTGGTTGAGGAAGCATATCCCCCTCTTCCCCCTCAAGCACCTACACTTTTCGATGCCAGCAAACCCCAAGATCGTAGAAACCCGTGACATTACATTTGACCTCTTGTCACGCCCGCTCAATGCCACAGTTACTGTACTCCTAGAATTTAACACATAAAGAGGCAAGTACTTTACTGCTGATAGGAGAAATTATTTCTGTCTGAAGGAACAATGACTTCGTATCAGTACCGTGGTACCGTCTTTGGACTTTCGAAGGGAGAGTCTATTGGATGTAACCCTTGGGGAGCCATGATCTCATCATGACGAGCCTTGTACTGGAGCATGTCCTCCGCTTACCTACCTCGTATAGGCGAAACCACGGAGGGGAGTTAATATGCCTAAGTTTCGGGTGACAGCCGGATCGTCTAGCTCCTGTACTGTTGCTGGCAATTCTGGACTCGACTCCAGTCAGAATCATCTAATGTTGACAGTGACAGGTGTTTGAAGACCTGTCAATAAGATGCAGTTAGTAGAAGGGCTGTCCTACACACGCTGGCTGATCTTGTTCACCGACCCAGTGCGCATTAACGGATGGTCAAAAGCATATCTCGCGCTGGACACAACAAGTCGGCAGTCCCGGGCAGACGGGAGAAATGCCGTAGGGTGGATAACTTTGCTCCCATGCAAGGCGTAGCTAAACGGACCTGTCTAAAGGATCTACGGATATGCAAGTGGTGCTGTTGAGGTATCACACACCTCTCATCGTCAGTTTGCACACTTGTTTCCCTTGTTTCTTGACCGCTTCGACTACAAAACCTTCGGTCTCAAACTGCCGGTTACCACTTGGTGCTACTCTCTCGGTTGAATAGTCTAGACTTTAGAACTCAATGGGCTCTTGCCCAAAATCACCTAACTATAATCTGTACCTTCTATTTGGAGTCAAATGCTCGACGTATGGAGTGGAACGGGCTTGCTTCAGCCCTGGTTGCCAAAGTCGCATGTGTCAAGTAGCGTGGTGGTGGTCCACGGCGGTCGAGTCCGGCCCAACTTCTGACAGGTACTTTCATTAACCGTGGGGAACGTTGAATGGCCAAAAGCTAAATATATGGCTCTCGTTCCAAGGGACACCGCATATGGTGACTGAACCTTGACACCAACAGTCCCTGTCCACTTGTCCATCAACCAGCTCTCGTGGAGACCTGCTAAACGTGCACCACTCTGTACATCGTACATACCTCGTATATAGCGATTGGAGCAATGGATGGACTGAGAGGTGTTAGGCAGGTGTCGTGTTAGGGAGTGCTAGATAGGTGCATATTCAAGTCATGAGCGAGGCCGGAAGGTCGCCGACAGCAGATAGTGCCAAGCAATTTTCTGCAGCTTGGGGCGTGAGCTAAAATACCAGGATGGAGAGGCTCGGGACGACAACCGGATCGCCGTTGAGCTCTGGGAACCGGTGGCTGACCACAGCGTCGGAATCGAGTTGGCATCCAAACACAGGCTGCAGCCCACTTGTACGTACTGTACACACGGGCCCAGATGACTACATGTGCCCCCGGGGATTGTCATCTCGGTCTCACTACGGATCTCTCCTTCGAGCAGTTACGCCAGGTAACCAACCGATGAAAAGACGTTCGAAATCAAAAATTCCGCCCCCGACGGCGTCAACGACGCAATCGAGAGAGGGTGGCTCCGCGATGTGCAATGCAGGCCTCCCTCTCTGCGCTACCGCATTCTTGATCGCGGCGAGCACGGAACAAGGTAAGTATGAAGAAAGGAAAAGAGGAAAAAAAAGTGAAAGGCGCGGGAGGCCTGGGAGAATTTATAGGCAGCAGTTGGGCGGTGGGGTGAGGCTGGGATCAGTAGTCACGTGCGGCAGAAACTGTCTTCCGGGGGCTAATCGGGCGGATTGCAGCGGCTGGGGGCCGCGCCAGATGCTTCCACCCGGTTCCGAAGCCAGCGGGGCAGCAGCAATTTCGCGGAGACTTGCCTTGACTCAACGTTCGAGAACGGATCGTGACCCAGAGGGCTTCCGTGGCCCAGAAATCATCTAACACCCATATTTGTCTCCGCTCGGCTTGGTCGTGTCTAAAATCGCATCCCGTATTGTTGTGGGTTTCCGCCGCGGGTGTTAACCCCCTGACAATTGAGCTGTCCACAACCGGTTGACGCCCGAGAAAGCCAGACCAAGGCGCTGTCGTCACCGAATTGGCTGCTGTGCCGCCACCCGACCCAGCTGGGGAGCCAGGCCCCACCACCGCAACCGGACGGAGCACTCCCCTCCTTTCTGACATCCCTCCGCCCTCACACAGGGCGAACCCCCCAAGAATCGCGGCGTTCAACGATGCCACCCGTAACGATGGCTCCCAGGGGATTCGAAGACGAAGAGCTCACGATATCCCTCTCGTCCCAGGCCCGCCGCAAGGCCCCCGGCAGTGGGAGGCCCCAGAACCCGGGCGCCGGCGCTGCCGCCCAACCCCGGTCCGCGAATGCGAAGCCGCCTCTGCGCGAGAGGATCAAGACGGAACAGCGCATCGGCGCCTACAAGGTCCTCCGCACCCTGGGTGAGGGATCTTTCGGGAAGGTGAAGCTGGCCGTTCACCATGGCACGGGGCAGCAGGTTGCGCTCAAGATCATCGCGCGGAAGAAGCTCATTAGTAGGGATATGGCTGGCCGTGTCGAGCGTGAGATCGAATATCTGCAACTCCTTCGCCACCCTCACATCATCAAGCTGTATGATTTATTCCGCTCTGTGTCTTCTGCGCGGGTCTGCCGCTTGCCGGGCGCATTGGTCGCTAATCATCGTCCGCCCTCAGATACACCGTTATCAAGACGCCCGCCGAGATTATCATGGTCCTAGAATACGCCGGCGGAGAACTGTTCGACTACATCGTTCAGAATGGCCGCATGAAGGAGATAGAGGCGAGGCGGTTCTTCCAGCAGATGATCTGCGCCGTCGAGTACTGTCACCGTCACAAAATCGTGCACCGCGATCTGAAGCCCGAGAACCTTCTGCTCGACGAGAACCTCAACGTCAAGATCGCCGATTTTGGTCTTAGCAACATCATGACGGACGGCAACTTTCTGAAGACCAGCTGCGGGAGCCCCAACTACGCCGCGCCCGAAGTCATCGGCGGCAAGCTGTACGCGGGGCCGGAGGTCGACGTCTGGAGCTGCGGTGTTATCCTTTACGTACTCCTGGCGGGGCGACTACCTTTCGACGATGACCATATCCCAAGCCTGTTCACGAAGATCGCCAAGGGGTCCTACACGATCCCGCAGTGGATGGCCCCCGGTGCCGTGAACCTGATCAAGAAGATGCTGGTGGTGAACCCCGTGCAGCGCGTGACGATCGAGGACATCCGGAAGGACGAGTGGTTCAACACCGACCTTCCACCCTACCTTGAGCTTCCCGTGGAGGAGTTCCTCAACACCGGCGTCGACCCGAACAAGGCCATCAAGAAGAGCGATATCGCCCCTGGCGCTCCGGCTAATGTCCAGGAGAAGCTGCACGAGGAGGTCACGGAGAAGATCAGTAAGACGATGGGTTACGGCAAGAAGGATGTCGTTGAGGCGCTCGAGTCCGAAGAGCCGTCAGCCATCAAGGACGCGTACATGATCGTGCGTGAAAATAAACTCATGGAAGCAAACAGTAAGTTGAGATGGCCTTAGAATCATGTGCATCCAACACTGTTTCCCAGCTAGCTGGCTAACGCAGCATCCCTCCAGACGGGCTGTCACCTCTGCCGACGGGCGAGCAAAGCGAGAGCCCCATGCCCTCCCTGTCGTCGGCCCGGTCGAATTCCTCCTCTGTGGTCACCTCGCGGCCATACAAAAGCAAAGTGGGAATTCTACCCAGCAGTCTGCCTGCGTATCATAAGGACTTTATAGAAAGGGCAAAGGCGGAAGTGCACGAGGGCCCCTCGGTGGATGCGCTGGAGGAACCCTCTGGAGCGGAACCAGAGACGCTGAAGGAAGAAGCTGCGCGGAGGCTGAAGCCGCACTCGCGGGGAAGCCAGCTTCGCCTCGACGAGGCCGGTAGGTGGCCGCACAGCATGACAACCTCCAACCCACCCAAGAAGTCGAAGCCGGTGAGGTGGCAGTTTGGCATCCGCTCGCGTAATGCGCCCTGGGAGGCCCTCCTGTGCATCCACAAGGCTCTCCACAAACTTGGGGCGACTTACCTCCCGGACGAAGACTACGGCAAGCGGAATGCCGCGGGCGATCAGGACGAGGGGAGTACCGACGAGGACGAGGGGTATGCGCCGCTACGGAGGTTCCGCGAGCAGGCGGCCACGCCGGACCCGACGCGCAGGTATAAGCTGCCGGCGGACCCATGGCGCATCAAGGTCCGCTGGGAGACTTCGGGTAAGTAACGAGAGCCTCTCTACTGGGCCATCCCACACTATTCTAACGCGCTTCAGAACTTGGCAAGCCGAAGATACCCCTGCCTGACACGGCGCCCCCGAAGGCAGCGAGCGAGAGCCCCTTCGTGGCCATGCACTTGGACATCCAAATATACGAGATGGAGCAAGGGGTGTACCTTGTGGATTTCAAATGCTCCGGATACGAGACGCACGATCGGAGGCTGCTAGAGGACAAGGAGGTTATGGGGCCCTTCCCTTTCCTTGACATGGCGGCTCGGCTGATTATGCAGCTCGCGGAGGCGAGCTAGCCACGGACCTGAACGGCAGGGCGGCTTGGAACTTGCGGCCCTGCGTTTGCTGCAGGGCTGTGTATTTGATGATGGGTCATGGCGTTGTTTATTTGCTGGGTCTAATTTGGCAGGTTTATATATAGCATACCCGGGACAAGTGTCATCCGGAAGGGATCTCAACGAGGGACGGATATGTGTGAGCTAGGGTAGGGGATGAGGTTTAGGGGAACAGGGATGTATCTAGTATAATGGTACTCAAAAGTTCCACGACAAAGCATGCGAAGAAGGACTCCTGTGCCGCGTGACGCTAGATAAGAGGCAAGACCTCGTCGTAGTCCTCTACCGTTAGACACTCGCCCGAGAGCACCCTCTGGATCCTCTCCTCCGTAAGCCTAAACTCGTCGGGTAACTCGACGCTCTCGCCGCCCATAAGCCCCACCGCGGCCTTCGCCGAGAGAGCCGCAGCCGGCATGCCGTGCCCTGTATACCCGCCGCAAACGAAGAGCCCCCTCCCGCCGACGAGCTGGGCGGGTATCTCGCCGACCCACGGGTTCGCGTCCGCCGAGAAGCCCATTACGCCCGACCACTCGTAATCCGCAGGCATCTCCCCTCCAGCACCTGGGCTGAGGACCTTGTTTAGGCTTGAGCGGAGGTGGGACGCGACGGTCGGGTCGATGGCGTCGTCCGACGAGGTCCCCCAGCCTTTGTTCGCCGCTAGCGTCCTCCCGCCGCCGAAGACGAGGTGATGCGTGTTCTTGGTCTGAACGAGATAATCATCCATCGGGGTGTCCCCCTCGCTCATGAAGACGTAGGAATGGCTGAGTGGCTCCCTATCCCTCCACTCCGGAGCCAGCGCGGCGACCTGGCCCTGGACGGGGACGATCACCCCGGTGAAGCGCGGGACTACCCTGGAGGTATAGCCGTTACATGCCACGAGCACCTGCGACGCCGTGATCTGGCCACGCGGCGTGTGCACGATCCACGAGTCGTTGTAGCGCTGGATGTCCACGATGCTCGTCCTTGTCTGGAGGTTGAAATCCTTGGAGCTGGCGAGCAGGTCCTCGAGGACCCAGGTTACCAGGCGATAGGGCCATAGCGAGGCGGCGTGCTTCTGCACCACGGCACCCACTGCTCCCTGCAGCCGAAGCTCTGAGAGGGCCTCTCGATCCGTCTCGAGGTGGGCCGTTTCAGCGAGGGACGGGTCCAGCCTCTTCAGCTTCTCGAGGTTCTGCCGCGCCAGATCTACTAGACGGCTCTCGTACAGCGCGTGGACGCCGGGGACGGTGGCCCAGTCGCAGGGGATCTTCTCCCTCTCCACCAGCTCCCTTAGGAAGTGGTAGTTGCGGAGCTCGAAGGAGGCGATGTGCGGCTTGCTGGCGAAGACGTTGGGTTGGCAGTGGCCGCCGTTCTTGGTAGGTTAGCTTGGCCACCCTCACTCTCGACCAGTGGCTGTATGCGTGTTTGGCGGAGGGGAGATGGCGCAGATGTGTAGGAAGACATGACACGATGGGAGATGCGGTGTGAGCTGAACTGGAGGAGACAGGAAGCTACTCACCCGCCCCGTAGCGCCCCACGAAACCTCCCTCGCCTCAACAAGCACAACGCCCCTCCCCTTCTCGCACAGTTCCCTCGCCGCAAAAGCACCCGTGATCCCCGCGCCGATGACCACCACGTCGGCGGTGGCCGGCAGCTCGGCCGTCGACCGGTGGCCTTGCAGGCGGGGCTCGCGGTGCCAGTAGGAACGCGTGGGGTTCGCCGAGGGGAGGTCGGACTGCGGTTCTTGTATATCGAGGCCTGTCATTGTGAAGGGAGGCTTTTACTTTGGTTGAGGGTGGTGGGTAGGCTGCGGTCAAGATTACGAGGGCGACACAGAGAGAGATAAGGTCTGTCCGTTGCTTCCCGATTGAGGGGCAACCCCACCACAGCAGCACCTCACCAGCACTCTCTTCACCACAGAAGCACTCAGTCTCTTGACCACATAATACTCTCTTCACCACATATAGCAACACACGCTCTATCACCACACCAGCACACGCTCTCTTCACACCAGCACACTCTCTTCACCACAACAGCATGACATGTACAGAAGCGTCTCCGAACAGGCCCCAACATGAAGAGACGGTTCAATTCCAATCTACTGTGATCTGTACGTAATGTCGCGGGCCATCTGCTCCAACTCCCCCATGCTGAATGCGGAAATGGCCTGGCCCTCGCGGCCCATACCAGGCGCCACGCCCCCGGGAGCCTTTCTGGCCCAGTCTCGCGGGCGATCATCCAAGGTCCGCTGCCATTCTGCCATGTCCGTGTTTTCAACCCTCATGAAACCTTTCGTATCCTCATAAGTCCGGGACTCCAATCTCAACACACCCATTCCCACACCGGAAAAGCGAACGAGGCAGCCAAGAACGCAGGACGCCAACCAACAAACCCCTTAGGCCATCTTCTTCCTCTTACCGATCTGGGCCGTGAAACCCGTCTTGATCGCCGTGACACTGCGTCTCGACCCGCACGAGTTGCAGGTAAGGAAGTACAGACGGTTCTCTCCCTTGCTGAGCTCCGTGTCGGGCGACTTGCACGTCTTGCACGTCACGTATTCGACTAGACGCCTGTTAGAACAAACATCCGCACCGCGGACCGAGGCGTAGGTATGGGGATCCACTCACTGATATATTTCCTTAGCACGTTCTCGATCTGCTTCTGCTGGAACCGACCCTTGATCACCAACCGCCTGCTCCCGTCCACCGAACCGCTCGTTCCCAGCTCAGCAAACAGGTAGGCCGTCACGTGCTCGTCGGTCCGCTTCATCCGCTTGCAGATCTCGGCGATGTTGGCGAAGATGGTCTTCTTGTTGCCCTCGCGCATGCACTGCGGCGGCGGGATCTTATAGCTCTTGGTGCCGCTCAGGGCATGGTCCGGGTTCTTCTGGGCCAGCGACGCAAAGAAGCGCTGCAGGAGCGGGTTGTACATGATGGTCCGGCTGTCGTCGTGCTCCCAGATGCCCGTGCCGGCGTCCATGTCGCCCTCCTGCACCGGCTCGGCCGCGCCCTCCTCCTTGCCCTCCATGTCGAGAGCCTTGAGCTTGGCGGCGAACTCATCCTCGTCCGTGTCCTTGGGCTTCTTCTTCTTCTTCTTCTTCATCGAGAGGTCCAGGCCGGGGTCCTCGCCGTCGGCGGCGGCGCCATCACCGCCGTCCTCGATCTCGACCTTCTTCTTCTTCTTCTTCTTCTTCATAAGCGAGAGGTCCAGGGCGGCATCTTCGGGGACGTCGCCGTTGGCACCGGCCTCGGCCTCAGCACGGGCAGGGTCGGCGTCTTTGAGGGCCGCCGACAGCGGCGGCGTGCGCGGGGTGTGCGACATGGCGGTGTCCTTGGACTCATCCATGACGGAGTTGGTTATCGTGACGGATCCGTCCGAATCGACGACTACTTGTTCTTGCGTGAAGGTAACCGACTTTCGCTTTCTGCGCTCGAGTGGGGGTGTCTGTGGTATGACTCAGTCAATGGATGCTCGACCTCGACACGGCCGCTTGTGGTGGCGAGAGAAGACCTTTGTCTTCGGGGCGAGAAGGGCGGACGCAAATTGTGCGACGATGGGAAAAGCAGATAGATGCCGGGGGTTTTTGGTTTGTTTTGCTTCGTCAGGATTGGATCAAAACCTTGACGGCGGTGGTGATTGTGAATTTTTGGAAACTTGATGACCCAACCGACGAAACTTTGACAGATCTGGCGGGTGGTGGCGGCGGTTGACGAGTGCGGAGGGGTAAATTTTAGTGCGCCGGCCGGGGCAAGAACAGTGGGGGCGGCTCGAGCGAGGGAGGGGTTGGCGGGAGCTGTGATGCTTGGGGTCTGGTGGGTGTGTCGCAGAAACAGGGCACCTAGGCCCTGTAAATGGGGGTAGGACGGGGCTAGACAGGCGCCAGGGAATGGCTACAGAAACACGGGCAAGTGACAAGTGACAAGACTGGGGAGTCGGACGGTACGAACCTCTGGATTTACGACGGCGGTTGTCGCCATGACTGCTGGCTCAGAGACAGGACTGATGACGAAGGGCGGCGGCAAGGGAGCTTCGCAGGGTTCTTGGAGCACTGGATGGATCCACCAGCGTTAACGTACGAGGCAGGACTGGTATCTCTTGCGCGTGGTGGGTAACGGTAGCAACAAAGCTGGTGGTACGGTGATGGAGGAGGGATGTGCAGTGTAAATATAACGATGTCGACAGAGTTGCGCCAGATGGAGCCCAACCAGTTAACGATCACAACAGGACATCTCACAGGTTACTCTCGCCAACTGGAGGGGCCATGCCGCCGTATCACGACCCCTCGCCTCCCGCCCCACCAGTCGCTGAGCCGGCGAAGATGAGTCATCCGCTCCACAACGAGGCTCGGGTATCAACCACGAGCGCGATGCCTAGGTCCGGCCCAGCTTGGACGCGGCCGTCTCATGACCCCACGGCAGCCTCTCCCCGGTGTATCCAGAGTGGTAAACCTTAGGTCCACATTCCATTCGCGAGGGCGTGCTGGGACCCGAATTTGATACTTCTTATCCCGTACGGATTGGAAGGGTTCTGGACAATGAGTCGTTGTAGGTCAGCCTCGTAGACGGAGATATGGAACCGGAGGGTACTATGGCCAGAGACTCCCGCGCATTCCATCAGTTCCAGGAACGCGCGGGATGCTCTGGAGATGAGGATATCGACCGTCCCCGTGTCTTTGGGAATCCCTAGAAGTGCGGATGGAGACGCGAGGTCTGCTCGAGTAATAGCTCGTGGTGGTCATCCATGGCCAGTTCCATTGTCATGGAACGTGGAATAGATCCCTTGGGCCTAGAACCGGTCCATGAAGGAGGTCCTGAATCATATACGTGACGGTTAAGGGCAGACACGAGATCCGAGTGTATTTTGCATCCACGGTGATTTGGCTTTCCTGGCCACTTCTTCCTACCTCAGGCGAGAACATCCGTCACGCCAGCATATCTGTCCTCAAAGAATACTATCGACTGATTCGGGAGTTTAAAACAGGCGTAAAACCGCTATGATTTCAGACAAATACCAAGTTGTTCCCGAACGCAACCACGGCGCCCTGTGACGAGGCAAGCTGGATGCTGAGCGCGCTCTGAAATACCGCCAATCACGTGACAGAACTCGTAACCGCGAGGTCTTGGCGCATCCAGCTCTCCGAACCGGAAGCTCGCGTCCCAACTCCCAGAACCGAAGCTCATAGCTGGCAGCCTGCACCACCAGATCCCACGACGACAGGCGGGCTCGACCTCGGACGCCGCCCAAGGCCCATTGAGCCCATCACGCGCCACCGGCAAAGCTCGACCGGCTGTGCCATCGTGCCTCGAGCTCCACCGCCCTGAGCCCGGCATACGGCAACCACCGGCAACCAGCAAACACCTCCCTCCCTCTTTCGATTGCACGCCCTCGACACCTACCTATTCTCCAAAATGGCTTCCGAATCCTACGTTATCGAGCCGGAGTTCTCGGAGAAGGATGAGGTCGACAGCCTGCCCTCGATAGCGAGCAGCGCGCTGGACTCGGATGACGACGTGGACGAGGCGCAGGAGGAGTGGGAGCGGAGTCTGGAGCAGTTGCAGATGCTCCTGACCATGATATTAATACCGTTCGCGGGGAAGTACTTTGGGCGGAAGTTTGCCTACTGGAGTGAGTTGTTCCCTTTGCCCTGGCCCCCCCGGAAGATGCCGGGTCCTACCTAAGCATAGAACTGCGAGTGCTGACGACGTGGGTAGGCTGGGGCAGGTACATGGAGTGGATGCACGACGTCGAGATACGATGGACAAGCAAGAAGACGTTCAAGGCGGTGGGCGCGGCGGAGGCTGCTCTCTCATTATAAGGGCGGGGAGGATGCACACGGGATTGAGCAAAAAGGATAATGGAGGACTTGGATCCGTGCGGCTCCATCCCATGATATGGCCCCATAGCCACGGGGCTCGTCGTGCCTCGAGGTATCTGCCGAGAAAGAAGGCACACTTGTTACACTCCATGAAGCATCATGAGGCTTATAGACACTAAAAAAGCGTGGTTTGGGACGTGGATGACAGAGGCAGTTATTGCTGTGACATGTGCTGGCTACGCGGACGCTTTTTGGAGCAAGCCCGTGGGAGATTATTCCAAGCCGCCAACTCGGCCGTCGTGAGAAGGAGCCCGCAAGAAGAGAGACAAGACGCAGTCCTGATTATACATCCATCGACTAGTTACATATAACCCCCCTATCTATGTCATTCTCCCGTCCAGTGCCGTCAAGACACAAAGTCATAACCGTAAGCCCGGCCGTGTCGAAAGATAAAAGGCCCAAATCATATCCCGCATCGACTCCTGGCTGTAGTCCTACACACAAAGTGCCTGCTTTCAAAAGCAAAACGCAAGGGGGAATAAGAAAGATGTCGCAAACAAGCCGCCGAAAAGAGAAAACGCCGTCCATCGCCCATCCTGGGGGTACCGTCAGCCGAACCCCAACCGCCGTCTGTCTGAGCTCAGTCAAACGGTTAGAACAGACGACCGTGTGTCTGACCGCGCACCCGCACCCATCGCCTTGCATGACGCCCCGTCGGCGCCCTTCTAGACGCTAATCTGCGTCATGCTCGGCCTCGACGTCGGGATCGAGAAGCCCCTGGGCCTCGCGTCCTTCCACGTGAAGAACGCCGAGCCCGCGAAGCACGCGAACAGGAACCACATGAACACGGCGCCGGCCTGGATCTCCCTGCACCTCTTCCCGTCGTCCGGGCTGCCCCACGCGATCCAGCCGTCCGGCAGGTCGTCTTTCTTCTCCCCGATGTCGCCGCAGTTGACCACGCCGAGCTTCGCGGAGAGCACGATGGCGCCTATGAAATTGAGGAGGGAGCCGGCGGCGTCGGCGGGGAGCTGGACGTTGGTGCTCTCGATGGAGGGGAACAGGCGGGCGAGGAGGCCGTAGGTGGCGGCGAGCCACGAGGCGACGATGACGAACATGGTGAAGTTGACGGCGGCGGTGGCGGAGGAGGAGGCCGAGGCGGACTCGGCTATGACGTTTCCGATCAGGGCCGTGAGGAGGAGGCACCAGAGGAGCTGGGCGCCGCGGAGGCCGGTCTTGAGGAGCCCGAGCTCCAGCATGGTGAGAGCTGGCGGGGCGGTTTCGCGGAGTCGTGTGGTCGGTTCGGGTCGGGTCCGTGAGGAGAGGATGGTCAGCGCTGCAGTTCGGCGTGGAGCTTCTTCTTTTGCGCCTGGGACTGTCTGGAAGGTGGATACCGCGTGTGTTGCGTCAGAGCTGAACGGGTCACGATAGCTTCTCGGTAGAGATGTGTGTGTGTGTATAAGTGGTGTGGAGAAAGTAAACACTGGCAGCAGCTGCGCGAGACAGGGATAATATACGGGAATTCTTCCTTTATGTGCGTAATCGATGAGATCGAGGGCGCGTCAATGTGGACAAAGGGGGAGGAAGAAAAAAGGGCCGTGGAGGGGTACCCACAGGAGCTCTCTCGAAGGAGGTCGAGGTCGAAACAAAGGGATTCTGCGGGCGGGAAGCTACCCCGGTGACGATCTCCCCGTGGCACCCGGTTGCTCAGTGGACGGCCGTTGCTGCCCCTTTGGCCGGGTGATCGGCAGGTGGGGCGCTGCAGGAACCGCTTTAATAGGCTGCGGCTCGGTGGGCCTGTTGCTGGCGCCCATTGATTGAGCTTATATCAAGGGCTTTTATTCCTCGAAAATCCTGCTTTTGCTTTGGGGGTTCTGTTGTGTGTTCGGACTGCCCGAGGAAGTGTATTTTATTCCAGTTTGAAAGAGGGTGCTGTGCTGCGTAAGTGACTGGTGCTCTCATCTGGTTGGATTTTTGGCGGCGACTCCAGCGCTGGCCTTGATGTTGAACTTGTACAGCCAGGCCGTTTTAGCAGTGCCCCGCGGCCGGCCACGCCGCTGCCATCGACTGGCCGGGAGCACCTCGCAGGGCCCTCGACTGCCGCGCGCCACATCGAGCAGGCCTCCAGGGCCCACCAACCCGGGCACATGCCCACTTCTGCGGCTTTGTTCTTACACAATGCACGTGGGCTCCATGCCGCCTCAGAGAACTCCGCGCTGATGGTACGATTGGTGACGGCTCCCTCCCGCCCTCGTTGCATGGTTGCAGGGCGGTTGGCCAGCCAGCCAGCGGCTCTGGCCGTTCCTTGGGTACGCGGTGATACGACGACGCGGAGCGGCATTTTGCTGTGCCTCGTCCATAGCTCTCGGTCGAATGCGGAGACTGCATCTTCGTGGGCAACCTGCCCTGTGATTTACCAGCATTTCGCCATTCCGGGGTCGCATGAGCCCCATGACGTGCTGTCTCCTGGAGGGCTCCAAATGTAAATACGCCTCCGCCTCGCGGGGGCACCAAGTGGCCGCCATATCAGGCCAACAGGCGCTTCTGGCAATGCCCCTGATGTTCGGGCTGGACGCCATCCGGCCGGCAAGGCAATGGGCTGGTCCTTCTTAGCGGCCGGGCCTTACACTTTGTAGTCTGCCTGGGGCGGTTGTTGGAGTCTAGATGCCACTCAGCCCGGGGATCGTCACGGGATGGCCTCTATCCCCGGCCAACACACGCATTTCTATACATGGCGCTGCCAAAATGTAGATACACATCACGCGGACGGCGCGTGCAGAGCGGCCTCCCTAGATTCTAAGCTCATGCTTAGGAGAGGAACGAAGTATAAAGACGGCGACTCACCCTCACATCTAGGGTCCTGATCTATCCAACATCACCATCAAGCATCCAAACGAAGAATCTTCCAGCCTACACACGACTTTACAACGCAAAAATTTTCTCCAGCATCACCGCCATGTCTTTCTCCGTCGTCGACTGCTCTACCTGCGGCATCGCCATCTCTGCCGAGCAGGTCTGCCCCCTCTGCCCGTCCAAGGCGAACAAGTCCCGCAATGTAAGAGCCATCCCTCCCTATCTCAGGTGGGTATCCAAACTGACGTGTGAACAGGCCAAGCCTTTCGCTGATGGAAAGGCTCCTGAGGATGATGACCGCAGCTTGATCGGGGGATTCCACGGGCGTTAGGGCAAGGATGTCGCGGGGGGGCCTCTCGGTCTATTGTTAGATACATGTTTAATCCACGATTATCTACCAGCTATTGATCATGTACCATTCGTAGCATGTAAACTAGCGATGCAATTTCCAGGCTCGGAGCCGCATGGCGAGGAGGACCATAGCTCTCCGCCATGTCTCCTGCCCCGAATTACGATAACCCCGAGGTAGAAGATGTGATGAACGGACGGGGCGTGATATGCATATGCAGGACGATGCCGCAGCATGCCGCTAACACACACATGCACACGCCTTGTTTGTGGGTATTTATGTCCCCAAGGGAGACAGGCTGGAGCATGAGGGGAACCATTTTGATAACACTCCGCTTTCCCAACTCTGTCTGGCCTCTGAGTTATAACTAGGCCAGTCGACCAAGGGCATCCATCATGTCGCTGGAGCGGCTCTCGTCCGAAGCAAAGTCGCTCCTCAACTTACTTGCCTTTCTCGATCCGAATCTAATCCCTGAACGACTTATTGCCGATACGAGGGCTAAGTTCGACGAGCCGAGACTGGACTTCCCCTTCGATGAGTCCGAGTAAGTGCCCTTCAACACGGTGGCCTCTGACGGCTAGGGTATTCACGTATAATTCAGTTTCGGGGATGCTGTCACGGAGTTAATCGAGGCTTCACTAGTTGATCGGCTCGCTTCTTCACAGGCCCTTTCGATGCACCGGACAGTGCAATCTGCAACACTGTCGAGACTTACACCGCAGGAGAAGACCTTCTACTTCGCCAAACTCGTCAAGATCCTATCGGGTGACTATCCGAATACCTGGAACCAGCAGGGGAACTTCCAAGGACATGGCTATCAAGCATGGGAAACGTGCGGCGCAACACTGCCGCATGTCGGGTCCATGGTGGCCATCACTGAGAAACATAAATTTGACATTCCCGACCCGGAGCTATGGGCTGAACTGATATTCCGGACTGGAATGTAAGTTGGGCCGAGCCAGAAACAGCCTCGAGGGCGTCGTTTTAACACGAAATCTAGCTATCTCTGGGAGAAAGAGTTGTCTACATTGGCCTTGTGGTACCTCCAGCTCGGCCTCCGGCAGCAGATTGACCCCAACGGAGCCAGCGCCGCGCAGGCACACCGGTCACTTGGCCATGTTTTTCTTGACCTCGCTCGACCTAGAGCAGCCCTGGACGCTTACCACAAGGCGCTTGCTATCCGAGAGAAAATCGAGGAACCAGACTCACCCCCCATCGCCGACGTCTACGACTCCATTGCCTGCTCATACTGTGAGATTGGTGATACTGCGAGTGCCTACAACTGGTTGGACAAGGCGCTCTCCATACACCGCGCTCATGACCATTCAAAGAGAGCCCGCACGGAGGCAATCTACGCCCTGACGCACCTGAGAGCCGGAGAAGCGGACAAGTCTCTCGAGAAACTACAGGCCTGTTGGGATCTTTCGGGCCTCAGCCGGGATGAGATCCTAGAATCCAGCTACCCGAAGCACAGTGGCGACATCGTTTTGATATCGCGAATCCTGAGGGCTCAGGGCCACATAGCTGAGGCGCAAGAGCTGGCTTCGCGCAGTGTTCTTATGCGGCGGGGAGCTTTTGGTGAAAAGGGAAGCCCCCGCGTTGCGGACTCGACGTTCCTCGTTTCTCAGATGCTTTCCGAAAAGGGAGAACATGTCCCGGCGGCCAAGCTGCTTCGCGAGATACTGGATATGTGCGGAGGCATGGAGGAGATGCTCCCGCATTTGGCGAGGGCGTTGTGGTTTCTGGCTGGAATCGAGAAAATACAAAGGCACGATGAGTCGTCGGAGGAGTTGCGGGCGAGGGTCAGGGAAGAGCGAGAGAAGATTGCGCACAGGGAGTGGCCTGATGAGGGTACGGACGAAAGCTTCATGAGACTAGTTGGTTGGATGCTTTGGTGATGTGGGCTAGGTTGCCTCGACTATCCTAAACGCCTGTCACCTCCAATAACAGCAAACCTGGGACCCAATTTAGAATTCCCCAGGCGTGTAGTCGACTACAATGACCTTCTCTACAACAGTTCCAACGAAGGCAATGAAGGCCTGGTGAGCAGGGTCACTTTTGACATAATAATCCCGGTCTTCGGTCGACTCGAACTCAACGCTGAATGCATGGGTGATCCCGTTCTGCGATACTGTCAGATCCTGTAGGATTTATGGAAGACTACAAGAACCCACCTGTGCGCCCTCGGGCGAGTTATCTTTGCCACCGGTGAAGGATAATATATATGGCTTCCCCGAGGTCGGGTGTACGCATGTATCCTTCAGGCCCAACATCCTCGCGCACGCCTTAAAGCCTGGTCAGCTCGGATCAAGCATCGGCGGGGCTGGCACGAACGTCGTTGACGGCCTCTTGGCCAACGCTGGCCTTGAATTGGAACAGAACCAGGTGCGTGACAGTCATGGCTGGGGAGTATTGTTGCTGTTGGCTCGAACGATGTGACGATGTGGTTCAGCAGCAGGGCTTATTAGTGAGGCAGGTGAGCTCTCGTCTGTGCGACGCAAGATGGAGACGGGGGGTTATCCGCGATTCATGTACCGAGAAGCAGGCAGGAGATGACGTCCTTACCAAGTGTGGGGATGAATGAGGCAAGGCGGATCAACGACAAGCAGGAGGGGTTCCGAGCGGGCCAGATCCGGCGCTAATCTCTCCTCCAACCAACACCCAGCTACCGGCAGCGGGCGGGGCCTCCAACCCCGCCCCCGAGGACGGGGCAGCGCCCACTAATAATGTACATACATGTACATACATGAAGCCAACCCGGTCCGTCGCCCTGCAGAGACTCACGGCCGCCTCATGTTCGGGTTGGATAGGGCCTCTGGCGCCAAAACAGTCTGCTTTGAATGTGAGGCTAAAATTGGGTCGTTCCACGGCCAAGCACTTGCCTAATGGGGATCTTGTGGCAGCCAGCGCCATGTCTCCGCTCTCCCGTTCTGGGTGCTTGTCCCTCTCCATGGGTCACCTCCCTGGGGCCGGCCGGTCGGATTCCCAAGGCCTGTGCTCGCTTCGTTCCGAGTGGGGCCGATCCGGAGGGTTCCGTCGGAGGAGCTCCGGCCGACGGCCCGTGCGGCCCCGTGACGCCAATTGCCCCGCAGCCGCCCTCACGATCGATGACCACTTTCGAGCGTGTAGGTATGTGCCGCCCTCGGAAACAATCTAGCAATCCAAGCGCTTGCCAATTTTGTTCACTAAACCGTAGGTCTCCAGAGCGCGGGCTTCAAGGAGTGGTTGTCCCGATTTCCCGACTGACGGGCCATGCGGGTTGTTGAGTGGACTTCGCGAGGGCGGAGATTTACATGTGTATGATAATTACACAAGTCCATATAGCTAGAATACCGACCCCGAAAAGGCGTCAAGCCCGCGTCTATTGCATATCCGTATAGTTACGAGCTCAGATCCACCCTAGAACTGCCCAGGCGTGTAGTCAACCACAATGATCTTCTCGACAATAGTACGGGCAAGCGCGATGAAAGACTTGTGAGCAGGGTCCGTTTTGACGTAGTATTCCCAATCTTCCGTTGATTCGAACTCCGTGGTGAAGGCGTGGGTGACTCCGCTCTGTGACTCGTGTCAGAGGCTCACGCGGACGTCCTGAGACGAGGTCGGACATGCTCACCTGGATCCCCTCGGGAGACTTGACCTTCCCGCCGGTGAGGGACCGTATGTAGGGTCTCTGGGTTGTTGGGTGCAGGCAGTCATCCTTGAGGGCGAGTAGCTGCGCTCGCGCCTGAAGATTGATCAGCGGGTGTGAGGGAATCACGTTAGGGCGGGGGGATGTTGGCACGAACGTTGCTGACCGTTTCTGGACTTATATCGTCCTTGAACTTGAGGAGGAGTAGGTGGATGACGGTCATGGCTGCTGAGAATCGTCTCTCTTTGATCACGAACTATGAAGACGGAAGGAGGTGGGATACTGGTGGGGAATGTAATCTTGTATCGCGCGGAGCAAGGTGAAGCCTGGGACTTGATCGCATTAATAAAGAGGTTGAAGTCCTCGGCAATGGACCCGAGTGTTCACGTAGGGCACATGCATCTGATGTCCGTGTTGCGTCCGTCTATTCGCTCCGCATCCATCCTGGTACGTGTACTGCTACCCTCTGTCACGCTGTCAGCCCTGCCAAGGACAAGTATGGAACAGCCTCTACACAAGTACCCCAGGATTATGTTCCTGTATACTTACTTGGCAGGGGTATTGAAAACATCTCGCTAGGAGGTCGATCTGTTGAACTAGTCGGCCCGAGTGGTCGGAATGCCGATACGGTGTCTCGGATTGTCAGGAACCGAGTTGATAGGAGACACCCGCTGCGGGGGCGGTGCAGGCTTTAAGCAAGGAGTATGACGACCTGCCGAAGGACTTGAATTACAGGCCCGGCCGATCCGCCGTTGGCGAAAGTCCGGCAAACTTGCCATTTCTGGCGGGAGAAGTAATGTGACGACGACCTGTCAGACCCGTTCCCTACCCTTCCTTGGTGGCGGCCCGTGAGATCCGGAACACCGGCTGATTTCATTAAAGAAACTGCGTACAATTAGACTGTAATCCGCGTGTAAACTGTACTCAAATAAACGGGGCTGGGTTTCGGCCGCCGAGGTGACTGGTGCATTTTTGATTCCGGTGTTCCGGACACATGCCGGTATCGACTCGGCGCACACGGCCCCACTTATCCGGGCTTCGGGACCGAGATCCACCCATAACACCAGGCGCCTCCGGGTTCCTTTCTGCGGGTCCGTGGGTGGAGGTGTTTCCGGCATTACACTGGACAGACGGGAGGGCCAAACTGGGGTCAAGTAACATCGCGCTCCGAGCTCGAGCCCAGATGTGCCACCATCTAACCTAAGTCCCATGGTGGCCCCATTCTGGGCAGCCCCGTGTCTTTGACCTTCGCCATCGGACTGGAATCCGGGTTGGACCGATTCTATTTTTTTTCGGCTGGAGACAGAGGGGAAAGATTCCGTGCTCCAGCCAAATCTAAGTGCTGGGATCGGATTCCGGCGTGTCCCATTCACAGCGCCCATATTATGAGCTAGGATATTACACACAAGACGATGCCCAAAGCTCACATAACATACCCTGTCAACGCGAAAGATCTTGAAATCGAACGAAGCCCCAACCTCCAAGCAGAAATGCAAACTACCTAGAATTGCCGTGGCATCGAATAATATCAGTGTAGTGACATTCGAGGTCTGACACCTTCCCGCATTGGGGCGGCCATGGCGCCAAGAGAGCCCGCCCATTGGTCCAGCCGTCGTCGTCATGATTAATGATCACTCCTTACTGGTGCATACGTACGCACACGTCGCCCAAGGCAGATGTTTAGTGAACGACCAACTGTCGAGCAAAGTCGTCTCGGTACTGAATGTTTAGTGAACTGTACGCGTATACGGGACGGAGTGACGTCCTCACCCACCCTGGCGCCAGGCAAACACGGGACGCAGGGCTATTATCGCCGACGGGCATTGATTGAATTGCGCGGCGATTAGAAAATCGTAAAATACATGGTTACGTTGATGTCCCCCTTCATCGCAGGCAATGGGGGCTTCAAGGAATCGTAGAGCTGGTCCGGCGAGGATATAAAGCACATCGTCTTCCCTTCATAAACCATTCCCATTAACATCACAACAACCAGCATCATAACCCAGAGCTAGATACACAAGCACCAACAGAAAACAACCCTCTCTTACTATTAGTACCCTTGATTACCCCACACTCCAAGATGTCCCCCAGACTCGTAACCATCTACGGCGCAACCGGCAACCAGGGTGGCAGCGTCGCCCGCTCCCTCCTTGCCGACAAGTCTGGTGCCTTCACCGTCCGCGGCATCACCCGCAACCCGGACAGCGAGTCCGCCAAAGCCCTCGCCGCCGCCGGAGCCGAGGTCGTGCGCGCGGACGGCAAGGTCAAGGAGCAGCTTGCGGCGGCGTTCGAGGGGAGCTGGGCGGTATTTGCGAACACCAACTCCGATGATCCGGTACGCTCTCCCCAGTCTATTAGGAGTGATGGATGCGTGCTAACGCGGGGTTTCAGGAGATCGGTGTCCCCGGCGCTCCCAGTGAGACTGACATCGGGAGGGCCATTGCCGACGCAGCTGCCGAGGCGGGAGTCAAGGTCTTTGTCTTCAGCGGCATGGAGTCCGTCGAGAAGATGACGGGTGGCAAGATGTCCTCGCCCGGCTTCGAGGGTAAGCGTGGCACCATTCCACCTATCCTCACATAGTGTCTTGCCCCAGCTGCTCACAGCCCGCAGAAAAGCACGGCATCGTCGAATATGCCAAGTCCAAGTCCTTCGAGAGCGTCGTCAGCGTCAG
Source organism: Sordariomycetes sp. S4602 (assembly GCA_023628835.1). Classification (NCBI taxonomy): domain Eukaryota; kingdom Fungi; phylum Ascomycota; class Sordariomycetes; species Sordariomycetes sp. S4602. Next base: position 628,977 of record JAMAJV010000019.1, on the reverse strand, counting down.
CCCCGGCATGTACATGGAGAACTTCCTCCTCGCCGACCTCGCCCCCGTCTTCGGCGGCTTCCCCGCCGTCCCCGGCGACGACGGAGTCATCAACTATATCCACCCGCGCTGGAGCGGGGACGAGAAGCAGCCCATGATCGGCATCGGGGCCGACTACGGCGACCTCGTGCACGGCGTGCTTCTCGAGCCGGCCAAGTATAACGGCCGGCTGATCCAGGGGATCAGCGAGTCCAGGTCTGCTGAAGCGGTGGCCAAGGACTTTGAGGATGGTAGGAATGTCGCTTTCTTGGCAGAGATTGAATATGAAGCTGACGAACCACAGCTACCGGAAAGAAGACCCGCTTCGTCATCCTCGAGGACGTGGAAGAGTTCCCGACTTTTGGCGTCAAGGCCCTGGGCACCGTCAAGGATATCTTCAAGTTCTGCCAGATCAACGGCGGCTTGTATTACGGCGTGCCCAACGACGTCGACACGGCCGCCGAGCTCAAGGCCGCCGCCGCCAAGGCCCAGGGGAAGAGCGGCGGGGACGCGAAGCTGACGACGACGAGGGGGTTCTTCGAGAAGCACTTTGCTTCCTGATCGTCATAGGAGTGGGATCGTCCGAGCTAGAAACCGGACTGGATTTCTTTTTGGTTCAAGTTATTGCCTTATCTCCGAAGTAGTAATATTTTCTAATGACGGAAATCATGGGGTATCTTTCAATATCAAACGTCAGTACAAATCAAGTCGTCTCGGTCGTGAAATGCCGGGGTCATGCTGCCGCCGGCTGCACGTGATTCCCAACAGTCTTGTAAAGCTCCCGCAGCTCAAACGACTCGTGCGCGCCCTCGGGAACCTCTCCGATGACCCTGGCTGGCTGGCCGGCGACGATGGTGAAGCTGGGGATAACCATATTCGGGGCCACGACGGCGTCGTCTAGCACCCTGACGTAGTCCTTTATGATGGCAAACTCCCCAATGACGACATTGTTCCCGATGTGCACATGGCTCCCGACGCTCGCCGCTCGCACGACCGTCCTGTCGCCCACGAAGACGTGGTCCCCCATTCGGAGGGGCATGTGACTGAAGACCCTGTGTCTCTGTGTTAGACGCAGCTTATCTTGACCCCGCCCCCGGCCCTGCCCCTGCACATACCCCTTGAAAAGCCGCCCCGGTGGCCGGAGCAGCGCGCCCCTGCTCAGGAAGCAGTACCGGCCCATGGCGACGGCGGTGTTGTTTGTGGGAGCGCTCGAGCCCGAGGAAGACGAGGGTTGGGATCGCACAAGGTCGCCACGCACCATGGCCTCGGGCTGAATGACTGATTTTCCGCCGAGCATGATATTCTGCGTGCCGACGAGGGTGGCCTTCCGGGAGACCTTGTTGCCCGTGTCCTGCGACGAGTCTTCTGCTTAGAGGCGGTCGGGGGGACCCTGGGAAAGCGACGAGACTTACGGTTTCAATGTACTCCCCCCTTGGAGGTCTTCGCGACATCGTGACGGCGAGCGGCGAAGGACGCGAAAAGGATGTGGGCTCGGGACTGGCAGCGTTTGTCCAGGCAGCTTTGTGGTGGTCGTCCAGCCTGTCAAGCTCAGCGCAGTGCAGCACAACAACGCCCGCCACTGCAGCAACACTCACAGCACACACGCTTAGTGGTGACATAAGCCTGCGCCACACTGCAGCCACAGCTGCACCTCTGCAGCATGACGCTTGGCAACGATAATGTGACCGTCACCTGGCGATAAATTTCCGCATCAGCCCATTAACTCCGGAAACCCACCAGAACATTCTGCGGCCTCGGCCTGCCTCGTCCGACGCACTGCGCAAGCCCAACAAAGGGAGTTGCCGATACCCGCCTCTTCCAACCCCGGAGATACGAACACCGAGAGCGGACTGCCCGAAAGCCCGCCCGAGATCTAAAGCTCCGAAGCTGCCTTCCGGAGCTCGCGTCCAAAGGACATCCCCGGCTGCCGAGCTCTTCTTCCACGAGATATATCTCAGCAAAGTTTTGCCAGCGTCCCCTAATCGATTACGCACGCGAGAGCGAGCCCGAGCGCACGCTACAATGTCCCGATTGAACCCCTTTAGTCTCCAGGTCCTCGGCCGAGCTGTCCGACCCACGCCGGCCGTCAACCTCTCTCTCCGGTCGCAATTGGCCGCCCCGCAGCGGTCCATCTCGTCGCGCATATACACCCAGACAGCCCCGCACCTCCGAGCGTCCGCCCGGAACCCCCGCGCGAGCTTCCGGCCGGATGGCGTCTTCAGCCAGGCTGCCCGGAGAGGGTTCAGGACGTCCTGGAGGAGAGCAGGCAAGGACGCGCCCAAGACGGAGGAGGGGCTGTCGTTCGGAGCGCGGATGAAGAAGCTCACGAAGGAGTACGGGTGGGTTACGGTTGGAGTGTATCTAGGAATGAGCGTTCTGGACTTCCCGTTCTGTTTCCTGCTCGTCAAGGTTGTGGGTCCAGATAGGATCGGTAAGTCCAGATGGGTCCAGCCTGGTAGATGCGTAGCAAGCTAACCGCGGATAGGCGAGCTGGAACACGTTGTGACATCCAACGTGGGGAATTTCGTTCCCGAATCCGTCAAGACGGCCTACTGGAACACGCGTGATGCGGTAAAGGGGGTCTACTCCAAGCCCATGTCTGACGAAGAGGTGGCGGCCGACTGGGGTGTAGCGAAGGCACAGGACGCCAACCGGTCCGAAGCGAGTACGTTTGGTGATATCCCGGGTCCAGAGGGGACGTCGGATGCTAATATCATTATAGGCCTTGTCACGCAGCTGGCGCTCGCGTACGCCATCCACAAGAGCTTCATTTTCCTCAGGGTGCCCCTGACCGCGGCGGTCACACCGAAGGTCGTCAAGATTCTCCGGTCGTGGGGCTGGCAGATCGGCAAGAAGAAGCCCAAGGCGTAGCGGTGAGCTACATGCACCCTCTCCTGGCGTTTGCCGATCCGCCTCTCAACCGCTGCCCGCATGCTCTGCGAGGCTTCCCGCCCATTGAACCCACCCCCCCCACTGTTTTACCACCCTCTTCCCAGAGACATAGAGATATAGATCCGTCCGCCCGGAAACCATTTGCATGATAGACCTGGGTGTAGCTGTACGATAATACGAAGCCATTTCCGCCGAAGCAAAAATATCGCCCGAGACGAGTCCGGCTCGAGACGGATTGAACCCAAAACATTGGCTACCTCTTGCTTGCGCAACACCCCAGCGCCGGTGAAGTTTATCGAGACATCGTATTCGGAGGAGAGGTGAGGGAACTGTGTAGGCACTTGTCTACCTGAGAATGGAGCTTGGCAACAGACTTTCAACTAGAAACGGGCACGAAGAAGCGTTGAGACGGTGGAACGCGGGGAGGACACGAGAAGCTCCACTTGGGTTCGGCCTCGTGATGACACAGTGTCTCGTGCTCATGGGCATAGCGGATATACTGAGCGTCCAGGCTGCCTCGAAGCCAGGTGGCGGGAGGTTGAGGCGACGGGCCGTTTTCGGGGCTGTGGTGGCTGTGTTTCGAGGTGGACGGAAGGAGGGAGGACTGGAGACTGTGCTCGACGTCTGAACTCTACTCGAGTGGATGCGAGCTGCGTCCGTGACGTCCAAGCGCGGTGCTAGCGCCCCGCCACGTGCGGAACGCTTGTCTTGTTGCGAGACGAAGATCAAGGCGCTGTGGAAGTGTGGTGCTCGGGGAAGAGCGGCATAGGTGATGCCTGGACTATGCCGCCGGCCTGCTTGCCCAGTGGCGGGCCATCTCGAATGCGTTAGACTTGCGAAGCCTCCATTGTGCGAAACTGTACCGACTCGCAGGACGCGAGCGCCATTCCCGAGACAGACACGCTTAAGCAAACCCTGAGGGCGAATCAGCAGACATCGGAGGCAAAGGGACGCCGCCTCTTGGGGCTCCGAGCCGTGGAAAGGCGTGGACGCTAAAGAAAAAACGGGCCTCGCTCGAAAGTGGGAACTCGTGTTTTGGGCGGGAAAAGTCTCGGGGCCGCATCGTCCTCTGACGTCGTTTCGCCAAGGCCGCGTGCATTAGCCTGAACCTTGTTTCTGAGACCCTGGAACCTAGATAGAGCCCCCTCATCTGGGATTAACTTTTTCCCTTTTTTTTTTCTCCCAGTATGGCGGCACCAGGGGTTCAAGGGCTTGCCAAGTCAGTAAGCCTAGAGTTTCACTTCGGGCGGCTTCCCCGAACATCCGAGCCAAACAATAAGCATGGACATCAAGACGACGGGTTTTCACTTTGCTGTCCCTTTGCCCCGTTCTCTGGTTAGGCCTACCCCGCCGGAGGAGTTTCCATTTTAGGAACCGGTGGCCAAGGACTTTGAGACCTTCGAGAAGGGGCCTAGAACTGCCGGGATGGAGTAAGTGGTGGTTAACTTGGGATAGTGTCCTTTTCGATCATGCGTGGGACTGGAGGTGGGGAATAGGAGAATGGGTGACACATAGTAAGAGCTGGGTGCTTGGAGACGTTGGAGACTTGGAGACGTTGGGTGCTTGGAGACGTCGGGTGCTTGGAGACGTCGGGTGCTTGGAGACGCTGGGTACTTGGAGACGTTGGGCTCTTCACATTCCCCTGTGTAAGGCCGGGCCCCGCCCAAAGGATAAGCCTTTCACTAGCATGGGATGTTAGGCAGCCCGAAACACGCTTACACGATACAGTCGTCGGATCCCTTGTGAACGATGATCGACACCCCGAGGACGCGGCTCTTGGGATCATGATATTCGGCACTATGCACTGGGAGCCAACAGGGTTTCCATGCAGCATACCGACAATCCCGAGCCGAGTCGAACCTAAAGAGTCAAGGGGCTCTACACCGACACGGTGCAGGCACAACAAGGTTGGTGATCTTACACAACCGTTACTAAAAGCGGTCATGCGACTAGGTGGTGGAGGGGCCGGCACTTGCGCTTTCCCAAGAAACCGTATCCACGAAAGCAAACACAAACTCAGGAGCACAACCTCCTGCCCAGCCCTCGCCTGCTCTCTGTCCTCCAGCATCGGTCAGCTTAAGCTTTTCTTTGGCATCAGGCTGCTTAAGCTTTTCCTCCTCGCCGCTTACCAAACTCCTACCAAATATGCGAATAAGCACAGCCCCAGGGGGGCTCGTTCAGCCCACCCAACGCGGACACGTCGGCGGCCCTCCCCTCGCACGTCCTGATGACGGAGATGGCTAGGTTGAAGCTTAAAGCGATGCCAAGCCCCGGAAAGCCGCCTCTCCGTTTCCGGACACGGACGAGTCAAAAAAAGAAAGAGGGCTCCACACTGAACTCTATTCGGCAGGATGAGACTGCACGCCCACGAAACCCTCCACGATGGAGGGTCGAGGAGAGTTTAGGGGGCGTGTTGGTCCTCTATGCTTCCGGGGGACAAGGGGGCGATAGTTGTCGTGGGTATTGAGCGCTGGCCGCCGTATGAGAGGCGAATTTTGCCTGGAATGCTTCGAGTTTGAGTTTGGGGGATCGCGGTGGGCTCCTCCCTCGACGAGGAAGACTTTGCGATGGGGGGAACTCTATTGCGGGCGGAGCTCCCTTCGGGCTCGCTCCGCAGCGTTTATGCCCCGTGTTAGTGGAGCCGACGTCGCTAGGGGGGCGAATGCGTCTTCCGCTCGCTCCCCGTCGCCAGTCGCCTGGGTGCATCGCGCAGAGACACGCGCCCCCTTCCCTCTTGGCAACCCGAACCAAGGCCTGCCGGCGATCATGTCGTTACCGGTTGTTCGGGTTGACAGGTCTCACCCAGATGTGACAAGATGCTTCGATAGAACCTGCCCTGCGCGGGGGAAACCGACGATCCTCTCCGGCTCGGGCGAAGTGATGCCGGCTTGACGCCACGCAGACCCGGCCGCAGTCGAACCGAGGCAGCATCTTGGCGCCGGACGAAGTACAACATGGCGTGGTCCCATGCGGGGGGCGACTTCCTGTGGTGCGAGGTACGTGGCTGCCTCCCAAAGCGTTTCCCGTGCTAGCGCCAAACTCTAAATCGAGAGGGTCCAGGGAAGGTCCCTGTTGCTGCTGGTGGGGAAGAGGGCAGGAGCGACTCTCCCCTCGTTTGTCACTCCTCGCCACGGGGCTCTACCTCTAGCTCTAGCTCTGCGCCCATTTCCGAGAAACCTACGTCGAACGGACGTCTTTCTTCCAGTCGCCCTTTGCTTCCATCTCCCCCCCCCCCTCCCCCCCCGTTCTCTTTCTGCCGGAGCAGGTGGGGGATGGCGCCGACTAGCCTCTGGTTCCCTTCCCTAGACACTTCTGGCCCCCGAGCGCCTGGGCTCACTCCCCCGTTGCACCCTTTCGCCATTTCATCTCCACTTGTGGAGGGCAGCAGCCCACATGGCATTATAAGAGACCCGAGGGATCTCCATCGGCCTTCCCTCTTTCATCTTAGAATCTCGTGTCTCACATTGCGGAGATTTGACTTCTACATATTCCAAATTTACCTTTACTTATTGAAATATCCCCCAAGGCCCGCCAGCACCTCTTTCGCGCCATTCTCCAGTTCTCATTTCCTTTTAGACCCGGCCGCTTCGCCTTTCCTCTTTCTCGCAACACTAGCCGCTTGTCTGAGTCCTGCTGATAAGCTACCTCCCGTATTCGGTTACTTTCGCGTCATAGCAAAGTCAGCCCGCATATCTTTTCGGGGTCACGTCCGACACTGCTGGCCCTCGACACGTCTCTCGTGCCCACTGAGACCAGGACAACCCTGTCAAACGACCAAGATTACCCTGCAGGACGTGCAGTAGCAGCAAGCTAGCGTCCCGGCACCACAGCCTCCCGGCTCTCGTTGCACTCGTCGTGCAACCCACCCTACACAACAGGTCACCTACATATACCGCCAAAATTCCGTCCTACTACCAACACTCGTCCTTTCCCTCCACAATGCTCTCAGCAACGAGCGGCCAGTCCCATCACCCACAACAAACCTACCGGCCCATGCCTCTCAAGAGCCTCCCGCTCGCCGCGCACCCACCGCAGCCCTTTGATAGGAGACAAGACCTGCCGCTCCCCTTCCTCTACAACATGAGCGGCCCCTCGAACCCGCCGACGGTGGATCACTCCTCCCTCTCGGCGACACCCACCAACCCCACCGTCTCAACCCCGTCGTCTGTGGCCTCCGCCTCGCCGGCCATGGCCCCAGTGGCCAAGCCTGCCATCGATCCCGTGGTGACTCAGGCGCTCGAGATCGCGCGCGAGTCCCCCGACGGTGCAGCGGACCCCACCATCAGCAACATCCTCGAGGGCGCGCTGTCGCACCTGTGGTCCAAGGTGCAGGCCGCGCCGGAAGCGTACATCATGTCCAAGGACGAGTTCTCGCTGTTCAACTTCTACCAGCACCGATTTGAGGGGGACCAGATGGCCGTGATGGCGAGAAGGCGGTACTGGGACAACACATCTGGCTAAGGAGAGAGAGTTCGACGGGATGAGCAAGTCACAGTGGACGCTACTGGAGTTCGGACGAAAATTATGGTCTTTGGGAGTCACGGAGAAGTGCATGTTGCCGGTGTTGGTTATGACGAGGAAGATATACCCGTTTGCTGCGGATGCAGGGCACTTTTGGCGTTTTCTATTCGATAGACAAGGTTCTGGAAACCTCGGGACGTGGAGCACACCATGCCCAGCATTTATACCACATAACTTACTTCAACTTATCTCCTTCAAACATCTTCCCATTCTTCTCCGGGCACTGCAGCGCAGCCCTTTCAAGACTGGCCACGTACATCGTAACCAAAGTGACGCCCGCTAGCGAGGACCCTTATAATGGCTGCGTATACCTCCTCCCTCACCTTAGCCGGCTTGCTGAATAAGTACCGTGCTTGTGTGTCGGCCGCCGACCCGGCGGCCGCCCGCCACCGGAACTCCGCATCCGGGGCCGAAGATCCCTGCAGAGCGCCGGCAAGGGCGGCGGCTTTATTAAGCACCCGCCATCTATTTCCGTGTTCTAACCGCAAATGGGGCGAGGGGGCAATTCACCCGACGCAATCTACTCCTCTTCATCCTCCCGCAGCAGAAAAGCTTGGAATCTCGGTTGTTTTGCGTGCCCTGGCGATCATGTATAGTAGAGGGCTATTAATCCTTGATTACCGGTTCTTGACGTGAGGGGGGGCGGAAGGTTTTCAGATCTTTTACTCTGGTTTTCTGCGAGGCCGATCCGGTGTTCATTGTTGCTAACACCGGTCGCTCATTGTAACCCCTTCTGTCTGTCGTTCGCACTCGGTAGGAAGAAAGAGGAGGGTAGAGAGGTCTAAGCGCAGAATATGGCCCAGATCCTACGGGCCCTCGCCGGCCTCGGCGTCCTCGGAGCGGCCCTCGCCACTCCGTCTCGGCGCCAGGCCCCCGAGGAGCAGGACGGCTTGCTCGAATGCCTCCAAGTTGCCCAGCCCGTGCTCGGCCCCGAGGGACCAACGGCCTCGTGGGGGAGAGAGACTCCGGTCGGCGACGGCCAGGGCGAGTGCGAGACGCTCCTCATGGAGCACTCTTTCGGTGCCAGTTACGGCCAGCCCTTCGTCGGTATGTCTTACATCCCTAATCTTGAGCTGTTCTCTCAATACCTACAGAAGAAGCGCAGAGGTCTAACAGTAGCAGGGGAATACACGCCCCCAGACTGCTCCTTCACCAACGTCCTCCTGACTCTCACCGTCCTCTCCGCCGGCCACCAGTTCGACCGCCTCGCCCTCATGTACCTCGGCGACACCGAGATCTGGCGCACATCAACCGCTGAGCCTACCGAGGGTGGAATCATCTGGACGCACCGCAAGGACGTCACGCCTTTCTTGTCTCTCTGGAAGGAGCCACGAAAGATCATCTTTGACTTGGGGAACATAATCGACGAGACTTACACGGGCGCGTTCAACGCCACTCTCACTGCCACTTTCTTCTCTCTCGAGGAGGAAGAGGGGAGCGAACGTCCAGCGGATCTGATTGTCCCGCTCTCGGCGATGCGGTCGCAAGACGACGAGCCCAGCGCATGGCACCTCCCCGACACCTCCGCCGCGGTGTCCGTCTCCAACTTCCCTCGTAACGCCCGTCGAGCCGTCCTCTCTGTGTCAGCCAATGGCCAACAGGACGAGGAGTTCTGGTGGGACAATGTCCCGGAGGCTGACGTACTAGACTTTGACACCACGGTGGGGCCGCTGCCAGGCCTGAGCCCGTTCAGAGAGGTGCAGGTATTCCTGGACGGCCAGATGGTGGGCGTCCAGTGGCCCTTCCCCGTGATGTTCACAGGGGGGATCTCGCCAAGCTACCACCGGCCTGTTGTTGGCGTACAGGCCTTTGACCTGCGGGAAGCGGAGATCGACGTATCCCCGTGGCTGCCGGCGTTGTGTGATGGCGGGGAGCACATCTTTGAGATGCGCGTGGCGGGAATTGACGACTCGGGCGAGGAGATTGTGGTGACGAACCAGGTTGGGAATTACTGGGTCATCACAGGCAAGATATTCGTCTGGGTGGACGAGGACGCTGAGAGTGTCACAACCGGCGACGCACCTACAGTGAACGGCACGGATCCCCAGGGGCTAGGGATTGCGTACACACAGAGAGAGCTCCTGCAGTCAGAAGAAGGCGTCAACGAGACCCTCCGCTACACCCTCGAGGCACGCCGCGAGCTGTCCGTCACCAACAACATCACCACCCAGGAGGGAGAGAGGCAGGTTTCATGGACACAGTCGCTCTCCTACGCCAACAATGCCACGGTGGAGTCCCTCGGCCTCGACCAGATGGCGGACCTCGTCATCTCATCCCGAGATGAGGCGTTGGAAAACGGAAGCAGGTCCTACGTCGTGATATCGGCATATCCGCTGCGTGTCTGGTCAGCTTTGAGGGTAGGCACCGACAACCCCGGAGACTTCAGTGTCAACTCCACCATGCAACAGGCCCTAGAGCTGGCTGTTGGTGGAAACGCGGTCTTCCCGTCGGGTCTAGCAGCATTTGACAACGAACTTGCGATCGGGAGAGTATCTACAGTTAGAACTGGGGCGGCGTTCTTGTTCAGGAAAGGAGATGGCACGGGGGGCTACGGTTCGGGCTATACGAACCAGACGTTCTCCTTCGAGGGAATCCCCTCGGATGGGGGAGATGGGGTACCGCTTTACTCGCGGGAGCTGTCGGCCGAGAACGACGTCCTGATAGCAGACAAGGTGACGATGGGCGAGGAGGCGATAGACATGTACTCGATCCCGGCGGCGGCGGCTGGGAGCAGGGTGGTGGAATGGGCAGGCCAGGCCTCTGTTGGGAAGGGAGTTAGTGGGAAGCTGGCAAGGTTAGCTGAGAGACGAGGCGAAGCAGAAGTGGAGGGAGCCTTGCGTGCTCTCGGAGACGTGGGGAGTTAGATCGGCCCAGAGCCGGTGTAGCTGGTCGGTTGGTATGTGTAAATGATGTGGAAAAGACGAACAAGGGCCTAAATGTAGCGTTTAGCTGCCTAGAACAGAAGTAAGAGTTCAACATTGGCAGTGTCAGGTGATACCGCAACTTCGAACGCTTCCAGCCCCGCCGCCGCCACACGGTTCTTCACATCTCGCATCACAGCAATGCCTACGACAATCTACGTGCTTCTAGAAATATAAATACCATGAAATGTCGCCATCAAGAGGCAGGAATACCAGGGGGATTCCTGTACCGTCAACGCCGGATGCAATCGTGTCAGCGAAGAGTCCTTCGACGACAAGCACTCAAACAGAACGCCGCTCCATAACTATCGACTTCATCTCTATCGACGATGTATACAAAAGAATCAGGCAGGAGACGGCGTCTCTCTCTTCAGACGATGTTGTTTTGACCATCCAAAGTCTGTCTCGTACGTCCCCGTCACAGCCTTACTGGCTTGCATGACTGACCACTTCAAGATGTCTCGCCTAAGGCGTTCTCTGACCTTGACAGCCAGAGAGACAGACAGAAGCCGAAATTCCTTGTTCGCCGGTATATGGCAGGGCGCGCTCTCCTGATTATCATGGTCCCAACCTCCCCCTTCCACGAACCTCTCCACCGCTCTCTCTGGTTCAAGATCGAACGAGCAATCGAACTCATGGGGTTGGAACTCTCATGGACAGAAAAGGGGAATATGACCCTTCCGGCTCACTGTCGTGGTGGGGACAGGGGAGAAGGCGACTCTACTGGTGGTCCTACGCCAGATCGCGCCGGCGACGCAGGTTGGCCAACCATTGTCATTGAGGCGGGCGTTTCGGAGACGCTGGATCAGTTGCGAGAAGGCATGCGGTGGTGGTTCACCACCTCTGACCATCAAATAAAGATTGCTCTTCTGGCCAAGATCGTCCCATCCGAACGCACGATAGTTCTCGAGAAATGGACCGAAGCACCCGTCCATGAACCGCGAGGTGAGCCTATGACACCAGCCGCCGCTGGAGTCCAGCCCAACCTAGATCAGGTTATCACAATAACCAACCCAACAACATCAAACGACCCAGCGACATTTGTGGTTCATAATGGGACCCTGCGTTTGGAGTTCAACCTCCTCCTCCTCAGACAACCAGCCTTGGGAGAAAGTGATATTACCCTTGACATCGACACTCTCCGGGTATACGCGGCAAGGGTATGGTTAGCGCAGAACGCCTGAGCTGCGTAGATGCTCCTCACACGGGCTATCCGAGGCATGCAAGGCCCCAAGCTCGTAGCTTGTGTCGTATTCGATAGACTAAAGTGAATTTGTGGCCACGAAGCGTCTTGAAAGCGAGACTTCCAACGTGTTGAGCTGCACTGGACCCGAAAGGTATCTTGGCCTTCAGGCGTACCAGGTTACATGCGACGATGAACTCAGAATCAGACCCGAGGCGAGTACACGGGGTCGCTATCTCATGCGGAGAACTGCTTTGAATTGTCGCTCGGTGTTGGAAGGGTGGGTTGGCCTCGCGCCCGAGACCGACAGCATGCCCTGGGTGGTCTAGACCACGCCTTGCCTGGGACAAACTAGGAGCGCTCGCATCATAGAGACTGGACAGCGACGACTGTTTGCGACTCCCGAATGTTGAGGCCTCGTTGGAATGGATTTCCCCTGTCATCAAGCTAAAACCACATGGCCACCCCAACCCCTTGAGAGACGGCATCTGAAACAGGAGTGGTTCTCGAACATTTCTCAATTGCTCGTATAACCTCGCTGTTGCGACGCTCAACTTGCTTTACTAGGGGTCCGTGCAAATGGAAGGATGAGATGTCAAACTCCCAACACATGGAATCCGGCGCGGGGTGCAGAAGCCCATGCACCGCCAGAGTCGCCGAGACGGGACCGCGGCCCCCAAGCCACGCGCTGATCGATGGATCCTGGGGGCTATGGGGGCCACGATCGCCGCGACCCAAACCTGGCTGTCGGTACCGGCGCGGGGCTGCGATCTGCAACTGCGCCGGCGCGCTTGGCTCCAGACTCCCACCGGCGGCCAAAGTCGGGGCGACGATCCTGACTGGATGGGGCAGTTGCCAGCGTTGCTTCCTATGTTTCGCACCGATCCCGAAGGAATACCAGAAGCCCCTGCCGAGGAAGCACCAAACCTCGGTGATCCCCTGTCCTTTCCTGACGTTGCAACTGGAAGCGGGGTTGATGACAGGGTCAAACGCCCAACCATGACCCTGCATGAAACGAAACATTCCGCGCTGCTTCCCATTTCCCTCGTTTGACTACGGACGGCCCTTGTGCGTGGAGTTTTTCTCGCTCGCTTTGCCAAGGTCCTCCGGATGAACGGCGGGGGAGGACCGTGATCCGCAGCCGGGGCACCCTTCCTCGTTAAACCGGGGGAGGAGGGTGTCCGAGCGAAGGGCGGATGTTTCCAAGGTTGGGGCAATTGGATCCCACCATCAGCACAACCTCCCACCCGGCTATTTTGTAACGTCTTGGTACCCAGCCAAGAAATGTTCCAGACGGGTCGATTCAAGGTATTCCGAAGGCGCGAAGGGACATTGACGAACAGGAAGATCGGTCGCAAAAAAGGGATCGCGCATGTTCCCACAGCGGACCTGGGCACCCGGCTTGGTATGGCTTTGAGTGGACGGAAGTGCACGGTTAGCCGCGCTGACCACCCCTTCGCAGTCCTGTTGGCTGCGAGCAACAGGCCAGGGTGGCACCCTGCGTTGGACTTGCATGGTGCCCAGAAGCGCGGCGAAGCGCTCCTTCCGAGAATCCCACCGCCACGCTCACATCATCCTGCGAGCTCCTTCCGCCGTCATATCAGCACTTGCGCAAATTTTGTACAGATTAGGAAGGACGCATCAGGCCGGCCGCGAGTCCCGGCCCAGCAGCGGCCCCCGCTTTTTGCAGGCCGCCTTCACCGTTTTGTGTGCTGTGACACCTGGAGGTCCAGGTCCCGGTCTCGCGTCTGTTGAGACCGACTTGCAGCGGCGGTCACCTGAAGGGCGGAGGCAACAGCCCCCCAATTACAACACGCCATATAGATTGCAAAAAGTAGAAAGTCGGCTCTGGAGCACGAGAGCAGGACGCATGCACCGCGCCACTTCCAAGTGCGACGGTGGGGAAGAATGCGCTCGCAGCTGCTGATCCGCGCGGCATGTTGGAGCGAGGTGTGTTTGGGTATCGACGGGGAAGTGCTAAGCGACGGTGGGTTGGACCAACATTGCGTTACTTCGGCTTCTCTAGCGCATCCTCGAGAGTCAAGAAGCGCGCGAAGGATTCGGGACAAACGTTTTAGCACATCTGGATGTAGACAGGAGCGCAGGATGGCCGCTGATGGGGCTGTTCCACTGAAGACTTCGATGGGCCTAATACCCAACACTCAGCAAGCGTGGGTGGATTTCAAAGTGCATTCCCAGATCTCGGAACTGGGAAGATCAACCACTTTGTCCAGCGTAGACATTCCCAATGCCGTCATTCCGAGACTATTTAGCCGCCCTCGCTTAGCATTGCGTACGGTATTACCGTATTACACTGGCATTCCCAGCGGAGACGGCTTGTCTGGGTCCTCACCTAATGGCACCGTGTCCTTGTACCACATAGACGATGGATGCGGTACGAGGTGACCTCTGAGAATTCCACATATTTCGAGCACGTACCGAGTATTGATTGTCCTGCCGCTCCTTCCCCACATCCGCAGCGCAAGCGTCGATCCAGGGGCAGGCGCGCCTGTGAGGGAGACGTCCCCTCTCTCTCTCCCGCCCCTCTGATGCTCCCTCCCAGATTGCTGCCCCAATAATTCCCGTAAAGCCCCGGCAATATGCCCAATATTGGCATGCACACCTCACCGCCGGCGTGGCTGCCTCGCCAGCGGCGCTGCGACTGGAGCCAAGCTCTGGAAGGGTGCAATTGCGGACGGGTAACGGCCGTTGGCTGATATCCGGGCGGCTATTAGCGCCCCAGCCATCCCTGTTTTGCGGACCTGTTTATTGGGGGGCTTCCGCTTTGGGATTAGGGTTTCGGGACGCAAGCCGAGGGAGAGAGAGGCAGGTTGCCGTCTCCGTCTCAGGCAGAATGGGCTTGGCCGGGGCGATGTGGGAGCAGGATACGGGGCAGGGAGGACAAGATTGGAAGGGAGGGTGCATTCCCCCTTGTTTTGTCCCGATGCACCTGGGCTCTCCCGTCAGCAAAGAACAGGGGAATCGAATTGGATTCGGGCTGACTGAGCGGCAGTGAAGCCTGCGAACCTCGTGGATTGAGGTTGCACTGCGCCCTGGCTTGTGCTGCGCAGGGGTCGGTCGCCCTAAGAGGGACCCTTGCACGGGAGCAGCATGCCGGTAGACGGTACTGCCCCGCCACGCTCATTACTGACGAATGGCAAGGTACCAGGGACCAAGCCTCGACTGTCCGAGCTCCCAGCACTGTCCGAGCCCCTCGCATCGCACCTGGTACCGAGCTGCTTTCGTTCCCGCGTTCGTCCCAAAAACCTCATCAGAAATTCCTGTTCTCGCTCCCGGGACCTCGCCAAGCCCGTTCTGGGTTCCCGGATCTGGCTTTTCCGCATCTTTCTCCGAGGTCGGGCTAATATGCACCCGTGGGTGGCCATCCCCCCGCCGTTGCAGCGATGCGAGTGCCCAGCGCCCGCCGCCACGAGACCCGATGCCGAGCCCGCCCAGCGAAGCGTCGCGTCGGATCAAGCGGCCGGGAGAGCGGCCAAAAGTGCCAGCCACGGCCTCCCACGAGAGGACCCAGCTGCCGCAGGTAGCCATGCTCTGCCTTGCCCGCTGGCGAGACTCCCCGTGCGCCTGGGGGGGAGGGGCGTGTGCGGAGGGTGTTCGTGGCTCTCGAGCCGGCTCGCTCCGCGCAAACAACACACCTCCCGCTCCAGGGCGTCGCATGGGAGATGGAGAAGGGCTGCCAATATTCCGCCATGGCAATAGTTTTCTGAGCCCGCGCCCCCCTTGCCTAGGCTTCTTGGCCTGCACGACTGAAACCTCGTCGTGTCCCCGCGGCCGTTCGGATCCCTTGTGTATCCCCAAAAGAGAGGTGTAAGTGGCAGCGCCGGCCGGGGTCCCGGCGTCCACCGACTCCTACCACCCCACCCCTTCGACTCTGCCTCCAAAGGAGCGTTGTTTAAGAAGCCAGTTCAGGGAGCTGGTCGAGATCCGTCGGGACAGGCACTCTCTTCCCCAGATCCGCAACTCTGGATATAAAGTCCCGTTTGCATCCCGTGCCGTGTCCCATTCCGTTCATCTCGTGCCCCAACCTCCCCACTTCCACCCGTCACAGAATAAGAGATCCCATTTATATCACCAAGCCACAACTGGCGCACCAACACCCCAAAGTCGTTCTTCATTACTCTCACCCACCCGACTCTCCGGCTTTTCCGACTTTTTTATTTTATTTTTATATTTTATACTCCGCCGAGCTAACTCGTCCTCTACTATTTTCTCACGTTACGGCCCCCGCAAGTCCCCGTTTCGGAAGAGCATACGTGAGATTGCTCGTGGTTCACTTAGCGCCGAGGGGAAGCCCAGATCTCCACCAGGTCTCGTACAAGCCGGCCGCCTACCTCAGCTGCCGCTCCTGTGGATTCGCCTTCATAAGAGTCGGGCGTTGAATTTCCGTGGCCGTGTCGGAGAAAGAATACTGAGGGCGCCTTTTTCTTTTCCTCGTTCTCTTTATCGGGTCTATTATTAGCACTTGGTCTCTGTGGCTGCTTGCTCTTCTGCTTCCTTGTCTGGGTGTATTCTTTCTCTTTCACCTACAAGCGTTCTTTGAAAACGCTTTCGAGTGCTTCTTCTTTCTTTCTTATTCCTCCTGGAGGCAGCGGATTACCGACGACACTGGGCCTCCCGCGAGAGAATCACACAGAAGGAGGGAAATACCGGACTCACCAAAACACACCCACACCCACGCACACCACAGAGTCAACATGCTTCTACGGAGATTCGCCATATTCGCCGCCCTGGCCCTCGGGTCTGCGGCTCCCACGAAGAGATGCAGTGGCCCCGCGGATGAGCCTAGCCTACCAGTCAACGGCGGTGGTGAGTCCCATTCTACCCTCACAACACTTCCCACCCACCACTAACACGCTCCAGACCGCGAGCTACCCGCGCCTCCGGAGGGCACCCGCCTAAAGCACGTCGTCCTCGGCCACGGCTATCAGAACTACACCTGCGCGGCCTCGGACGACTCCGAGTCGGGGTTCGCCTCCAAGGCCACCGGCGCCCTGGCCGTCCTCTACGACGTCCGCCCCTTCTTCCCCTCGCAGTCCGACAACTCCCTCGATCTAGACGCCGTCTTCGCCCTCGCCGAGGAGGCCGTCTCCACCCCGGTGCCCCTCAACCTCGCCGAGCCGCCCCCCGAAGGCTTCATCCTCGGCTCCGCCGCCGCCGTATCCATCGCCAGCCCCTGGATCCCGCTCGCGGACCTGACCCTCGGCGGTGCCGGAGCGCCCCTCCAGGCCGTGGGGCACCACTTCTTCGATAGCGAGGGGGTGCCCGAGTTCGACGTGGGCAGTGACCTCTTCAAGGCGAAGAAGGTCGACGACGTGGGCGCGCCGGACGGGGCCGGCTACGGGGATGACGGGAGCGCGGCCGTCGCGTGGCTCCTCATGGACGACGCGGGCGGCTCGGTGGGGATCAAGCATGTGTACAGGGTTAATACCGTGGGTGGCGCGGGACACTCTTGTGGGGGCGAGGGGAACGACAGCTCGGCCTATACGGCGTTCTACTACATGTATGGATGAGGCGTGATGGGGTGGTGGCTGGCACTGGCGTTCAGGTGTGAGGGGTTTAAGGCTCGGTTCTTCTTCTTTGCTTGTGTTCTCACTATTTTTATGGATTAGTGGGAGATGATGTGCTCCTCCGGACGTCTTATCACCAGGGCGTGGTTGCGGCGGTGGTTAAAAGGTATATAACTGGACAGGGTCAAGTTGCTGTATATATTGGAAGACATTCATGGAGCTTGTTGCTCAACTCAGAATCTTGGTGTGAAGGTCATTCTCATGCTCCCTAGCATTCGCAGTCAACAGTGAGTTTCTAATACCGTCTGAAGGCACAAGTGGAATAGGATAACATGTCTGTTTTCTACCTGCAGACTGCACGAGGGGTATGTATATCCGCGAGGCGCCGTCGAATAAAGTCTTGCAACAGAAGCTGAATTCCAAGACGGCCGGCCATATCCAATTCTGTTTTGTGCAAGTAAATCAAGATATAAAGAAAGCCTGCAGTAACCAAACTAGAGATCGTTGAAGCAATATACCAAGCCCAGCCACCACAGCCGCCAGATTCGGCTTCACCACCTCTTCATTCCACCGTAGCCCTAGGCCATTCTACCTCCGCATGTCCAGCCCTCCCGCCAGCTCGGCCTCCAAGTCCTGCCCTGCCCCCGCGTACTCCTGCGGCCGCGGGTCGTCCGCCTTCCACTGGTCGTTCCCGACGGGCATCGGCACCTGCCCCGGCTGCTGCTGCCCCGCCGCGCCTGCGCCGCCGTGGCCGCCAGGCACCTGCCTGACGACCTGCCTAAACCGGAACACCTCGTCGAGGATCATCTTGCGCATCTCGCCGACGTCGTCGACGACCTCAAAGTCGAAGTCGAAAGTGGTGGGGCACTCAGGCTCGTCGGACGCGTCGTGCCAGATCTGGAGATAAGGGTGCTCGAGGGCCTGCTCGACGCTGATGCGCGAGGCCGGGTCGAAGGCGAGCATCTTGTCGAGCAGGTCGAGGGCGTCCGGGTTGGCGTTGGGGAAGAGAGTGGGAAAGGGCTTCTTGGGCATGAAGGGCAGGTTGCGCACGTACTCCTGGGCGCGCGAGGAGCCGATGCGCGAGAGGGTCTCCTCGTTCGGGGTGCCCAGGATGTGCAGGATCTGGTTGAGCTGATCGACGTAGTCGCGGCCCTTGAAGAAAGGACGGCCACCGAGGAGCTCGGCAAGGATGCAGCCGACAGACCAAACATCGACTGGCAGCGGTTAGCAAAAGATGGGGAGAGGGCCCGAGGGAGTGAACATCGACGCACTAGCTTTGGTGTAGTTCTGGAAGCTAAGCATGATCTCCGGAGCGCGATACCACCTGGTGGCGACGTACTCGGTCATGTAGCCGGCGTTCTCCTCGGGATCGATGGAAAAGCCGCGAGCGAGGCCAAAGTCGCAGATTTTGAGCTCGCAGTCGGCGTTGACGAGGAGGTTTCCCGGCTTCAGGTCGCGGTGCAGCACGTTGGCGGAGTGGATGTACTTGAGGCCGCAGAGGATCTGATAGATGAAGGACTGGAAGTGGGCGTCGGTGAGGGGCTGGCCGGAGCGGATGATGGCCGCGAGGTCGCACTCCATCAGCTCTGCGCGTGGGTTAGCCTGGGGGTCAGGGGATGGCTCGGCGGGGCTCGGCGGGCTCACCTTCGTAGAGGTAGGTTTCATTGAAGTTCTCAGGGCGGGGGATATCCATGTCATACAGGCAAGTGATCTAGCGCTGGTTAGATGAGCCCTCGTCGACCCCGCCTGGCTGGCGCGAATGTATTGCGCAAGCAGACTGAGGCTAGGAAGCGGGATCTTACATTCCGGTGGCCCCTAAAGTGCTGCAGGAGTTTGATCTCCCGCAGGGCGCGCTTGGCAAGGATCTTCTTGCTGAAGACATTGGTGACCTTCTTGATGGCTATGCCCTCGCCAGTCTGGTTGTTCGCGGCGGCGCTTCAAGACGTGTTAGCCATCTCGCCCAGTCTCGGGGGACCGGCCCGGGCCACTGCGCAGCCACTCGCATCCACCCGCCGCCGCGGCCTCGCGGAGCTCCCACCCATGGTGCTATGGGCGGGGGTAGGCCCGCCGGCGCTGCATACGCCGAGCAGCAGCAGCGGGGTGCAGTGCAGGTAAAGGGCCGCGAATGGGAGAGCCGAGGCTTACCACACAATGCCGTAGGCGCCCTGTCCCAATTCCTTGGTGACGGTGTACCGCTCGTCGACGATGAAGTCCTGGTTGAACACCTTGAAGACCTTGCGGCCCTGGAGGTCGGCCATGGTGGGCGGTATGGGCGGGAGTTCGCTGGTAAGCGAAGTCGGCGGCTAGCGGGGAGCTCTGGGAGTGGCGCGGGGAAAGCGACGCGCAGCGAGCGACTGAGCTGGCGGCGGGGTTCGAGTAGAGAGGGAGTGAGAGAGAGAGCGAGCGATCGAGGAACTCGGGCGAGGGCGAGAGCAGGGCGATGGGCGGAGGGACGTTGGTTTTGTTCCACCCCGCGCTGGAATTGAGGGTTGGAGGCGGAGTACGTAGCGGACAAAGCCACGGGGAGATGTACCGTTGTATACGTATACGCGGATGGACTGGAAGCTGGCTCGAGCTGGCAGACAAGCCGGGGTTTCCTCGCTGGGAAAATAAACGGGGGCCGCGGTAACAGCGGGAGGAACGCAGAAATCTTCAAGAGGAGGGGAAGGCTAAGCAAGGGGGAGGAAGAGGGGACGGCGCGTATTATATGTATACACGAGGTGAGATCTGGCAGCCCTGGCGCGCAAGGGGATGGAAAGGGATGGGCGGATGCGAAATGTGAAGATCAGGCCCCCGAGCACAGTGACAGTGAGGGGGACGCCGGAGCTTTCCAGTTTCGATTCGGCCCCCAAAGCCACTGCCCCGCAGTGCCTGCCGTCTGCGCCCCTCGCCCCCGCGGCGCCTGTAAGCCCAACCCTGCCTGCCGCACTCCAGCGGATTTCGCTCTTGCTGCCCGTTTTATTGCTAGGATACGTGTACTCGGGTTGACCGTTGCGAGTCTGAAAGAGCTCTCCGCTCTGTGTCTAATTCCTCGAGGCCCAGTCGAGAGACCGCTGGGCCTAGAGCGGAATGCGACCTTCGTACTCGGCATGTGGGTGGCCACAGCTGTCCTGCCCTGGCAGCGGGGTACTAATTACTAGGTGGTTTGCTGCCCTCACGCCGCCACTGCCCCTCGGTCCCACTTTCTGCTTCTGGTACCACGATGATACCCTCGCCCTATGAAGATGCAGTACCCCGCCAGCACTGCCCCGCCCACAGCTACAAAACGTTGGGGGCCGCCCAGGTACCGCCCGCGCCCACCCCTTCCAGGCTGGCAGCCACTGCCCTGTCTCGGTGGCCATCACCCGCTTGGCAAGGGTCACTCCGACCAGTGGCATCGTCGCGTGTAGCCGCGCGCAAACCGCCCCTGCAACACCTGTGACGAGCCGTGCGATGGGACGGCGTTGCAGATCGGGATATCTGGTTCAAGATCCACATACTCCTGATCCCTGTCCAAGGTGTCTGTTTTTAATACATATTTTCATGATAATTGGGGTCGAGGTTACGGGACTGGACGCGCGTTCCGCCGTTGTCGCTGCCGATTTACACGTCATGGTCGGGCCGGATGGGCGATGCGACAGCGGGGACAGGGTGGAGGCATGAAGCTGCTCGGCCTGCCACAGCCTCGTCGTGCCCACGTAGGATAAAATATATAAATATTTATTGGTTTTGGAAGCCATTGACGCCTGCCGCCAACATGCAAAGGGAAACACACGGATCTATGAGATATCATACTAGTCATGCCTTCTCCCCCTTTCCCAGCACCGAGTCCCCTATACACGCATCGTCGTACAGTGTATCTGGCCCCTCGTTCCCCGCCTCCACCTACGCCGAATCACCATTAACCCCAGGCGCCACGTCGGCCAGGAAATTCCTCGTAAAGCGCCGGCACTGCTCGTACGCCGTCTTGAACCCCCTGTCCCCGCCGTAGTACGGGTCGTCCACGATCTCGGCCGACCTGCCCTCGCCCGCGTACTCGCCCCAGAGCATGACTTTGGCCTTGTGGCCCTGCTTCTGGCGCGCGAGGCGGCGGATGTCGGAGAGGTTGGAGAGGTCCATGGCGAAGACATAGTCAAAGGTGTCGAGGTCCGACTTGCGCAGCTGGGAGAGTTAGGTCAGGGGGGCAAGGGCCTCGAGGGTAAGGGGCGAGTTGTGGACGTACCTGGCGTCCGTGGTGGACGTAATCCTTGATCCCGTTGGCTTCCAGCGTCATCATCGTCCTATCATCTGGTGTATCTCCAACATGATACGCCGCTGTGCCCGTTAGTGACCTCCCTCTCATCCCATCCCCTCGAACCTTCGCACGGGGACTGGACTTGGCAAAGGAGGGCTAGAGTAACTCACCCGTCCCACAAGAGTCAATCTTGCCAAAATACTGGGCATACGGCTCCTTCTGCGCAATGGACTTGAACACGCCCTCTGCCATGGTCGACCGGCAGATGTTGCCTAGGCAGACGAATAGCACGGAGGTCTTGTCGGACATTGTGGCGGAGGGGGAGTAGCCTATCGGATTGCGTGTTTATAATATGAAAACTTCACAAAGCTCTGAGGGTGAGTGAGAGGGGCAGAGTAGTTGGGTTGAGCTGTGAGATGGTGGTGTAACCGATCGAGTTCGGATTCTCAGGGACGTGGCGGATGCCCCTGGTCTAAATATTGACACTGTGGCTCTCGCTGTTCTTCGCCGAGATTGGCGCCTTAACCGTGCGTGTACACACAGTGTGTCAACCCCGCCACCTACTCGGTTTGTGCCAGGCAACTTTTTCAGGGTCCTTCAATGTTCTGCTCACTCAGCCCGCCCATCCAGAGATGCACCCGTAGACGGCCTGTCCGCCACTCAGATTGCGCTTCGCTGACAGCACAGGGAACCGACATGCTGAGTGAGGTGACAAGCCCCTCGGCACCACCAGGTTGAAAAGAGCCAATTGCGAAAAAGGCGGAATAGAGAAGCGGCGTTCGAACCATAGAGGTCCCTGGTATTCACATAATAGTAGTTTTCCCCCCTTCTCACGAGTTTATGAAACTGCTGCTTCGCCAAGACGGGTGTTCACACAACCAGTGGCCAAGGGAGGACCGTCAAGCTTAAAACGCCCGGAGCCGACCTGCGTGCCCCGCCAAACAACCCCGCCATTTGGTACAATTGCCAGGCCCAGGCTGAGCCAGCTAGAAGCTTCCATCAGTCCCGCTGCAGCTTTCCTTTTTCTACGTGTTCCACAGGCTGCTGGCACTGCTACAAGTAGAAACTACAGCTGTGAATCTCTTTGGGTCAATTCATTCCTCGCATTCTTCAAAGCTCTCTGTCAGGCTCGGTGAAGAAAACAAGGCAGGCACGACCTCAGCTGTATCTGCCCCGCATTCCACTGCTCACAACCACAATATCCCACCTCCAATTGCCGTCAATTCCTGTTCTCTCCCACACTTCTCTCCCGTCACAACCTCCCCATCCACAACCTCGTCACTTTGCCAACCGCGACCATGGCCGATACCAAGGACCCCCGCGTATACTTCGACATCACCATCAATGGCGAGTCCGCCGGCCGCATCGTCATGCAGCTGTACGCCTCGCTGGTGCCCAAGACCGCCGAGAACTTCCGCGCCCTCTGCACTGGCGAGAAGGGCGATGGCAAGGCCGGAATCCCGCTCCACTACAAGGGCTCTGGCTTCCACCGCGTCATCAAGTCGTTCATGATCCAGGGTGGTGACTTCACCAAGGGAGACGGCACCGGCGGCGAGTCGATATATGGCGAGAAGTTCAACGACGAGGCCTTCGAGAAGAAGCACGACAAGCCCTTCCTACTCTCCATGGCCAATGCTGGTCCCAGTATGTCTACCCTTACGCGAATGCTTCGTCTGTCCCTGGCCAATACTAACTAGTCAGACACCAACGGCTCCCAGTTTTTCATCACCACCGTCCCCACCCCGCACCTCGACGACAAGCACGTCGTCTTTGGCGAGGTCATTGCCGGCAAGTCGCTCGTCCGTAAGATCGAGAATGCCCGCACCCTCGAGGCCGACCGTCCCGCCCAGCCCATTACCGTTTCCGCCTCCGGCGAGCTCTCGCCCGACGAGACCCTCGAGACCTCCGGCGGAGCCGGCCCCGACGCCTACGGTGACGCCTACGAGGACTACCCGGATGACCTGGACGAGGACACGAACCTCGACGCCGCGACTGTGTTGGAAATCGCCACCGCCTGCAAGGGCTACGGCAACGCCGCGCTCAAGGCAGGTGCCTCGAGCATCGCCGTCGAGAAGTACCAGAAGGGCCTGCGGTACCTGAACGAGGAGCCCGAGACGGACAAGGCGCCCAAGGAAGTCGTGCAGGGGCTCGAGGCCATGCGCTTCACGCTACATAACAACACTGCCCTCGTGCATACCAAGAGCGGGAGCTGGGACGAGACCGTCGCGTCCACTACCAGTGCGCTGGCTGTGAAGAGCGACGCCATCAAGGACCAGGACCGCGCCAAGGCTCTGTACAGGCGCGGACTGGCGCACGTGGCGCGCAAGGACGACGATGCCGCGCTGGAGGACTTTGGTGCCGCCGCCAAACTGGCGCCGGGCGACGGCGCGGTGGCGGGCCAGCTGGCAGCCGTGAAGAAGAGGGTCGAGGGCAAGGAGAAGAAGCAGAAGGACGCCATCAAGAAGTTCTTCTCGTAGGAGTGGTTTGTGGGTGGGGTCTCGGATATGGTTCACGGATCAAAGTTGCGAGTTTCGACACTGGAGGTGCCAATAATGGCCTTGGTCGATGCGAGCAGTACTTGGGAACATCGGAAAGGAGGCTTAGTGGATTGAGGTTGTAATTACAGCAGTGACCAACACCAATAAACGTCGAATATTCCCATCCCCCGGTGCTATGAACCAAGTGAGTCCAGCTATGCCCTCGATGTCAAGAAGAAGAAACAAGAGAAGCGAATGTCACGCTGGCCGCCATGCATGCCCTATCTACCGAGATCTAAAAAGCCCTGACCGGAAAAGGAAAGCGGGAGAGAACGAGGAGAGGAAGAAGGTGAGCGCGGACAAGGAGATAAGAGATTCGTATCATTACGTACATCGTGAGCGCTCCCCCGTTTTAAAGCCAAAGAAAAGAGGTGAGAAGCCTCCGATTGTATGAAGAGAGAGAGAGGAAAAAGGAAAAGAGGCCGGGTGTCCCTCTCGTTTATCCCGCGAAATAGGTAGGAAAAGCCTTGTAACGCGCCCCCGCCGGAACCCCCCTAAAGCCATGATAAGCCCCCTCTTTGGTCACACAAAGAAAAAACAAGGGATATGCCTAGCTTCTATCCGCAAGGGGATCTGCTTGGACGGCACGTCGTCATGCCCGCTTGACCACCGCGTCAGGCGAGTTGCTCCGGCCCATCTTCATGATTCCACTCAGCAGCCCCCTAGTCCCCCTATTCCGGCTCCCCCTTGACGTGCCCTCGCTCCCCTCCATCGTCCTCCCCCGCTCCCTCTCTTCAAATGGCGACCCGGGTGTCCTCAGCGCAACGGGGTTCCCCGTGGGGGCGTACGCCACCTCGTCCGCGTCCCACTGGGATCGGAGCGACGAGCTGCTCTCCCCCTGGCCGTCCGAGTCTGGCGACCGGTCGTTCTGCCGGAGGATCTCCACCCGTGCCAATGAGGCATCGCAGCGATTCTGGAGTGAGATGCAAATGTCGTTGAAGGCGCGTAGGTCGGCGTCGGAGCGCACTTCCTCCTGGCGGGGCGGGAAGAGGGTCCGAGGCGCGGCCTGAGGGGACGACGGCATGGTGCGGGAGCCGGAGTGGTCGTCGGCCATGGGGTTGGCGTCATTCCAGAGGCGGACCAGCGCGGCAAAGTTCCGCGATCCATCGACTAGGTACGGCAGCGAGAGGAAGCCCTCCTTGGCTGTCGGGGAGAGCCGCCCCATGATGGTCACGGGCGTCGAGTACGGCGCCGGCAGCGGGTTCGTGCTACGGTCCGCGGGGATGGCGCACACCTGGTCGATCAGGTCCTTCATCGACCTCCGCTGCGCGGTGAGGAACTTGTTCATGGGCTCCATCCACCCCTCCTTCTGCCCAAAGTTCGTCATGTTCGCGAGCGCCTGCAGGGTCTTGGCGATGAGGGTGAACGTGCGCTGCGCGCGTAGTCGGGGGAGGTCGTGCAGAAGGCCGAAGAGCTTGGGGCTTAGGATCGCTGGGCAGATGAAACGGAGGAAGAGGAAGCCCGAGACGCTCGTGTAGCTGACCGTGCGGAGGAAGTCGCCGTAGCGGTCGTCCGCCACGGCGCGGATGTACTTGAGGATGTGGCGCAGCTCGGGCGGTAGTCGGTCGGTCGATCCGGCGATGCAGTCCCACACCTCGGTCGAGAGCTGGATGAGATGGTTCCAGTGCTGCTGCAGCTCGTCGCTGTTGCGAATACGCGAGGGGTCGATTTCGCAGTCCGGGTTCATGTCGTTAATCTCGACTATCTTGTCCCTTAGCACCTCCTGGAGATACTCTTTCCCCAGCCGCCGCATATGGAACTCGAGTGCCTGCGTGAGGAGCGAGTTGCCTCGGAATAGCAGGTTCGCCTCGCCCGTGAGTGACCGGCTCATATCCCGCACGATCTGCTCGCGGTCGCTCGTCGATGACTCCAGCGACTCGCTCGACCGTAGCCGGCGGCTGAAGCGGTACTTCTTGATGGTCGTCTGGTTACCTATGCCGTCGATCTCGTCCTCCACCAGCGTCATGAGCCAGTCGGCCGCCTTGCCTGACACCTGGAATATGTTGAGGAAAATCTCCGAAAGCCTCCGCAGGTTCGACGGCATGGCCTCGGCGATCTGCGACGTGAGTCCTGAGGGGAAGCGGTGGAGAAGCTCCGAGAGCTGCTGGTAGTCCTTCTCCGGGAGGACGACGAGCTCCTCGTGGTAGAGCTTGAGCAACATCGTGCCAATGCACTGCTGCTGGTCGTCTAGGACCTGCAGCCACTGCTCGTGGTCTCTTCCTCGTTCGAGATCGTCTACGGGGATATCGACGGACCCGCATATGACTTCGGCTGGGCCGCCATGTTTTGAAGCAGTCATGGACACCTGGAACGGCTGCGTGCTGTCGACGTGCCCGTCGACCCTCTTTAGCACCACCGACAGGTACGGTAGGCAGGCCTGCAGGTCATGAAAGTCGCAGTCTGCCCGCCAATACGGGTTCTTGGTATGGGTCTTGAGCGTTGTCCTCGCCCGCACCTCGCCGTCGAGTATAACCTCGGCGAAGTAGTTGCCCACAAGACTCTCTGGGTTATCGCTGCTCAGCGTGGGCCCCTCAAACGGACCGATGGCCCTCACGCGCAGTTTCGCCTCTGTCACGCGTACGGAGAGAGACTTCTCCACGCGGAACACACCGTCGAAGCTCGTCAGCTCCGCGTCCTTCGCCTCGACGATGCCGTCCTTGTGTTTTGGGTCGAGGCGGAAAAGATCGGGAACGGCAAAGGCGCGGAAGAGAACGGACCACACCTCGAAGTGTACCCTCGTGTCGAGGGCCAAGTATACGGGTCTAAAGATGGATAATTGTGTGGAGGTAGAAGTGTAGATGGGGAATATGGCGATACAGAAGTCTTCGTCGAGGACCGTCCGGTCCAGCGGCTGTATGGCGCTCCGCGAGAGCTGCGACAGCTCAATCACGGAGAGGATGGAGCTATCGCTCTCCGTCAGAAGCTTCAGCTCGCCGTTGTCCTGTAAGATGCACGACACCCTTCTCCAAGTCGAAGTCGGCGAACGTAGGTCTCGTGTGGACGGTCTCTTCACTATCGCGCGCGGTGACGTAGCGAGCCCCTTGTCCCATAGCATGACCCTCCCGATTTTGATGATGCTCGTCGGTTTTACGTTTTGCCCAGCCGAGGACGTGTGTCGACGCAGCTCCGGTCTTGTGGGAGCGACGGGGCTCGTCGGCTTCCCGTTCATCATGGGGCCACTGACGGGCCTTAGTTGCTGCCAGCATAGCAGGGCGGCCAGCCACAGATCAGCCTCGCCGGGCACCAGCGGTCTCAGGATCATGTCGATAGTGAAGTGGCTCGCGAGGATCTCGAGACACTTATACCGCCCCTTGTCTGGGTAGTCGACAGGGATGACGCGGCACCCCCGTAGGTCGGATATCAGACATGAGTGGAAAGGGCCGTCCTGGCCGGAGTCGAACATTAAGCTGCCCTTGTCCTCCTCAATGTAAGCCATTCCCGCGACCCAGGGTCCTCCAACCTCGATTTGGTATTCCACTTCGCCCCTCATGCGGCCGCAGAGGTTCTTCATCAGGAGGAGCACCTTGTTTGCGTCGTCGGTGGCTATAGGAAGGGGGAGGGAGTCGACCGAGGGTGGCGGCGATATTAGAGGGGACGTTGGCCGGGATGACTGTCGCTTGATTAGGCGGCGTGTGGTGAGCTTCTTGTCCTTGGTCGGCTGCGCCCTTTGCGCCTGATACTGTTCGGTGTGTGGGGATTCTGATTGTCGCCCCGACGGGGAGAGGGTTAGCGCTTCTAGCGAGTCCTGCGATCGTGGACTGTCGGTTCCCTGCTGCTGCAGTCCAGCGGCCGAGAAGGACCCTACGCGCCGGCGGGTGTCGCCTGCGGTCGACAGGGAGACGGGCGGCTGGCGAACGCTGGCACCCTCCATGGTGTAGGTCCTCTGCCTCGGGGGCACGCGCTGGGGTGGTGGGCTCGTGGGGTTCGCGGACGCGCCGTCGGCCGGGGTTTCGGAACCGTCGAAGCTGTCGTTGAACACCATGCCTTGACGCCTCATGGGGCCGCCAGGGAGAATTCTCGGAGAGGCCTGAGGTGAGTTCAAGGCGATGGTGCGGGGTCTGGTCGGGAGCGGAGGGGGCACATCGGAATCGATAGGGGCCGGGACACCGGGGGCAGATGTCGAGACGGGGGTAGCGGAATCGGTGGAGACCGCCCGGGCTGACTGGGCGGTGATAGGAGCGGGAGGGATGCCAGGTGAGAGGAGGCGATCAGGCGGCTCGGGGGTCACGGCTCTAATGGTGCGCCCTTGTATGCTCGACCTGAAGCTCGAGCGCAGACTGCTAGCAGACGGCCTCTCCATGGCTCGGTGGACGTCGGGAGTGGTGCTCTTGGCCCTATCGACGGTGTGCAGGGTTCGCGGGATCCTGGTAGCGGGCCGGGTTCATCCATTGACTCTCATCGGTGGTCTGTTAATGCCATCGCTGGTTCACGCCCACTCCGGACCCGCATCTGGGTGGCAAAGCGATCTTCAAGGACAGGGGCGCCGGTCGGGGGATTCGACGAACAGCGCGAGAGGAGGCCGGGGGGTGACGAAGTGTCGGTCCGGGGGGGTCTGGGGGTCTGGGGGGGGGGGGGGATGAAGCTGTTAAATTGGTGGTTGTGCTCGGTGGGGCGTGCGCCTGATCGCGGCCGATGTGGGCGACCTGGCCGGGGCAACGGGCAGATGTGGCAGGCCGTATCGGGAGACTGGGGTGAGATTTGTGGGGCTCGGCTAGCTATCGAGGGTTTCGATGGTCCGGGGCTCGCACGGCGGATCCGAACTGATTCGGCAGTCGGGCGCTCAGGGATGGACGCGGCGCAAAGCTTATAGAGGTGGCAGCGATGGCCGGGTGGTGCCAATGGCAAAGGAACCAGGATCTGGACCGGAGTCCGGAGAAAGAGAGAGAGAGAGACCGGGACGGCGGTATTACTCGGTATCAAGGCAAACCACGGAGGAATGACGAAGTGGAGGCAGGAGGGGCCACGAGTGGGGCGTAAAGGGCCAGATGGGGTCCGTCGAGAGGTCGGTGCTAAGGGCCGAGGGAGTCGCTTCGCGAGTTTTTCTGGAGCTCGATATCGGGATGTGCACCTGCGGGTGGCCCACAAGTCGCAGGCGAGGTTGGGCGACGGTGCCAGGGGCGGCGGCGATACCGAGATGGTGGTCCGATCGAGTGTAGCTAAGGTGGTTAAGCTTTCGGCGGTCCGGCCAGGTAGATGGAGCCGGCAACGGAAATGGGATGAAAGGTCGGGGGTGGGGAGAGAAAAATTCGGCGGGTGAAGAAGCGGAGGGGGATGAGGAGTAAAAGCCCCCCTGCACGTCAATCGATTATTTCGGGCGTTGCATGCAGCGGATGACACTTTGAGGTGGATCCTACGATGCGGGGGGGGGGGGGTTGGCGAAATCTTCACTGCGCGCAAGGATACTGTGGGAGTGGCCTGACAGGGGTCAGCAGCGTGGCGTTCGGGTAATGCACCACGCTGGAGGGCCCTGAGCTCCCGGTGGGCTTCAAGCGCGGCCAGGCGCTTTATAGCGGGCACCGGGCGGTCGGTAGCACCCATACCGAGGACTGTCCACCGTCCCGGCGGCCGTCCACCGGATCTCAGCTCTCCCGTCACGCCGAACGGCCGCCTATCTCCCGCACATTACGCAATCCCGCTTACCTCGGAGACAGCACGTGGACCAACATTGCCTCGTACCTCGTACAGCTTCAGCCTCAAACAAGAACGATTCCTCGTGCCGGAAGAAAGAGCCGGCCACTGGAAAACGACCCACCGTCACCGTGCCATCTGCCTTAAAGCAGCAGTCGTAAACAATCTCCTAACACGACATTTTGCTGCACGACATTAATGAACCAAACCGCTACGCGAGATGACGCCCGCAAGGGGCCCTCGGCGGATCGGCTCTAGGATCGCGAGGGATGGCACGAGCCCCGTCGCAAGAATCGCCGCACACAGCATCTTCCCCGCGAAACAGTTCGCTCAGCGCATCACGAAGCCTCCACTCCGGCTCCCCTGCCAAACCGTCAGCTCCACAGGCCTCCGGACGTCGCAGCGAAGCTGGAGCCCAGCCCACGCGAACACCGGGCCACCCCCACCGCATGAACAGGGGCTCCCCTGCCCCTCGCCGCCCGCCGTCTTCCCTCATCCGGGAAACCGTCGTGCTTACCTAGTAGAGAGCCCGGCCAGAAAGAAAACCGAACGCCACATGCGCAGTCCAAGTGTGTGTCGACGGAGCCGGAGGGGGCATGGATCGGCGGCTTCGACGGCTTCGCTCGGCTTGGGATCAGCGCCGCGCCGCTGCGGTCCCTGCTTTAGCGAGGGCTTGGGCTTACCGAGTCCGGGTTGCCGCGCGCGGTCTTACTCATGCTGATATCCCAGAGGCATGGATGGTGAGCGAAACTGACTCGCTCGTGCTCCTTGCTGCTTTGCCGTACCATGTTTCGGCACTGCGGAGGATTTGCGACGGTTTCTTAGCTGGCCGGGGTCGCAGCTGAACCCCCACGATTGAGCCAAGAAGCCAGCAGGAACGGTCCATTCCCAATCGAGGACGCGGTATCGGGGCCAAGGTTGCCGTGCCCTTTTTAGTCCGCGATGGCCAAGGGAACTTCCGCTCTGGGTGACAGCTTTGACCCTCCTGTGGAGCAGCAGTGCCGGAAGAAGCTCAATACCGACTACGTAATACCTCGCGCGGTGCAGAGCAAGCTGCCGTCGTCAGAGACGGACGGATGCTGTTCATGCTTGAGCAAAGACCTTCAGCTTCACCTTCAACCATGAAATAATCCCATCGTCGGGACGCACTTTGCACCCACCGCGCCGCAGCACCGACATCACCCATCTGCTCACGCAAGGTGATTTACATACATTTGCATCCACCCCCCCCGACCAGACATCACGCGGCGCTGGACAACATTAAGCTCCACCCCTTTACGAAACCAGCTTCTGCAACAGTGCTCGAGCGCATTCATTTTCTTTTTTCGTCCTGGAAGCAAGGTTGGTGATATCAGTGGCCCTTGGCTCTGGCCATTATTGGATACCCTAATACCCTTTCGGCCATCTGATGTCGACGGGGACGGCAACTACTTTGTCGATCACTCCGCTTGGGGTGGCAGTTCCGGGGCGTTCTTCACCCGGGCGAAGGTTTTGCCGGAACGAGCTGGCCATTTGGAGTGTGAGGTCCAGCTGCCGTCAAACACAGGCCGGAGCCGTTCTCCTTCCCGTAAAGCTGAGCGAAGCTGAGCGAGTGTTCTTTGGACCCGCGCGGCCTCTCCGTCTCCTCGGAGCCAGGTCTTGGCCCGTTCCTTATCCCCGCCCGGGCCGGACCACCGGCGTCAAGGCTCACCATCAGTGGCAACACGGCCAAGCTTCAACAGCCGCGCGAACCAGTGACGCAGGCTTCACATAGGATGGCACACCAGACGCCGGCTGGTCCATGCAAACCTCGGCGTCCAAAACGTTAAGAGGAAGCCCAAAAGTAAGCACCCCGGAGCATCCGGACAAGATACTCCACCCCTCGTACCTCGTGGTAATATGGATCTCCCCCTTTCTCAACTGCATATGCTCCATCGCGGCTTGCATCTCCCAATAAAAACACGTCCAATTGAGCTTCTCCGAAAAGAAGGAAAAAAGCTTGGAAGGCCGAGATTATGGTGGAGAAATTCCAACGTCCTCGCTCCACCAACCTGGACCCTGGATTTCTCCCACCTCTGCATGCAGAGAGAAATTGCCCCTGCAAAGAGCGAAAAAAAAAACATATATACGAGGCGCCCGGGATCAGGGTATGGGCAAGAAAAAGCAAAGAAGCGGCAGGACCTGCGCATCCCTGGCAGCCAGGCCAATGGGGTTCCCATTATGAGGTCATCGTCGGGCCACGCGAGGAAGCAAGGGAGGAGCGGAGCAGGGACCAGTGGATCTCGCGAGTCGCTGGACCTCTGGCAACGCTGCGGATGACGTAGGATCGTCTGCTGTCTCCACACCCCGCGATTCCAAGCTGTCGTCCCCACTAACACCGCCAAACGCCTCACGAGAGCAGATGCACGAGGCAATACGTTGAACACTGACGGATTGACAGCCTTCTTGCTTAACATCATGAATAAGAACGGGAAAGGGCACTATAGTTTTTCCCTGCCAAGCCTGTCATGGTCGTCAATCCCCTGCCACTCAGCAAAGGAGAAGAACACGACGGATAATTTAGTCCCAAACGGTAAACAAGCGCTGCAGGGTGCATAAGTGAACAAAATAAACTCGAAACCCCAAATTCATATATTCGAACTTAATAGAACGCTGAGAACTCGACGGTTCCGCCAAACATCAGCCGCCCTACCGCGCTCGTTCCTCTCTGCTCTGCTTCTTCCACGCAGGCTTCATTCGCTATCCTGACCGTCCAAAACCCAAGGAGGAAAATAAGGACATGGGAATCTCGAAAAGGAAAAAAAACGGTATAGGGAAAAAAGGTAGCTAGATCAAGTTTGACCAGCAAAAAGAAGTGAAAGAAAAGAGAAAAACAAAAGCCACCAGTTCCCAAAGACCTTTCCCAGAGAACAAGGCAGGAAAATGAAGAAAACTCCGTAGCCTACTCTCCTTGCTTGAAAAAAAAGAAAAACAGAAATCCAAAATAACGACCGTTATACCACGCTGTACCACCCAGCTCATGTGCTCACCCTTGAACCCACAACCTCGCCCTATTTCACATGGCGCAAATGCCATGAGACCTTCGATAGCCCCCCTAGTGGGCCGGCCCCTCGACCGGACTCGTCGGACCACTCCTCACGGCAGCCCCTAGATCCGCGCTCCCCGTCCTGCGCAGCGCCTGCGACATGGTCTCGACGTTGACGTCTCCCGTGCTAACACCAAGCTGCGTCGACGTGGGGCTCCCCAGCGGCTTGCGGCTCGGCGACATGTCCAGGCCCCTCACGGACCCGGACTTGCTGGTGGGCGGCGAGGTGCCGGGGCCCTGTGACGAGACGGGTGATCTGATGGGAGACGGCGAGCGGTGGAGGTTGGAGAGGGAGGTAAGCCCTGCGAGATGCAGCGAGTCGCGCGGGTTGGCGGGCGCAGCGCCGCCGTGCTCGGATTGCACGACGTCAGCGAATGATATGAAACTAAGGCGACGTATGTCGACAGTGGAGCCGTCGAGGGGCGTAAAGGCGGATGCGTCGTCACGGTCCGAGTACGCGGCGAGCTCGTCGGTCCAGGACCCGGCCATATGGTCGTAACCCGGGTGCGTGGGGGCACCGGTCACGGTAACGGAGGCGGGCTGGTGCTGCGAGTGGGTGAGGATCTCGACGCTGTCCGGGTCGAGGTGGCCGTCGGTGATAGCCTCGGATGAGGCGTTGAGGACGGGCGGGATGTGGTTCTCGGTCTGGATGTGCGAGGGGATAGCCGGCGACGTCGGCGCCGTGGTGTAGTCCTGGACATCGCGTTCGAAGATCTGCGACCGGGCGGGCGAGGAGAGGCGCGGCGAGCTCGACATGCCGCGGCTGGGCGACGAAGCGTTCGTCATGATGAAGTCTTTCTGGGACGGCGGCGACGTCGAGCGCGTGGCGGACGAGAGCTTCGATACGTCCCGGGAGAGGCCTGGGTTCGATGTGGGTTTCGTGGGCGGAGAGGGACCGTCGGAGCTCTCCGAGGTCTTCTTCTTCTTTCCAATGCCAAATAATGATCGCTTTTTCGACTTGCCGTCGGTTTTGTTTTCCGAGTCCATGGTGCGGCCTAACCTCTCTGGTGCGGTACTTTCTGTGGTCGAGAGCTGCGGTATGGACTGCCCGCGGACAATAGTCGCACCCTCGGCTAGGCTCATGACGAATATGGCCTTGGATAAGAGCAGGTGAGGCGACGGGTCGACGGTTTTATGCGTCGGTTCAGGGAGGACTCGGTCGAGTTTGATATTCGGATGCGGTAGCAGGGTAAAGCTATGTAGTAGCTAGAGCGTTTGTTAGTCGTGTTTGAGGCAGCCGGGTAATGCTGGTGTCGAGAAACGAAAGTGTCGCAGGCTGGTGCAGAGGTGGGCGAATGACGGGCGACAATCAATGCCGCAACAGATTCGGAAGAGCGTGTGACCTCATGATACCGACCAAGCTCCTCATTCGTCCATCCGCCGGTTCTTCTGCAAGGCAAGAGAAATGCCCGCAAAACCCCGCTAGCCAGGAAAAGATTCTACATACCTCGAGTGTAAGTAGTCACGTCGCAGATGTGCTCGGTGACGCCGGGTCACCGCCGTGAAACTGGAAAGGGATGGTCGTGGCCGGCCAGGGCAGGTATTCGGGCGTCCCCGTGATGGAAGCGTCGCGTGTGGAGCGAGAGGCAAACAGCGTCACGTTGGGGGATCGGCAGCAACCGGGAGGCGCGCGGCTTGGGTCTGGGCGATGGAACCACTGCGGTGGGCCGATGACGTGAGGTATTCCCGCGGAATGGAAAGGGGAATCCGGAACACGAGTCGCAGCTTGGGGAGGGAGAGTGAGAAAGGGAGAAAAAAAAGAAAGGAGATGGATGGATGTCGTCAAGCGTTGGGAGCAAACAGGAGGCGGACAATGGAAGCTCTGTGGCCAAGTACGTATACATGTATTGTCGTTGAGTAAGTTGGCAGGATGCTGGTGGGTGCCGGGACTGTCTGTACTTGGGTAGCTACGAGGTCCTATTCGCCGCTACGGAGGGGGAAACTTTGAATGTTGCCTGGGTAGAGCGGGGCCCGGCAAGGGACCGCTGATGCTTTTCGGGGTCCAACTTACTCGATAGAGCCCGCACAGCTGGTATTTTCATGTTGGGCCGAATACGAGGGACCACTGGAGTGCAGGGCGGGCGACGCATCGTGCAAGGACCATTGAACACGCATTTGGCACATGATACCGCGTAATGCCTGCATTGAATGCTCGGACGGGGCTTTTCCCAACCACGGCCAGCGGCCGCCCTATATTGGAATTATGGGGGCCGATTCCTGACCACGGCTTGAAGTGAGGAGCCTATTTAAGGTGTGTATCAGGACTCCAGGACCCATCCTACTCGGCATCGGATATATTGGCCCAATTTGGTACATCCTGTGTGCAAGGGACAAAGGGGGGGAGGGACATGGCGATGGCGATAGCGATGGCGAACTTGGAAATAACAGGAGCGTCTACAATTCCACCTGTGACGGGCTCTGCTGGAGCGTGTCTTGGTGGAGGTGGAGGTGGCGGAGGGCCGCAGCAAGTTCAGACACACGAAACAAGGCCAGGCCCGGACTTTTTTTTTAGTGGGAAACAGGAGCTCGAGACAGCACATATGAAGTCATCAAATGGGTCCATCACTTTGTAGCGCTCATGTTCTGTCCTCAGACCTTGCCCCTCCGCCCGCAGAACGGTGACCCAGAATTACTAGCCTGTGCTGTAGTCAGGGGAAACACGCAGCGCCGAACAAAACATTACGCGGAACTAGGGGCCAGAACCCGGAAATGCAGAAAAGGAGCACCAACATAAGCTTTGGTGTTCCTGAACGGGGAGGGAAGCGTCGGCAAGCTCAAAAAAAAAAAGGAGCCAAATTTCAATAGTCTCCATGCAGGTCCGGCGTGCGTCAGCGTGTGGCGACTCGCTCTAGGCCAGGAACGGCCACTTACACCCATGCAGCCAGCCCATTAGCCTCCGAAACGCCCGCACCGCACTCTCAATTTCTCCTGGGTCCCTGCGTCGCGTGCGCCCCTCCGCAGCTGAGCCCCTAACCACACGTGTAAGCACTGCCGCCCGACCCGGCAGTCTCGGCCCTATGGGCTTGGGAGGGTTATTGTTATGCGGTGCTCCGCGCATTCCGTCCCATGCTGGCTGGCGTGGGTCCGCCGGTGGCGATGCAAGCTGGTGGCCAACTTCCCTTCTGGGAAGTGAGGTCAGCTCTGGGCAATGTCCGGGTGCTGGGGTTACGAGGCATGTATGGGTACGCAGTACATTATGTATTGCGATCGCGGTGCTCTCCACTGCTCCGAGACAATCAATGAGTGTGCCTCTCGAACCCCAAGTTGGACTCCTCTTTCGAACGTGTTCACAAAGCGACGAAAGGCCTCGGTCCGACTTGAATGAGATAGTGACGAGATCTCCAACACGTCTACTCTACCGTATCCTCACTCCCCCAACCACCTCCTCCCGGTGACTGGATGATAATCCTCTCGCCCTCGCGAAGCACAGTCGTCGCCTTCCCCCCAACATTCATCGTCCTCTCCCTCCCCGTCTCCTCCTCCCTAACCACAACAAGATTCAGCCCCGCCGCCCCCTCCCCTCCTCCCTCCATCCCGAACGGTCTGAAGCTCCTCCTCTCGCTGAGGATTGAGCATTGCACCTGCGTCCGGAACTCGATTTCCCTCACCGTCCCGTCGCCGCCCCTGTTCCTCCCCTTCCCGCCCGAGCCCTTCCGCAGCTCAAACCGCCTCAGAATACACGGGTAGCGCTTCTCGAAGACCTCGGGGTCAGTGATGCGCGTGTTGGTCATGTGTGTGTGCACGCCACTCTCCCCCCTCCACGTTGGTCCCGCACCCGCGCCCCCTGAAATGGTCTCATAGTATCCAAACCCAACGCTATGCTCTCCCGTCTCGGGATCTTTGCCCCCTGTACCGAAAGTGAGGTTGTTGCAACAACCCTGGCTGGCCGCAGCGGCGCAGAAGGCTTTCAGCACAACGTCTGTGACGCGCTGAGAGGTCAGAACGTTGCCGCCTACTACTGCGAGGCCGGGGCCCGGATTGAGGAGGGTCCCCTCGGGCACAACAGCCTTGATGGGCGCCAGACAGCCCTGGTTGAGGGGGATTGGGGAAGACACCAGACCACGTAGGCAGTAGATTATGGCCGAGTTGGTGATGGCTATGGGGGCATTCGTATTACCCAGAACATGCGGGCCCGTGCCGGTGAAGTCAAAGGTGGCGGAGCCGTCGGTGGAGATGGAGACGGAGAGTCGGATGGGCGTCCCGTCGTCCATGTAGTCCACGGCTTGGAGGGGCTTGGAACCGAATTTCTCGAGCGCAGACTTCAGGAATGAGCGGACCGAGTCCTCGGCACATTGCTGGATGGCTGCCATGTATCGGTGCACTGTGGGAAGACCCGAGTCTGCGATGAGGGACTTGATCAGGGAGATGCCCCTAGTGTTAGCCGCAACCTGCGCGCGCAGATCCGAAAGGTTATCCTCTAGCCTCCGCGTCCCAGAACAGCCGGGATGCTTGGCCGGTTCATCCAGGAGTAGGCGTCGGATCTCATCCTCGTTGAAGCGACCCTTGCTAATGAGCTTCGTGGACTCGATGGCGGCGCCCTCCTGCCAGAGCGACGTCGACGTCGGGGGCATGCTCCCTGGGAGAATACCACCGATATCCGCATGGTGGCCCCGAGAAGCGACGTAGAAGGCAATCTCAGACCCCTCAAATACCGGGGTGATGACAGTGATGTCGGGCAAGTGTGTTCCACCACAGGATGGGTGGTTCGACACGAGGACATCCCCGTCTTCTAGTCTACCCTTCCATAGTTTCGCCTGGTACTGCACAGCGTAACTCATGCTCCCTAGATGGACAGGGACGTGCGGCGCGTTGGCCACAAGCCCGCCGTCCGGTCCGAAG
The DNA here is from genome assembly GCA_023628835.1 of Sordariomycetes sp. S4602. NCBI lineage: Eukaryota > Fungi > Ascomycota > Sordariomycetes > Sordariomycetes sp. S4602. The sequence goes on along the minus strand of JAMAJV010000019.1, from coordinate 591,633 downwards.
ATGGCGCACGAGAAGTCGAGGCGTTCCTTGATGTTGGTGCTGACGGCGGTGCGCTGGAGGGCGCGTCCCATCTGCTCCGCGATGGACATGAATCTGTGCCCGAAGACGGTGAGCTGGATGGGGCTAAACTCTGCTTCCCCCAAAGCTGGTTTCGGGGGTCCAGCTGTGTCCGGGACGCGGTCGATGACGACAAAGTCCTGGAGGACTGTGGCCACTGTCCCTGGGCTTACGAGGATGGTCTGCGTTTTATCGATAAGGAGGGCGGGCCCTGGGAGCCGGGAGCCAGGGGGCAGGGTTTGTAGCTCATAGATCGCCGTGTCGAGATCGCCGCGACCCTCGAAGTACACGAGACTAGTGGCGTCTGGTTGGGGATTGGGTGTAGACCCCTCAACGTGCCGCATCTCAGCGGAAGGCCCGGGCTGCACCTTGGGACCGGAAGAAGCTGTCGAACGGATCCGGATGTCGTCGATGACGACGGCCTTCTCGGGGAAGTGGAACCCAAAGTCACGCTTGTGCGCCTCGTCGAACTCCCGCTTAAAGTCCCAGTCGGAGCCCCTGAGGACCATGATGGAGCTGCTGGAGCCGACGTATCGCATGTTGAGGTAGCACTCGTGCGAAATCCTCTCGGATGGGAACCCCTGCTTCTCGAGCTCCTGGGTAGATTGCGACATGAGACCCTCGAACTGCTCGCGGACAACCGACTCCGAGTCCTCGGCCCATGTCATTGCCGCGGGACGTTGTATCTCGTGGGCGACGTCTGCGAGAGACATGCCGTATGCCGAGAGGATGGAGGAGTACTTGTGGATGATGACTCTCGATATCCCCAGCACTGAAGCAACGGAACAGGCATGCTGCCCGCCCGCGCCGCCAAAGCAAGCTAGATGATGATCCTCGGTGGCGTACCCGCGCGACTCGGTGAGACTCCGGATGGGACTCGCCATTCCCTCGTCAGCAACCTTCAAGAAGCCCAAAGCGACCTCCTTGGGGGAGTAAGGAGTGAATCCGCCTGCCTCTCTGTCTTTGTTTATGTCGTCGGTCAAGGCGGCGAAGAGAGACGCAGTCACCTCCCTGTTTAGCGGCTCGTCCTCGCCGGGGCCAAAGACCTTGGGAAAGTACTCCGGCAGTAGCCGGCCTAGGAACAAGTTCGCGTCGGTTACGGTCAGGGGGCCTCCTTTCCGATAACACGCGGGACCGGGATGTGCAGACGCGGACTCGGGCCCGACGCGGAAGAGGCCGTTCTCCCAGGTAAGTATTGACCCACCCCCCGCCGCAACGGTGCGGATATCCAGCTGCGGCGCCTGTATGGTGACGCCCGCTGTTGTGGTCTCAAAGGTGTGGTCATATGTGCCCGCAAACCGCGACACATCAGTCGACGTGCCTCCCATATCAAAGCCAATGACGGCCCTGTTCTCTTCAGCATCCCAGGACGTCCGCGCATAGCCTACCACCCCGCCGGCAGGACCCGAGAGAATGGCCCTCAGCCCGCTGAACTTTTTGTAGTCCACCAGGCCGCCGTCCGACTGCATGAACTCAATCCGCGTGGACGCGGCTTCGAACCCGCCGCGGAAGTTGGACGAGATGGAATCGATGTAGTGGCGGACGACAGGGGTGAGGTACGCGTCGGCCACGGCGGAGCTGCCACGGGGCACGGCGTTGATCATGGGCTGGACTTGGGAGGAGAGGGTGACAGAGAAGCCCATGTCTGCGGCTAGGCGGCCGACAGAGAGCTCATGCTCTGGGTAGGTGTAGGAATGGATGAAGACAATGGCGAGAGAGCGGATGCCCTTTTCTCGAAGTTGCTCGAGTTGGGGTTGGATTTCTGACAAGTCTGGGCGCTTTAGGATCCGGATAGTCTCGCCAGAGAGACCTGTGGTGAGATTGGTGTCCTCAGCCTGCGGCACGGTTACGCGGGCTAGGGGGTCCTCGGCGAAGTCTTCCAGGGTCACGCGCTCGTCGATTTCAAGGACATCTTTGAAGAGGACATCCGGGCGAGATACCGAGAGGTCGAATATATCAGGACGAGACTGGTTGCCTATCGACAAGAGGTCACGGAAACCCCGTGTTGTCACCAAGGCGACGGACTCTCCCTTTCTTTCGAGGAGAGCATTGGTGGCCACGGTTGTGCCCATCCGGATGGACTCGACGTGGGTTAGATCTAGCAGCTGGCCTCTCGGAAGGTCCTCGCCGGTAACAAGCTCAAGGACCCTCCGGATGCCTTCGGTAGGGGCATCTTTGTAGTTGGCGGGGTCGACGGAGAGGAGCTTCAGAACGATGTCTTGCTTTCCGGGGACGGCGGCGTGGACGTCGGTGAAAGTGCCGCCTCTGTCGATGGCGACACGGATGCCGTGTGACTTGACCGTCATGTCTGGAAGTTGTTCAAACGGAAGTGCGCTGAGAGACTGCTCGGCACCCAGGAGCTGTAATAATAATAAGGGCAAAGAGAGAGAGTTTTGGTTGACTAGCAACGAAGGCACTGAAGTGTCTTTAGGAGGACAAGGCCGAGTCTATAAACAATGGCTAGAAAGTGGACGTGGCCCACATCGTGTAAGAGCCTAGCCGGTTCCGAGAGAGAACTGCACTTCTTGTACCCGGTAGGTGGCGGGCCAAGGACGGACAGCGGTGCCCGCAGTGCCGTCTGCGGAGTCGACCCGCGACGCTCCAACTCAGGGCGTTCTGGTCATCGACCGACCCCATGCTCAATCTCTTTTTCGTTGGAAGAGAGGGGAAGTGGATGGGCCTCCGCATACGCTTTGTCCTCCGTTATCTTGAGGCAGGCCACCCACCAGCTCTTGCCACCAAACTCGCACGTCGCCCGGAGAGGCTCGCCGACGAATGGGTCCACAAGACGCAGAATAAAAGCGGGACCTGTCGGAGTGGGTCCCCGATCGTGGCTTCCCCACACACCCACGACTTCCTAATTGGGATTACGCCAATGCGTCACGGCAACTGCCCCTCCCCCGCCCCTTCCTGCCCTGTGTAGCCCCAGTGCCCAGCACTTTCATCACGGCAACACTGCCTCGGAAACCCACGCCGCCGCGTCCCACACCGTGACATACATATCGCGGGGTTCACGCCCCATGCCTGTACTCCGGTACCCTTAGATGGCGGACATTGACCCCGCCTCCGCCTCCACCTCCGCGTTCCCGCCAAACCATGGCGTCCCGGTCTGGGGCGATATCGAGGCCCGTCGCGTAAGCTGAGCGCCCCATCTGGCCGTCCCTGTCCTCGTCTTACACGCTTCTTAGGTGCCTAAACTGCCGCCGCCGCCGGTCCTACTGCTCCAAGGAGAAGCCCATATGCTCGAGATGTCGTGACGCTGGGCTAAACTGTACTTACGGAGAGGCAAGGAAAATTACTGTTAATGAATCGTACGTGATATTGCCCTCGTCCGTGATGCGGGAAGCCCCTAGCTCATGGAAGGCTCCCTAGATATCTTAGAGTGCTCGAGAGGAAGGCGAGGGCTTATGATGGTTTGATTACCCAAACACTCGAGGGGACTCGGCCTCTGGGGCTAATCACATTTATTGACGTAGAAGATGACGAGCCGCCAAATGAGTACTCGGCCATGGGAAGAGCACGGTCTACCGCAGAAGGGAATGACGACGACTTTGGAGACGAACAAACCCTTCTTGAGCCTTTCAGTCATATCAATATCAAACAGCCCTTAACGAGTAGGTATCTGCTCGGAATTGAAGTGTTTACTCCCCTCCTCCAAGAACAGAGACTAACCATGGTCTTCCAAGGCTTCAAGGGGCCCGGATCTTCAGATAACTTCCTCAAGAATGTGCAAAGGTTATCCGGACTATGTGGCGAAGATGAGAGCCTAGATGCCGACCCGAACTTCTACGACCCGAGTGCCCTGCCATCTAGAAGGGAGTCTTCGAGTCTACAAATCCGCCTACCGCCACCGGCTATCGCGAGGCGCTTCTTCACTGCACAATACACCTACATCGGCACCATATTTGCCTTCACGGACCCGCCAGGAACCTTCTATGAACAATTAACCGAAGCGTACAGGAGCGTGCCGGAGCCGTCAGAAAAGGACGCCTGTCTCTTGTACGCCAAAGTACTCGTTGTGCTTGCGTTTGGCCAGCTCTACTCGGTGAATCAGTGGGTGAATTTCAGGGGTCCGCCGGGCTTCGACTATTTCACCGCATCGCTGAGCCTCCTGCCCGATGCCCACGAGGAAGGCTCGGTTCTCTGCGTGGAAACGCTGGCGCTCATCGGGTACTTCATGCAGAATATGAACCGGCGCGATGCGGCCTTCCTGTACATAGGCATGGCCCTCCGCATGGCGGTCTCGCTGGGTCTTCACCAGGAGGCCGGCCCCGGGCTCGACTCTGCAGCGCGAGAACACCGCCGGAGGGTCTGGTGGTCCGTCTACAGCCTCGACCGGATCCTTTCCGTCAAGTCGGGGAACCCTATCACTATACAGGACGAGGACATCGGCGCTGAGATGCCCAGCGCACGCCCCGGCGAGCCGAGCTACTGCCCCGCCGTGACGCTCCGGCACTACACCGTGCTCTCACGCATCTTGGGGGATATCCATTCGAGCATATACCGCAAGGCGGGCGAGACGTCGCCCAAGAGCGGCAGGCGTCTTGTGGAGACAGCACAGAGGATCATCCTTGCGCTATCAAAGTGGAATCAGGAGCTGCCGGATGAGCTGCGCTTTGATCCCGCCAAGCTGAGTATCAGCCGGGAGAGCGTGAGTACGTTCTCGCACTATTATCAGTGTATAAACATGACTGTCCGCCCGCTCCTGTTCCATATCGTCCAGCGGCGAGTAAGACAGATTCGAAGCGGCGAAGACCCTGGACTTAAGGAGAGGGACTGGCGGGAGGGCAACTCGCCTTCCACGACCAAGGTTATAGATATATGTATTGGGGGGGCCCAGGATGTCATCAATATGATGTCCATCGCCACAGAGAAGGACCTCGTCGGTGCGCACCCTCGCTCTTTATCCAGCCGGGCGTGTCTCACTAACATGATATACAGCTACCTACGGTTACATGGACGGCGAGCACGTCTTCTCCGCGAGCATCGTCCTATTCATGGCCTGCGTTGCCTTCCCCACAAACAACGCCAACACGCGGGCAATGAACGCCGGCCTCGACCTCTTGCGGACCATGGGCGAACGAGGAAACAGCTACATGGGCGCTCGGTACGAGCTGCTTGCGGAGCTGCGGGCGTCGCATCTCCCTGGTGAAGTCGGGTCGGATACCACCTCCCAGGGGCTCTCCTCGAATACTGGCCAGGACCCGACAATAGTGAGCAGCACAGCAGAGCCAAGTTCGTTCTCCATCGAGTCCGGGCCGGTCCCGGCGCCGAGGCGAAACCCAGCAAGCCACGAGGTCGGGGCTCCAGAGCGGCTCACCTTCCCCATGGTGAACTACAGCTTCCTGGGCGAACCATTTTATGACGAAAGTATCAACTCGGGGGTTGACTTTGGCCTGTGGGAGGAAGGCTTTGCGAACTTTGCAGTCAACGCCGGCTTTGATTACCCACAGTGGTCGCAGGCAGCCGCGGACGTATTACAAGTGCAGCCTGCGGAAGACATGGAAGTACCATGACTTGTTCTGAGGGCGGAATTGGACGATGGGAGTGAGATTTAGGATCCTGCATTTATGACAAGCGCGATATTAGGAGAATCACACTCAAAGCTCAGGCGTTGATGGAGAACTAAACGCCAGACTTGTCGCAAGTGCCACCAACTGAGAGACGAGAGCGGAAGTGCCAGAATGAACATTATGTAATAAATTCCAAACGGCTCCGTCTTCGGCTTATGTAATCGAGACGGGAAAAAACTTGGGATGCCTCGTCCTGCCAATTCAAAGCTTCACCTCGCGTGCACCCCAAATACGACAAAGACGACAGGACTCCTCCGCTAACCGAGGACTCCGGATCCCTCGCGACGTCGATATAGGGCCGCCACACCAATCCGACAATTTCGCGATCCCCAGCGATGTGACGGAAGGCTGCGATTGTACAACACCGGACTTCTTCCCGCCTTCGACCGCGTCGATCCCCTTTTCCATTCGATCCATCTTCTTTTACTTTTAACCCTGTATAAACTCGCAAACCACCACGTTCTTTAAACGGCTTTCTACCCGAGAGCCGAAACTCCGCCCAGAATGGCTTCGATAATAGCAACGACAAGACGCGCCCCGACGCTCCTCCCTTCCCTCGCCGCGTCCCTCGCCGTGCCGGCCGCTCCCACCACCCCCCGCCGCTCCCACCAGACCGCCGCCCGCACGAAGCGCTCCCTCCGCATCCGCCCCCACCCCTCGCACCTCCTCCGCAACGACTCGGCCTCGCCCGCCGACGAGATCGTCTTCAACCCGCCCGAGTCGCAGCCCTCGCCCTACCACACGCCCTTCAAGTTCCTCCCGCGCTCCGACCCGCGCCGCGCCAACAACCTCAAGCTCCTCTTCGGCGGCGCCGAGGGCCTGTCCGACTACGTGCCCCCCGCGACGAAGAAGTCGACGGCGGCCCCCAAGTACCACCTGACCAAGGAGAACGTGGAGGAGCTGAGGAAGCTGCGGTACGAGGACCCCGAGACGTGGACGGTGTCGAAGCTGGCGGAGAAGTTCAAGTGCACGAACAAGTTCGTCCGGATCGCGGGGAGGGTGCCCGAGTCGTATAGGGATAAGGTTCAGGAGCAGCTGAGGAGGAGAATGGCGACGTGGGGACCGAGGAAGCTCAAGGCTTTCCAGGAGAAGGGGCAGCGGATAGAGATGTTGTTCAAGGGCGAGATATGAAGTGGGATGGGGTTCAGTGGATGAGAAACGGGACGCATGGAGAAGATGTACGACTATTGTTCACATAAAATCATAACCTGTCATTGTAAAGATAGTCCGTTTGGAGTTGACAACTTGAACTCTTTTTACAATCTTATTCCAATAGACCATTTACCAAACCCCTTTCGAAGGCTTCATCTACCGCACGAACACCAGAGGTAGGGAGTACTAATGTTGAGTAACCATTCAAAGGGCGAATCAAACAATACTCGCTTAGACCTGACACCAGACTTCTGCGCTAGGGTTCCCAACCGTAAGTCTCTTGGCTACCCATCACACGCCTCCCAGTTCTCCCCCAGCCGGTATGACCCTCCAACACCACCCACACCACCTCCTCGCCTTGCCATCCACCTCTCTCCCCAGGATCCGCTTCTCGACCTTCTCGTCATGCCACTCCGGGACGCTCCGCCCCACCTTTATCCTCACAACCGTCTTGTTCGACATGCGCCCACTCGCATCCTCGTACTGGTGGACACTATATCCAGAGCGCGGCTCACTCTCGTCCAGGTCTGAGAGTGGACGCATGGGCGAGGGTGATGAGGATGTTGACGCCGCGGCGGCAGCTGGGGGAGGCGTCTTCTCGCCCGCGCTATCCATCTCAACTTCTTTCTCGACGGCGCCGAGGCAGTCCGATTCCCGCCCACAGGGAATGCCGCGTTCGACATCGGTAACACCAACGTCGATATAGCGGGTGCGCCAGCGCCATATCCTAGAACAAAGGGGTCAGTGCATGGTGTCGTGGGAGGTAGCCAGCTCTTTTAGTCGGGGGAACTAACCGTAGGTAGGTCTGGTCTTGATTTCGGATGGATCTCCCGCAAGGTTGGCAGAGCCATACCCCGTATGTTTCGCAATGGCAGATTCCCTGTTGGATAATACTCAACGATGCCGGGGAGCCGGGGTCAATAATGGGATTGATGTGGTCTTTTAGGGGCGCCTGCACGCAGGGTTCGCAGAGACGTCGGTACCGGTCCTTAAGGGCTTTTGGCTCCGGCTGTTTTATTGCGCAGTTCTACATCGTTCCTGTCAGTTCGGTTCTGTCCGCGCCCACCTCATTGATGGCACGCCGCTGGATTGACTAGAAGGATCAAAGGCAGATCGAAGTGGTTACTCACCCGACATATGACCTTCGAACACTTCCGGCATTCTGATACCATGTCTCGCGCGCATTGCCCTGACTTCCCATTGAAGCTCTGTAGCTGGGAACTTGGCCTGCTCTGCAAGAACCAGTTGCTCGCTCTCGCGCGGTACCGGAACGTGTCTCTCGAGTCCACGGGCAGGGGGTCCTGGTGACAGCGCAGCGTTGACACGAGCAGGGCCTTGCGGTTTTGCAGGAGACCGCCACGCGCGGCGCGGCAAGTGCGGGCGAGGCTGTCAAGGGTTACAATATCGATATGCGAGGCGATCTCGACGGCGATGCTGGGAGGTGTTAGTGTTGGGGGGGACTCTATGGGGCTGGCTCCCTTGAGGACCTACGGATAAATGGATAGCACCCGCTCGAGTGTGTTATTAGCAGGGGAGATCACTACAGGAGCATCACCATGCGAGAAGTTTCCTGATCCTGAAGCGTCTACCTGATCCCCCCAAGGGTCCTTGTTCTCTTCTCCTTGGTAGTGGCTACCATTGCTATCAGCACGCTGATCCTCGGCGGGATCGTCGAGGTCCACAAATACAGCCATGATGCGATGGGCTAGTGGTAGTAGAGAACGTATGAGATCCGAGCCCCCAGCCTGTGAGAGGAGTATGAGATCGGCCCGTCGCTGTGACTCAAGGTGGTGTTGATGAGTTCGCTGTGAGCATGGAGCCGCGGAGCTGATCCGGACGCTGGTGATGTCAAAACGAGAGACGGACACAATAATGATGCAGCCTAATAACGGGAGATGGCCGAGGTCCGACGGAGAAAAGGGCTTTGCGTGTAGATATCGAAGGAAGTGAAGAACTTGAAAGGAGCTCGAAGTTCGTTACTAAGGTCGAGTCGAGTGACCTCTGTGGGGGGTCTGCGGATGGGTCGCAACTTCCCTAGGCCCAGCTCTTCTGCCAACTGAGGCAAGTAGGTTCTTTCTCCGATGTTCTGCTACTTCCGCTTATAACGACTGTGCCAGTTGTCGAGGGGCGCCTGGTGGGAAAGCAAGAGAGAGTTCACCGCGGCTTGTGTAGTCCGACGCGACCGGGATTTGCCCCGCAATGCTCCGGCGGGTCAGGAAGGGATGGACCGGGACGGGGTCCGGTGGCTCGGCGATCGCTGCGGCAACGATAACCTCGAGATGCGGATCGTTCAATGTTCCCCGGATTAACGGGGGATGTCCTGTAGGGTGGCATGTCGTTTTGCTCCAAGATAATAATAGTCCATGTTCATGGTGGGCTCGGCTAGCTCCGAGGACCGGTGCCGTTGCTGACGTCACTCTTATCATCCCACCCGCCGGCTTTACCTCCAAGAACGCACAAAGGATGTGGCTCAGTCGCGACGGACGCGCAGTTCTGGAAATTTCTCTCCTAGCCACACAGATGATGTGGTGGACAGCCCTCGCCTGGAACGATCTGGTTGTATATTTACAATATTCTGCGACGGGATCGTTGGGCCATCCTAGTGCCCGAATCAACCTCCCAGGCGGGCGGGCTGTCGTGCATTCTGAGAAAACTCGCCTATTTGCTTCCCAGCGTGCAAGACGAGCAACAACTCTGTGACAATGTCGTATGCACTTAGCGCAAACGACAGAAGGGCGAAAAGGGGCCGCCACTCGTATTGGGTTCTCGAAGAGTCAAGATGCCGAAAGGCTAGATGCCACAATCAGTTTATCTCGTATTAACAGCGTCTGCGGCCCCGGATTGTTGCCCCAGGATTGGACGGATCAGGGGGTCCATCAGCGCCGACCGTATAAATGGCGCCTGCTTCTACAGTGTAGGAACAGCCTGGAGGGCGGCCAGGCCCCCAAAATAGCGGGGACCGCGGGGCCGGCAACGTCCTTGATGACTGATCCACGCTATGTTTCATCCCGCGTTAGTCGTGGACCCCTTTGTATTGCCAGGCGACCCTGTCCCTGAACCTTCTTGAGCCAAAACCTCCAACCGCCACCTCCCTTCACTGCCCCTACGAGACCACTCCGAGCGAGACCGCGTCTCTCCAGGCCCGTGAACGTGTGTGCCTCTCCCGCCCCATTTCACATCACCTGACTCTATCGATATTCTCTCTTTTCTTGCTTTTCGTTCATGTTCGGGTCATCTATCGCGAGGCTCTCTCAAGACACCACGTGGAGCTTGCTGGCACCACATATCGTCCACCATCTCATCGGCATCGGGTAGACGCCGTCCTTCTTTATCTTAATTGACTTTTCTAGCCCGTCGTTGGCTTGTATTTCTTTGACTCTTTACACATGGCTGCCGTAAGCGACTTCGTCACGAGGCTGCTCAGGTGGAACGTCCCGCGCCCGAGGACCCCGTCGTCCCTGGACCGTGTCATTGTTCCACTGGAGGATGCCCACCTCCACAGCCACGCTTCCCGCGTCGGCGGTGTGCAGCCACACGATTCAGACGACGACGACGAGGATGTGGAGGGCGAGCCTGGGCCGAAGAGTAGCCACGAGGAGACCGGCATGCTGGAAATGAGCGTTTCTGAGTACTCTATCGAGGGCCTGCGGAGGGAGGTGCGGAAGGGCAGCCACGCGCAATTGACTGACTACGAGCGTATGTTGCCATGATTCGAGTGCGAGGGCTCGTTGGGTATGGCCAGAGGGCGAAACTAACAACCGTCTTAGTCCGGTCAAAGGTTATCAACAAGGCCGTTCAGGACATTGGTATGGGGAGGTATAACTGGCAGCTCTTCGTACTTTGTGGCTTCGGCTGGTTTGCAGACAAGTAAGGAACCCCGATGTCGTACCTTGTCAGTTGCGCATTAGAACTAACACGTCACGCTCAATAGCCTGTGGTTACAAGTACGTACAAGGTGGAAGCCGCCATGTCGGCTTCGATATTGTGTTTCCGGTTCCAACTAACTGTCCCAGGGGATTTCCTTGACTCTACCTTCTCTTTCGGCCGAGTTTGGCGTCGACGAGAAGACAGTACGGTACACGACGAGCGCAGTCTTCTTCGGCCTGTGTATCGGTAGTTCGGTGTGGGGCATCGGTAGCGACATCTTCGGCCGCCGCATCGCGTTCACCATGACCCTTCTCATCACGAGTATCTTCGGCGTTATCTCGTCGTACAGTGGTACCTGGGGCTGGGTCTGCTTCTTCTATGCCGCATTGGGTTTCGGTGTCGGCGGCAATCTGCCTGTCGATGGAGCGCTATTCCTGGAGTTACTTCCGGAGGGATCGACGTCACTACTTACTCTGCTATCCGTGTGGTGGCCCGTCGGACAGCTCGTCTCATCGTTGTTTGCCTGGTACTTCATCACCAATTACTCCGCCGAGATAGGATGGCGCTACTTTATTTTCGCCATCGGCGTCCTGACCTTCATCATGTTCGTTCTCCGCAGTGTGGTCTCCCAGGTGTACGAATCACCCAAGTTCCTCCTCAGCCAGGGTCGGACCGCGGAGGCCGTCACCGTCATCCAGAGCGTCGCCCTCCGGAACAACGCGAGGACCTGGCTGACAACGTCTGTCCTCGACGCCGTCGTCGCTGGCGAGGATGCCCCTGTGGAACAGGCTCCGTTGCGGGTCTCGGCAAGCAGCGTCCTAATGGACAATCTGAAGTCCTTTTCGGGGGAGCGGTTGCGGCCACTCTTCAGCACGCGCAAACTTGGTCTCGCCACCGGCCTCCTCTGGTTCACTTGGGCGACTATCGGCATGGGCTACCCCCTCTTCAACGCGTTCCTGCCGCAGTATCTCTCTCACGGGGGTAACGATGGGCCGTCTACCGAGCCCGGCACTGCGCCGGAGATTTCCGACGAGGCCTACCGAAACTACGCCATCACATCCGCTGCGGGCTTCCCGGGCGCTCTCCTGGCGACCTACCTCGTCGACCACCCGTCCCCTTTCCTTGGCCGCCGGGGCACCCTGGCCTTATCTTCGCTCTCCTCCGCCATCCTCCTTATCCTATTCGCCACCCACGGCACCACCCCCGGGTGGCAACTCTTCTTCTCCTCCGTTGCGGCCTTTACGCAGAACATCATGTACGGCGTCCTCTACGCGTTTACTCCGGAGGTGTTCCCGGCACCCGTGCGCGGCGCGGGGACCGGCGTGGCGAGCTTCCTCAACCGGGCGACAGGGCTGCTAGCACCGCTGCTAGCGGCGAATGTGCCAGGCAACGGGACAAGCGTGCCGGTGTACATGGCGGGCGGGCTGATATTCTCGGCGTTCCTTGGCGTGTGCCTGATTCCGGTGGAGACGCGGGGTGCGCAGCTGCTGTAGATGGCTTCTGCGGGTCTTTGCGAACTTGTCAAACTTTTCGGAGTTGGGAGCGAGACTGCGACAACCCTGAGTGTATTTCCCCCCCGCCGGGTTGGATAAACGGTGGATTTGGGACACCACTTGGCGGGAAGGCGTGTATAAAACCGGAGTCATGTAGACTAATGTTCTTTTGTATTTTCGGGTTCCTCTTAATACTTCATACACGTCGGATGATGAATTTCCACATAAACATGACTCCGTCTATTTCCCTTGAGACGACATGGAAAACTGGTATACAAGTACACAAACCAAGGAAACAGAGGCAAATCTCTACCTATTCCCCCTCGCCCCAGCCGGCGCGTCCACCCTCCTCTTCCTCAATGTTGTCCCCATCGCATCCTTAACCATTGGGTCAGACCGGATAATATTCTGCACCAACCAATCCGAAATCCCGCCCCTCACACGGTTCATCATTGCCTCATCCCCACGGTATGGTGTCAGGTGCACTTCCAGCAGCCTCGACGTTGAGGTGTTTGCATCCAGCACCCCGGCCGCAATCTTATCCATCTGCGCTATCAGAGCCGCCTCGTCGTCGCCCTTCTCGTTCGCGCGCGGCGGGTAGAGCAGCGGCCCGATCTGCGAGAGGGCGATGTACAGCGTGATGCAGCACCTCCGCGCGAACTCGATGAGCTGGAACTGCAGGATGGGCGGGTGGTTGATCAGTGGGGAGGTGAGGACCGGGTTGAGGAGCTCGAGGATGAAGGACGAGGGCCGCGTGGCGGCGTGCAGCTCGAGGACGGCCATCGCGGCGAGAGCGTACCAGCGCCAGTACCGCGCGAAGTTGAGGTAGCCCAGGAAGCTCATGACGTAGTGCGCCGAGGCGTAGGCGATGTAGTGCGGCAGGATGCCCTGCGCCGTGCCGCGGAAGACATACTCGTAGCGGCTCGCGCAGCCCTTCCAGGTGGCCACGCCCGGGCCGAAGCGCTCGTAGGCGAAGCGCGCGGCGTCGTTGGTCAGCGTGTCGGCGGCGATCTTGAGGCGCATGAACTCGGAGCCGTCGTCGTCGGCCTGCGACTTGTCCGGGTGGTGGATGGCGGCGAGGCGGCGGAAGCGGGACTTGACCTCGCGCTCAGTGGCGGAGGTGTCGAGGGAGAGGTCGGTGTAGAAGTTTCCGACGCGACGGAGGTCATAGTCGGCCTCGTAGAGGGTGTAGAGGAGGTAGAGGGTTATGACGAGGATCTGGATGCGGCGGCGGTGGGTCGCGAAGGTACGGGTGCCTGGGGTGGGACGCGGGTCGCCGGCGCGGATCGTGAGAGAGTAGTAGATCGATTGAGTCCATGAAGCGACGAACTAGTAGGTGTTAGGACGCGGCGAGAAGGGAGGGAGGGAGGAATCAAAGGAGAGTTGGAGTGCTCACGTTGGGGAGGAACCACCAGCCCACTAGGGACAGCATGCCGGAAGACATTGTGACGGCAGGCTCAGATCGCCTTTGGAATTAACCTCACCACACACGTTTTCAGAGGTGGTTTGTGAGCTGTGGTTATAACATGGCAGAAATAGAGAAGACAGTGCTCGTCCAACTGCAGTGTTTGTTTGGGAAAGCTCCAAACCAAAGACGTGTGAGGTAATTGACAACTGGAGCTTTGGAAGGAACACCTGTACCTGTGTTGCGACGTTGAGTGGTGGGGCTTGAATTATGTAATGCGACAGGAACAGCGCGCCCCGAGACATCGCAAGTCAGGCACCATTTTGGGCTGGCTGTCGTTCTCCAGACCTTCTTGGCAGTTTCCGTATTTGGCGTCCTCAACAGTCCATGATTACCAAAGGTTGGGGTTTTCACATGCGCGGAATTTCTAGGGCTGGGCTACCCGACGCGGAGTCGGACCTTGTATTGAACCGAAATTCCGCGCTTGAGAGCAGAAGCCAACATGCCTTTGATTCTCACGTCAGGGCCCCTCGCGGCCTTGGGAACACGGTCTGTTGTGAGACCGTGAGGCCGCAAGGATGACCTCATCCATTCGATGCCAAAGCGCGAGGATAAGGCCTTGAGCCCCGAGCAGTTCAGGCAGCACCCGCAGGGCTGACTGCGCCCGCTGTGGCCCGCCCCAGCCACGCTACGATTACGCCGCCCACCCGCTTTTCCCGCGGTGTGCTCCTCGTAAAGCGCTACGAGGTACGAGGTAGATATAGTGGGGGTGGGAGAGGAGCCTCGGCGTCATGGTGCTCCCTCCCTGGGCCTGGTCCGCGTAGCATTGTCATGGAAGCCAAGCATCCTTCCGCCAGAAAAGCACAGATAATAATGCACAAACTCTGCCAAAAAATGCTTCCCAGCCTCGCTCCCCTTCCCTCTTTCCGGCTCCCCCAGCCATCTGAAAACACACTTTTTTCCTTATAAGTGAACACGTCGTCTGACCCATTCTTAGTCCTCTTATTGATGGTGCGGGTCTTGGCGGGGTTCACTTGTTCCGAGCAAACCGGCTGACGAACGGCGCATGTCCTTGTACTCGGTACCCCACTAATATCCTCACTTATTGTTCGGTGTTCCATCCCGCCTGCCTGGCCTCTACGCCGCGAATTATTCCCAAGACAACAACGCTTCCTGTCTACCGCCAACCGCCAATCCTCCAGCAACGGACCAAGTGTTGTTGCTGTCGGCCGGCGCCGACTCTTTTTTGCTGCAGTGGCGCTGGAGGTCCTTACTTTTCTAGCGCGCGTATCAGCTTCCGTGCGGCTTTCTAGACTCGGCTTCGGTTGAACCTTGAGTGCCAGGGGCCGCACTCCCTGTTTCGCCGACACCTCGGTCAAACCTCGACACTCTTCGGCCGACGCGACGATCCGCCGGATACTACGATAGTAGCTCAACATGGCGGGAATAGAGCAACTCGAGGTCCACAGCAGGGTATGTGTATCCAGACTCTTTGGGCCTACCTCATCCCCGGCAGCGTGGGAGCTCTTCGCATGGCCCTGCTCAACCCGACTCCCTGCTAACTGGCGCGTAGTCGTATATTGTGCGCTGGGTCAAGGCCGACGAAGGCTGCAGCATCTCTTGGAGCCTCCAACCTCACAAGAAGTCGCTGTGAGTATATGGCCCTGGTTTCCCCCCTGTGCGCGGCTCCTCCTGACATGCGACAGAAACTTCGGCATCGTCAAGCACCCCGGCTCCGGCGGGACGAGCCTCACCGCGAACGCCATCCCCGACCTCGATTCGACAACCCACACGACGGTTTCCGAGCCGAAGTCGAGACCATTCGGAAGGCATCATGCTTCGTCTGCCGAGGACCAGTTGTCCTCCAAGGGCTTCATACCACTGAAATGGCAGGGGAAATGCGAGGCCGACAAGGTTTCCATGGGCGTCTACGACGTGGGAGCGGGCCAAGGCGGCATGTTTGGCCTTGTTTTCGACAATACCTTCTCGAAACAAACGGGCAAGACGGCTACCTTTGTGCTGCTTATCTATCCCACCGGCTCGCCGCCGCAGACCATGCACCACCTACCGAACCTCGGCTCGGGCGCAAAGGCGAATTCAAGCAGCACCAGCCTGGGCCGCCAGAATCTCAGCGCGGCGTCCGCCTCTTTCGACAGCCTCCATAGCCACCTCCCGCCCGGTGGCCAGCGCCCCTCAGTCTCAGGCCCGAGTGATGGAACCCCGAGCACCTACCATGTCGGAAACCTCCTGAAGCGACGGAGGAAGAAGGGCCAGGGCTATGCCCGCCGCTTCTTCTCGCTCGACTATTCGTCTTGCACCCTGTCCTACTACCACAGCCGCGGCTCGTCCGCCCTTCGCGGCGCAATCCCGCTGAGCCTCGCCGCCATCGCCGCCGACCAGTCCCGCCGCGAAATCTCCATCGACTCCGGCGCCGAGGTGTGGCATCTCAAGGCCTCGAACGCCAAGGAGTTTACGGACTGGGCGCGCGCGTTGGAGAGGGCGAGTCGCATTGCGCGGGGGCTCGAGGCGGCTCCCAAGCCGGCTACTACCATGCAGCGGCTGCGGGCCGATACGGCACAAGCCCTCAAGGTGGCTACGAAGGCGAACCTGGACGACGAGAAGGAATGGCAGCAGGTCGAGACGCTCGTTAGTCGCATGGTCGGTACTCGGGATGCGCTCCGTCGTCTGGTAAAGGACATTGCGAGCCAGTCCCAGCAGACCTCCAAATCCAGTCAGTCGCCTCCGGCCTCGGCACATGCTGAGAACGGGGATGGCCACCTCTCCCCTACGGATAAGCGCCCGTTCTGGAAGCGCAAGCCTAGTTCATCTTCGCTTTCAGCCACCGCAGCCGCGCAGGCCGCCCAATCGTCGACGGCCGCCGCGCTCGCCGTTCCCACCCCTACCGTCACTACATCTATCTCGGCAAACGGATCGAAGCAGGAGAAGAGGAAATCCAGGGGCCCGCCGCGGGAGGACTCGACGGAGGAGCACTGTCAGGCGCTCCTCGCCGACCTGGACTCCGTGGTGGCCGAGTTCACAAGCTTGATCTCGCGGAGCAAGCGCAGGAGGATGCCCGAGCACCCGCACTCGCCGGCATTATCGCGGAAGAGCATCGAGTCGGCATCGACGGATGAATTCTTCGACGCCGAGCCCGGTGCGGTGGATTCTCCCATTGTGAAAATCACGCGAAGCGAGGAGGACGAGGCAGAGGAGGACGTGGACAACGTCTCGGTACATAGCTCGTCCGGGTCGTCATCCGCCTCCGAGGAGGAGGTCGTCGGCGCCACGGACCAGCTGTTCCCGCCGAAGCCCAAGAGCCTCGCGCCGCTGCCGGTTGAGCCTGTGAAGCGCCGCAAGACCGTCCCGGCCGCAACGACCATGCCGCCGAGTCTCATCGCTTTCTTCCGCAAGAATGTGGGCAAAGATCTGAGCACCATCAGCATGCCTGTGTCCGCCAATGAGCCCCTGTCGCTTCTGCAGAAGGTGAGCGAGCAGCTCGAGTATGCGCAGCTTCTCGACCAGGCAGCGCGGCAGAAGCTCGAGAACGACCGCATGCTCTATGTCGCGGCGTTCGCTATATCACAGTTCAGTAGCGGACGGGCACGCGAGCGCGCCATCCGCAAGCCCTTCAACCCGCTCCTGGGTGAGACATTCGAGCTCGTGCGGTCGGACGCCGAGGTGCCCGGAGGGTTCCGGCTGCTAGTTGAGAAGGTTTCGCATAGGCCTGTGAGGCTGGCGATGCACGCCGATGCCGCGAACTGGTCGTTCATTCAGGCGCCCGCCCCGGGACAAAAGTTCTGGGGAAAGAGCGCGGAAATCACAACGGAGGGCCGGGTGAGGGTTGCACTACGGCTCGAGGGCGGGGCGGATGAGCTGTATTCGTGGAACATGGCGACGATGTTCCTGCGGAACGTGGTGGTGGGGGAGAAGTACGTTGAGCCCGTGGGGAACATGACGGTTGTGAACGACAGCACAGGCGCGAAGGCTGTTGTGGAGTTCAGGAGTAAGGGGATGTTTGGCGGGCGGGGCGAGGAGGTGCAGGTTGACACCTTTGACGAAAACGGCACGAATACGGGAGACGCTCTGTCAGGCACGTGGACATCGTCGCTCAAGGTCTCATCTGGGAGAAACAAGGGGAAGGAGATCTGGAGGGCGGGAAGCCTAGCAGACAAGGCAAGCCAGGCCTACGGCTTCACGGCGTTCGCGGCGTCGCTGAACGAGGTCACCTCGGTGGAGGACGGGCAGCTCCCGCCCACGGACTCGCGCCTGAGGCCCGACCAGAGGCTTGCCGAAGCGGGCAAGCTAGATGAGGCGGAGGAGTGGAAAGTGAAGCTCGAGGAAGCGCAGAGGGAGAGGCGGAGGGATATGGAGGAGAAGGGAGAGGTGCACAAGCCGAAGTGGTTCACCAAGGTGGCGGAGGGGACAGAGGGAGACCAGGTCTGGAGACTGAAGGGGGGCAAGGACGGGTACTGGGAGGAGAGAGGGCGGGGGAGCTGGGGAATTGCGGAGAATATATTCGATGCGTAGTTGGGTAGCAGTAATAGAGTCGGAATAGGAATATCGACACGTCTTAGGTTTCTGGAGATAGTCGGGGCCGGTGTAAGCGAGGTTGGTGATGTGAGCGGGCGCGATGTTGGATATTGAGGTACCCGGTAGATGCATACCTGACCGCCCAAATTTTCCCCGCCAAAATTATTTCAAGCGGATGAAGAAGAACACTTCCAACTCCCGACGACAATTCGGAAACCGCGCGCGAAATCCCGTCCCTGTACAAACAAACTCCACTAGGACATAATTCTCGAGTCCCAATCGTCTATTCTTCTCGGCAGGCGAACGAGAGTCAAAGATCCTCGAACACGAGGGAGGGGAACGTCAATCAGGACGGAACAGAACAGCACACACACACACACAAGATGGCGCAAGGACCCACGAAAACAAAGGCTACGCCCAAGCCGATCAAGAAGTCCAAGGTCACTAAGAAGGGCAAGACCAAGGCCAAGGGCATCGAGGGGTCCAAGGCGACGAGGAAGTTCACCGCCGCGCTGGTGGGGAGGACGGAGCAGCTGCTGGGGGAGAGGGCGGGGCACCTGGAGCTTGTGGGGAAGGGGAAGAAGACAGTAAGCGCGGATAAGCTCTCAAGAAAGGGGGGCACGAAGAAGTACGGTTGAGCGGGGGGGATTCGAACCGGTTCTTGGAGAGAGGCGGTACGGACATCGGTGGGGTGGGAGGATTGTCGTGGGTTGCGGATCTGGGATGCCGAAGGGTTGTTACGAGGGAGATATTCCGTCTGTCAACCATAGCCGCCATCTGTCCGGTTTTCGGCGATGGCCATATCATTGCGCCATGGCGAGTCTATTCCCGCGCGATACGAGTGGAAGCCACAACAGCTCGCCGACGTCCCGCAATCTAGGGCACGCCAGATGATAAAAGACCGGACGCAGGCCCGGCGCTGCAGTGGCGAGTGTGGGAAATCATGTCGAGCAACGGGGCGGTCTATTACTGGCGTTCACGGGTGGGCCATCTTCAACCAGAGCATATTCTCCTTCAAAGCAATGAACGATACCTATGATACCGAATACTTGAGGCTATCGCCTCGTCTATCTCCCCTCTGTCACCAGGCTCAGACAAGATACGGCCTTGTAGAATGGGCTGTGGTTCCTCTTTTCATCTTAAGCCCTATAACCACTCCCCCAAACATGCATACGGGTGGCCCTTGTCTTCGGGCTCTCGTCCGCCAACAAACACTACCGGTACTAACTCTACATGCACCCTCATAGGATGCTAGATAGCAAGAGCCGCCCCAGAACGCGTGTACCTCGGGACGCCCTCTCGCAGCACCTGGTTGCCCCTAGCCAGAGCAAGGCCATGCCTCGCTTTAGTTGTAATGGAACATGCAGTGGCGCGACGCCAAGACCTCGCTCTCGGCCACTTAGAGCTGGAGTAGAAGGATGCGTCCAGACACAGCTGTGCAATCGTAGACTCGACGCCGCGCTTCGAGGCGGCCGCTCCCTGGCGCCCAATTGTGCATCGTGTAGCCTTCATCACCGGCGACACAGGACGTGACACCATACAGGCACCACCAGCACTGGGACTCGTTAAGCCGTCACGCCAGTGGCTTCGCAGAGATTAGGCTTCCCGGTGAGCCTGGCCCCCTCGGGCATGAGGACCAGCGTGAGCCAGTCAATCGGAACTCAGGAAGATCGTTCCCGCATTCCCGCGCGAGCCAATGAAGACCGGCGCATTGCTGTCTCGGGAGCCGGCCTCGGTACCGTCCTCTGTCGCGTGACGTCTGCCGAAGAGGCATTTTCGAACAGGTCGTCGGGGGTTCCCTGACGTCTTGGCGTCTGGAGTTTTGGAATCGAGGGGATCTCGACGATCGACGGCCCGTGGTGGTGACTCGCCAGCAAGTCCAGCCGAGTAAACGACGACCCGAGGGCCTCTTAGACGGTGGAGCGCAAGCCGCCATGCGCCAAGGGCCTGCGAGATATCGCATCGAGACCCGTTTCTATTTTGGTGTAGGGCTGGCTGATGACACCCCTGCATGTCGTCCCCGCCGAGAACCCCCGACATGGGCCGTGCCGTGGTGTTGGGGGCCGCACCCCGGACACCGTCCATGACGACAAGCCGGGAAAGACGGCGAGGGCGCTCTCGCTCATCGGCGATCCAATCCCGGTGGGGGGGATTCAAATCCAGACGCTCCCGGCCGCTGGCCGAGGGCAACTGGAGCCGCGGCGGCCACGCGAAGCGTTTTGGTGGTCCCCTGTTGACGATCAAACGGTCGCATTTATTTTTAGCTGGCAGGAACTGCCGGGGCAGCGCACTGGACCGGAGCCCTAGCAGCGATCCCCGGACGGACGTTCTGCGACCGCCGCGGATGATCACCGGATTTCCATTGGACGTGGTGAGTATTTGGAAGCTTGGGAGAACAAAATCGATGCGCCGTTGCTATTCTTGGGATGGCTTGTCCATGGCTTGTCTGATCGACGGCCGAGGACGTGATAATGGCTGACCAGATCACCTTCGTCGCAGTCAGACCAAGCTTTCGACCCCTTTCCCCCCGTGCTTACGGGAATGCGCATCGTCCTGATTTTGCGTATGCTTCGGCTCTTCTTGCAGTACCCCACGTAACCCGTCCATTTTTGCCGAGCGTGCTTTCCGTTTCCGGCAGACTACATCATCATCTAACGCGCTAGTTGAGCACGGCGCAAAGTGTGTTTCGCACTTGGCCGCTCGACTCGAGGGTGTTCGCCGTGGGTGGCGCCTGCCAGATTCTCGAACCTTGAAATAGCCCGTCTAAAAAAGGAAGTCGGTGGCCTCCGAGCGGAGGCAGGCACTGATTGGTCCCCAGGTGGTTTCACGAAGCGGAAAGGTGGAGGGCGCGACTGCCCCGACAGTCCGGAGCGAGGTTTGGCAGGTGCGGCCCGACTCTCGCAACGACCCCACCTACCGAAGATGTGATGTGATGTCTCGAGGATGCCCCACGTCCTATCGTGGGGTTTTTGCGCGCAGGCACGACTTTCCCCGAAAGGAACCTCTTTTAAGTGGGACCGGTCGGCAGGGACAGGGATTGGGGGCGGAAAGCACGATGGGGCACGATTTGCCAGATCGTACCTCGTCGGCGGCCTGAGCCCATGCTGGGCCAGGGATGGCTTTGGGCCCATGTACCCAGGTTCTTTTGACATTCCAATCCTTTTCGAGTGGACGGACATTTACTGCGCACACGTCCTCTGAGCAAACCCACCGGCATGCCTGGAATCTCCCCCGCTGCATCGCATCACGCACAGCTCTGACGAGCCAATGGCATCCACGGCCGGTTCTCGATCCAGAAATCGCGGCTGGTTGCACCGCTGTGCGCCGGCAACAAGGACCGGCGGAGTGCAAGTGCAACTTCGCCTTCATGGCGTCTGGATTCACTCGAGCTGCGGCAGCCCCCGGCTACCAACCGCCCAACACCGGCAACCGGACCGACTACCGATACAGACACTTGGATGTCATGTTGTCAATCACAAACGCTTTTTCCTGCCAAGGCGTCCCGCACAGAGTCGGCTGCCCCAGGTATCTTCAAACGTGTTGGGGGCTTTGAGACGCGAACCCAGTCCACGCCCCTGCGCCCCTTGCGTCGACCCTTTTGGTACCAGTCCAGGGTCCACTTCCGGTGTGCCGCCGCGGTACTTCCGTACAGCCACGATCTAAGAGCCGACTTCATTCTAATAGCACCCGAACGGAAATGACAGCGCCTTCTGTCACGCACAATCGCCGCTATCTCCCCGCGTAGAGGCCACTGATTGGCCCGCTTTTCCGAGCTGCTGCACACACCACCCCGTGGCCGTGTGTCAAGTCACCGGCGTCTCCCATGCTTCAAGTGTAGCTCTGCCCCCGCGAGTCCGCTTCGCTCCGGCACCCCCCGTGTGCTACCTCCCTGTCGAGGATCTGCTCGAGTCTCCGGCTGCGACCACTCGAGCCCGGATCAAGTTTGGATATTCCCCTTTGGGCGATCCACCGCGACCCTGTCCTTCCATCATGCCCCGCCGTCCGCACCATCTTCCTGTAGTGTAGTCCCCCCACTTACACAGCCGCACCCCATCTCTTGAGCTGCAAGGGTCTGAAAAGCATTGCATACGTGGTCTGTTACGTCCCGCCCACGATGACGCTTCGAAGGCGGCCAGGTCGAATCGGTTGTGTTTGTGAATCACGGGCCCTCCCGTCGAGCACAGGCGTTCGACTCTCGGCTCGACTTCCCTCCCCGGAGGTATGCCGAGCGTTCTTCGAATGTTTGGTGTTTTATGTTCTATTCCAAGAGGGGCAGGGTCTGCCTTGCCATAGTACTAATATCTCGAGTGTTCCGCCACCTTCTCAGGCTCTTCTCTCGGTCTCCAATCCCAGCCCGGGATCGACTCCAGCTTCGGTCGGGTCGCAACCTCCCTCCAGGTCGCCTCATTTCTTAAGGTACTGCTTCAAGTGCCCGCAGAGAGAGGGATTTGGGTGTCAGGATTGGAGTCACTCCTCGATTCCCGTTTCGGACTACCGGCAAAGTGAGCAACCACACCTTTAGGTTGCCTCTCAGCCCACCGCCTTGTCCCTGCTTGCACTTTGACTTGGACTCTTCCACAACAGCCTCACTCAAACACGTACTTCCGATCCACAGCCTCACCCGTCCTCGTCAGCACCACCCCCTTTCAGCTCCACACTGGCGCTTGCATACGTATATTGTGTAAGTCGGGAGTTTTTCCTCCTAGCCCGCCCCGGTCCTTATAATGGCGTTGAAGACATCTGCTGCTTCTCCCACATACCCATTCGACCCTAACTAATCTTACAGTCTGCTTGCCTCGGAAACTCCCATTACCGCATCATTCCACGTCGACCTGAACACGTAGCTGCCCATTCCTCTATCACACCGAACGACGATCTCCTGTTGGGCTCCAAACCAGCCTCCTCCGACTTTCGCCGCCCTCAACGACCACATCCTCACAGACTATGGAAGTGCGCTCACAAAAAGGCCATGAAACCCGTTTTGAAATACCGCCATACCCCGAAGACAAGTTTCGGGGCATATCTTGCCATCAGCGCGAACACAGCGAATCCTCGGTCAGCAGCTTGACCTCCTACGGACCAGCCACACCATCCTCGGCCTACGGTCCTTGTTTGTCTCCGATCCCAGCATCAAACTACCACACAAGCATGTCCCAGGAGGGGGATTCGCCCTGGGGGTACAGCACGGAATCCCCGATGGACGGGGGCTCGGGATACGACTATGCCAGCTATGGGTATTATGGGACAGTCGGTGAATCTTCTAGCGATGCAGCAGCAGGGTATGCTAATATCCCGGTCCCGGAACGGGGAGGTTCTCGTATCGAATACCAACTAACTAACACCCACAGGCTTCAAACCACAGACGGGTACTGCTGTCTCATTCCCGGCTGCAAAGCTGTTCCCTTCAAGCGCAACGCCGATCTTGATCGCCATTACAAGCACAAGCACCGGGACGATGAGCGCAAGGACTCCTATTACTGTGACTACCCCAAGTGCTCGCGCCGCGACTCGCCCTTCCATCGGCGCGATCACTTCCGCGACCACCTGCGCGAGTATCACAAGGAGGACATCGCGAAGCGGGGACGACCGGTGCACACGCACTGGGTCGAGAGCCGCAATGTTAAAAAGGAGTGGTGGAGGTGCACGAGGTGCCTGGCCAGGGTCATGGTCGAAACGAGTGGGTTTGAATGCCCGGCTTGCAACACAACTTGCGATGTCAGTCGGGCGGACACAAGGAAGAGCAAAACCCCGTGAGATGGTGTATGATAGCTTTCTCTTCTTGGCGGGACGATTTGGGGTCTTCGGATTTTGAGGTTTAGAACTCTCGTTTAGCGTTTCCCGTTATGATTGATGATGGATTTCTTTAGATACATACACGACCAAGCTAAAAGGTTTTCCTACAGGTTCCAAATTCCGTTGAGGCTCAAGAATGGGTGAGGGGGGGGTTCGGTGCCAGGGTGAGAGTGAGTCCAGGCACGCGCTGCTGCCTCCAGCCGGGCCGGTAGACAGGCTTCGCGGGTGCACAAGGGCCCGGGGGGAGGGTAAGGCGGACGGGGCGCCCCTCCGGCGCCGTGTAACTCGGTCTAATCAATATGACAGCACACACCGAGGTTGGACGGGCGGGGCTGAAGGCTGCGAGTGGATGAGGCGGGTGAAGCGTGTAAGTGGTGGGTGGTACGAGGCGGGCCCGCGTCGACGGCGTCAACCCAGGGGAGCCTGGCTGCCCAATACTATGTACTGTCTACTCTTTAGGACGCGGGTGTATGGACAGAGCCCTGGAGGTCTACTTAGGGATGCCGTGGGATGGGAGCGCCTCATCTGCTCTGAGTGTAAGTCTCGGGCACATGTGTTGCTGCAGTCACAACTCTTGCCGTTTGGGTGGGTAAATTCCCCGGCCATTCATCTTTATTTCTACCACGTTTTTTTTTTCCTTTTCCAACTATTGGTCTGGGCCCCTTCCGTCCATTCATATCTCATCCCCTCCCTCCCTGTCTGATTTTGGTTGAAGCAGCGATGTTTGAAGGGGCCCGACAGCGAGAGTCTGGAACCGGGGATCGAAACTGTGGAGCCGGCGTCTATTTTTGGCGAGTGGTCTCGTGCGTTTCACGTCGGGAGGTGCATGTTGGTTCAGTCTTTGCGTCATTGGGCCCAGCCGCCTCGTCGTCTTCCGCTTTCTTTGCCCTCGAGGACAGGCTGTAGCAACTCTCCGAAATAATGCCCGGCCCGTCTGATTCCGCGCTACGGTGATGCCCCACGACTGCGTCCACCCCACGCTACAGTCGCCCATCTGCCACAAATTGCGGGTTCGTCTTTGCTGCCAATGCCATCTTTCGCACCAACGCTATTCTCTCGGTGTCAATTACATCAGACTACTCTTTCACCAGCCGGCGGATCTTGCTTTCAGACCTGTCGTCGGCTTCCAGCTCGCCGGCCAGTGCGAGTGCCTCTTGGGTCTTGGGTTGTGTTGTCAACATGCTGATAGGACTCGATTATACACCTGTCCATCTTCCCTCGATCTACGGGTTTGAGTCTAGAACGTAATGCACCTGCCAGGGGCAAATCTAACACCAAGTCCCTAGGATGCGGTAGGCCAGGGATTAGGAGCAGCCGAGCTGGAGAAGCAGTAGAAAAGGCCCAGTCGATAAGACACACGATATTCGAGTCATCGTCGACGGGGCGGCTCTTGGGGGTGATGTCGTGGTGGTAAAGGGGAAAGCCAGCAGCCGAACGTCCAGAAGAACAGACCATACGGGGACTACGGGGTCCCGGAGCATGCCGCTCGCGAGCCAATGCCGCAACCGATTCATGCTCGAGTCTACTGCTCCCCCAAGAGCTGCAAAGTCATTCCAGCGGTCAGTAGCGGTGTAGTGCTTGGCAAAACTAGGGTGTTCTTGCGGGACGGGAGTAGGGGCACACGGAGTACATGGTGCCCCATTGGAAGCTGCTCAGCATGTAGATAAAGTGCTGCGACAGGGGAGGTGTAATAGGCCGCGTGGGAGGTCTTTAGTCTCTACCTGGTCCTGCAGAGTGTCTCCATGGGAAAGACATTCATCGATGTAAAAGTCTTCCTCGCCTCAAAGAGCGATCCACTTTCCGGAAAGCGGAGATAGAAAAACTGACGAGCGCAACCGCCGAGCTGTCGCATGGTTTTCATCCTCTTTTCCTCTGCTAGAATCCGTGCTGGCGTCGCAGTATTTTCCGGTGCATGGGTCCCATGGGCATGTGCCTGCCAGTCATACCTCGCAAGAGGAGGGTCAAGAGCTTTGCTCATGAGGATATATATATATATATATGGTCCCGGTATCATTGTTGAAGGTAGGGCTCACCGTGGTTGGCTCGAGGAACTTGCCCGCGGCTTAAGAAGATACCCGAACCAGTGGTGGGAAACCTCCAGGACGGGAATAGAGGTGTGTTCCCGGATGCGATTTAGTATCACAGCACGCTGGCCAGGCAAGTGTTGTTCTCTAGTTGGTTTGAGAACTATCCAGTTTGTGTAGATGGAAGAGGTCATTGCATCGCACTTGCTTGTCCCTCCATGACCGACATACATGTACAAATTGGGGCGCAAATGCGTCAAATGGTGTGGCTGACTGGGCCCCCACGCGTCCCCCACACATGGCTTGCATGAGCATCGCGACCCCTGCGAACACCCCCTGAAGCCAGCAAGGGTATGACGCACAGGGGATCATCGATTTGAACGACAAAATTACACACATCTACTTGTATACATGTCAAGATACGCAGTCGTCGTTTTCCGACGGAGGCAGAGAGAGAGATAGAGAAAGGAAAAAAAAGACACCCCGCTCTTTCCGACTTCGGAAGGTACGAGAGCGCGTTGCCCGTTGCATTGCAATTGCGGGGGCGACCATTGGCAGTTACAATGTCTTGTCGCTGGTGATCCCCACTGCAATCCCGCGTTCCCGCTCTCAATGGCCTGCCACGCCGCTGAGCTGGCCGATTCCGTCACCGAAAAGCCGCGCCGGATCCACTGCCAGCACCGGTGAAGACACCTGCTTCACCAGACGGCTTCGAAAAACCGAAAGGCTGGATTCTGCCAATTCCCGAAGACGATTGACGCAGGGCCAATGCAGCATCTAGTATCACGGCAACACAAGCACGACGGGGGCCCACAAACTCCGAGCGCAAATCCGAGCCGGGGACGCGGGGTTGCTGGGGACCGATTGGTGCGGTGTAACGTGTGTCGGGGTTTGTGCTCCTTCTGCCGCAGCTTTGGGCTTCCCCCGCGTTTTTTGCCGTCTCGGCACGGTGAGTCGGTGCGGGGGTGGGAGCCTGGACGGGGAACGGCTGCTCCTGCCATGTGTGATCTGCTGATTCCTGCAAGCGTGGTAATAATGCGTTGATCCCTGAGGGCATGTATTGTGGGGTCTCTGCGCCTCTGCTGAACCTCACACTGGAGTTCACTTCATCAAGCTTGATACATGTATTTATGTATGCCTGCATTCAATGTCTCGACTCCGAGACAGCGATGGCCCGACCGATCTGCCGTAGCACAAGAATCTTCCGCGGGCGCCGGCCCCCCGCATGACGTCTTCGAACAGTGACTCGAGTCGCACAGCTTCGAACGTCCAGAAGCATCGCCCTGCAGCCCCTGTCGCCCACAATAGGAAAGTGGCTGGGCCGATGACACCCACCACGAAGCGTCCAGTATGTACGTCAGGGCACGCCGGGGACTGCGGATAGGGGAGGGGGAGGGCGGCTGGAGCCTTGGAGGGGAGCAAGCCACAAAGAGCGGCACGGCGCGCACGGCGTCACAGCGGCTATTTATACGTACATGGCAAGGGAGGGACGAGGGGAGGTTGCTTCGACCGGGCTCGGAGACCGAGTGGAAGGAATAAAGTGGGTTCCCTTGTTTTCCGTAAGTGGCTACACTACCTTTATATATGCCGACTGCGGTCCCCGAGTGGACTCCATCTCCCCCTTCGCCCCGGAAAAAAAAAGACCTCATTTTTCTTTCTTGTTCCCTTTAGGAAGCATTATCGCCACAGGGCAAGAGCGCGTTGTAACCTACTTGTCCACGTAGTAGCACGGAGCCCGGCTGTCCCCCGTCCCGTCGCACCTCCCTGAGCCTGAAGCCTCCTCGTTGCGGGACCCACATCCTCTCTCAATCTCGCTGTTGCCGCTGCTGTCTCAGCTCGTCCTCACCTTCCCGGTAGGTGATGCAATGCCCACTAGCTTCCTCAGACGCGCGAACCCCACAACGCATCACACATCACTGTCTCCCCTTGGCCGAGTGGCCTTCTCCGCTCCCTATCTTCCCCCAACCCCACTGGTATTGCTAATATTACTACACATCGGCCTCTGCCTACGTCGATTGCCGCCGCATTCCGTTCCTATCCCCGCTTATCCCACCCCTCATCGCTCCCCTCCTCCGCTCCCGTCTCGGCCGCTCTCCCGGACCTACGGCTACTAACAGCGTTGCCATTGGGCAGACAGCCTCCGTTACCTCGGCCCACAGCATATCCTAAGCCTGCCCCCTCACGGACTGCCGACCTGCCCCTGTCCACTCGGGTGTCGTGCCTCGAAAAACTCGATCCCGCGGAACGCACCCGCCACGCACTGCTCGCCACTTATTTACCTCGTCCCCCCACCCACCCCTCCCTCTTTGACGATGAGCTCCCTCCGTATCTTCGCCCGGCCCGCCGGTATCCGCACTACATCTCGCTTCGCTGCCGTCAACAGGTCCGCCTTCGTCCACAGCCCCTTCTCCCACACCGCCCTACGCACCATGGCTTCCAAGATCAAGGTCAAGAACCCCGTCGTCGAGCTCGACGGGGACGAGATGACCCGCATCATCTGGCAGAGCATCAAGGACAAGTTCATCTACCCCTACCTAGATGTCGACCTCAAGTACTATGACCTGGGGCTCGAGTACCGCGACGAGACCAACGACCAGGTCACCATCGACGCGGCCGAGGCCATCAAGAAGTACTCCGTCGGTGTGAAGTGCGCCACCATCACCCCCGACGAGGCGCGCGTCGAGGAGTTCAAGCTGAAGAAGAGTGAGTTGTCCCTGGGCCCTGGGAGCGTCTGCCACGAGGCTGGAAGCAAGGAGACTAACATGACCCAGTGTGGCTCTCTCCCAACGGCACCATCCGTAACCACCTGGGCGGCACGGTCTTCCGTGAGCCCATTGTGATCGACCGCATTCCCCGTCTGGTACCCGGCTGGAAGAAGCCCATCATCATTGGCCGCCACGCCTTCGGTGACCAGTACCGCGCCAAGGACCTCGTCGCCCCCGGCCCGGGTACCCTCAAGATGGTGTACACCCCCAAGGACGGCTCCGGTGCCCAGGAGCTCGACGTGTTCGAGTTCAAGAACGGCGGCGGCGTGGCGCAGACCCAGTTCAACACCGACGAGAGCATCAGCGGCTTCGCGCACGCGAGCTTCAAGCTGGCGCTTTCCAAGGGCCTGCCGCTGTACATGAGCACCAAGAACACCATCCTGAAGAAGTACGATGGCCGCTTCAAGGACATCTTCCAGGAGATCTACGAGGCGCAGTACGCGAAGGAGTTCGAGGCCAAGAAGATCTGGTATGAGCACAGGCTCATCGATGATATGGTTGCGCAGATGATCAAGAGCAGCGGTGGCTACATCATGGCGCTGAAGAGTGGGTCCTCCCTTTCACATCTCACACCCCGGTCACCTCGACCGCCAATCCCGGTACAAGGATAGAGCCATGAGACTAACAACACCAGACTACGACGGTGACGTCCAGTCCGACATCGTCGCCCAGGGCTTCGGCTCTCTCGGCCTCATGACCTCGGTCCTCATCACCCCCGACGGCAAGACCTTCGAGTCCGAGGCCGCCCACGGCACCGTCACCCGCCACTACCGTGAGCACCAGAAGGGCAACGAGACCTCCACGAACCCCATCGCCTCCATCTTCGCCTGGACCCGCGGTCTCATCCAGCGCGGCCAGCTTGACAACACCCCCGAGGTCGTCGAGTTCGCGGAGAAGCTCGAGAAGGCGTGCATTGACACGGTGGACATCGACAGCATCATGACGAAGGATCTCGCGCTCGCGTGCGGGAAGAACGAGAGGTCGGACTACGTGACTATGAGCCAGTACCTCGACGCGGTGGAGAAGAGGTTGAAGACCATGATCAAGGCGTAAGTGGGTGAGGCTTGAGAGAGAGTGAGTGCACTAGTGAGTGTTTTGTGTATATGGGAGAGGAGCATTGTCCATATAGTTGAGGCGGAGCGTTTTCCTGGACATGGAACAGCGTGTAGATAGAGATACAACAGCGTTGGGTAGAGATGCCCGAATAACGACACATACACAAGCTCATATTGTGAGCAAACAACACATTTAGGAAATGAAACTCAAACTGCCCAACCGTCGTGATCGTATTGTTGGGGGCATGAAGCTGGGTAATCTAGTTTTAGATCCCGAGGACACGGTTCGTGACATGAGCCTTTCGGGGACAGGGGGACTGCCGTCACCGGCTTGACCGTACAACACCCTATTTATTCCATTGTGAACCCAAACAACCATGGCCTTCTGCGAAATGTGATCCCAATAAGTAGATACTACAACAAGAAAAAAATTGATATAATAATAACACAGCGGGGGAGGGCATCCCGTGCCCAGAACAAGGCTTCCCTCGTCAGCCACCCTCCAGCACCCTCACTCCGCCCTCTCGGATACCCTCCTCCTCTTCCCCTCGCCCTCGCTCTTCCTCTTCCTCTTCGCCGGCCGGTTGCCCCCTCCCTTGGGCCTATAGCCGGCGTCCCCCTCATCCCTCTTCCGCTTCCTCGCGGCCGCCCCTTCGTCCTCCTCTCCCGACGGCTCCTCCTCCTTCGCCTTCTTCTTGCCCCTCCCGCCGGCGCCCTTGCGCTCCTTGCGCGTCTCGTCCTCGCCCTGGAGGAAGACCTGTGGCGCGTTGACCTTTAGCCAGTTGTAGGCGCTGTGCGGGTGCTTGACGAGGAAGTCCCGCGTTCCCGTCGGGGCGTCGGCGCCCTCCTGGGACGCGACGGGCGCGAGGGTGGCCTGCTTGGGGAGGCCGATGCGCTGGTCGGCCTCGTAGAGGTAGTTCTCCAGCTCGTCGACGGTGAGGAAGGGCGCGGGGGTGTCTTCGCCCGGCGCCGGCGCGGTGTCGGTTTGAAAGGAGGGGATGGAGTCCTTGGCCTGGGAGAGGGGCATGTGGGGGACGTCGGACTCGAGGGTCGCGAGTGACTTTTGGGGGCGCGGCGATGACGGGGAGGACGGGGGCGGGGAGGCGATGGTGATGCGCTTCTCGGGCGGGATCTGGGAGGAGGCGTTGATGTCGGAGAGGAGGTCGAGGAGGCGGCTGGAGGAGTTAGCACATGCTCGTGGCTTACAAAAAAGGGCGAGGGGGACCGGGGTAGACGCACTCATTCTCGACGGCTATCCTCTTGATGGTGGCCTTGGCCTTCTGCTCCTGCGTCCACAGCACCTCCGCCTCGTGCATCTTCGTGTCGAACGTCACGCGTAGCTTCCGCCATTTCTTCTTCCACGAGCGGTACTTGGGCCGATGGTCGGCGGCGGCGGCATCATCGTCTGTCGCGTGGTCGGCGGCACCGGGGTGGTCCTCGTTAGGGATGGTGTCGTCGTGCTCCGGCGAGCGGTCGCGCGGGGGTTTTGTCGGCGTGTCGTCCATGGTCGGGCCGGATGTTGCTGCCGTCGACGAAGAAATGGAGATCTGGATGGCTGCTGATGAGGTTATCGATGAGGGTAGATTTACTTGGGTGTGGTCGGATGAGGTCGATGTTTGATGCGCGTCGGTCGGGTCGAGGAATGCTGGGAAGGGATGGGTGTTGGCGTTGGCGTTGGCGTCGGACGTCTGGGGCGCTGGCGAAATAATGTGGGCGTCTCGCTTGGTTGGCGCCCCTGCAGGTACCGAGTTCGCGATGAGGCTGACAAAATGTACAAGGTGCAAGCTTGGACCACGTGCTAATTGTTCAACCCTGGGCTTGACGCTGAACCTTTCCACTAAACCATTGCCAATTGAGCATTCGACTCGCTGAAAATACAACACTTTTTGGCTTGCGGAGCGCAGTATCAGCGTTGAGCCTCCTCCGACCTTGCATCACCCAAAAATCCGATCCACCCGCTCAGCGTCTCATCCACTAATTCCGTCCCAGCCATTGGACAAATCCACCTGCCCAGCATTCAACCTCGTAAAACCCTCCCTCCCCGCCGCCTCGACCTTGGCCTTCCACTCCACCCTTCACCCTCAACGCCTTCCCCCAACCGTATGTTCCGCATCTTCAAAATGGCCGAAGCAGCTTCCAAACGCCTCAAGCCGACCCTCCAGATCGGCACCCACAACGGGCACTTCCACGCCGACGAGGCCCTCGCCGTGCACATGCTGCGCTCGCTGCCGACCTACGCCTCGTCGACCCTCGTCCGCACGCGCGACCCGGCCCTCCTCGCCAACTGCCACACCGTCGTCGACGTCGGCGGCGAGTACGACGCCTCCGCCAACCGCTACGACCACCACCAGCGCACCTTCTCCACCACCTTCCCCTCGCGGTCCACCAAGCTGTCCAGCGCGGGGCTCGTCTACCTGCACTTCGGCAAGGCCCTCATCCGCCAGAAGCTCGCCCTCGACGAGGGCGCCGACGCCCCCGAGGTCGATATCGTGTGGAACAAGCTCTACGAGTCGTTCGTCGAGGCGCTCGACGCCCACGACAATGGCATCTCGGCGTACGACACCGCCCTCGTGAACGCCGCGGGGCTGACCAAGCGCTTCTCGGACGGCGGCTTCACCCTCGGCGCCATGGTCGGCCGCCGGAACCGCTCCTGGAACGACCCCGTGCCGGAGACCCCCGAGGCCGCGCAGGCGGACGAGGACGAGCGCTTCCTGGCCGCCAGCGCGCGCATAGGCGAGGAGTTCGACCTCGCGCTGGAGTACTACGCCAAGTCGTGGCTCCCCGCGCGGGAGGTCGTCCTCGCCGCCTTCGAGAAGCGCCACGAGTTCGACCCCAAGGGCCGCGTCATCGTCTTCGAGGGCGCCTCCGCGCCGTGGAAGGACCACCTGTACAACCTGGAGAATGAGAGGGCCGGCGGCGACGCGCAGGTGGTGTACGTGCTGTACCCCGAGAAGCCCGTCCCCGGGGCTAAGTGGAGGGTGCAGGCGGTGCCGATGGGGACCGACTCGTTCGAGAGCCGGAAGGCGCTGCCGGAGGCGTGGAGGGGGTTCAGGGACGAGGAGCTGGATAAGATCTGCGGGGTGGAGGGGTGTGTGTTCGTGCATGCTGCGGGCTTCATCGGGGGGAACAAGACGTTTGAGGGCGCCAAGGCCATGGCCACGAAGGCGCTGGAGCTATGAGATGGGCGGATGAATGTGACCAAAAAAAAGCGGGCGAGGGTACAGTGGAAGTCTCTGGCAGACATTGGGTTTCACGGCGTACAGGACACAAAATGGATTAAGGGTGGTTTTCCATAGCTCCGAGAAAATATACCGTAACATACAAACCTCCCCAACCCGCGTCCGGTACGAAAGGCGAGCTTATGTATTTCGTCCTGCCTAGCGTCTCTGCTTCCTGTCCCTAGCGGCACGCAAAACGATCGAACGCCGTCCAAACGTCTCTTGATGCGCGTCTCCCGGATGGCAGTCTAGCCGCCTCCCCCGATAACAGACCACCGGAACGGCAATCCTCCAAACCAGCTCGGCCGTCAAGCATTCTCTCCATGTGTTTCCCCGATCCCTCCGAAACGCCAACTGTTCGTCGTAAAGTCATGAAAGCGGAAATCGAAAGTCAGCCCGTAAATGGATAAGCATCATCGATATCAAACGACAAAAAGAGAAAAGAAAAGGATCCCTATCTCGCAGCGCAGCGCACAGGTCAACATCCCTGCCACTACTGAAGAAAACGGCGCATAAGTGAAGATGGAATGAGATGGAGACAGATAGAGTCCAAGGAGAAAGAAGAGGGTGAGGGCGCAGGGCGCAAGGACGGAATCACCGCCTAACAGGGAGCGACACCTGCTCCCCGTCCTTCCCCTCTACCTCTTCCGCGCTCGTCTCCCTGTTCAGGAAGCTGCTCTCCTTGACGGGGCTCCCCGCCTGCACACCCGGGTGCGGCAGCCCCGCAACACTCAGCCTCTGCCCGCTCTGGTTGTTCACGCCGGAGGCCCCGCCGCCGTTCGCGGAGGTGGCGGGCGCGGAGGGGCTCGCGAGGTGGGGGATGTTCTCGGGGACGGGGTGCTCGGAGCCCACGGCGGTGTCGACCGAATCGGACTTGCCAGCCTTGGAGAGCGCGTAGTCGCCCGAGTCGAAGTACTTGCGGTCCTTCAGGTGCTTGGCGAAGTGGTCGGAGCGCGAGGGGAGCTTGCCGTAGAGGCGGAAGAGGCGCTGTTCTTCGGGGGAGAGGGACTGCGAGCGGTTCTGTTAGTGGTGGGCGGGTGACGGGAGTTGGGTTTGGGTTCCAGGGGCTGCTAGCGGGCGGGGGACGAGGAAACGTGGTGAGGGGTATCGTACCTTGACGTCGATCTTGTTCTTCTGATGAGGGTTCATCGTGGCGATCGGCTTGGGTCTCGAAAAAGTAAGCGGCCCGGAAAGGCGAGTGGTCTAGCGCCGTAAACGTCGTCTGTTTTCTCGGATCCGTCGGTTCAGGCCAGGAGTTTGATAAGGGAGTGGTCGGTTGCGAGGCTCGGCGGGGTATAGTTCGGGTTTCGTCTCCCAAAACTGGTGACGAGCCAAAGGGAGCGTTTCGTTACAAGGAAATGGTGGGGAGCGGGATGCGTCGGCGGCGGGTGAGGGGCAGGAGGGGATATTTGTTTTGCGGGTGTTCTTTCTTATGGGGATAAACGTGGGCAGCTTGGGCTGCGTGTGGCTTTTGCGTGGCGCTGGAAGTAGGTCTGCTTTAGGATCTGGGCAGAGATGTTGAGGAGAGATTGAGGCTGGTGAGGTGAGAGGTCTTTATAGACATCGTTTCTGCTATTATTCACAGGCTGTCCAATGCCGCATTTTCCGTTCATTTCTTTCTGCGATGAATCATGGCTCGACTTTCAGGGTCGTTCGCAGTTGCCACGGCCACTCGCGTGGCACAGGCAGAAGCTTTGCGCAGACCCTTTTAGCGAGGCAAGGGCCGGCCCCGGTCCCTCGTGCTTACGGCGTGCTAACAGCGTATCAAGCATACTAACAGCAGGGTCTCCTATATCATCACCCCGGCAGCCGCATAAACAGCCCCCAGCCCGCTGTGGATCCCCCACCATCACCTTCAACCTCGCCCGCTCGGTTCCCACAAATCACCAAGCTCTCCCCTGTCCGCTGCCGACGCATTGGCATCGGCGTCCCCGGGGCAAACAAAATTCCCAAACAGAGCTTCGGCCGAGAAAGTTTCTTCTTCATTCCCCCTCTCGTCGCGGTCGGCCCATGGCTCATTTGAGTTTGCGCTTTGTGAAACGCCGAGTCGTCCCATTCGCTCGCCCCGGATCTGGCCATTGCGCCCTTCGAAGCTTGGTGTGGGGCGAGGGCCAATGGAGAGGCACGGCGGCAGAGCACATGGCGCGACGGAGCGGGCTCCCGGGCGGGTTTGTACGACCTGGTTATCAGCCATCCTGATAGCTGCAAGACGACAGGGTCGTCATCTCTACGTGAAGGAAGCTACCACCTCCACGATTGGAATCGCCGGCTGATGATACCCGGAGCACTTGCCCCAATGCGGCAGCAACCATCCCACCTCAGCCCTTCCGACGCACACATCCACTCGGCGAAGAGCCCACGTGATGAATACGTCGAGAGGCTGGCTACCTGCAGCTCATGTGAGGTCCGGGGCCTCAATCGCATCGCACCGGGCCCCCGCGATTCGTTGGATCCCCGTACAACCTCGCCCATGCCGGCCGAGGGTGGCGGTGATGGCGCCGTTTTCCGGCGGCGCTATTGCCGTGCCGGGGGTGGGTAGCGGCGTTGTGGAACGGAAGGAATGGGTCATGAAGGCGTTGTGTTCCCGGGGGGGCTTCTTGTGGGCCCCCGGCGCCGGGGGCTTCGCCACGGTAGCAAGCCCGGGCCGAAGCAATGATGTTCGACCACGCCCCCGTTGTGCTCCCGTTTCACGGGGAAATCGTAGGGTCCGTGGGACAAGGAACAAGAAGTGTGGATGTCCTCTCACGCGCGCGTCGTATGAGGGGGCGGGGGACGCAGCGGCCGTCTCGTCCCCCCCGAGACTGGCACCGCCTAGGTGGACCTATCGGGTCTCGGACGATGGCTAGATGATAACGAATGCGGAGCAGTCAGGGATTCCAACCGGCGGCGCCTGGATGATTCCAGATCGGCAGGTATACCACAAGCCGTGCGCCGTGTCCGTGGGCTCACGCGACACGACTTGCAGATTGAAGAGCACCCCCCGCCCCGGCCAACAGTTTCGGACTTCACATCTTATTAGCCGGCGGGCAAATCTCGGAGCAGGAGCACGAGAAGGGGAGTTATAACACACGTGGGAGACTGCGCAGAGCAAGGCCGTGGGGGGACCAGCCGTCATTAAAGCTGTTCCCCTCCAGGCAATGGAGCACGTGCCTGCCTACTGAGCCGACACCCGGGCACCCCTGGCCGAGGGCCCGGCTAAGCCTGTCGTAGGATAGGGGCGGGACCGTCTGTGGCCAGTAGAGACCTCGACGATGCAAGGCAGTGCCATCGGCGGCGGGCCCGGCACGATAGCGGGTGGGGAGCCCGGATACTCGGCCGCGACCGCCCGGCCATTTACCATCTGCGGCTGCACGAGCAGAGCAGAGCAGAGTGGTCATGAGACGGCTTATCAAGGGCAAGGCGGGGGACCTTTTGCACGAGGTAAAACGTGGATGGCTTCTTCCAAATACGGCCACCGAGACAGGCACCTTGCCAATTAGCCCGTCCGATGGCGAACAGCTGCAGATCGCCAATAGTTCCTCCGCGCATGCAGTCTCTTAAAGATTCTGCTGGGGGGGCGAGAAAGCGTTCAACGATGGCGCGAAGCACACGACTCAAGACATCCACGGGCGCTGCGGCGGCACCCCCACGTAGCGGCAACATCCGAATTTCGGCCAATCAGGAGCGGGGATTGCACTGCGTCAGGAGCTGTTCTGGCCCATGCGAGAGCGGCCCACGCTCCAGCTGCACGATGAGATGATAGCACTACCGAGCAAGACCTTGAACTTTCTTGCACAGACCCCTCATCTTAATGGCCTCGACACCCACAACCACAGGTGCAGAGTCCATATCAAGCGGCCGGAGTGATCTCCCCTCCATTGCTACTCGAGATCTAAGATCAGGAGCCCGTGGACCGGGCTTTCTTTCTCGCGGGACCACAGCCAGCACGTAATTGACCCGTCAAGGGAGACATTGCGCCAAGAATAGTGGGGGCTAACCCCAATTGAAAAACACCCGGCGCCAAGGCCGGCGGCGATGGAGCGGTGCCGCGGACGGAAGTTCCAGATGCTCACATTGACGGGCCAAGAGCGCAGGCAAGACAAGTCCCCGCTATTGGCTACCAATTTTTTCTCTTGTTTCCCAGAGCAGCTGAAATCCGACATATCATCACGCTCCTCGGGCTTTTGCCGGACCAATGGGTGCCGGGCCGTCTGCCATGTCGGGCGTTGCACGGTCCGTGTGACGGGAATCCGAGGTTGCGGGCCAGGTTCGCGACTGCGCCGCACTGACTGGCAGGCCAAGTACAAAGACCAATTGGCCCGCTGCTCGCTCCGTATCTCTGCGGGCTCGCTCGCCTTCCCCTCACCCACCAGACCCCGGCTCGCCCTAGCACTCCAAACCCTCGCGCTTTCCCTGGTTTCAGCGGGGCCGCCACTGACGCAGACCCACATGCTGCAAAGATCCAGACCACTGCCGACAGGACAACCCCGAGTATAGATACCAAGTAGCCTCTGCCCCCGTGAAACGCCCTTCTCGCCCTTGGACTTCCCCGGCTCGTCTCTTCTTGTGCATCGTCGCCCCAACTTCCAGCCGCCATACGTACTTCCCCGGCCCCGTACCCATGAAATTCGGCCAGAGGCTTGAGCAGGAGTCCGTGCCAGAATGGAGCATCTGTATGTTTTGCCCAGAGTCCCCGGTGTCGTCAACGCCCCGATTTGCTGCCGCCACCAGCCTCGGCACCACCAAGCTAACAAGGACCGTCCGCCCCAGACAACGTCGACTACAACTCCCTCAAGCATGAGATCAAGATCAACACCCGCCGCGACCAGGCCCGCGCAATGGCCATCCCCGGCCACCGCGACGCCTCGCTGGTCCGCTTCGAGGCGCGCTTCTACGAGGAACTGTGCGCCCAGCACGACCGCGTCGACCTGTTCGTGTCGAGCAAGGCGGCCGAGATAGCCTCGAGGCTAGGTGCGTTCCACACACGCACGCGCACGGCGTGATAGAGGGAAGCGGGAAGGCTAACGAACGGACCAGACTACCTTGAGGGGGCCATTGATAGGTTGTCGGAGCGCTGCGCCCGCGCACCACCCACACTGAAGATCCAGAGGAAGCTGGTTAGGTACCAGGGCGAAGTCCTGCGGTGCGGCGACGACGTTCAAGCCCTCTGCCGCTTTACGAATGCGCAGGTGGAGGCTTTCCGGAAGATCCTGAAGAAGTACAAGGTATGACCGAGCCCATATAAACAACCGCCAACCCTCCTCCCTCCTGCAACAGATAGCAGAACAACGGCCTCTCTTACTGACACCCGCAGAAATGGACCGGCTCGGCCACCCTCAGCGACCGCTTCCGCGAACACATCCTCTCCGACCCAAAGTCCTTCACCCGCCGCGACCTCACCCACCTCCGCGCTCGCCACGACGCCATCCGCTCCTCGCTCGAGACTGCCCTGCCCCCCGTCTCCCCCAGCTCCCCGGAGTCCCTCGCTGTCGGCTCGCCCCGCCCCGCCTTCCAACCGCTCCCGCCGCCTGCGCTGCGGGAGGAGGAGGGGGAGCCGCAACATTACTGGAACGAGTACGACCACGGCAGCGAGGAGGACGAGGGGTACGCGCTCTACGTTACGCCAGATGAGGAAGGGTTTCCAGGGTGGGGATACATATCTGCGCCGTTCACGAAAGCGAAGGAGTGGTTCGATGGGGTGAAGAACGAGACGCGGGGCGAGCAGGCGCCGTTGCTATGGGGCGCCCAGCAGACGTACTCTACGTCCCGGCCTGGGTCGTCGACGGATGGCGAGGAGCTAAGCAGCGACGAGGAACTCCCTCGCGATGGCTACCGCACGCACTACGCCCTCCCCTCCGTCCAGGGCCAGCGCCTCCAGCGTTACCGCTCGCACATGCTCCTGTGGGCGACCGCATCGTGCCTCGTCGCCGCGGGCATGCTCACACTTATCGCGGCGGTACTACTGTTCACCGGGAAGAGGAAGAGGCGCGTCGAGGTCGACGCGGGGGTCAGCGTGGGGGTCGTGGCGGCGGCGTTCGCGGCTGTTGGCGCCGTGGCCATGGAGTTGGCACGTGGGGGCGGGTGGATCTGGAGGGCGGTCGTGGTGGTTGTTGGCGGCGGCGTGCTTGTGCTTGATGCGATGCTGTTGGTTTTGGTCTTGGAGAGGTGAAGTGAGGGAGGGTGGCAGCGGCAGCCGTAGGAGGGGATGGGCAGATGACGTGGAGGGAAGTTATATTTGCTCTTTGGGTCATTGGCGTTAGATACCTCGGCGTTCTGGCATTGCATTTGCATACTCAGCGACTCGTTCGGGAGGAGGATGGACCAAGACGTGTATGAGAATGAGTACATAAAACGAATTACACCGCTACCAGCGCACATCGTGCTTCCCACTTGCTCTCAGGTGTTCTAACTTACACGGGATCTCCAGTAAAGGGGAAGGCTGCCTGCACGAGGCAGCTAACCCTCTCCTTCACCTTTCTCTGGTTGTAATCCGCGCTGCTCCTAGGGCCGCGGAGCCTCGCCATGGTGAAGAATAGTGTAATCGGATCTCTGGACAACCCACGGTACCCGTGTAAGACACCGAGAAACAGACATCCCACCCGGATCCCCGGCCTCGGAGCGAGACACAGGCCGACGCGCATAAAACTCCCGATAGGCCGAGACCCCGACCACACGTCCACAAGAATCACAGACTGACAGCTTCAGGATGTTTAAAAAAAAAAAAACTGAAAACTGAAAACTGAAAACTGAAAACTGAAAACTGAAAACAGCATTGGACCTATCGTATCGTATGGTATCCGCGAACAAAACACACTCTTCTTGCCTTTCCGAGATCATGTAAAGCTGCCCATCCAACTCCTCATCCATTACGCTTTCCCCAACCCTCCGATCCGGCTCTTCCTGAATCCGTAACAACACATAAGGAAACATTAAAGACAGTCGAAAAAAAGAAACGTAGAGGCGCCTTTGTGTACAAGGTCTGCGACAAAGGAAACAAACAAATCGTGGTGTACAGATCCTCCTCGGCCCTGGCAAACCTGCGCTGGAACCAGAGTAGTCCGCCGGCACTGCGCCCCTGCCATATCTGGGGGCTCAAATAGTCCGTGGCACAAGTCTGGATGCGAAAGACAGACATGTGCTGATGTTGACGGGGCGCAATTCAGAACCGAAGTCTAAAGCCTGCCGAATGAGTGCCACCAAACCCCCGGAGAGAAGACTGACCCCGTGAGACGCGGTCGAGTGTATCTGTCAACGCCGCTAATAAACGTCGAAAGAAAAGAATAGCATGGGATACCGAGTGTCATATGCCGAAGACACAGATGCCAATGCAAACCGCTAACCCTCTGAGCCATCAAATCGTCGCGTCATAACACGTCTCCCCTTTTTCAGTCTCCAACCGCCAAGATGGCGAGAATCACCTCTCAGCTCTTGGTTCTCGGAGAACCTTCCTCCGGGCTTGAGCTGCCGTTTCCGACGTCCTCTTGCGAGCTTCCACCCCCGCAGCTGCCGGTCTCCGTCCCCTTGGAGCTCGGATGATACAAGATGTGTCGTTTATCGGTACTCCACTTCCACCGCAACATGTGACGGGAATCATGCGTCATGTCCTGAATAGACGGCAACCGAGACGGCTCATTGCTAGGATCTGGCTGGCTTGACGTTGCGGCAGGTGGTTGACCGTGTGAATACATGTTCGGCGTGCTGACCCTGCGGCTGTGTCCTGTTGGGAGCCTGCAAATCATACTTCCGGCAGGGTATGTGTAGCCTTTGTCCAAGGGATGGGCCCGCGGCTTGTTGTTCCAGCCATTTATCTCCTCGCCGTCCTGGTGCGGGCCCTGCGTCGAGGTGCTACCTCTGCGAGGCGGTAGCGTCTGGGGGTGGAATGCGTGGCTCTGGTTGTAAGGATCAAACCTCGCTTCCTCGGAGTCACGGTGATATTCCGCTCGCGCGTCGTCGTTGCTAAAGGATGGCCCGAAGGTGGTACGCACGTCGTCGCTCGCCGAACCGAACGCAGAGGAGAAGCTGGGCAGCAGGTTG
Organism: Sordariomycetes sp. S4602; assembly: GCA_023628835.1. Lineage (NCBI taxonomy): Eukaryota > Fungi > Ascomycota > Sordariomycetes > Sordariomycetes sp. S4602. The sequence goes on along the minus strand of JAMAJV010000019.1, from coordinate 550,688 downwards.
CCACCCCCATGCCCGCCGCTGTACCTGTGAGACACGTCGCTCCTAGACCGACTGTGCCCCGGAACTGGGGGGATGTGAAGGGTAGGTTGCGGGCCGCGTTCTTCTTGGACTCGCTGGAGGGCTGGCCGGTGGGGCAGCGCTGACCGCCGGGTGCTCCGCGGCATCATCGAGGGCTCGAGGCTCTCCTCCGCTTTTCGCTTCTCGACGCGGGGAGTCGGACTGGATTCGTTGGAACGCTGCTGGGAGCTCCCAAGTGAGAGGCGGCGCACTGGGTTCAACTCGGGGAGGGCGGGAGGCGTCACGACGGAAGGGGGGCCACCAGGAATGAGGTGGGAGGCTGCAAGGCGAGATCCAGGAAGCGCAACAGTCGGAATTCCAGGGAAGCCAGGAGGGGCATTCATAGGTCCAGAAACAGTCACACGGGAAGCACCCTGGGACTTGGCTCGTCTGTGTGTCTTGAGAGCCCTGGTCGCTCGCCTCTTGGGCGGTCCCTTGGGCTGGTCCGTAGTGATGTCTGGGAGTATCTCGACTTCGGGCATCCCCCTCACCTCGTTTGAGTGGATCTCGTCGCGCAGTCGTTCCATCATGGCGAGGATCCGGTCCGTCTGGTGGTTGTCCCCAGCGCTATCCAGCAACCACTGGGGAACAGCAGCAATGCCGTCCTCGTCGTCCGAGTCGGCATTGTTGCGGCTCTGTCGGTCCTCCTCACGCTTTCGAAGCTGCAGTTTCCATCCACGGAGGACTCCACTTGTTTCACCCTTCGCTACATTCTCGTCCGAGAAGCTCTGGATTCTTCGAACCTGCTCGAGGAGCAACTCCGACTGCAGCTTGGGGTAGTCAGGTCCCCTCTGATATCGCTCCCTTTGGTAATGCTTCCTGCAAAAGTGCAGCCAGACATGGCGCGGGATGGCCTTGGTGCAGCTCTTGTTCCTTCCGAAAAACTGGGAGATCATTTTGCGAGGTGGTGTCTCCATGTCGCACTCAGGATCCTTCTCGCAGCGGATGAGAGAGTTGGGTTCCAGTTTCGACGGCTCAGAAGCGGAAGTAAAGGAAGGCATAGGAGGAGGGGGCGGCATAGTAGGCGCCACGTGCCCCCCGATCGACTGTTCCGTGCCAGCGCTACTCCCTGAAGACATGATGACTTGTCCTGACCTTGCGAGGGATTGGGGTTCCGGCAGAGTATCCAGTCGGTTGTTGAACGCAACGAGAGGGTGCCGAAAGAAATTGGGAGCAGAGATTGCTCTTTTATGCTTGTGAATCGGCGACCGTGTCTGGCGAAGTCTCCCAGGATTCGGAAGCGGGTTGAGTCTGTCCTGAGATAAGTCGTCGCGGGTTTCCACCGGTGGTTGTGGTCTGGAGAAGGAAGGTCAGCCAGTCCGGAATCTGCGGGGCGGGTTATGGGCAACCCAGGAAATATCTCCTGCTCCAGTCGAGCATAGCTTGGAGAACAATCGATGCTCCAGTGTCGAGCCACTCGGCGCCTGGAGGAGGAGTGGAGTAGGAGGGGGGTAGCCTAGGGCGCACTGCACTACACCAGCTCGCAGGCACCGATGGAGCTGGATGGTAGGAACCAGATGCCCCAGTCCTGCCCCTTTCCAGCTCCATCCCCGCGTATACCCCTTGAGACGACGAGGCAACAGTCCACATGAAACGTAGCCCACAGTATAGAAGACAGGGAAGAGGGGGAGGCTTTCGAAGCAGGTGTGCATATACTTACAGAAAGTTGATTCTCTCGAGGCTTGGTCGACGAGCTGGCCGTGAGATGAGAAACGCATCCGACGGACTCCGAGGACGAAGTCCCTCCTTGTTCAGCGCCGCCAACCTGACAGGCAGCCCATTGTTTGGCTGGCCCACACCGGGAGAGATAGGGCGACTGCCGCCAAAGCCAGACGTTTCCCATTTCATCGACTCGTCTCCTCCGGAATTCTCCTCGATGGAAGGAATGTCGCCAACGCTGCTGCTATTCCCAGAGTGAACCATCCCTACCGTCGAAAAGGACGATATCCTCGAATGGCCCCCAGACTGGGAGGAGGGCGCGAATGACGAGAGGCTGCTATGGCTATCGGAGAACTTGTGCTTGCCGGACTTGGGACTCCCCGCGGGAGAGACGAGGGGCGGCCGGTCAAGGAAGCTGGGTCTGTCGGCGAGTCTTAGCGCGGGCTGTACATCCCATATCATCCGTTTCCAGCTACGTACCTCCTTGCCGTTAACTGAGCATCCGCATCGCTTCCAGCACTATCCCTACCCCAGATGTCAGTCGGATATTCCAGGCGCCCCCTTCGCTAAAGAGCAAGGCTAGCCACAAGTGTCTTCGTTCAGCGTTCCTCGTAGAAACATAACCTTACCTTCGACATGTAGATATCTCGAGCTGAGACGTCGGCTCGCCGAGCGAAGTCGATCTATATAGCTGTCAGACCTGCCCCTGTTGTCGCACCCACGAACCTCCTGCAACGAGGTGGGGAAACGGATATGTATCCTTACCCCAAAGGCCGTGAAGACGTCATTGGAGAGACGAGGCCCGATGATATCGCTCCCGCTGGAGACGATTCGAGTGACGTTGTCCGCGAATGGCCGCTTGACGGAGTGATGGCGGAATGTATCGGCGCAGAGGGTACGTCTAACGAGTCCCCGCTGTAGATTACCGGCGCTGTGTTTGTTGGATGGAACTTGGTGTCTAAGCTAAGAGGAAGAGAGTAGCCACCGGCATCCCATGGCGTCCGGCTCTTGTTCCCAATCCGGCCGTCGGCTGATATTCTCGGGGGCGTCTGTTCCGGCGATGGGGTGGGGAGTCCTGCCCAGGGGGCTGCCTCCGGATTAACATAGAGTTCTGGCGTCTGTGTGCTGGCTTCCTGCTCTCCGTCCACCCTCGTCTCTGCTGACCGATTCAGCAGAGAAGTCACATCCATTTCCCTTCTCAAGCCCGTAGGACAAGCTAGTCGGTCTCTTTCAGATCGAATAAGTCGGTAACCCAGCAAAACCTTCCTCGGATGGGTCGCTCAGATGTGGTTCAGTCTCGGGTGAAGCACGAGGTTGAAGGCCTTGGCTTCGAATAAGCTTCTGGGGCGCGGATCGTCGGCTTTCCTTATGGAAGATGGCGGTCAACGTCGGAAGTGAAAAATGGGGAAGCCCCTTGGTCGAAGTCCCACACTCGTCGCGGAGGAGGCCGGCTCGTCTTGTTAGCTCGCTTGTCGCTATTCTGAGAGCACCGTGGGGGAGGTGGGGATGCGGTGGAGTTGGTGACGAATCAACTAGGCTGTGAAGTTGATGGGCCTGGCGCTAGAATGGTGGCGGAGGAAGGTAATGTTGGGCGAATGGCGGCGATATAAAACCCGTTTGTGCGAAGCTAAGGCAGATATTCAGGGTGGGTATGGCAAGACCGTGACAGGGCAAGCAACCCATCCATATAAGTCTGCAGTGTTCTGGAGGGATCGGCGGATGAGTGTCGCACTGACGACCCCAACGTGGATTGAAACGCCCGAAACGCCAGTGAGCCAGCGGGATATTGGACGTCAATACACCTTGCAGAGAGGTGCGAACTCATCAGCCTGATCGCCGAAAGCCGCCGCTTGTTACCGTCGGATCGTCGTGAACCGACGGGAACTGAAGAAACAGCAAAGAAGCTCGTTCTGATACCTCGGAACGCTAAGCTGGGAGCGGAGAGTTGAACTGGACCGGAGGAACTCCACTGACCATGCGTCAAGGAGGTCGATCTTAGGGGTAAGCAGTGGGCATTGGACGGAAGAGACACTCGCGAGATCCGAGGTGTGGGGGGGAGAGAAACGAAGGATAGAAACACAACGAGCGAGCTGGTGGATCAATATCATGCGATGACCCCGTCAAGGCTTGTCTTCCAACGAAGGAGGTTCAGATCAGATGTTGGCCTGCAACATGTAGTGTAGGTACACGGAGATGGGAGAGAGAGAGAGGAGCTCCGCGAGGGGATGACAGCGGACGAAGTTGACGTGCAACAAAGTCCATGTCGAAGGTAGGCAGGTGTTGAGTTAGGACGAATGAGGGCGACGAACGCCAGTGCGCGAGTAACAGCTGGAGGCCCCGTCCAACGCATGAATAGGATGGCGGAGCGGAGCCGGGAGCGTTTGGAAGTGGAATGTGAGCTGCACCCCTCGCCTCGGTTGGAATTAGAGGGTGTGGTTTGAGGATATGCATCCACATGGGTTCGGCACGGAAGGGCCCCACTAAGCCGCAGTGGCCGAGTCTCCTGGCTCGAACGAGAGCGTACCCGCTCTTCAGATTTAACTTTGCTGTTACCGGGTCCAGGGCCCGAGAAGCGGCCGGGGGGGGAGCAGGGAGTCGGGTTGCGACATGAGGCTTGTCTCCCGCGCACGAGCATGATCGAAGCTGCTGGGACCGACTCGGGGACCTCGCCGGAGCAAGGGTCTGTGTGAAGGCGGCAGGTCAGGGGTTGTGTGTGGAGTGTCGGATTCGGGCATCGGGGCCGTTGTTCGCTCCTCAGCCCAAGGACCCGCTTACCGCGTGTACTGCGTGGCGCATTGCTCGAAAAACCATCGTACAAGACGAGATGGCTGCAGGAGGAACAGCAAGGGGGGTACGTTATACGAAGAGTCGAACACGACTGCTCCAAACTCCGTATCTTGAAGGCTGCTAGCCATATTAAAGGACCTAGCCTTGTGGGGATAAGTGGAGAGTCGGTTTACCACGACGTGGAGTGCCGGCTGCGAAGGAGAGTCCCCTCCGGCGACGCCACCAGTGTAGCTGGCATTGCTTGACCCCCTCCGTGGCCGCCCAAGACTCACAAGAGGGGCAGTTCAGAGGCAGAGCGAAGTCAAAGGCGAGCACGCCCGAGATCGCCCCACGTAGAATGGACTAGTACCTTTTCGGGGTGGATCAGCGTTATGAGACTTGCCAGGGGTCTTGAAACAACCTCTCTTGACACCGCCGGCCGTTTTGACACAGGCCCAAGGGCTGCCCTTGCAATCAACTTCACAGGGAGACTGCGCACGTCCGAAATCTGTGACCGGGTTGGGGAATGACCGTCTGGAACAGCAGTGGCCAAGAGCTCTCATCCCACAACAGCCAAATTCCAACGAAGAGATCAACAAAAAGACAAGGAATCCGGGGCCGGAGGAATGGCCGAGGGCGTTCGACGGAACTGAAAGGGGATTAGATTACGCGCCGAGAAACGATTCGGCGAGCGGGCGCCGGACCTGCATACATCGCGCTTCCCCGGAAGTTCAAGAGGGGGCGGTGTTCCGCAGTTGGGGACACACGGTAGAGACAGGACGCCGTCCCAGGAACAAAATAAAGAATGCAAGTACGTCCAAAGCTGAACAAAGAGAACAAACGTCCGCAACGATGCAAAAGGCACGGATGTGCTGTGCTCGCATGTGGACCAATCGCCATTGGAGCATCGCCTTCGTGCGAGGTCCCGACAGCCGGCGCCGCCAGGACCTGGCTAACTCTCGACGATCGCAAAGGCTGGAAACTATCAGCCCGTCTGGGCAGATGGGATCTTCGGAGGCAGGCCTCCAGAAACCAAAACTGTCAGGAATGTGTAGGTCTGTGCGGGTTGGAAGGCCGTATGTGGGCAGGCATTGTCTCCGTCTGGCAGCGATGGAGGTCCGAGTCCTCTGCGACGCAGCGTTGCCCCGACATGGCCAAGGGTCTAGACAGCCCGGCCGGAATCTGTAGGGCTCTGGGCATGGAGAGGTTGACACGTCGGAGGACACCGGATTTCGATCCGTCCGTATTCTCCACCGCGACCAAAGTCCGATGAGACGGCGAAAGAGGAATAGAGGACGTTTGTCCTCCTTGTCACCCACGATGCGATTGGTTCCTCGGGCATACCTTCCAAAACGTTTCGTGTCTGTGGGTTGCGTCTTGGTTGGGTCGCTCTGGGTCCCGTATCGCGGCTGAGGGGATACGAATAACAACACGCCTCATTATGGACGAGCCATGGCGAGGCCACAAATTCCCCACCCCTCTACCCGTCGTCGAAGGTTGAGCTCCTCCATAGTGCATTGCCGGGACCAGCGCTGTCACTGATGGGGTCAACATAGCCGCATGGTGAAGTTCAGCAGCACCGCGAGAGGCGAGGTTGGCACTCTTGCAAGAGCAAGAGGAGCTGGCACGCAATTGGACGATGCGAACCTTTTCGGCGTTTCAGCCATCGACGGCCTCGTCGCAAGGCATTCCAGCTGGGCGCGTTCATGCAGTGGGCTCCGAGTATGCAGGGATGCGCCGTGGGGAATCTGGAGGTACGTGCTGGCCTTTTCGAGAAACAGATATCATTTTCTCACAGTCCTTTGGGCGGGAAAATATGAAACAGAGGTCTTTGCAAATGGTGATCAATGAGCATTTGGGGAGATATCGAGGAGAACAAATTGCTAAAAGGTAAAGACTACAATATCTGCCGGATCTAGCACCGTCTTCACAGCTATTTCGTCCCAACGAAAGTTATGTCGCCTGCCCGCAGTCGACGGAAAATATTCGTACCTTCCCCATGCTGACCTCGCAGCCCGAGATCATGGAAAGAGCGATGGATCATGTCTGTACCACATGTAGTCGGGAAGGTGCTCCCGTGCCGGACGCCACACCAGGCAAGGAGCCCCATGCGCGGCCCTGCGTCGTATTCTAGAGCCCCCAAATATCCATGTATGCGGGACGGACATCATCCGAGGGTACAGCGGGGTTATAATAGAGCAAAGTGCTTCATATTAATAGACGGCTTTCAAGAGCTCGGTAACACGTTGGAATACAAGCGCTAGAGAGCCTGGTTGAATATTGAACCGATAATGTCCTTCGGGAAGCTGCGGCTACCAGTGGAGGCAGGAGCCCCTTGCATCTGACAAATCCTACGAAGATACAAGGTCTGTAGGATCGGGCCAGCTCCGTTCCTTGCAGAAGGAGCGATGCTGCTCGGGCTTCTCGAGCTGATACGACAGTGCAACTGCCGCCTGGAGCGTGGAGACCATTCTAGGCTTCCCACTCGCATCGGTTTCATCCCATTTTTAGCTTTCGAAGCATCCAGCTCCATTTCCCCGTAAGTGCGTTACATTCCAGTCGGGTCTTCTGCATGTACAGTTGGTGAGACCAGGGCGAGGACCATCAGCACGCCCTGCCGACCAGCCGGGTTTCCGGGTTTTGTTTGGGCCTGCTCAGCATCACCCTGGCGGGAGCATCCGTTTCCGAGAGCGGAGCCCGCCCCTGCTCGACGTCCTTGTTCACTCTCGAACTTCTGGTCGAGACTGTGTTCTGGAGGGAAACCGGACGACGAGGATCCCAACTGATGTCGCCTTGTCCCGGTGAGCTATCCAAGTCATGGGAGCGGTCTCAACTTGCCGTTGGTCTAGATTCGTTTCCCACTCTCGCTTAGTCTCAGCCAGAGGTTTTGAGTTTCCGCCATAGCCACGCTGGGCGAGTGCTTGGGGTATTATCGCCGAACCTGGCGTCGATCCATGAACGGGCCAGTACCGGTTCCCGGATGGCTGTGGCCCCGTACCAACCGTTCACCGGGGACGTTCCCTGGCGGCGCCTCACTACCAGTACGGCAAGATCAGGGGTTCAGAGTGATCCTTGCCATTCTCTGGGGTCGCCCAAACTATCAAACGCTGGCCGTGTGGCGTTAAGTCCTGCCCGCTGCAGATCGGCTGGCCTGTTCTTCCTTAACCGAGCATGTTTTACGACCGGCTGGCTCCACCGGGGCACGGAACCGAACCCGGATTGCGATTTGATCCCGAACTTTGACACGGGAGATCTTACTGGCTTGCATCTCGATGCTCTTGTACGCTACCGCGGAACGGAACTGAGTTCATAGGATCATTTAGCCGGTATGATCTTGACTTCGGAACCCGGGCTATCTATCGTTTGGGAATTTATCTCGGTTTCTCCGAAGCTGCCACAGGCTGCGGCTTCAGCTTTCCACTCTTCTAGAACCTTGGATTGGATTGGTGGGCCATCATACGCCCTGAGCACGAGGCCGAATAACTGACGCATGCCGAGCTTCCCCGGCCGTCTCTCGTGTGGTGCGGGCCACTTCTCGCAAAGAATGAAGCAATTTCACAAAACGCTTTCTCAAGCTGAACCGACTTTTAGAAGCACTAGAACCGATGCAAACACTCTAGATGGTTGGGACCAGCGAGGTTGACAACTGCTCCCGGGGCCCCCAATCACACGCGCGTCGTTCCGAGGGCAGCCAGGGTTCTCCCCCAACCGAGCTGTCCCGAAGAGCTTGAACGCACTAGAGAAGGACTGTGACCAAGTTCTATGGAGGGTGCTCGCTTGTACTCTGCCGCCCTACGTGGGGCTTACTTCTACCACCGCCGTCTCTCCTCTGAGCAGCAGAAGGCGCAAAGATGCGTGGGGACAAGGATCTTCCGTTGACGACTTCCAATCATTCGAAGCCCTGTGGTCTGTGAGCCTCACACCGCAGCCCTCTCTTAAGGGAACTCCTACTGACTCGGAAATTCCGGTGAGTGCGTGAAGTCTTGCTTTCTCATAGAAGGCGCGTCATGCTTGAGTGGATGCGGAGGTCATCCTGTGCAACTTCAGGACCAGCCGGCTGTGGAAGTACTCGATCAAGACATGATTCACAATGCCGCCATCCTTGCACCCCCGAGACACCACATGGCTTGACGCGGGGTACACAAGGACATGTGACGGCAATACGGATGGGTATATTGAGCTTGGTCGTTATTCTTCACATCGTCCATACTGATCGGGTCGGGCCCCAAGTGTAGCGAAGGCTGGCATTTTCCTACAGGGTAGACACGTCTGAGGTCTATCTTCCGGGCGGTAGGACCATCTTCTCAGTCTCACTGCAGGCTCGTTCCCGCGTTGTTGCGGACTACCAGTTGGCTAGCTCCATTGCTCCCGAGGGCACTGCAGCCGACCTATAGTGGGCTGCGTCAAGAACCTGCTGCTTTCCTCCCGACAGGTGAGGAGTCAATTCGTCCATGGCAACTGTCACACTGCGCTAATGGACTATCTACGGACGCCCTGCCAGCCTTTCTCAAACCGACTCCGCTGCTAGACATGATGCAGGTTCGAAGCGACCGCGGACCGCTCCTGGGGGTAGGCGGCGAGAGTACCCATGTGGGAACACCGGATTATGGGTTGGATGACATGTACGTGCCGTCCTTTGAAAATAGGGCTTCACCGACAATTCTATGCCCGGTGGAGCCGAGGCCAAGTTCGGGCCATGCGTCTTTGATTATCCAATCGGAACGTTGAAGCAAGAGGGAACATCGTGATGGGTATGTCGCGCTCCTTTAGGCCCCGCCTTGTTGTTTGGTCCATCATGCTACATCTCACCTGCCCGTCCTGGAGTTCGGATGACTGGGCTCCGTGAAGGGTGCATGTCCCCGTCGTCCATCTATATCGTCGAGCCCTGGTTGACGCGTCTAGCAAACGGCACACAACTTATGTACACTCCCCGTGCATGATCCAATATCTTCAAACACCGATTGCTTGTCTGCATACCTCAGCCCCCGCTCGGCCTGTGCTTCCTCCATACGTGCTCATCGGTCGACTAGCAGGGGTGGTCATCGGAGTCGCCTCGCCTGAAGCGAGAGGCTTTGATGAATCTTATTACTCAATCGCACCCAAACCAAGCCCTCTCTTCGCCCTATTTTTAATCCCAGTCGGTATGGAGGACCTGATTCCCTGGTTCATTTCTTCACATATCACATTTCCCAACGCTGTCGACTCCCGACGTGACACGGACCAGCCACGCCACAGCGCAGGAATCCGGGAAAACGAACAGGAAATAGGGGGTGGTGAAGAGCAATGAAAATGCCGTGGGACTCGAGGGATGGCGGGGACTCGGCAAAGAGGGGAGCCTTGGCAGAAATAAGGGAAGAGGCAGACGAGGGTAGAGAGAGGGGGGTGGGGAAATCTCCGATGCTGCCTCCGCAGCTGCCTTCACTTATCCTTCCTCGTGCGCCCCTATACTGCCCTTATGCGGTGGAGCTGGAGTTCTTGTGATTGGACGCGTTTCTTCTTTCTTGTTCTTCTCCCACATAAGTTTGGCTTCTATGGTGCCGCAAGAGAAGAGGAGGTTTGGGGGGTATATCGAGGGTGTTGTTATCCTTGCTGTTGGTGCCCGACGCCACGCCACTTCGGGTGCTTTGTTTTCCTTCCAACGCTTTGGGATTCCGGCGCCGCCTCCCTATTCCACCCCAGCGTATATCCAAAGTGGCGGGGGCAAAGCGGCAAGGAATACCGGGTTCTATGGCGGCAAGGGGATGACGGCCTGGACGTGCACAGATCACAATCCACATCCGCTCGAAGCCGGCCGGGGTGGCATCGCCCGGCTCGCATCACGCATCACCGCAGCTCCCACCCGGCCATCGCACGTCCCGCTACCCATCGGAGAATTTCCCCGACTCCCGGTACAACGGGCCTTACGTGGAGCGCGTTAGCGCGAGGGAACTCGTTTTCTAGTGTCCTTTAGCATCGGAATGCTCGGGAGTTGGGAGGGGTGAAAGGAGGGTGCAACGTTCCAGGCACCAGGAAAGGGGTGGATCGAACGGAAGGGGGGTATGGTTGCGAAGATGATGTGGTGTTATTGTGCTCATGTTAAGGGGGTTCCTCGAGACTTGAGTTGGGCTTGGGGTAAAGAGTGACCTTCCCTAGCCCAATGCCTCGACGGACTTTCGTGGGCTTTGTGGATCCTGACATGTTCACGCACCCAGTAGGGGCCCGGTTGGAATCTAGAACATAGGGCGCCTTGACCGGGGCGGGTATTCCGGCAATCGTTTCCATCACAGCTTCAGGCTGTACAACGCTCATCCGCCAACACCGAGTTACGGCTGGCATGTCTCTATCCAAAGGCCAGGCGAGCGGGCCCGCCCCCGGAGGCGCGCGGACGCCGGGTTCCCACAGGACTGGTCAGGCCACTCAAGAAAAGTGCGGCTTCAGGGAGCCGCGTGGACTGTAAACTTGAGGAGTGGGCGCCACGGGGGGGAGCTGACGTGTCTACAAGTACAGCATATATTAAGCCCTGGGAAGCTCATGGTCGTTTGGGAGAACTGGGCGCCACGCATCAGGTGCTGCCTCGCCCACTCTTCTCGCCTGCTCGACGGCAGGCCCTTATGACACCGCTCTGGGGCGGAGATGGGGGGAAACTTGAGGCGGCGAGGCAAGGCGAGGCGATTCTGGAGGATGGCCAAGGGTGAAGGCGGATAAAGGTTGGCCACTGATACCTGGGTTTGACCGCCCGGAGTGGTTGGGAGAGGACATGGGGCGGAGGTGCTAATGCCAAGGAGAGGCGAAGGGCACAAGGCATAATAAGATGACTCGAATCCGGGGACGACATTGGACCAGCTTCACACACCACCTTTCACGCTGTGGATACCGGCCGCCGATCAGCGAGCTGTGCCGCCCTGTCGTTTCCTGGGCGGCGAGCAGGGGGGTCGGTGGACAGGGGTGCCTGGCTCGGCCGTGGTGCGCCTCATCTCGAGACTCCGCCATTCTGGAATTCGCTTGGCATTTGAAGTTTCTCTAGAACAAATCATCGATGGCCTTGTCGGCGTCCTTCCGGATGAGGTCTAGCATCCCCTATAGCCGAGTCAGGGCGGATGGGGCTCAGCAAGGCGGACACGGGGGGCTGACTTACCTCGGGCATGATGGGCTTCCCGTCGTTGCCCTTGACGTAGCGGAAGGGCATCTCGGTGCTCTCCTTGTCGTTGAACTTGAGCTCGGGGAAGTCGTCGTAGGGGACGCGGTCGAGGGCAACTGCAGGCGGCGAGAGGTGAGTTGTGCCATTGACACCGGGACGGGGCGGAAACGCAATTGAGATCCGAGGGGAGGCCTTACCCTTGTCCTGGACTACTATCCGGGTTACCCGAACGGCAGTGTCGGTCGTCATCTGCTTGGGTCCCAGCCGGCGGCCCTGGAAGCCCTTCTTACGGAGTTCGGAAGTGCGGTCTAAATAGGTGAGTAGCTGAACAGAAGACAGTCCGTGTCAAGGTCCAAGAGCTGAGAATGACGTGCCTCTGGGCGGATCATCACCTAGGTCGTCGTTAGTCCGTGTAAAGAACACCGCCAATCGAGCCCGCACCCGAGCGAAACCCAACAGTGGAGCGAGAAAGCGAGACGCACCTAATATCCCGCCGAACAAGAACACGTCGAAGCGCTCTCCATCCTCCGGGCTCAGATCCTCGGCGGCCGAGGGGTCAAGGAGACACACGCGGTCCTTGCTGTCTGCATATAGCTCCTCCACGCCCTTCGTCTCGCACCTGAGAGCCGGAAGCGAGGCCAGGGCGGCGGGGATATTGAGGGAGGGCGGGAGCGATGAGAGGAGGAAGGTGTTGCCCGTCTCGTGGGAGTCCTTTGCGATGGTGGCGTACTCGAGCTCTGACCAGGGACCCAGCTCCGGGTCGAGGTGCTCAACGATGTAGGTTGCTGTATTCTGGAGCATGGGCGTTGAGCCCTCGGGTTGGGCCATTGTGAGGGCCTGGTGTGAGGGAGTTCAGGTGAGCGTGTTGGGTGTTGAAATTTATGGGGGCGGGGGAGAAGTAGACGTGAGGTGGGAGCTGGAGGGTTGAGCTGGTGGTGAGCTCAAAGTGGGATGAAGTCAGAATAAGTGAGGGTGAAATTTGTGCGCGCATTCGTACTGTGTGCGGCGGAGACGCGGGAACCGCGCGGGCGCGGGCGCGGGCGCGGGCATCTGGCTGCCTGTCTTGAGACATCGTTGAACTTGGGATTTAAAGTCGGGGAGGGTCTACTTTGAAGGTGAGAGAGCTCAATTGGGAGCTGGAAAGACATCAGATCTCCCGTTATTCCTTCTTCCTATGTCTTCTACCCAGCACGGGAGGATGTCGCTGAGACGCACTCATCGTACCCGATCCTGAGCTTCCTCGGAGACAACTCGACGCGGACGACAGCCGTAGTTCATCAAGAGCATGGAAACCTCGGCTGGGGAGAGCAGCGTTCAAGAGCCAGGTCTGCTGTATGTTTGTGATATTGATAGATTGGCGAAGAATCTCGGGCAGAGCCCCAGCAGCCAGTCCTAGCACCCATGATACCCACAGATAGTCCATCAAGCTGGTTCTGTATAAATAATGGGATCCCTAGATAATATTGAATGAGCTTGTGGTATTAATGGTGCTTGCCTATTCAACTCTCATTCACGCCCGGAAAAGATCGAGGTGGCTTGCCAATATCGCTGCGTCTCTGGCAAACCGAGCCGCAACGAGTGGTTACTAAGCCCAGATGGGCCATGCTGTGACGTCGTCCCGTACTAATTATGTATGTGCCGGACGGCGACTAGCCGACACCCAAACGGCGCTGTAACTGGACCCGCTCAGGGGCGGGTTTCGGTACTCAGCCAGCGCCAGCGGCACGCAGTGGGCCCCGCCGCGCTCGACACCCAGAAACATTAACCCGGGAATTTGCTGGATATTATCCCTCCATGCATGCCGCGCAACGCCCCGAGGACACCTTTCACTGCCACGGGCCCACCGCTTCTCGACCTTTCCCGTTTCCCCGTCCGTCTCGCCCATATTCCTTCACTGCGGAAGCTGAGGCCCTATCTCGGCATCTGACTTCTCTCCTCGCCGGCCGACCCTCCTTTTTTCCCGTGTGCCGCCCCATGTCCAGCGCCCTGGATTCGAACTTCGCCTCATCGTAGCCGTTCCGGGCTGCTCGCATCGATATCCCTCGTTCCCCCCGCCAAGGGCCAGCATCGTCGACAATGGTGTCGCTGCCGTCGGCGTCGCGCCTCCTTGGCGCGGCCCTGGCCTTCCTGCCGTCCGTGTCGCTCGCGCTGTCCGCCGCCGACTACTATGTCGACAACCTCCCTGGCGCCCCGGCCGAGCCTCCCATCAAGATGCATGCAGGGTAGGTGTTTCCCTCTGAGCTCGCTGCTCCCCTAGCCCGTCTAACCTCCCTGCTGACCGGCCCAGGCACATCGAGGTGACCCCCGAGCACAACGGCAACCTCTTCTTCTGGCACTTCCAGAACCAGCACATCGCCAACAAGCAGCGTACGCTCATCTGGCTCAACGGCGGGCCCGGATGCAGCTCCGAGGACGGCGCCCTGATGGAGATCGGGCCCTACCGCGTCGCCGACGACGAGAAGTCCCTGGTCTACAACAACGGCTCCTGGAGCGAGTTCGCGAACCTGCTGTTCGTCGACAACCCCGTCGGCACCGGCTTCAGCTACGTGAACACGGACAGCTACGTGCACGAGTTGACCGAGATGGCGGACCAGTTCGTCCAGTTCCTGGAGAAATACTTCGAGTTGTTCCCCGAATACCAGAACGATGATGTGAGTTGTGGTGTGCCGGGCATAATCTGGACTAGAACTAACGACGCGTCATCAGCTCTACTTCGCCGGCGAGTCCTACGCCGGCCAGCACATCCCATACATCGCACAGGCCGTCCTCGCCCGCAACAGGAAGCGAGCCTCCAAGCCGTGGAACCTTGAGGGCCTCCTGATCGGCAACGGCTGGATCTCACCCAAGGAGCAGTACGAGGCCTACCTCACCTACGCCTACAAGCGGGACATGATCAAGGAGGGCTCGCCCGAGGGCGGCAAGCTCCAGGAGCAGTGGAACAAGTGCAAGAGCCTAGTGACCGCGGACCCGGATCGCGTCGACTACCAGGAGTGCGAGCGCATCCTCCGCGACATACTGGCCTACACGTCCACCATCGGCAGCGACGGCACGAAGCAGTGCTATAACATGTACGACATCCGCCTCCGCGACGAGCACCCGGCCTGCGGCATGAACTGGCCGCCCGACCTCAAGAATATGAAGCCCTACCTCCGGAACCCCGCCGTCGTCAGCGCCCTGCACATCAACCAGAACAAGGTCTCCGGCTGGGAGGAGTGCACGAGCTCGGTCGGGTCCGCCATGCGCAACCTCGAGTCCCGCGCCTCCGTCACCCTCCTGCCGGACATCCTGAAGGAGGTGCCCATCCTGCTCTTCTCTGGCGCGGACGACTACATCTGCAACCACATGGGCACCGAGGCCTTCCTCGGCAACCTCGAGTGGAACGGCGGCAAGGGCTTCGAGCTGACCCCGGGCACCTGGGCCCCGAGGCGCGATTGGACGGTCGAGGGCGAGAAGGCTGGCTTCTGGCAGGAGGCGCGCAACCTCACGTACGTGCTCTTCGAGGAGGCCTCGCACATGGTGCCTTTCGACCACCCGCGCCGCTCGCGCGACATGCTCGACCGCTTCATGGGCGTCGACATCAGCTCCATCGGCGGCTCGCCCGTCGACTCGCGCATCGACGGCGAGAAGGGCCCGCAGACGAGCGTCGAGGGCGGCACCCCCGCCGACGACGAGCACGAGAAGGAGGTCGAGGACGCCAAGTGGCACGCCTACCGCCGCTCCGGCGAGATCGTCCTCGCCATCGCCATCGCCGCCTTCTGCCTGTGGGCGTACATCGTCTGGAGGAACAGGCGGAAGAGGAGGGGCTACAGGGGCCTCGCGGGCGCGCCGGCCGACTCGGCCTCCGCCTCCGTGGAGGCGTTTAGGAGCGCGGACGGGGACGTGGAGGCCGGCGAGCTGGACGAGCTCACTGCCAGCACGCCGAGGGAGGAGAAGAGGTATAGCATTGGGAGCGACAGCGACGACGAGCGGGAAAGCGGGCCGTCGTCCTCGAAATGAGGGGGCTAGGGAAAAGGGGACAATGCTGTCTTTGGGTTGTACGTTGGGGTCTATTTGGGTGTACGGCGTTAGCATCTGCAATGGACCTGATTTAATGATACGTTTGGGTTAAAGAGTGTTCTGTATCTGCTATGTTTGAGGCGCGCTGGATAGTAGTAGGAGAAACCAAGGCGCTATTGGTACGAGAAGCATTGATACAAGAAGAGAGACATGAAACAGACACGGCCTCGTCCGATCTTGACCTCGAGAAAACCGCCTTATTTCGATATGTAGAACGTGAATAAACTCCCGCACCCGACCAAGCCCCAACGGAAACGATAACAAGAAACTGGACTTTCCATCGCAATCTATTACGAATCATAAACATCGTTCACCTCGTCCACACCCTCCCATCCTCGCTTCATCCCAACCAATCCTCGAGTTGCGCATGACAGCCATCCAATCTCACTAGTACATATAGGGAAAACGGAGAAAGAAAAGAGAGCAAAAAAAGAATTCCATGTTTTCACAGCTACCCTCCCAACAACCGGACCACCCCTACTCTTGTCCGAAGCCCATGGTTTCCTCGACAGCGATGGTCAGCTTCTGCTGAAGCGTCTCGAGGTTTTTATACGGCGGCAAATCAAGACGGTTGAAACTAGTTCCTCATGTTAGCTCCCGGATTTTAAAAGTCTGCCGTGTCCATATGACAAAACAAGAAGGCAGGAAAGAAAGGGGGGAAAGAGACTCACCATGTATGCGCCTTGGGCAAGTTGCCCACATCTCCAGCCTTCTCAATGGTAAACCTCCTCGGGCCATCACTTCCCTGCAGATCCTTGAATCCATTGACCGGAATCCTCGACGTACCCGTCGCGAACTGCAGCAGTCTCGACTTTTGCTCACCGTCCCACGACCGGATCGTCTGCCAGAAGAACTGGATCACCTCGTCCTTCTCCGTGTATCCACGGTAGTCCGTGTGCTTCTTCCAGTCGTCGACGTCGATCTCCGCGATACCGCCGATCAGTAGCTCCAGCTCGCGCTCGTCGAACACGTTGATGAGGTCCTGCGGGATGAGCTCATGGAACCCCTCCCTGAAAGCCTCGAACTGCGCCGCGATACGCTTCTCGATACGCCACCGCACCATCAGCTCCACGTACTCCTTCTTGTTCTCGTTCGTCACCTCGATGTTGCGTCCGTCCGGTATCAGGTCCTCCTCTGTCACCACACCGAAGCGCTCGTCTTCCGTCGAGAAGGTCGCCTCCAGGATCCCGCCCGATATGTCGTTATCCAACATCCACTGCAGCGACCGGTGGAAGTCCGCGTCCACGCCCTCCATGTCCGCCAGCACCACCATCTTCCCCAGGATCATCTTGTAGAGCGCCCCGATGAAGAACGCGTCCAGGAAGCGCCTGTGGAAGATGGCAAGACCGACCACGCGCCCGATGAACTTGAAGTAGTTCAGATGCTCGGGGTTGATGCCGGAGTGCGGGTTGATTTGAAGCGTGTAGTTGTCGTGCGCCGAGTACTCGAACAGACAGTAGAAGGGGTTGAACATCTCGTGCGACAGCAGGAAGAAGAACTCTCGCGACAGACCGCCGTAGTCGAGGCCATCCTCGCCGTCGAACTTAATCATCAGGCGCTTCTTCAGGTCCGTCGGCGATTGACGCTGGATCTCGGCGAACGAGTCCTCGAAGATGTGGGATCGTCGCACCTTGATGTGGCACTGTCCCGAGAGTATGCGCATGCCGGGCTGGGACCTGAAGTAGATGAGCTTCCTCCTGAAGTCTCGCTTGTACTGCGGTACGTTCTGGTCGAGCGACGAGGGCAGTCTCGGGTCGTCCCAGGTCGTCGTCTTGGTGTTGTGGTCGACGAAGTACACGCGCGCCGTGTTGGTGAGGCGCATCTCCCACCCGCTGGGCAGCGGTCCTAGCTGCGAGACGGGCTGCTGCTGGAAGCCGTTCGAGTTGTTGTTGGGGCTGTACACGCGGACATACTGGTGCCGGCGCGGATCAACCCAGGTAGTCGTCCGCGTGTTATGGTCGACAAAGTACGGGCGGCCCTCTGGCGTGAAGCGCTGTTCCCATCCAGGCGGTAGCTCGCCGGTGCCGGGAGCAGTTGCACCTGACGTGACCATCTGGGAGTTCGACTGCGGCGGCGACCCCTGGCCCTGCTGCGCCTGTTGGGTTGGCGACGGTTGCTGAGACTCTCGGGTGGGCGAGCTGGCGCCTGTTCGGTCCTCTGGCAGGGTCCGGTTCAAATGCCTCTGTCTCTCCACCTGGGTCGCCGCCTCGCGCTCACGACCCGACTCGACGGTGCCGTTGGCAGACGGCCGCTTCCAGCTCGTGGTTCTCCTATTGTGGTCGATATAGTACGTCCTTCCGAGGTTGTCTTCCCGACGCTCCCAACCAGCAGGTAGCGGACCATGTGCGTCTTCGAACGGGCTGAGCTGCGAGTTCGCCGCGCGCCCGGGGAACGCCGAGGTGCCATTCGAGGGGCCTGCGCCTTGACTGGACCCGGCCGTCGCGACGGCGGGGCGGTGGGGGAGCTGCGACTGGGACCCGGCGGTTGGAACGCCGTTCTGACCCGACATCGCCGAGACGGGTCTTTCGGATAGTGATGCTGTTGATAGGGACGAGCCCTGACCTAATCCTGCTGACGCGGTGTTTGGGGGGCCGGCCTGGGTGCGCGCAGGCCTCGTAAGGTTTGTAGAAAGGTTGACGATGAGCTTGCCGTTGACGACCAGGTTATCCGCCGCCTTCTTCAGATCGCGGGTAAGCATCTGGTCTGTTGGGCGTTGTCAGTAAGACCCGGGGGTTTGATATCGAGATGATAGGCACGAACCATCAGCGTCAAGTCCTAGCTCGAGTACATCTCCAATGCGAACGTTGATAACCCCGAGGAATCCTTGATCCTTCTTCTTGAATTTGCGCTGGTCAAAGACTTGGACAGCAAGGATGCTGTCTTCGGTGACCCGACTATAACGTGTTAGCTCCCGAACGATAAGCTTTTGGGGAGATAACCGAAAGCGGAGACGGCATCTTAGGGAGGGCGCTCGAGGATCGAAGCACAAGGCGAAGGGAGTAGGGTATCGTACAGGTCAAAGCTCTCGTTCCAGTACGGGTTCAGCGTCCGCTTCGCAACGGTGGTCGTCTTGGTCTGCTCGCCGTTGACCGTGGCAACGGCAAACGGGTCGGGGAAACCTATTGGTGCAGCGTTAGCTATCAGCGCTTGGGCGATGGCTGACGACATGAGGCCCACGTACGGAATACATCTCGCTTGCAAAGACCATCGGCGGCGATAACTGCGGAGGACTGTCAGATACAAGGCGGGTCGAAGATAAGAAGTCGAGGTAAGGGTTCGAGCATACCCGTTAGTCGGATGTTGGGACTGCCAGAGAGAAAACAGGTCAGCATGTCGGTTCTCGTCTGTCGAACAGTTTGGAAAGTGTCGAGCATCAACCCGCATTGTCGCCGTGAGCCAACCGGGGATAGATCGTGCACACGCAAGTCTTTTGATGGAACTCACCCAGATTGCCCATCCATACGCGAAGACATGGTCTCGCGGGCGGTTCTCACGACCAGCAGAGCGTGGGGGCAGCTATCGAGACACGCCTTTCGGAAGACGAGGGATTATCGGCGAATGACGCTAGCCGCAGCGAGGAGCGAGCTGGCGTTCAACGGAATGAGTCTCGGGAGAAGGGGGACGTGGGTGTTCAACACCTGGTTGACGGCGAATGTCGAATCGGCTGCGGCGGCCAGCGGAGCCGTGGCGATGCAGGAGCGAGGCACGGTCGCGGGTGTGACGCCGTCGACGGCGGTCTTTCTCGTCTTCGAAGCTGAGGGTCGGAGGATTTACGTGTCAGTTACGTATCAGGGTGAATGCAAAGCGGCGGCAGAGAGGTGGCGTATTGGCGAGGTCGAAGAGGCCACACGCCGTTTCGAGGTGAGGAAGGTTCGGTAGGTGTACGAGGTAGGGAGGAGAGGCTGTGCAGGAGGCGGGTGTAGCCTTCACTTAGCCGCTTTAGTGTGGTCGTGTGGTAATAAATGTCGGGCGGCGGCGGGTTGGATGGAGGATTCAGGGTGTGGGGTAATAAGGGGGGGCGAGACCATCATACCAGGCCGCAAAGAGGAGAGAGAGGGAAAAAAGAATAAAGCCAGAAGGGGCGCGCAGCGGCTGCTAGGTCCGGCCACCTCGTAGGGCACGGGTGCTCACCTGGTTAGCTGGGGGGGCTCCTGAACAGGTTCGGCCGGCCAAGGGCGTATCGCGTAGACTATAGTGGCTGGCGACGAAGGTGGAAGGGCGCAGTTCGGTCGGTGCCGGGGGGTGGCTGGAGGCGGGAGTGAGGGGCTGCTCTGCTAGGCGGTGGCGGCTACGAGGAAACCCGAGACTGGTTTCGAAAATGACCAAGCGAGCGTGGTGGAGTCGCGCGGAGGGGCGGAGGGGCGGCGGACGAGAGGCTTGACGGTATGACGACAGGGGATGGATGGGATTAAGATACGGGTAAGGCTGGCGGATAGACAGACACACACACACAAAAAAGGACAAAGGGAGGGTGGAAGAACTAAGCGCGGAGAACGAGGCTGCCCTTACGAGGTACAATGCAGGAGGAATTGTGTTGTGGAAAGTAGTCTGGCATGTTTTGAGAGCAGCGGGAAGGGGAAACTGGGTCGTCGATGTCCATGGGCCCGCCTTCCGCACCTGGTGGTATTCGGTGTGGTCCATCCATACATAGTTGGTGCTGGAGTGGAGCCGTGCACCGCTCACAGTGCGTGTTGGTGAGCAGTTGGTGGGCACGCGCCCGTTCCTCGTAGCGGCTACGAGGAAGGCACCAGGAAGGCAGTAGCGGGGCCTACACCGCGCTGTTCTCAATCCTGCCGGCAGGTCGGCAGTGGCTATCATACGAGCTCACCCCCTTCCCAGCGGCCATTCGTCCCGTCACCGTCTCACCGTCTCAAGCTGCGACCTGTCCGAGCTGCGATGCAATCCCCCCCCCTCATGCACCCTCGCCTCCAACCATCGCATTCCTCGCGTTTGAGAGACGCCTCTGCTGACCGTGGCCGAGACGGACGGGCGAATCCAAGTGTGGCGGGGTTCAATGCCTGTCATCAGAGCTTTGTACCCTGCATGAGCTCGGGTACTTTTTGACACCAGGCGGCTCGGCCTGTTCCGGAGGTACCTGTCTACCCCGTCTGGGCGCCGTCATCCAGGAGGCGTTGCACTTGGCTCCCTCCCCGCGGTCGCCGGAGCTTCGATGCATGGGAGCCAACCGAGGAGGGGCGAGCAAGCAGGGATCGGTTGAGGCCCGGTATCAAGCGAGCACGGCCACAAGAGTCCAGGCATTTCCTACCTCACGGACGCGGGCACCCAAAGGACTCGTCACCCTCGGCCCACAGCTCAGTCGGCGACCCGCTGAGGAGCGTCCAATATTCCAGTCGTTGTTACATAGCCCGAGCTTCCATTAGCGCGGTGGAATAGTACCGAGTAGCTCGCATGGCGGTATGCCCCCCTTCCCCTCTCCCCAAGCTTGCCCAGCTTCGGCGTCTCCGGTGCAGCGTCGCGCCGGCCGGCCAGGATCCAGTCCGATTTGATCGTTCAGAATTCCCCAGGCGGAAAACCCGCCCCCCGCCTATCTCCACCCTCCCCACGCTGTTCAGCCACCGTAACCCCGCCGCACAGTCTCCCCGCTGATCTCTGGGCCCGCGCCCACGATACCGGAATACTCCCGCTTACCCGATCCGGGAACACCAGGACGGCCCCATTGCCGCCCTCCTATGCTATGGACAACAGCTGACACTCCTCGTATCTATTATATCTTCTCCCGTCCTCCCGCCATTCCCCGAGTTCTGACCACCCTGCACTGTGTTTGGGATGCTCCTCCATGCACGAGATTCCGGGGCGTCGCCTCTGATTCGGCCGGTATGCGCTCGTGCGGGCCGTCTCGACTTGCTATCCTCCGTCTTGGCTTCTGGAGTCCGCGCGTTGACTGAACGATAGCCCCACCGGGCGCGTACGACACAACCAGATGAGCCACGTTTACGGTACCTTGGCCTTCAGGGCTGGCCAGCTGGATTTGCGGGTATGCTACCCCCCTTGTTACACCCTGCATCCCTCATGCATAATATCTTCATTCGAAGTAGAAACAGCATCGAGGCCCCGAAGTGCACCGAAACTCGATGAGAATACTCGGCACACCAGGTTTTGCGCCACCACGCTCAACACCCACCTGCTCGATATTCATCTTGGTTGCAATCTCCTGTGTCATTCGGCCGTATAATAGGCCGATATTCATCTGTCACCACTACAAGTATCTTCAGTCTAGCCCGCTCCCCCCTTAAACTAGAGCCTCTACCTTTTGGCGCAAACAACCTTCTCGCCAACCAAGAACCATCTGGATTGCCCTTTCCTTTTCCCCCCTGGATATCTAGAAGCGAACTGTTAAAAGACACGACAAATCTACATTCAGTAAGGGGTGAATCCCCTCCCCCGACCGCGGTAGCCCCCGCGATAGCCACCTCCCCGAGGGGGCCCTCCCCTCCCGAAGCCTCCCCTGCCCCCACGGAACCCGCCGCGGCCCCGACCGCGGCCCATGCCGGGAACGTTGGTGCGCTTGGGAACGACCTTGATGTTGCGCCCCTTGAGGACACTCTCGTTGAGCACGAGGGCTTGCGCGACAAGGCTGGGCTCGGTAAACTCGACATAGGCGTAGCTGTAGGGTGTTAGAAAGTATTGGCGCCCGAGGACGTTGCGGACCAGGGAACATAGGAAGGCGCTCGCGGCTTACCCTTTGGGCTGCCCCGTGAACTTGTCCAGCAGGATGGTCACGCGGTTGATGGACCCGCAGCTCTGGAAGTGCGCCTGCACCTCCTCGGGCGAGGCAGAGTAGTCGACGTTGCCGACAAAGATGCTCCGGCTATCGACGTCGTCCTTGCTGTCGGTGGTCTCCTGCGTCTGCTGGTTCAGAGAGGCCTGCATCTCGCGCAGCTTGGCCGCTTCTTCTTCCATCTCCGCCACGCGCTTCTTCATGGCAGTGATCTCCTCCTGTTGGTTCGGACGTTCCGATGTTTCAGCATGCGCTCTTCTTTTCTCTTCTCGTTTTTTTCTCTTCCAGGATTGTTTGGGGGAAAAGGCTCTCCCCCTCCATCTCTTGAAAGCGCCTCTAGCCTACGGCCTTGGCCGAGGGAGAGTCCCCCCTAGGGATCGGGCACACGTAGCGTACCTCCTCTTCATTGCCCTCCTCGCCAGAAACGACGGGGTCGTTGCTGGGCGGGGCAGTTTCTTCATGGGTCTCGTTGTCGGACATTTTTCAGGTTCCGGGATCGGTTATGGTAGGGCGCAGTCAGGGTTCGTGGTCAGGTGGGACCGGTGTAGCTGGAGAGAAGGGCAAAGGATGCTATGGCAAGAGATAAGATTAGTGACCGGGTTCGATAAGGCGGCAGGAGTGTTATATATAGCTGAGCGGGGCTCAACGCAGCACAAGGTTTGGAGCAGCAGATGGCTGTGTGCCAGCCTCCGGAGTAGGAAAGTCGATCGACAAGGGAAACGAATGGAATGCTGCTACCTGGGTTGGCATACGTACCTGGATAACCACACAAGAAAGGGCAGCGCCGCTGCGGGAGGGGAGAACAAAGAAACGTGGAAAGTGGACGGTTGCGGCGAGATGTCGTCCGGAACGGAGCCTCGTGCTGGAATCTGAAATGCGCGCTTCCCAGCGCCTGGTCTGTGCGCGCAGGCTGGTGCAGAGCCCAGAGGTCGGAGAGGGCAGACCGGACCGAGAACGGATCGTGATTGGCTGGGGCTTGGCAGGGCGTGGATCTTCAGGTATTGGGGGGAGCTAAAGTTGACATCACCCTCGCTGGACCCCGAGTATAATGGGATTTGGGACAGATGGGAAGAAACTGGTCACGATCCTGTCCGTCTTGTGTTTAGTCTTCTTATTCCTCCCATTTTTCCTTCCCTCTTTTTTGTTCATTTCATAATTTTCTACTTTCACCCGGCGCCCCTTCTTCCTCCCGGCTTTCAAAGCCAGCGCTTGGCCACGCTACATGTCAATTGATATGTATAGTTCGTGTGGTTGTGAGCGGTGCTGCAATTGTAGTGGCTTCAAGTGTTCTGGCAGCGCGATTGCAGTCTCCAGTCCAGTCTGCCGTGGCGGCCGCCCTCGACCTCGATGCAATGCGCGCATATGTACGTGAACATTGCATTCTCGGGTAACAACTCGGCTCGCCTCCCAACAATTTCCCAGCAGACAGATGAACCCTCGGGCCTCTCACAAACACACACATGCAGACGCGTCTTTCCCCAAGTAACATCCGAGACGGAGAGCGATCGCCGTCGGCCTCCCAATTCCTCATGTCTCTGGACGCGTATCTCAAGTCACTCCAGGGCCTGGATATAGACGTGCGGCGGCGAGACACCCGCCACTCCCCCCAAGACATGCCCTTCACTCCCCCGCCGTTTACGGCCCAATACACCAGCGCATGATCTCGGTATGTCTTCTGCCTTCGTACACGCGAGGTTTATACAGTACTCCGCCAGAGACAGACCCCCCGGTGATGGGGACCAAGCAATACGAGCCGAGTGAGCAGCCACCGCTCAACACGGCACCCACTAACACATTTCAAGCCTCGTGTTCTGCACCCCGGCCCAGGGTGCAATATACCAATCATGCAGACGCCCGGCCTATGTCCACTCCCACTCCCATTCCCACTCCCACGCCTTCTCTTTCCCCCACTCCCACTTCCACCCCCAGACACCGTGATTATCCTCACCGAAGAATAGCGGTTTCCCCTCCCATGCAACGGCGGAAGGCCGCGGGGGTCCGTCTGCGTGAAACATTGAGGACGTCCCAGGGCAAGACCTGCAGCACAGGAGGCCTTGCTTCTGTTGTTTTATTTTTCCTGGCCGACATGTATCACACGAGTGACCCTGGCTGCATACCGGGTCTTCGGCGCTGTGGTGTCTCACCTCCCAAGCCTCCCCGTCAAAGCTATTAAAGCCTCCCCCGTATCTGGCCGGGTTCAGTTCCTCCGTCCCTCTCCCTTCTCTTCTTCCCATTCCCACTACTCGTTACCAGTCTCTCGTTTTAATAAGGCATTTGAATTTGCCGTTGTAGTTGCCCTTCACGTAACGACACGAACGCCAGTGCTATAATCTTAATACCCTGTCTTCCGTTTCATACGTCCAAGATGAAGCTCCTCCTTCCTCTCGCTCTCCTCGCCTCCACCGCCGCCGCCGCCGACAAGTGTGACGCCGACAACATCGTCACGGCCTGTCTGGCGACCGAGCAGACCAAGTTCGACGGGTGTGACCAGGCCGACTACGACTGCCTCTGCGCCGCCCAGCAGGCCGTCGCCACGTACGTCCCTCCTCTTGCCCCTTTCAGTCCAACCACTCCCACTGACACACCCTAGCTGCTTCAACAACTGCCCCGACGACACCCGCGCCGCCGACGCCCAGGGCCAGGTCCAGATCCACTGCGAGAACGCCTCCGTCTTCGGCTCATCGGCCACCACGCCCACCAAGTCCGGCTCCGCGTCCACCGACTCCGCCGCCGAGCCAACCGCCACCGACTCTGACTCTGACTCCAACTCGAGCTCGAGCTCGAGCTCGGGCTCGGGCTCGGGCTCGGACTCGGACTCGGACTCCAGTTCGGCCAGCAACGACGACGACGAGGAGGACGGCGCGGCGGCCGACCTGGCCCTGAACATGGGCGGCCTGCTGGTTGGTGTTGCCGGTGTCATGGCCATTGTCGTGTAAGCGGGCTCGACGGGAAGGGGTCTATTTGGCATATATGCTGGGACGAGTATGTCAGGGATAGATTGAGGTTTTGGGGCTGGGATTATAATACTACTTCTCGATATCGCTCCTAGGGTCCAGCGCTTTATTCCTCAGTGCGTCTTAAGCTAGATGGCAAACATGAATGGAGCTTGGCTTTCATGACGTTGTTGCACTAACATGGTCTGGTGAACGAGAACAAACAATTATTACTATCCTGCTAGCTAACTAATTCTTTCTTCAACAATGTCGCCTGCTAGCCCAAGAGACTGCCGTGAGGTGTCTTGGTGCCGCATCCATGACTCCATGGCTACCAGCATTCAACTTCACAGGCTGCGAAGCCCGCCCTGATGAGCTCGGTGGTATTTGCGAGTTCCGTTTATTGACAGTGCTGCTCGCCTACTTTTCCTCCCTTCCTCTCCAGGGCAGTAGTATACACATGGTTGCCCATAAACCTCGCCGCGGAATCATACAAATAAGAACGAACCATGAGACAAAACACCGCTAGGCGAGACGAGAAAACAAGTCCGCCAGAGACGCTTCTTATTCGCTGCGGCCCCCGAGAGAGATTCTGATGTTTCGCAATCTCAAATCCCTTTCCCAGCCTTTCCTTCCCAACTCCTCCTAAACCGAGCCGGGACCTATCCGTCCGAACAAACAGGAGAAGTGGTGAGGTGAGGAACAAAAAAATCGTAGAAACGCAGTCTCTAAGAGGCGAAAACAGACACAAGAAACAACCGACGAAGCAGCCCCAGGGGATTGAAAAAAAAACCGCATCCGTCTTGACGCCTTGCAGTAAAAATGATCGAAGCAAACAGAATCGTATACCTGACTCCTGTAACCCTCCCCGTAAAGTTGGTACCCCCTGCCTCAAGCGGTATGACACAAGAGGGCAAAAATCGACGAAAAAGAAGAGCAGTGACTAAAAAAACATGTATAGGGTAATGATGAGAGGAAGTAACGAAGTGAAGAAAAAGCCAAGAGTTGAGTTGGCCTTGAATAGGACGCGGGTATGTGTTGCCCACGTTGAGACGGTACGCTAGACGGTAGGAGCCCTAGGCGTTCCTTGCACCCCTCCGGTCGTTGGCATCCTTGACGGGGCTGACGAAACCGATGTGCTTCTTGTCCTCTTTCCGGAGCCTAACCGTAGTCCCCGTGCCAGAGTCACCATGGTGTCGTAGCGAGCGAGGCGCGTCGCCGTCGTCTTCCATCGTTATGTCGGGGACATCGGAAAGAGAGCCGGGCTCGATGTTTTCACTAGCGTCGGACTCGGAGGAACCGTCGTCCGAATCGTCGTACTCCCCATCGTCGCTAACGAGAGACGGAGCATTGTTGCTAGCAGAAGGATTCGGGCTCAGGTTGGCATCCATGGTTTCGTCTTCATCCCTGGCCATCGCATCCTGGTGCTCCCTATGCTTGATAGGTAATGATTCGGCATACGGCATGACGGGAGACGCCGCCTTAGCATTGGTGGGATGTGTGCTGGCGGTGTTCTGGACAGGAGCCACCGTGCGTGCGGGCATCCGCGTCGCAGGAGGAGAAGGGCCCGTCGGGCTCTCACTGAGCACATTATCCGTTGGATCTTCGAAGTCCTCGCCAGACGAAAGGACATCGTCAAGATCAACCTTGGTCTTCGCGTCGCCAACGAGCTGCTGAAGATCGCCATCGACGTTCTTGGCCTTCATCAACAGCGACAAGTACGGCGTGTCGGTGGACGGAACCAGCGAAGACGAAGAGGCGCCGGGGCGCGCACCGGGTATGCCGGCCACACCAGGAAGTTTACCCTGCTTGTAAAGCCGCAAACCATCCTGAATGCGAGACTGCAGTGAGATGAATGCTTGCTGGCGCTCGAGTTCGGGCTGCGCGTAGGGATGAACCAGGCCGGAGGATGGGGGCGGGGCGATAACGGCTGGAGGCTGCGGTTTCGGTTCTTCGCTCGCCGGCTTCGGAGTTGCCGGCGTCTTCACCTCACTGGCGTCGTACGGCTGCCCACAGCGGATGGCTGCCTCCTCGTGGCTCTTGAAGTCGCGTCGGTGCGCTATGCGGCAGTGGTTGATGAATCCCTGGATACTAAGGAAATTCTCTCTGTTACAGTCGAGGCATACAAGTTTCACAGTCTGCCCATCCGACTGCCGCTTCAAGACGCACGGGCCGTTTTTATCCTTGGCCGGGGGGTATCCGCTCATAAGGTTCTGCAGCTTCTGGCCAGCATTGCCACGAACGGGACGCTGCTTTCCAGCAGGCGGGCCATCTCCTAAGCTGTTCCTCGTTGTCCTTCCCTCGGTGGACGTCCGCGCGCTTCGGGCATCGTAGGGCGACTTCCACTCCGGCAGCATGCCGTCAAACATGGGATCGGGAATGAGCCATTTCGCGTAGTGCCGGGCGTAAGGACCGTCAACCACTCCGAAGGGTGGTGCCCACCTGGGGACTTCCTTGCCAGGCGCTCGGAGGGCTGGTCCCTTGCCGCTGCAGATATCCATCATTTGGTCGGGCGTCGGGGTGTTGATAGGGTAAGGGATGAGGTGGCACCGGCGCAACTGTTCCAGCGCAACTTGGCACTTGGCCAGCTCCTGGTCGATGAGCCTCAGCTCATCGTGCTTGTGCAGGATCTCGAGTCCAAAGTGATATTGTATCGTATCGCGCGCGCTGTCGAGGCTATCGTCGGGAAGATGCGACGGCGCCGGCCCATCCGCAGTGGGAGCGGGCGGCGGTGCGCTTACCGTAGGCTCGGAAGTTTGCGCCGGCTTAGGACGCTTGGCCGCGGGCGCGGGCGCATTTTGACAGGAATCCTCATCGCGTTCCCGCTTGAAGGTTTGGCGCGGTGCGCAGGCACCAGTTCCTGACGGCGCTATCGTCTGGGAGATTGGGTGCAAGACCTTTGGGAAATCGTGCAACATGGGACGATCGAGTTTGACGCTCTGTTCACCTCCCCTAGAGTCACTGCCCCAGAATCGGAACATGAGCATACTCTGGGAAAGTGGAAGGAGAGACACTCGTTGCCTGCTGGCGACAAGTTGCGACGGAAACCAGGTGTTGCAAGAGGCAAAAGTGGAAAAAGGTCGACTTTGTCGGGTTGCGCAGTAAGGACTGACGTAAGACGGAGTCGGGGCGAGAATTAGTCGGAAATGCTGCAGCCTAGTTGCGGAGCTCGGCGATTGGATGACGACGGGCCGGTCTGGTTGCGCGGCCAAAAAAAGAGGGGGTGGAGCGCGGTCGCGCCGGGAATGAGGTGGTTTTGGCCCCTCGGAACTCAAAAAGAAAGGGGGGATTTCTGCGGCAAACAAGGAAACAGTGCCGGTGCGACCGGTGCGCGCAGGCTGTTGACGGGCGATGGGAAGAGAAGAGAGGCGGGAAAGTAAAAAAAACCAAGAGCTACTGAAAGCCTCGATTAAAAAAGGAGCGATTAGTTATAAAAGAAAGCGCGAAAGAGTTCGGGCACGTCAAATGCCCGTTTCTTGCTTCGACGCTGGTAATTTTCGCCGTTGGGGGGGATGAAAAGGTGACTGGGAGAGGCGAGGAAAGAGGTGCGGAAGAAAGGGAAAGGAGAGGGAAGTTGATGGAAGGGGAGGCTCCGACAGGGAAGTGCATGGGCTGAGCCTGGGCGTCCAGTTCCGGGGGCAGACGGATGGCAGGGAAGGAACGAGTTGGAATGGGGTACAGGATACAAGGTGTGGTGGGGAGCCCGGGTGTGGGGCTATCACGGTACTCTGGTTGGTATTGGTACTTGACGAATGCACAGGCCGGCCCAAACGCCAGAAGCAGGTTCCGGAAATGTGGGTTATCTTTGCGCGCCGGAATCAGTTGCAGCTCGCCAGGCATGCCGGCTGCAGAATATCAAGGCATGCCTCGTACTCGTACAACAAGCGAACGTCGCCTTGATCGGGGTGCGAGGACGAGTATTACATGCTCTCTTGCTCTTTCTATCAGTACTCTTCCTTTGCTCTTAGCAAGACGTGTCATATCCGGTAGCCAACCTTAACCTAGCCGCAGACAGTGCCACCTGGTTTGAACGAGTACTCGTAAACTCGATGCTCCAGGGTTGTTCTTGCCTTTTTCTGGTTTATTTAGGAGCTAGTCATCCCTCGATCCTGCCATTAGTTAAAGAAATAACTTCCATATTGCACGAGGCAGGCAGAACTGGGTGCCTGTGGTCTTGAAGCAGGCAGGAGGGACCTCTACGGTCTGTTTATTTGTTAGGTTGCTTGAGCGTGGCGTCCTCGGGGTGGTCTGTGGCGGCGCACGCCTGAACCTTCCCTCCTCGTCCACATAGCATGCATGTATCGTTCCGCGCAGCAAACAACGAATTGTGCACGAAATAGCAATCCTGCCCAAATCTTACGAATATCCCAGACATGCTTTTTGTTTCGATATTCTAGGTTGGGGGGTTTCCCCTTCCTTTTAGGTCAAGAAGCTTCCCTGACTCGGCTATGACCGCAGACCACAGAGCATAATAACCAAGGTGACACTCTACCACAGAAGCAAGCGCGTCTTGGTTACTATCAGGCGCATGGGAGAGCGCCGCAAAATGATGCGATCCCAGAGAGAACATCGTGGCTTGGCCCGATATTAGCCTATCGGGACCCATTTGGCTTCATCCGTTGAGCCACTGCGCAGGGCTGCTCCCAGTTTAGGTTTGGGTGAATCATTTTCGATGCGCGTTCTTCATGCCCCCTGCCCCGGGCAGTAGGGTTCGCGAAACCCACCTGGTTCGCATCGACACAGCTCTCCGTATCTGACACCACCCTCCCAAAGGGCTTTGAAACCGTTTCTGCTAGCGAAGGATCTTTGGCCCACGCATGGGGCCTACGGCGGATAGGCTAGTTCTGTGAGGCACGTGTCTCGAGAATGCCTTGAGGCAACCGGACTGCGGAGGAGGAAGATTTCACCCCGTATGAAAGCGGCGTTCGCGACAGTCCATCTGTGCTCCATCATTCAACACCCCGCCACTCCCCCAGCCATACAGCATCATGGCATTCTTTCTCGTCAACAGCAGATGGCGCAGAGACCGCGGCCCTGGGCCCCGAATATGGGGTAGTAGAACGAGTTCCTGAGGGCCGTTGAGGCCTTATCATCCCGATCCTGTGCTGCGGTTGTTTTGGGAGCATTTGGGCAGTGAGCAGATTCCGGCGGGCTAACAACAATACGAGACGGCCCACACCATTCGAGCGGGCCGCGTACCAGTACTTCATAAAGCAGCGGCCGGTGGGGGGACGAGTCTCCACTTGACCTCACAGGCCGCCACTCCCCGTTAGGCCCCTGCACCTTCAAACACGATCTCCCCCTTATTATTGCGTGGTATTGAGCGGAGCATGCCTGATCCCTGCAAGTGGGCCTCGGAACGAAACAGATCGAAGGCAACTGCAGGAGCCTGCAGCTGTTCGGGCAACCTTGTCTGACCCCCTGCGACCGCATTCCAAGGTTGCGACGCACTCGGAACCTCCGAATGCAAGGAAAGTGCAGTTCAACCTGGGGGATTCGTCGGGCTTGCGGGGAACAAGCCTCACTGGCGTCTCTCCCCAGGACGCCCGACTGGGGCCGAATGACCACACCGGAAGGGAGAAGGATGGAAGCAATATTATTCGCGAGCCCCATCATCATCTCTCGAGCTTGGATGTTGGGTGGGACCGGCGCCCAATCAAGGCGACTGCGGTACTTGGTACATGCTCCCATGCGACATGGGACGCACTGGCCACCCTCAGTGGCCCACACCACCCCGGCCGCTTTCAACCCCGGAAGGTTTACGGCTGACGCCCCCAAGAAACGCCAAGCCAATCAGGCATTGGCCCACCGCGGGACGACGCGGCGACGTCTCGTCTCTCAGTATCTTGAATCACTGATCCAGCCATCGAGCCTGTTGCGGGGACGAGAGACACGGCTGGACATGCTCGATACTTTGCCGCCCCGCCTGCCCAAGACGTGTCTAAGACGCGTTCGCCCAGAGGCCCTCTGGCAGCGGGAGGCAGAAAGGCGGGCTAAATCCAAAGGTCGCGGCCAAAAATAGAGGCGAGAGATGCGCCCAACTTTGAAACCGCGTTGCGCAATGTGATGCAAAGATCGCTTGTCTGTGGGCTGCTGCGAGCCATGATTTGCGCGTCCCGTCATGCGACATGCAAGAGCGAAAATCCACGCCCGAGGCAGTCTCCATGGTTATTGGAATCTTGTAATAATAGCGCTCTTGTCTTATTATTCCAGTTGTTGTCTCGGGTTGGTGCAACCTCGACGTGTGGTGTCTTATCGATAAGAGATGGGCCCCACTTTGCATCTTGGAGCTCGACGCCGCTGTCGAAAATTTGGGACGTCAAGTCACATTGAGATGACGACAACGGCGCCAACCACCAGCAGCTAACTCCCGCGCCCACGTCCCACGTCCCACCGCGGGACGCCCACTCCTTACCGCACTACCGCTCCGAGCGCGCCGACTAGGCAGCGGCCGGATACTACACGCGATGGGCGCAGCTGACAAGACGAGCTCCAAGAGGAGGAGGCCCGACGGCGCCAGCGCCGATGCGCGGCTACCAAAGAAGAGGAAATCGCCCGACGAAACGCGACCCCGGTCGCCTGACCAGCCGAAACCCGCCGACCTCGCGCCCAAGACGCTCGCCCTATCCGCGTTCCACGAGGCGACGCTCGCGGAGCTGCGGCCAAAGTACGACGTCCTCGTCGCCTCCGTTATCTCGTCGACAAAGGTGGGGAAGCGCGTTGAGCGGATACTGGGCCACCTGCGGCGGGCAAAAGCACAGACGGGTGGCGGGCAGGCTTCGGGGTCGACGCCTCTTGTGCTTTTGCACGCGCGGCCCTCCGAAACCTGCAAGCTGATTACTGTTGCGGAGAAAGCGAAGGGCATATTGGCGGGGGAGGGGCGGGTCGCGTACCAGTATAACCACCTCTTTGAGCTTCCACCTTGGCCTCTGGAGGTCACCGTTGTGGAGGAGACAGTTTTAGCGGGTGCTGAAGGGGACAGCGGGGAGGAGAGTGACGACGGCTTTGAGAAGCTGGAGATATATGACAGGGCGGCGAATCCGAAGGCGGAGGCGAAGCCAGCGAGATCGATGGGGATGTTCTTATCAGCAGACCCGGTGCCGGAGCTGAAAGGGAAAGGGGGGGTTACGGTGCAGACGGCGGGGACACTACCAGACGGGGATTGATGCGTTCGTGCGTGGACAAAGAGTGCTATCATCGCTTCGCACTCGCCGGTCAATGTGCTTGTTTTGCCTGCATAGGCGCGGGGCTGGAGTTGGGAGTTTCAAAAACATTCCGGGGGCATTGAGGATGCCAATTAGAGGGTCTTATAGCAAACGGTATCCGGCGGCATGCTTCTTGCCATGTGAAAATGGTGTGTATAATACATTTTATACCTGCGCTATATTCCAAGAGATTTACAAAATGCCTTGACCCTTCCCATCAATCCGCTTCCCACCCTCATGCGCTTTTCCAGTCTAGGATACAACGATATAACCTCGCTCAACCGCAGCCCACCCCCATCCTCCCACCCAATTGCCGCATGGCCGCCCTTCACTTCCCGCCGTCCCTCGCCGAGTACACAATCCTCAGGACAAAGTTCACAACCACCGCACCGAGAAGCATGACCGCCAGGATCGTCGGCCCGAACCTGTCGTCGAACCCGGCCTGGCCCCTCGCGCGTATGCTCTTCGCCCTCCAGTGGTATGTCACCAGCGCGTACAGCAGCGTGAAGACCGACACGCCGGTGAAGAAGAAGGCCGAGATGAAGGCCGGGCGGTCGCCAAAGTTGAGCATGCCCAGCGAGAGGGCGCCGAGGACGACGGTGAAGTTGAGCCAGGAGAGGAAGGTGCGCTCGTTCGCGAAGAAGACTTTGGGCTCGACGCGGGTGGGGAGGGCGATGCGCTTGCCTGCGGGCTTTTGTTAGTTTTCGGGATTATGGCAGGTCGAGAGGGGGATGGAAAAACGTGCCCTGTGACGTTTGGAGGAGAGGCTGGCTAGACATTTCGGCGGTGGTTTGAGATTGCGTATGTTGTGTGACGAGGCGGCGGAGTCGAGGGAGTCGAGGTGAGAGGAAAGTAGAGCCGTCGAGGCGTCGGGGTCAATTCGTCGCTGGAGGAGTCCGGTGGCAAGAAACGGATGCTCCTCGTCAATAGAGATTCGGGTGGAGTGGGAGTATATGCTATTCCAGAATACGCATATTAGTGTCGAGTTTGAAGAATCGTACTGTCTCTCGAGGGAGAAGCTTTTGACGTCGATGCGATCTCAGACCCCGCCGTCGACTTCTTCCAGCGGAGCTCGGGGTGTTCGACAGCTTGGAGCACGTGCGGATTGGCGGACGGTGGTTGGCCAGCAGCTCGAACATGCAGGGGCGTGAGCTCAGCGAAGGAGCTTCGCCATCGCCGGACGTGGGCAGATGGTCACGTGTTATGTTCCGCCACAGACGTTGCCAGCCGTCAGAGGGAGGCCCGTGCCACAGCCGCACCTGCACGCGACCAGGATGGGGAATCCAAACAATGGGCTGGTGGACGGGGAAACAAGGCAGCGTGTTTCGTGACAAGCCGCCGAAACAAAACATCCGTCCCGGCAGAGAACAACCGCGATCCGTCTTCCACATTGGGTATTGAGCTCGGACAAAAGGCCGCCAGCATAATTCGTTTTTCCCACACCCTCCTAATTGCCACCCTTCCGAGTCATTGTTGCATTGCGTCTACCGCATCCACAACCTCACCGCGTCCAGCACGATGTCGACTCCTGTGAGAAAGACCCCTATTATTGACGCCCCGTTGCGCCCCCCACCGCTCTGGGGATAGCGGTTGTTCCGGCCAATGTCGGATCTTGGCTAACGAGACAATATACCAGCCCGTCCCCGTCAACCGCCTGAAGCAGATCGCCAATGATGTTCGTGCCATGCCCTTTAACCCCGTCTCGAGCGACGCCCCACGATGGATCCCCGGGTTGCGATATCCGCGGGCCGGACAGTGCTATATCGCCCGTTCTATGGTAGAACCGCTCGACTAACATCTCCCAGGCGTGCGAAAGCGCCCTTGGCTCTGCAGAGTTCTACGACCACGCCAAGACGGAGCAGTGGAACTCAAGCATAATCGTCAGTCGCCCTCCCAAAGCCCACCGCCCTACCAGATCCAGCAGCTACGAGGTTCTCGCGAACAATGAGCTAACCCCGGGCAGAACTCCATCCTCAAGGCTGTAATCTCAGAATCCACCCCCAAAGACACGACGCCCACCCACAAGTTCGCCGTCAACTCCACCATCGTCCAGCACCTCGTTCCCACCTCCCACCTCAACAAGTCCAAGGGCACCTCGCCCTCGCCCGACTCGGAGGGCGTGCCTGTGAAGTCCGAAGGCGCTCCGGTCTCGACGGACGGCAAGCCGCACGTCGGCAGGCGGGGCATGCACTCCGCCACGGGAGCCTATTGGGACGAGAAGAGGGACGGCATGTGGAGCTTCAAATACGACGGCGGGGAGGGCAAGGGGATGGATGTTGTTATCAGCTTGATTTGGATTGGGATCTAGGTGTTGGAAGGGGCTAATGGTTGGGGATATATGAGTTCCCGGGAGGCCCTGTGGGCCCTCAGCGTATGTATGCTAGTTTCGGGGTCTCGTGCTGTGGGATACGCATACGACTTCAGAATGTCTATAATGGGATATGATGGCGTTGCTTTCAAGCGGATCCGTTGGTCGTATTCCGGGGACAACACATGCATCCAGCAAATGTTCTGCCAGGCTGGGCCAAGACTGCGTTGAACTCGGGACTGTGGTATGAAGAGGGACGGGTATTCTATTCTTTCTGTGCCCGGAATCCGGCTATACCATTTATGTTGTTGTAAACGCTGCCAAACCATTCTACCCTGCGCCTACCAAGTACGCCATCCCAAACGCCTAACCAAAATGCAAAGACTCGCCCCGTCATGTCAATCTAAACTCCCCGCTAACACCCTCAAACGCCGTAATGTCCCCTGCAACAGCCTTGGAATCCCCAGAATACCGAATCCTGTAAACCCCACCTTCTTCCTGCACCTTACTCCCCGCCTCCCCAAGTTCCGTCTCCCAAACAATCTCCACCTCGCTCGTCCCCAACACCTCATTCGTTCTCCGCCAGTTGAATACGAGGCCCCAGTCCGAATCGTCCCTGACGACTTCCCAGCGCTGGTCAACCTTCTTCTCCACGGCAGCGTAGGTACCTTCGAGGCGGAGGTTGTTCCGCGGGTTGGCGCCCACGAAGGTGGCGCTTACTGCGGCTCCGCGAGAGTAAGTTGGCCGGACGTCACGGAGGACGGCACCGAATTTCTTAAATAGGGGCGGGTTGTCCATTATCACCCCGGGGATGAAGGACATGGATGTATTAGAGTTGTCAGGCGGGTAGGGCTGATCAGCTAGATGTGAGCTGTTGGTGGCAGAGCCGGAAGAGAGGAAGGGGAGAAAGTCCACTGTGCGGTTGATATAGGCGGCGAGCGTATGTGGGCCGTAGAGCGTCGAGGCGCCTTCGTATCGTTGGATACTACGAGACGGACCATGTCAGTAAAGAAAAGCCAAGTCAGGAGGTCCCTACATTGAGAGCATACCCATATTCTTCCCGGGTGGCGATGTAATGGGTGTAGCTGTTCGCTGGTCCACCGAGGACCACCAGAGGCTCCGTTGACCCCAGATCCGAGAACAAGGTCTTGGCCTCGTTCTTGACAGCGTCTTTCCAGCGGCGCCCCGCCATTGTCGTTGCCTCGCCGGGGCTCACGACGATGACCAACTGGCCCACCCTGAACGCCTGAATGTCGACGATATTCGGCGTCCATTCATACGGCTTGTGCATTTCGCCGACATCGAGGAGGACCGGCTTCGGATATTGGCATGCTGTTTGCTCCTCGGAAGGATCCTTTATGAACCGAGACACAACATTCCACACCGGCGACGACGACGAATTCGAGCCATGCTGTGTGAAATCAAAGGCACCCGGCCCATCTGTTGTTCCCGCAGCGAACGAATACCCCAGCGCTGCGGGGCATGTCTGCACCTCGGACCCGTTGGGAAGAACAAATGAGGAGAAGGACATGTCGTGAAACACGTGGAATGCCTTCACCGCCCCTCCGCTAACAGGCGTCGCCCGTTCATCCATCTCGTGAAGTAGTTTGTTTGCCGCGGAGAACTGGCGTTTCCCTATCTCGTAACAGGACGAGGCGCCGTTATCCTTCTTCCGGAAGTGTGGCCCTCGGGCGTGGCACTGCTGGCTCCTACCGTTGGAACAGGTGCTATTCTCGAGGCTGCACATCTCACCGCTCCCGTCCTCACACCAGGCGCCAAGTACGTTGGGGCTCACATCACCCACGTTGGCCTGCGAGAATCCGGCGACGAAATCATCAGCTGAATTGTCGAGGCGCCGCACTTCCTTTTCCAACATGTCCGCCGCGACACCCTTGTTATCCCCTGATATCAGGGTATTGTTGCCCAGAATGGACGTTCCATGCGTGGGAAACCAGGTTAATACGCCGACGTCCTTCCCGTCTGATGCGCGCCGGAACCTGAGCAGGGTCATGTCCTTCTCGACAGTCCCGTCATCGGTGACGCTGACGTTATAGCGTTTTCTCTCCTCCTCTGGGTTCGCGAGAAAAGCGTAGAGACTTCTGTTGATGTTGGCACCGAAGACCTTGGTTGTCCCAACGCTGAGATGGCCACGAGTCACACTTTCATGAGCACGTTGTATTGACAGAAGGGCGCCTTCCACAATGGCCTCATAGCTCTGCCTATGAAAGCCCTTGCTGGTTATTTGCGGGAGGAGGTAGTTCAGCCATGCCCCTGGCCCCGAGTGCGAGTGCGTTGCCGTCACCGCAATGTTGTGCTTCCCGTACACGGAATAGTCTTGCCCGAGTTGAGACAAGCCGGACAAAATACCGTAACGGACGGCGGTGTCTCCGGATTGCGTGTCGAGGACGAGGTAGACGAACCTATCCTCCGGGTGGTGGATGCTCCCGACGATGAATGCGCGAGAGTAAAGGCGTTGACGCAGACCGGTGCCAACTTGGTTAGGATCCGCATATCCCATCATATTGATTTCCACCACGGGCCCGGTGATGTCGGCCTTGCCGGCG
This sequence comes from Sordariomycetes sp. S4602, assembly GCA_023628835.1. Lineage (NCBI taxonomy): Eukaryota > Fungi > Ascomycota > Sordariomycetes > Sordariomycetes sp. S4602. The sequence continues at coordinate 513,284 of JAMAJV010000019.1, read as the reverse complement.
CCAATGAGGTACAGGTCGTCATCCTGTTGTTCGTATGGCAGTGCATGGTCCTCGTTCGGAGCCCATGGGCGTTGGTGAGGCTGGTATAGACCCGGGAGGCCACATGAGAAGAATAGCCACGCGCTTAGCGTAAAGGAAAGTAGGACGAAGAGAAACAGCCAGCTTGTGCTTCTCGGGCGGGCCCATCTCCGAGATGGCCGGTCGCTGCCGCGCTTTTCTAGATCCGTTCGCGCCATGCTGAACAACCCATTGATAGAAACTGAGGTGTTGCAGGTGTGTCCGGTGACTCCGTATTCTAAGGTTGTTTATCAATCCGGCGCCCGGTGGTCTGCTCAGACATGATGACGTCGTCACCCCACGAGTACGTAACCTGACATGGCCCAATTAACTCAAGCCCAGGCATGACAACCATCCCCAAAACATAAGAAAAAGCCGCAGCAATTCAGACGAGTTGACAGCTACAATTATGTATTTCACAAAGCACTCATTGTTAGTAGGATCCCTGACATAATTTGAGATATCCGAAGAAGGCATGATGCGGCTGAAAGCTACTCCAAAGTAGGCGCAGCAGGAGAACCCCACTGGGCACCTGGAAGGAATGAAGGACCCTGTTGCACTTGACCAGCAAAGTACCACTACCTGTGCCGAGACACCTAATGCTACCCCGGACTCGGTATGAGTGCCCGCGGCAGATTTCGTCGAGTAGGCAATTCCACTCAATCCCTTCGCACGAAAGAACGGTGGCTATTCACGGCTTTGCATCTCCATCTGTACTCGCTCGCACGATTCACGACTCGGGATTAAGTCGGCCTTCGGATAATCTGGAATCCCACGAGCCGTTTGAGGATTCGGGGTGAAACGGCAAGCCTTTGCGTTTGTGCATGAACCGTACGGGGATTGAAATGTGGTTTGTCATCTCTCATGCATGTCGAGTTCGAACCAGGGGAAGAGTCCATGCAGGCCACAGATGTATGGAAAGCAGGAACGCTCGGGACGGGCTGTGGCAAGTGGGAAGCCGCGATGAAGACGCAATGCAGCACCCCTGTCGTGCAATACCCCGCCCCCACCTCAGATCGGCACCGGCAGGCAGGCCGTGATCGCAGCGGCGCTTTCTTTCTTTCGCGATCGGGCCAACAGGCCCTGCATTCTGGGGACTGAGGAAATGATTTGCGGGGGATCTCGCAATACTCGCCTGCTTTCGAAGCGGGCGGTTATCTGTGCCTTAGGCCACGCAGACTATGCGGGGAGATGCGGCGAGCAGGTGGTTCGCCAATCCCTATGGCGGGTTTGGTCCGTTATCAGATGGCGATAATTACTTATCGTGGAGCCGACGCGAACCTCGCCCGAGGATCCGACTCCGTTTATCGGTGTCCGAAATGCATGTGCTTCCAAAAATGGAAGCAACAACCAACGGTACAGCCAGACATGTGCCCTATACTTCGGGGTACTAGCCAGGGCACTTACGGCTTGTATGTATGTGAAAGGGGCCGAGCTTCGAACACCGAGGCCGAGAATCCCAGCTGTGTCGAATCGATTCAACCCGAAGGAAACCCGCCAAGGTGTGTCAGGGTCCTCGGCTCCACCTGATTTTCTTCGGGCTCCGCCACCCGCCGCCCTAAGCTGTGCACACTCGCCGCTCCGACAGGCGAGAACTTGCACAATATACCGGGTACTTAGGAGGTCTTACTCATATCCGTACTTCTGGACTTGGGGAGGAGGAGCACTCCCATCTGTGGTTTAATTCCGAGTCACCCGGCTCGAAGTAGGCAAAGTACTGGTGTGTACATGGCCGTAGCGTTAGACTCGCCGTAGCGTACTAAGTGGACGTGCTCCACGCTTTCCGTTTTCTTCCCGCTCGCGCCTCGTTAATAGTTTTTCTGCTCGGAACGGCGACTTCTTCGTCGACCCTTCCGCTCTTAGTTGCTCCTTCGGTGCTCCTTATATGTAACGGAGATACTATGCGAACGCGTTGTCTCTAGGATTACCTCCGGCTCCGAGACTTGAATTATAGCGCATCGCTACCCCCCGATCCGCCCTCGTCCCCGGTTCGCGCGTCATGCCATCGTCCGGTTATCAAACGTCAAACCCCGTATCCGTGGCCATTCTGAAGTGAACATACTTCAGCTTCTGCACTAGGGTCGTCTGGGTACCCTACACCTTCGAGGCCCTCCACCGAGCCATTCTCCCAGTTACTTTACTGTATATTCCATATACCGACGGTTCCGACTCCTTTTACCACGGACTTCTCTGCGCCAGCTCTTTGTGCCACGCTGCGAAGGACTGGCCTCTCGGGAGCTTGAGAGCAGTCAACGGCGGGCCAAAACCAACCCGGAACATACATTAGAGAGAGCTCCCAGCATATACCCCAACCTAGATGACTCTGTCCCGACCAGGTCATCCCGTTATGGCCCACCGCCAGCACGACCACCGGCCTGTACAGAACAGCGCCGTATTTTTGCCCGGAGGGAGCCAGTTCACCGCCGTTCCTCCTCCTTCGCCTCCGTCGCCGTCCGCACACCCCCCTTCCGCGGCCTACCTCTGCGACAGACTCGCAGGACTCGAACTTGATCGGTTGGGTCGCCGCTCAACCAAGCATGACAGGGAAGTGGCAGAGCATCAGGCGGTGACGGAGCAGAGACTGCATGATGGTTTGCATGTCATGAATACTGAGGCGATGGCGCTGAGACGTGTTTCGCGGCTATACGAGACCGACCCCGTTGCGCGGGATGGATTCTCCAGGGCCGTTGAAACCATCACCAGGCATAACGGTGAGAGGGGGAAGCTTGTTATAGTTGGAGTTGGAAAGTCGGGCTTAATAGGGAGGAAGCTGGCCGCGACGTTTAACAGCCTCGCAATACCCTCGGTGTTCCTTCACCCAACGGAGGCCTTGCACGGAGACCTGGGCACAGTCGGCCGGAGCGACACTTTCATGTTCATCACTTTCTCGGGGAAGACCCAGGAGCTTCTGGGCCTCATACCGCACCTCGACGCATCTCTACCCGTCATCCTCCTCACGGCACATACGCGACCGGATACTTGCGAGTTCATGCGGCTACGCCCCGACACAGTCCTCCTCCCGGCCCCCGTCCACGAAACCGAAACGGTGTCCTTCGGCGTCCCCGCACCGACGACTTCCACGACCGTTGCCCTGGCAGTTGGCGATGCCGTCGCTATCACGGCCGCCAAGGAGATACATGCCTGCGTCTCGCGTGTCTTCGCGAAGCATCACCCCGGCGGCGCCATTGGGGCCTCGCTCAGGCGGCCTGAGAAGCTCCGCGACGTCGTAACGCCGTGGCACGAAGTACCCCTTGTGGAGGCCCGAAATGGCACCATGGGGGCGGACATCCTCAGGGCGGGATACGCCTCCAAGTCGGGCTGGGTGCGCCTGGGGGATGGCTCCATCGCGTCACCGAGCCGGATACAGGGTCTGGCGAACGAGCAGCTGGGTGTGAGGGTGGGCCGTATATCGGGACTTTTCGTGGCACGCGACGACATGCTGTCTATATGCGGGAACACAAACCTAAGAAGGGCGATAGACTTTGTCGTTGGCAGCATGCAGCAGGCTTCCGACGGGTGTGAGGAGTATAGCTGTGATGAGCGAACGGTACTTGCAGTTCTCGACATGGGGGAGATCATCGGGGTGATGGAGGTTGGAGAGCTCCTCAGGTGGAGCGACGAAGCATAGAGCGGGCGAGACCATTTTGCATCTGTCATACCCTGCTCAGCCTGGTTGTTTATACCATAACCGCGTGGCATACCCATAGACGGCGGCCATTGTCTTTCTTCTCATTCTAATCTGGGCGGCATTTCCTTTTTCTGGTAGCACACATTCTTGGGTATTTGGATATTCCTGGCTTTTTAGCGCGTTCCACACCGGCGTTTAACCTCGTTTCTTGACGTATGGATACGGGAGGTCCTCCCGAATATACACTGCATTAGGGTGGGCGGTTTCTCACCCAGCTTTGTCAAATCCCAGCTGACAGTTTGGGGATGGCCTGGGCTGCTAATAACACATTAATAATGGACGGGTACGTCTCGCGGGCGCCGTTCTCGGAGGTCGAGGAAGTATCAAGCGTCTGTCCACGAACGGGGTCAAAGGTATTACCACCGCTAATTTACAGCCTGATAAGGAGACCGGGACATCTCGCCGCGGAGATGGAACTCCCCCGCACATCCCTCCAGGCTCTCGGGAAGATCTTGCCAGGCGCATGGAGCGATAAGCGTAGACAGGACGCTACTTTACTGTGCGAGATACAGAGAGCGGGATGACCAAAGATGACTAATTATAGAAACGGGTGCCTCTGATTGCTCGGACTGGGGAAGGAATTTCCAATCAGGCAAGTGGGAGAGTCTCTCTGGCGACTGCGCACCGGGATTTCTACCCCACCACCGGAAGCAAGACAGGCTTTATTAGAACTTCCATTCGCCACCCCGACTCAAGTCCACTACAAATCCTCCTCGATATTGTCCTAAGCGTCACCCCTACCACCATCCCAACCCTCCCGCGTCACCCTTTGGACTACAACTTCTTTCACGTTGGACCAGCGCGACCGACGGCGCAAACCCCGCCAAGATGGCCCCCGCCACCCTCATCCTCGACAACACCTCCGACTTCGCCGCGCCCGCAAAGGCACCCCAGCGGACCCTCCTCCTTGCGCCGCCCACCCTCGCCTCGGATGAGGCCCTCCTCAAGGTCGCCCTCGGCCCGCACGACCGCTCCACCTCTGACCTGCACATGCTCGACCGCCTCTCCGCCGGCCTCGTCGCGCTACCGCCCTCCACCTACGACCTCGTGCTCCTCCTCGCCGGCGCGGATGCCGAGACCGCCGGCCTGCTGAACCGGACTGTCATTGGGTCTGTGCACGACGCCCTGAAGCCGGGCGGCCGGATCGAGGGGGACGTGCTGAGCAATGTTGGCGAGAAGGAGTTCGTGCTGGCAGGGCTCGTGGGCTCGGGGAATGCGTTCTTGAGGCCGGATTATGGGGAGGTCGCGGTGCCGCTTAAGCTGCGGAGGAAGAAGAAGGAGGAGAAGGTCGAACCTCCCAAGGTTGAGGAGAAGAAGGTCCCCGCCGGTGTTGGGTTCGTGTCGTTGGATGACCTAGACGGGGACGACGACGAGTTGATCGACGAGACCACGCTTCTCAGCGAGGAGGATCTAAAGAAGCCGCTTAATATCCGTATGTGTCTCCCGGCCGTTCTTACCCATTTCTACACTGGTTCCCCCTTACAGATACGGAACCTCGACACTAACAATGTCCAGCTGCGGAATGTCTACCCAAGGTGGGCAAGCGGCGCCGCGCATGCAAGGACTGCACGTGCGGCCTCTCCACGCGCCTTGCGGCCGAGGAGGCGGGCCGCAAGGCTGACGCCGACGCGAAGCTGCGCGACGTGAAGCTGGGAACGAATGACCTTGCCGAGGTGGACTTTACAGTGCAGGGCAAGGTTGGGTCGTGCGGGAGCTGCGCGCTCGGTGATGCTTTCCGATGTGATGGGTGTCCTTACATAGGGCTACCGCCGTTCAAGCCTGGGGAGGAGGTGAGGATATTGAATGACGAGGTGCAGTTGTAGAGGCGTATAGATAATGCGTTGGATTGAAGGGATGGATTGCGGCGTAAGGATCTCTGGTGGGGGTAGTGGGCTGACGGCGGGGAAAACAACATGATATCACCTAAGGAGTCAAGAAGAGGATAAGGCAAAAGAGGATTGAGATGGACGTTTTAGGCATTAAGGAAGCCGTTCGTCTCTAATACGGAGTTATGTTCTGTCTCATTAGTGTTGTGCTTGTTGTGTTCTGGCTCGTCGAGTTGAAGTAGGCAGCACGGGGACTGATCTAGCAGCACAACAAGGCCATCCTAGAGAAACTCTCTGGACAGGCTATCCAGTCGTTTAGGTGGAGGTCGAACATCGTTGAGTTGGGGGCATTCCCACACAAAACAAAAAAGAGGAAGACTTCGTTCAACTGTACATCCGTAGATTTCATCCTCTCTCCATTCTAGGCCCCGAACTCTATGTATGTACACAAAACAAATGAGATACTCAGCGGAAACCGACCTGCACCCACTAAACGGACACCCCACGCCTATGTGGCACACAACCTGGCCCTTTTTGCCACGCAGTCGCCGAAGAAACGGACGACTCTGTTCCGCCCCAACCACTGCACCATCTTACTTGCGGTACCACATCCTCGTAATCTTGGTATTCCTCATCTTCCTCTGGAGCTGGAAAATGCCTATCATAACCCGTTAGCATAAGGTCATTTGTCTCGGGAGATCCTCAAGACAGGGCCCTATAACTCACCGTACATGAGCGCCTCGCTCGTGGGCGGGCACCCCGGAACGTAGACATCAACCGGCACAATCCGGTCGCATCCCCTCACGACGCTGTACGAGTAGTGGTAGTACCCGCCGCCGTTCGCGCAGCTCCCCATGCTGATGACCCAGCGCGGCTCGGGCATCTGGTCGTACACCTGGCGCAGGGCGGGCGCCATCTTGTTCGTCAGGGTGCCGGCGACGATCATCACGTCGGACTGACGTGGCGACGCACGGAAAATGATACCGAGACGGTCCTGGTCGTAGCGGGGGGTGGAGAGATGCATCATTTCGATGGCGCAGCACGCGAGACCGAAGGTCATGGGCCAGAGGGACGACTGGCGGGCCCAGTTCGTTATGATGTCGAGCGTGGTCCTGGAGGGGGGAGTGCGGGTTAGCTGGGGTGCCATTGGGGCTCAGGGTCGACGGGACACGAACAGCGCATATTGGACCACGCCCTTGGTGGGCTCCTGGCTGGGGAGCGGGACCTCCTTCCGCGGCTTCGCGAGCGACGAGCCGGCGCCGTGGGGGGTGAGCGAGCTCGCGTTCCGCGACTGCGGCACGGCGGCGGCGGGGAGGACGGAACGGAAGGGGACGAGCGACGTCGGCTTGGCTATTCACGTTCCCTCGTCAGCGCCTCATAATTCCAATCTTTCGATCCGCAATTGGCCAATTCCACAACTCCCTCCGCATCCTTCCTCTGCCACGCTCGCGGGAGGGCATTTCCGACACATACCGCGCAGGGCCACACGGGCCGTCCTCGTAGCCGATAGCATCGTTACAGTTCGCCGATGGTGATTTCCCGGCGGGTGGACGATGGCGGGGGGGTGGGTTGTCGAGGGGAGAGGGTCCGGTGGGTTGCGTGAAGGGGTGGCGAGGGATGGTGCTTGCGGGTTTTGGAAGTCGACGTCCTGAGTGCGAATTTGAGCGAGGTTATTACGGGGGTTGTGATTGGCTGCCGAGTTCAGGTGCTGGCGGTCCCGGTGGTCCGTGCGGGAAACTGGGTGCCGCCGAGAGCGAGCGACCAAGGGCGAGGACACGAAGGAGTACGACCTAGAGATGCTTCGGATGCGGAGGTTCTAGATCTGCACAGGACTTTAATTCTTGATCAGGGCCTTTACGAAGAAAAAAAGTACGATGAACACAAATCTCATGTTCTTCTAAGGGTGGGCCATGTTCATCTCGTGTCAGACATCATAACATCTAGTCTGCTCTCGCAAACGAAGCGAGCGCTCAAACACCAAGAGACGCAGTGTAGGAACCGGAATTTAGGAAACCCTACAAGCAAGCATTCCATGACGCCAAAATCTGCCGATAACTAGGCCACATTGCAATTTACACAGAGATCCGTTAGCATCATCATCTACAGCATCCGGCCATTCCATCACACCAATGTCACTTGGCGGTGGGCAACCTTCGCTTCCATCACATCTTTCAATCCTCATCCTCTACCACTTCCATGGCCTCGGCCTCTCCCGCAAAGCCCCCCTCGGCACCCTCCTCAGCTCCCTGGCCAGCCTCTTCCTCAAAACCCTCACCAGGCTCTTGCTCTTCAGTCAACGGCACCTTGCGCCAACGCTTAGCCTTCTCTGCCTCCTCATCCACCCCAAGATCCGTCATGCTGAACTCGGGAAGCACACGTTGCGGCCTACGCTTGATTGCCCCCTTTGCTCCGGCCGCCAGCCTGAGTTCCTTCTCCCTCAGACGATTCTCCTGCGTCTCGTCGAGCATTGTACCTTCGATGCAGAGGAAACTGTGGTCCCCACTGAGGCCAACGTCGTAGTTCTTGATGCGGAACCGGAGCTTGCCCTCCACCTTGTTCCCGTCCTCGTCGACCCAGTAGCCGAGGGGTGTGGCCGACGCTACCTCTTCCCCGTCCTCATTGCCGTCCAAATCCATGTTGAAATCCTCGTTGGCCAGGCCGTCCTCGGGCGCGGCGACCCAACTCCAGTTGGGCGGAAGGCGACTCGCCTCGATACTAGCGTTGAACTTGTCCCAACACACAACACCCACATGGCCTTGGTTCTGGAGTATGAGATCCCCTTCCATCCAGGATCCGCGCTTCGGGAGGAAGAGCTCGAGGTCGGCAATCAGCCAGCAGAAGCCGACGCCAAATTCGTTGACGCTGAGGAGCTTTACGGCTTCGTTGTCTTGCGTTGCGGCGCCTTTGCGGGTGGGGCGGTCGTTGAGGCAGACGTTACTGTGTCCGAGGAGGACGCCGCCCATGTCGCCGTCATAGCGGTGAAGCTTGGGTGTGAAGTGCTGTTCTATGGCCGCTGTTATCGGTTGATGCCAGCCTCGGGGCCAGAGGGGGACCCATCTCGCTACTTCTTGCATGATGACCGGCGGCGGCGCGCTCGATTTGGCCGTCTTCGACTTGGGTGTCCGCTTGGCAGATGGAGAGTCCGAATCTAATCTCTGCGAAGAGCGCGACTGGGACGGCGGGGGTGTAGCTTGAATCTCGCGCGACTTATCCTTCCGCTTCCTTGGTTTCGCTTCAGGAGTATCAGTTGTAGATATGGGGTGCTGTACCGCTGCTTCCTCGTCTTTATTTCCCTCCCTCTTCTTTTTCTTGGACCTTTTTGACTTCACTGGGCTCGCGTCTGCGTTTCCTAGATCAACACCATTGGTCTCAGGAATTGCTTCAGGAGACATTTCACTAGCCCCTGCATCGCGCTTCTTCGACTTTTTGGGCTTGGCCTCGTCGGCAGTAGGGGGGGGCGTGAGCCTGTCTGCATCCAGTGCGCTTGGAAGAGTGTCCGACTCGGGGCGATCTTTCTTGGACTTCTTGGACTTCTTCGATTTGTCGGGCGAGCCCTCCAACATATCGTCCGCGTTGCCAGCGTCGGTTTCGGGGGGGGGTTGGTCCTCGGTCTTGGACTTCTTCTTCTTCTTGTCCTTCTTTGGTTTCGTGGATTCGGTTGCGGCCGGGTCGGCATCAGCCTTCAGGCGCTTGTTGTCATGGGGGACCTCATCGTGCCTTGGGCTCGATTCCCGGACAAGCTCAGTCGACAATGAGTCCTTCTTTTGTTTCTTCTGTTTCCGTTTGGCAGCCTCCGGGTCCCCTTCTTGCCGCCGCTTCTTGGAAACCTTGGCCTCGAGCGAGGCCATGTCTATAAGCGATGGAGGTTCGTATGTGGAGCGTGCTTGAAGGTTGGGACTTCGATCAATTGGTGTCGGTAAAAGGTGGTGCTGAGAGGAAACTCTTTTTGTATGCTGGGGATCGCGTAGCCTTCAGGTCGTCTGCTTCGGGCTTCCCGCGTGCAGTCGTTCCTCGGAGCACAAAAATGACGGACGGTATCGCGAGGGAGCCTTGTTCCCGGGGAGAAAATGCGGCAGGAAAAGGGAAGCGGCGTTGCGAGAAAAAAAAAGTTCGGCGTGGGGCATGCACGAAGGTCTTGGGTGGGTCCTTGCGCGGGCGGGAGCTGTGACAGCGACGAGGTCTGATTGGCCAACACCCAACCACATCAACAAGGTGCTTGCAGGGGCGCCGTCAGTCACACTTGCTTCCTTCGGCATCTCCTGTCGCCATAATCGCACCCTTCTCGCCTTGCCTGGAAGCGTTGGTCGATATCTCGCATTTCTCGTCAATCCTCCCCTACCCATCCGCGATGTCGGTACTCATCGAAACGAGTTCTGGCGACATCGTCATCGATTTGCTTGTCGAATACGCCCCAAGGCTTTGCGAGAACTTCCTGAAGCTCTGTAAGGCGAAGTACTACAACTTCTCCCCAATTCATACGATCCAGAAGAACTTCTCTTTCCAAACGGGAGACCCCCTTGGGCCTCTGTCATCCGAATCTGATGGCGGGACGTCAATATGGGGTCTTACCTCCGGCGACCCTTCGAAGAAGGCGTTCCCTGCCCTCCTCCACCCGAAGCTCAAGCACGCCGAACTGGGAACCGTGAGCATGGCAACCGCGCCGCTACAGTCCGATCCCGACACGCGAGTCGCGGCTTCGCAGTTCATCATTACTCTTAGTGATGACACGGACTACCTGGACGGCAAGGCTGCCATATTCGGCAAGGTTGTGGAGGGCTTTGACATCCTCGACAAGATAAACAACGCTATTACCGACGACAAAGGCCACCCGCTTGTTGATATCCGCATCAACCATACCATAATTCTGGACGACCCTTACCCAGACCCCGCCGACTTCCGGGAGCCTAGCAGTTCCCCCCAGCCTTCCAAATCCCAGCTTGCAACGGTCCGCATTGCGGATGAGGCGGCACTTCGCGAGGCGGGCGACGTGGACGAGGAAGAGGCGGAGAAGCGCCGACGAGACCAAAATGCCAGGGCAAACGCTCTGACTCTGGAGTTGATGGGTGACCTGCCCTTTGCCGAGGTCAAGCCCCCTGAGAACGTTCTGTTCGTCTGCAAACTAAACCCTGTCACTACTGACGAGGACCTGGAGCTTATTTTCGGCCGCTTTGGAACCATCCTCAGCTGCGAGGTGATACGCGACAGGAAGACCGGGGACAGCCTCCAGTACGCCTTCATCGAATATGAGAACAAGGCCTCCTGCGAGGCCGCCTACGCGAAGATGCAAGATGTTCTGATCGACGATCGCCGTATTCATGTTGACTTCTCACAAAGCGTCAGCAAACTTAGCGAGTCCTGGAGGAAGGATGAGACCCAAAAGCGTCGAACTAACGCATCTCGGGGCGGATACGGCGGAGCCGCAGAGCTGGAAAGGAGAAGGCAATACCGCGATGAGTACAATGAGGACAGCAGTGATAGGTATGGCATGGTGTACGGCGAAGAGGACATGAAGCGACGGCATGATAGGGTTCCTCGCGGTAGGGAGGATGAGGATGGGGATCGGCGCCACGACGAAGCTCGCTCCCCAAGGAGACGGAGCAGGAGTCAAAGCCCATACCGGCAGCGAGATGATCGCCATTCGCGCACCGACCGCCGCGACCGAGAAACAAATCACAACAGGCACGATAGACACGACAGGAATCGGGACCGTGGCCGAGATCGTGGAAACCGCATGGACCGCGGACCTCCGCCAGATCGTTATGATAGACGAGAGCGGCGGTGATAAGGTCACCATCTACTTTGGCAACTCAGCATACAACCCCGGATACTAATAGCGTATTACCCCAATCGGTCGTATCTCTCCTCCTTATTGAGGCGCCTCTTCGCCGGCACGTTCTCTGTCCCCATTCGGGCATGACATGGCCGGACCTGCTCGAAGGCACCGGCCAATTCTCTGGCTACCTTGGACTTAGCGCTGGATTGTGCGATCTCGGAGTTTACCTAGCCATCGTCTATATGAGTCGAGCCCCTATCCTGGGCTGGTTCTCAGCCCCGCCTGCCAGCGAAAGCCATACCGGCTGGTCTAGACACGATACGGCAATATGAGTCCGCCTCTCACTCTCAATACCAGTGATCTATCATATTTTTACTTCCTGCCTGCGGCCCGCCATCTCCAAGCTGCCTGTGTTGCCGCATGTACTCCCACTGCTGTTCAACTAGACAAGGGAACCCGCCTTTCCAACGGTACTGCGGACTCAACTGGGCCCCCGCCCCAATTATCGACGATGGTGGCGAAGTGAATGCGGCTCGCTTCTCGCGCCCTCCAACTCTAGCTGTCGGTTTCAGGCATACGTTTCGTGTTACCTTCTCGGAAGGCATCCCTCATCGCAATATCCACCCACGACATACTCGCATCCCAGCCCCCTGCACGTGGTATGCATACATAACGGGAATAGTGGCTAGACGGACCGGCAAGGAAGGGATTGACGGGGGGGGGGGTCTTCGGGAGTACAGCATCGAAGTTACTTGAGCTACTTGGAAGCAAGTCTTGGACGGCAGACATTCAACAGGGTTTCAACGATGTGGCATGCAGGAAACCCTCCCCTCCCGGCGCAGTCCGTTGCGGGCGGCGGCAACACAATCTACAGCTAGCCGCACACTACCGACGACCAGCCAACCATTATGTTCGATCAACCATCGCCGACATCACCACCCTCCATGACCTACGTTGCCACCCGTTCAACCATTTCAAGGATTGCGGACGCCTGGACTCCGCAAGATGCGCGTCCACTCCAACGATTGGACATTACCCCGGGCGTCTTGTGTATGGCTGTCAATTCTCACATTCCTCCAGGATACCACACCTCACCTCACCTGCCTTTCGCCACGGGAGCCAAAAACTTCCCCCCCGCATACTCGCCCGTCGGTATACGCGGCACTCTGCTGGACGGCATTTCCCCGCGATGCCTCATCTGTTGGCTTCGTGGAACGGGTTTCTCGACATATGTCTTGCCCTTCGTCGAGACGTCCGCCCGTCTCAACCTTCCTCTTCTCTTTTTTCATTCTTCCTGTCTGGAAGCCGCCGCCGCCACGCTGCAAGGTCCCTTCGTCCTACCAAGCTCCCCCCAACTTATCTCCCCGTGGATGACGCAGCGTCCTCGCTCGGGTTATATTGATGTTCCCGGAGTCCCGGTTGACATAGCCGTGGAATGTTCCTCAGCCGTCGGTCGATTTCCTGACTTTGGCAGCAACTCAACTCGACTAGCCGCACGAATCCGGTAACTTAGCGACCTCGTTCCTACTTCCGCTTAGTTGGGGCCGACCCAGCTGCCCATCGGACGAACATATTCCATAGCGAGATATTAACACACTCTACATTTCTAAATCACAACCATCTACGATGGACCCTCGCAGTTTTCACTGCCCTGATTCACAAGCGGTGTAATTTCAACCCCCGCTCTTATTGGTGCGTTGTACTAAGCTGGTTGAGCTTGAGGCGGACTCTCTTTTGGTCGCACCGCAGATAACGCTTTCTCGTCTTGTGTGGATATCCGACTCGGGAATGCGCCAGGAGAGTGGCTTGTAGCTCGTGTGCTACCAACATGTCCAGACCCACGGCGAGCTGAGTTGAAAGGGTGAAGGGCCACTGGGACGGCAGCGGGAAGCCAATGTTTTGTGGGCCCTGGAATATGTGGAGGGATTTGAAACACGGCGGGCATGGGGAGGCGTCATGAGTTCTCCTCATGATACCTTTTCAATATACGGCCTCAGGGTGTGATCAGATGGCGGTGTCTGGGCGTCTCGCCTTGTCTGAGGTTTCCCTTCCCTCCTCTTCCAGAGAGCTACACGACCTTGGCTACACATGGACTTGGGTCTAAGCCGTTCCGGAAGCTAGCGAACGCATGATCCGTATGTCCTGAGCCAGCTCCCCACGCCAGAGTGGTATCGCCGTTGCACGCTCCAAACTCACGGGCAAGTTCGACTAGATGCCAACCTGAGGGATTATCATGCCTGCGAAAACGGCAAACGGGACACGACCTCCGCCAGCTGCCGCGTCCGGCGCAGAAGTATACTCTGGGCGAGATGCCACAGGCCTTTGGCTGACCGCTCCAATCATAATGGTCCGCGAAGTACGACGGCGCGGGTAGGCGCATATACCTTTGTCCCCTTCTCGAATATGTCACCCTCGATGAAAGGGCTGGGCGAGGCTCAAAGAGCAGCGAAAATTCTCCGCATACTTTCTCTGCCTGCTACATGTGCCCAAGCACCCGACACATCAGCCCGTCGCGAAGGGAACAAGAGGGAGAAGGTCACGTCGCACTGCGTTTGTGCCACCATATGGGGTGCTATCATCAATACGAGCTCTCTCGACTTTGGGCTGCGACAAGTCGTGCCCGCATATATGACGGTGGCGTATATATCGCAAGTACCGTCGCTTACTGTCTCGCATGATGGAAGGGCACGCCAGGGACCCTCGCGGACATGGCGCCCTCTGAGCTGACTTGAGAAGACAAGGGCTGCTGATCTAAGACCTGTCCCGAGCCCACAATGATAGACAGTACCGGGAACGATCTGCTGCTGTAGAGGCACTAATTGGCCATGAAATCGAGTTGCTCCACCGCCGACCTATCTGCATCTGATAATCGCCATCAAACGATCTTGGGGGGGCACTAGATGTCTGTCAGTTGTGGGCTGGGGAGTGTAGGGGAAATATCTACCAGCCGAACCGTCTGGTCCCGGAAGGCGAGTCCTGGACGCCTCGAGCTCGGATCCCCGGCATCTTCCGGGATCAAGTAGTGCCCATTCCCGCTAGTTCTTGAAATACGGGTGAGTGGTATGCGGACTGGTGGAGTGAGCATGAGGCCGGCCGGCGCAAAAGCTAGGCCCGGCGTTTCAAAGCTTCTATAACCGCACTATCTACACAGGCTCGTCTACAGGCTCGAACTTGGCATCCGGGAAGCAGATTCGATGGAGACAGGCACGGTGAGAGCGACGGAGAAGGGATCGGATAAGATGAAGACGTACTTTGGGGGTTCCGATATCTCTACCAGCTTCGAGCGGAACAGCCCGATATCCACACTGCCAACCTCTTTCTCAGCTACCGGGTGCCTTCTCGTCTGGGAGTATCCGGCAAGGGGGAGTGGGAGACAACGCAAGCCGGTGCCGTTCTCCTGCAACTGACCAACCGGATGCAGTAACCCCTGGCAGGTCTCTCTGCCACACGCCAACCCCGGGCGCTTGTGTCGCGTCGTTAATGGTCAACCGGAGCTTAGCTCAACTTTGATCCCGAAGAAGGGAGGGTAAGGCGTCTTCGGATGGCTGGTGCATGATGGGAAAGGTACTCGCAGGGAAGATGGAGGTCTTACAGCCTTGGTCTTCCCGTATTGGGGCATCTACGAAGGGTGGCTTGATCTCACAGATATGCCGTGGACGAATGTTCCAGGGGCTCAACACGACGTCGCCGCTCCTGCTTCCCGGCACATGTCAATTAGTGTCTAGGACTTCGCCGACTTGCGCTTAGCTCAAGGGCTACTTGGTGACCGCTCACTTCTGGAAGCGAACACTCTGCGGAGTTCCATATGGCTTATTCTAGGACAACGCCTACCAACAAGCCGGGCCACCCTTTAACTCGCGGGATTACGGTATGCTATTTAGACCAGGGAAGCTGAACTGAGTCAGGGCCAAACAGTGGATGGCTTCTCTAGCAGGTTTACCCGCCGTTTTTCGCATGATGCACCAAAGACGACCAGGCTGGGGGCGATTTGCAAGACTTTTCGTCCACCCCTGGTCTCCACGTATTCGAGCAGAAGACGAGGGTGACACAGGCCCCGTCCCGTGTGACACCACACTCGGCTACATCATTTCAGTTACATCCAGGGTTTTCCCCTTCCTGTCTCGTTCTGTCTGTTTGCAATGGCGAGGACGGAGTTAGTCGAGCTCGGCCAATGTGCCCAGTTTGCATCGAGGCGGCGGGGAAAGGGGCTATTGTCCCCACGCGCCACTGGCCTGGTGGGTTGTTGTTGTCTGCTTCAGCGCAATATGCGCAGTGTTTTCTCTGCGCATCGGAGAATTTCACCCTGCATCTGCTCCGTTTTCCGCAGCTGGCTGCATTGCAGCACTGGTTTCCAACACCGCATGGCCATGTCTCTTGTTGAGACCCTGCTACCTCGTAAACAGCAGATGCCAATCTGTGCAGATTGCAGCCGTATCCGAGCCATGTTTGCTGGCAAGAGTCCCCGGAGGGCTCCACAAAGCTCCCCTGACTTTCCGTTGGAAGCGGTCTCCCCGCTCCCAAGAGCCTCAAGTGAGTGGCTTTGCCTTCCCGTTGCAGAAGCACCCGCCATTCGGTAAAACGCGGAGAACTCGGTCACGATCCACCTGTCCCCCTACCACGGTGGCCACTGTCGGCATTGAGGCTGGGGACGCAGAAAGAGAGAAGAAGGCCTGGTTCCTCCGCAGGACTCAGGGTTGACGGGTCTGAGCAGTCGCGTGGCAGCCCCATTCCCTCCTCGTCCAACGGCGGGCCGCCGTTTCAACCTGCCCTTTTCCCAATCCTCTGCACGTCCGCGGCCGGTGGCACAATGTGGTCTCCTGTTGGATGGAGGATGAACATTGGAGAATAGTTAGCGAGGAATTCATCCATTCACCCCAGTAGTTGCTCTACTTTGCTGTTTCTGCACAATACATGGCGCTCAGCCAAGTGGGGATGGGAACAGGGTGGGTGCGAGTGGCAAAAGACAGGAGCGGCGTTCTGAGTTCCGGGATACGCAGGCTGTCTTTTCGAGGAGCGCGATATATGCCGGTGACGTTTGCCCTCTGCCCCCCCCGCGCGCTCACGCTGGCTCATCAGTTTGCCTCTGGGTGAGACGCTGGAGAAGGCTGTTCGGAGATACGATCCCTGTGCTGCCGCTTTCTTCCGGCCATCTGCTGCATTTCCGCCAGAGCTTAAAGAGCCCGTCGCTTCTCGGCTCTTCATTTGCATATGCTGGGCGAAAGCTTCCATTGCCAGGCCGGATTCGCTTCGTTTCCCAGACTCTGCGTCTAAGTTTGCTTGCTTGCCCACGTCGTCTTGCTGCCGCCGAGTTGACCAAACACGGCCGAATCTCTCGATTTGACAGCGGCACGCCGAAATGCAACTGGCTCAATGAGGAAATGCCCCCATCATCTCTAATGAGGGATCACAAGAGCCCGCCAGATCTCCCCGCTCATTTAAATCGCTCCCGCATTCGGTAGGTGAAGGGGAATCACGGGCAAGAGGCGGCCACGCCCCGGTTTTCTTCTCTCCGC
Source organism: Sordariomycetes sp. S4602 (assembly GCA_023628835.1). Lineage (NCBI taxonomy): Eukaryota > Fungi > Ascomycota > Sordariomycetes > Sordariomycetes sp. S4602. Next base: position 496,427 of record JAMAJV010000019.1, on the reverse strand, counting down.
GCAGATCTCTGGCTGAGCCGGATGCGTGGGTGGTACGAGCCGAGAGAGGCGGGCTCACACAAGGTAGATTGAACCGGGCCTGAGGGAGGAGGGGCGGCCGCAGCACGGCTCCTGGGGTCGTCGACGTGTGAGACCGACTATTGAGACCCGCTGGAGGGTCGAGGGCCACAAGATCATTCGCTCGCGCGGCCCACGGCGGCAAACAGAAAAAGGCGACCTTGATACCGCCTTCGACCCCCACGCCCAACGGCCCAGGGTCTCAGTGGTGGGTGGGCGGAGACGGGCCGGGAAACAGACTGGAGTCCCCGAGCTCGCTTCCTCACATCCGGACGTGGGGATGAAGATACGGGGTCCAGAATGTTACTCGTCAACTTTCACTGCCGACCCGGCTCGGCTTCCGGGCCCGGCCTCCCAGCATGCTACAGGACCACCTCCCGCCCCCCGGACCTCAGTGGGGACGACCTCGGGCATGTCGAAAGGGGGAGGGGGGGCAGGGTGGCAAGTAAGGCGGCCATTCAGTTTCCGGGAGTATAAGCGATCGTCGCTGGGCAAGATCAGATCCATGGCCCCCAAAAGAGAGGGCGTCCGGATTGGTCTGCCTATCGGCGGTTGCAGGAAGAGGCACACGCCCCCTCGCACAACGACTCTCCTTCTTCCCAATCCCTCTATACTGTACCCTCACAGCGAGCCATCGGTTCCTCAGAGTTGGACGGCAGCCCAAAGCCCGGTCTCTCCTGTATCCCTTTGTGTCCCTCTGCTGTGGAGCGGTGGCTCCGTTTGCTGCCACCTTTGGACGAACCTACTCTCGGCGGCCACATCATTCCGGGCTCTGCATGACGCTACAGATACGAAGAGGAAGAGAAAAACGCCGGCCCGAGGGAGGCGGAGACACGCGTTGATTTGTTCCCGGGGCGAACAAGAAACAGCAGGGGCCACATGCAAAGACGGGGATCGGAGGCCGCGTTCTAGATAGATGAAGACCGGGCTTGCTCCCAGAGATGCAATATTACGCAGGTGCAAGGTATGTCATGCATTCAGGCATCGCAAATCGCTGCACGCTCCCGGCCGCTGAGAAACGGGCGAGGGAGGAGGAGGACGCGCCGTCGACTCCGTGGTGGACTTCAACAACTGACAGGGCGTTGTGAGCAGTCGCACAAGGTCAAGACACAGGACTTACCCTGATAGATTTGGTCCCCGGGAGGCGGGGTCAAGGCCGTCTCGACATGATGCCTTGGAGGAGTCAGTCGTGGGCGGGCCGCTGGTGGGCGTTGCAGATGCCGGACGGACGTGGGAGTACAAGAGTACTGGAGGAGAGCGAGCCTCCAGGGGGTGCCTCTAGGCTACCAAGAGGCTTGGTGTGAGCGAAGCGAAGCAAATGATATAGGCAAACATCAGGCTTGACATGATGGCTTGGGGGAGGGGATATGGCCTTCCGGGGGGCCGAGTGACCTCCGTGGACAAGAGAACGGGGGTACAGAGCGAGAGTCAGAGGGAGAAACTCCCCCCATCTTCGTCTCCGGGTCGTAGGGGGAAAGTATAACAATCTGGCAGCTGCAAACCCTTGAGCCTCCCATCTTCTTTCCGGTTTCCATCGCCTTTCATTCTTAGTCCGCCCTTGCCCTTACATCAAACCAACTGGGCTCTCTGCTCGTCCAGCCGAAAAGAGATCGCTTCTTCGACATTGTCGACAAGCAAGGCCGACTGGATTCCAGATCCTGAACCGTCGGCTCACCCACAGCCGTGGGCACCCATCTCTCGAGGCCGAGGTGTACGAATACGGCTACCCTTGGTGAATCTCTCCCAGAGCTTTCCTCGTCCTCTTCGCCTACGCACCGACATTGGACCCACGCCACCGGGAAGCACTGGCACTCCCTCCGGGAGATAGGAACCGAGCTTGGCAACTCGGGTCCGGCAGAGCTGACGAGACTGTGAGCTGGGCACATGCCTGCGCCGTCCCACAAGGGAGAATCAGAATCTCACTCGAGTGGGGAGAGGTAAAATCAGGGCCGATTTCGATCCCAGACTCCAGGAACCGCCAAAGCGGGGTCTCAAATCTGCGGTGGGAGACTTCCTTCTGGAACCCGTGGACCAGCAGCGGACGCCTACATCCGGAAGGGCATCCGTCGAGCCGCGGAGCCTTTCCACACCCACTACCCTCGCTTCTTCTCGGCTGGGGGCTCCCGTGTCCCGCGGCCTTCAAACGGGGAGGCCCATTCGAAGGAAACAGAACCTGGGGGGCTGAGACCAACATATACATCGGGCTGCTTCTCTGCACTCCTAGACCCGTTGTTGGCTATCTTCATTGGAGGCACGGAGCCAGCCTCGCTACAACCTGCTCTTACCGTTTGCAGTATCCACACCAACACCTCTGACGAAGTCATTCCGCAGCCGCCGGTGGCCCTGAGTAAGAAGACCTAATAATACGCCGTGACCTCTCCATTGGTCAACTCGTTCGCCTGTCTCAATCGTTTGCATTCCCCGTGGTGGACCTCGATTCGAGCTGACGGCCCTTCAATATATCCCTCGAGGATCAAAGTAAGTTGGAAACCCTCCCCGAATTGCCTTTTCGCTTCACCCCCGGGACTAGTATCCTAGTCTCCGTCCATGTCGGAAGCACACTCACCCCTGACCCCTTCCCATCTCCTCTTCGCCCCACACACAACAGTCCTGTCCACACAGCAGCAACTCCAGCCGAGGCCCTCGACTGACACTCGCACTTATAAAGCCTACCCCGGTCCGCTCGTCCACACTCACCATGACGCTCCAGGCCTACGACAGACGACTCAGTCGCAGTGGCTACCTCCCCTACCACTACATGGACCGGCGACCCATCCCGTCGCAGGAGCCCGCGCCCCCGTACCCCGGACGGACACCAATCATGACTGAACGCGAGCCCGACAGCGAGGCTAACCCCCCGAGGAAGCGGATTGCAGTTGCTGTAAGTCCATCTTTGCTTTTGCCCGGGTGTGGCGTCTTTAGATCTTCTCCTCGGGGGTCTCTTTGTTCCGGGGGGTCGCTGTGGGGAAACAAACGGGGGCAGAGAGGGGAATGAGTCGATTCGCAACAGTTCGGCAGGGTGCTTTCGAAAATACTGACTCTGGAAGTGCATGCGGTGCAGGAAACGAAAGATCCGGTGCAGCGGCGACCCTGGGAACGGTGCGCCCTGCAACAACTGCAAAAACGCCGGCGCAGATATGTGCCGCTTCCTCCGTGTAAGTCATCTCCCCGCCCCCCCCAGGAGCCCAGTTGCCAGTTCCCGCTTTCCTGACACCGCACAGGTCTCGTCGGAAGAGACGCGCCTTCGTAATGAGTCGAACGAGTTCACCTACGACCTCGGTTCCGCCCGCGCGTACTCAACACGCGGGACGGCGCCGCCCTTGGGTGCCGTCGGGGCCCAGTATTCCCCTGAGGGCGTCCAGGCCGTGGCTCCGAACGAAATGCTGCCGTACCGGAGCAGCGGGTCGGCCTACAACTACGCCGCGAAAGGGTACTATGGCCCGGTAACGTGGTCACCTCATGGGTATGAGGACGGGGTGGACTACGGGCTACAGTAGGTTTTCCCTTGGTCTCCCAAGCGCTACCGCTTATATCTACGTGCCCCTTTTCACTGGGCACCTTTTTGGAATCGTCACTCACTGTAGTGTAGAGCTCTGAGCACGCCGACAAAATACGAGAACGGCACCAACCCAGCGCTCTACCTCAACTTGGAGCCCTCCTACGCCTACCCAGCCACGTCGACCACGAACCTCGTGCGACCGGCGCCTCCGATCTCCTCTAGCGAGCTCCCCAACTTCTCGCTCTCCAACGTCGCGGCCTCGCTCCCACCACAGACCCACTCCCCCGGTAAGGAACGCGTCCTTCCCAGCCCGGCCCGTGCCCCTCCCAGCTCGGGACCCTACCGTGAAGGGGCGTACCAGGCCAAGGTGTCCTCCAGCGCCCACGGATCCCCCTCAATCAGCTCCATCGCCGAGGTGCCCTACATGCCCTACGAGGGCTACGCCTCGTCCGCCACCCTGCCCTCGCAGAGCTCGTCCCGCACGGAGTCGTACTCTTCCTCCTCGACAAGGACATCAGAAGTCTGCGCGTCATCTAGGGCGGTGGACCCCTACGTGGCTTCGGATTCCATCTTCTCGCCCGCCGAGACGAGCCTGCGATCGCAGGGGTCCGCGACAGAGCTGTCGTACCGATACACGGACTCGCACCGGGACCCGGGGGGCGGGGCGGGCCAGCTGGCGAACGGGCATGTGTACACGTCGCTGCCGCCGCTGACGGGGGGCTACCTTCTGGGTGAGGTCGAGGAGAGGCGGGTCGCGGGTGTGCCGGGTGTGAATGCTGTTTGAGTGAGCCCTTTCCTCTCATCCTCTACCTCGTCAGCCCCTATAAGCCGGGCGCCCACTGCAGCATGGAGCTTTCCGGACAGAGGCTAACACTTGACAGGCCATTTTTAGTTACTTTGTTCTATTAGTTCTCTTTGTCCTCCTCTTGTTTCTGAGGGGATGCTAGTGAAGAAAAAAGAAAATTGTGCCAATGGGGGTGGATTTGTACAGCCTGGGGGAGGGAAGAAGGCTTTCGAGAACGGCTACCACACGGATCTTTGCTTGCAGTTGTTATTTTCTTCTTTTTTCTGGTTTTACCCTGTTACCTCTTACATTGCGGATTTCTTGGTCTCCCTTGTGCTTCGTCCCCCTATTCGAGCTCCTCGCCCGGTTCCGTTCTCGACGTCTGTTCCTCGCTCTCCCCGTCCAGGAACGGGGAATAGGGGCAAAGGGAGACAGGGGCGCACGGCATGAGTTTCCAAAGGCTGTACCACCCCGACTTCAGCCCACGAAGCGCCACCTGCGTGTCCCTATAAACTCGAGACACCGGTGGCGGGGGAAGGTCATCCCATAACTCGGCAGCCGGAGGCGCAGTGGTGCTCCTTCGCACAGCGTCCACCGCCCTAACTGGCCGTCTTACGAGCTGCAAACGCCGCACGTCGAGGGGGAGGGTGGGCTCAGCTAGGAACAAGGGGGGGGAGCACAAAGAGGGAGGAGCTGGTGTGTATCCATTATGTTTTTCCTTCCTGCATCGCGTGTACCACAAAAGTTACCGTCCCTACCGCCTCCACATCGCCAGCATTTCTGGCCCTGGCAGCAAGGTCTCTGTCTTTCCTCGCTTTCTAGTCGGCTTTTGAATCTGAAGTGTCTAATTGCCCATTTCTCTTGCATGTACAGCCTCGGATGTTGTCGGGCTATCAGAAAAACGAAAACCCCCTCTTTCCGTGTGTTTGGGCGTTGATATCGTCAGGGGAGGACGAGGAGAGGGGGGAGGCGAGGAAGATCTGTTTCCGGGAGGCCCCTTGAGAGGCTCCTTCATAATATCAAAGTGGAGGGTTGGGAATAAAGGACCCATTCCTCCGTGCGTTGAAGTAAGCTATGATCAATTGATCATCCTTTGAGATTTTGAAACTTTCGTGTTCATTACTCTCCATCTGTCCGAGTACAATGTAGTCATGGCTCCTATTCCCGGACTTGGACACGGCTCCCCATCCACGTCTTACTCCACCTCGCAAAATGCCTTGAACGTCACAAATTCGTCGTCCTCACCACCCTCCGACTCGAGCACGAGCTCCGCCGTCGCGCCGACGAAGAACACATACCCCTCCTTCACGTCCTCGACCTTGCTCCCCACCGCGATCTTGCCCTTGCCGCCCGTGCAGATGATCACGCTCGGCCCCTCGATGGGCTCGAAGGTCGCCTTGGCGGCGTCGCCCTTCAGGGTCGTGCGGATGACGGCGAACTCGTCGATGGGCGGGTCGTATAGCGTGATGGCGCTGCCGGACGAGTAGCCCGCGCGGTTGAGCGTCGCGTAGGGGTACTCGGCGGGCACCATCTTCTGCTTCTCGATGGGCGCGAAGTTGTAGGTCAGCATGTCCACCAGGGTCTCGACGTCCTTGAACTTGGGCGTCAGGCCGGCGCGCACGACGTTGTCCGAGGCGGCCATGCACTCGACAATGTCGCCCGAGATGTAGGCGTGGATGTCGTCCGCGACGAGGAAGAGCGCCTCGCCGGGCTGCAGGTGCACGTAGTTGAGGAAGAACTGCACGAAGATGCCGAGGTCCCGGCCGTACTGGCTGTTGAGGCGCGTGACGAGCTCGGCCATGATGGTGCCGCTCGTGGAGTCCACGCCGCCGGCGGCGAACTCGGCGCCCTCGGACTGGGCCAGCTGGACGAGCTTGTCGGTCTCGGCGTCGACGGCGGACTGCTCAGAGGACATGAGGGACCCGAAAGCCTTCTGCAGGATCTTCTTGCTCGCGGTGATGGCGTCCTCGGAGGGCTCCTCGGGCTGGGCCTTGGCGTTCGCGACGAACTCGGCGGCGGTGTCCTCGCCGACGAGGGCCGTCAGGGGGGCCACGGTCTCGAGGAAGTGGGCGATCTCGGCCAGGGGCCGGAAGCCGCAGAAGCCCTCGAAGGGGGTGACGGCGATGGCCATCTCGGGCTTGTGGTTGTCATCGGGGTAGTTCTTGGGGTCGCGGGCGTGCAGCTTCTCGGCCAGAGACTTGTTGGGGTGGGCCTGGATGGAGAGGGCCTTGTTGATGGAGAGGATCTTGAAGAGGAAGGGGAGCTTGGCGCCGTACTTGGCGGAGACGGCCGAGGAGAGGAGGGCCTGGTTGTCCTGGAAGACGTCGAGCAGGGAGCGGTTGGTGGTGAGGTCCTTGGAGGGGTTCTTGGGGTGGGTGCCCATCCATAGCTGGCGGGTGTTAGCGGACGTGACCATGGCCACATGGAAGAGGAGGACGGCGGAGGGGGCGCACCTCGGCGTATGGCTGGTCAGCCTGGATCGAGAGGCCCTCGGTGGGCGTGGCGGCGGCGAAGCGGGCGGCGGCCGAGTCGTTGCCCTTCTTGCCCCAGTCGTAGGAGTTGACTCCGCACTGGAGCCGCATCAGAGGGACCTGCATTGTGGAAGGGAGGGAGAATCGACTCGATCTGGTGTGTCTGTGTGATGCAATTGGGGCCGTCTCTCGTCCTAACGGGAGACCTAGGCTGGCTGATGAATACGGGGAATGAATTCGAGTCTCACGAGAAGAGGAGAAGCCCCGGAAAGTTGGACAGAAGCGACGGGCTAATCAGGGGGCAGCTGTTTAACACGAACGGACGATCGCTGGCTGGCGGTGAGCGTGCGTCGACCTCATTGGAGATGGCGGGGGAGGGGCAGAACTGGAGGGGCAAAAACTGGAGCTGGCCGAGCTTCAGCGGTCGAGCTGCCAGGGTGACCATGAACACACCCATTGTATGGTGGGGCACATAGACGCAGGTGGTTGCAGCTGCGGCAACCGACCCGGGCTGGCACCTGAGTTGGATCATTGTCATGGCCGCGTCGCGACGAGCCGCATCAACCTCAGTCCAGCAGCGTCTGGCATATTATCATCTCATGTTGCGACGGCCTTGGGCCAACACCGAACAAGGCAACTCACTCCGCACACACAAGCCGCGCCCCAGAAGCGCCATGTGAATGGACCGCTGTGCCGCCCTACGACTACCATCACCCTCATTGTCGACGTGATCTTTCGCGGCCGCCATCTTCCCCGAGTCTAAGTGTCTCATACGACCTGCATCATACCATCTACCGTCTCAGCCCCAAATCTCGTGATAACTCTCCTTAGCTTGTGTCTTTTTAAAGTTAGACTGGGCCGCATTTCCATCATATCTTTCAAACCCACCCACGCTCTCTTTTCCTAACACCTCGTTCTCCCTCCGCCCATCGCTCCTGCGTCTCCTCACCATCGCCATCGCCATCGCCATCTACGAGACGTCTCTATCCCTATTTTCATCTCCTCACGGAAGGCGTGCGTGTTATAGAGGTAAGTGCGTTCGTATAACTTGAACGCTTTCTTTTCATCTCATCTGCCCCTTCGTTCTCACTGTTGTCGATTGCCTCTTCTGCATGAACCCCAACATTGCTGCCATCGTGTTATAGCTGCAGAATAACCCGGCTATCATTATCTATCAACTACACTTTTACATCGCTGTTCTATCGCCTTGCCCCGCAAACCTGCTTACCACCACCATGGCTGACAGAGAGCTGAAGAGGCTGCGACAGGATTTCACCGCCGATTTCATAACGCCCCGCTCGCGGCGTCATAATCCTAGAGACGGCGTGTCTGATAGCCAGTCCGCAGAAACTGCCCGGGTGTCTTGTAGCTCCCAGGCCCAGCAATCGGCATCTCGTGGTACCTCTTCCCAGACACCGCCTAACCCGGTCGACGCTAACGGATCCCCTCAAGCCTCGGATCGCTCAGGGTCTCAGAGCCTCGCTAGCTCTAGTTCCGAATCGGGGTCCAACTACTCGACCAGCGGTGCGGCTAGAACATCTCGGGAGGGAAAGCCGTCGCCGCGTCCTGGATCTTACGTTTAGGCACCATCTGCTCAGGTCGACGATAGCACATCTCCCCAGGCCGGTTCCAGAAGCACGCACAAGATGTCCCAGCGGAACCGCAGCGGCCGTGCTCCGAACAGGAACAACGGCGGCTCCCACGGTGAAGAGGTACAGTACTGGGAGACATTCAAGGAGAGGCTTCCTGACGCTCTCGTCGCGATAAACGAGGATGGGGAACGCCTTAAGAAGTTCCTCAAGATGGATGCGGAGGCCGCCGAGTATAAAAAGAAAGGCAAGGAACCGCCAGCCAGTTTACTAGCTGAAATGGAGGCCCAGGCCCGGAAGGGCGTCAAGTCTACTGAAGCCATCAAGCAGGAGATCACTTCGTTGGCCGATAGGCTTAAAGTCGTCCGCGCCGTGGTGCAGGGCCCCAAGGACCAGGACGGAGACGCCGGGTCTAGCCTGGGATCGGCAGCGCGCTCAGCGGCATCATCGCGCCCCACCAGGGACCGCGACCGCGATACAACGGCTTCCTCGTCGGTATATGACCTCGACGCCGCGGGAGAGTCCCCGGTGCGCAGCCCCGTCGGAGGCTCGTCCCGGCGATTCGACCGCTCGAGCAACCGGGACAGCATGCCGCCACACTCGGATAGCGCTGAACCTCCGGGCGGGACGTCGACGAGCGGCGGCTCGGCGCAAAACCAGATGAAGTCCAAGGTCACCTTCACCAAGGGCGAGGCCGTAGCCTTCCGCTCCAAGCAGGTCAACGCCAGCGAGCCGGTGGACTGGATACTTGGCGAGGTGGCAGCCGTGATTGGCGACGGTAAGACGCGGCGCTACAAGGTCATGGACATTGAGCCGGAAGACCAGAATAAGCAACGAGAGTTCCGCACATCGGCATCGAACATGATCCCCATCACGCCCGAGTCGCAGGCCGAAACCCTGCCGCCGTGGGAGGAGGGCAAGATTGTCCTGGCGCTTTATCCGAACACCACAACATTCTATCGGGCCGACGTTATGAGCACGGAGAATGGCAAGGTGAACCTCCGGTTCGAGGGGGAGAGCGACTGGGCGACGCTTCAAACGGTTGAGAGACGGTTTGTGGTGGAGTATAGGCCGTAGGGCTTGGGGCTGCTTTGGCGTTGGTGGGTGGGTGGTAAAGGGTGTTTACTGGGTTTTGGTTTCGGAGGTGTAGCCTGGGATAGAGCGAATACCAGTTGTTTCGAGTGCGCGTGGATGGTTATAGGGGCTGTTTGGGTCTACGACGCCTGCACGAACGGTGATGGGGCCGGAGATTCAGCTACAGAGGGTAACAAGCGAAGTCAAGATCCAGGAGAGGATCCCACCTCGAGGAACATGGAGATGGCAGCGGTACATCGGGTACCGGAGGAGGTAGTTCGCAGGACCTCCATGCTGGTGCCCGACTGAGAGCGGCATGACCTCATCCAAGGTCCTTTCTGTCTTGCGAGCTTCCGATTCATAGCATCAGCGTCCCCGCGGGGTAACCAAACAAGACTCGGACCCCCAAATCGTTCTCGAACCAGCCACGGGAGCAGGCATGCAAGCCACTTTGCGCCGATCGGACGGTAATAGTCCAACAGCGCGAATCTGAGGTGTGGGGAAGCAATAATGCCGTTTCATGCCGGGGCGGCGCTAGTGCCCTGTGCCTGGCAGCTCCAGGCCCTAGCGTAGCAACCCCCTGCAGCGTTGGCCCTGTGACACTGCTGCCTCCACTGAACACCTCGCGCTTTGGCCAGTAAATCACGACGGGGGTGCGGAACACACATCGCTCGACGGGGCCTCGGGCGGATTGCTGGATGTGGGGAGATTTCCCTCTGGTTCCGTCGAACCCCTGAAACTTGGCTGCCCGAGTAAACATCACGGTTTCCCTCCCGTTACCTCCAGTCTCTTGAAACGCAAAGGAGATCTTTTTTTCTCCCCCTGCAGGTGTTGCTGCACTACCACACAGACAAAACCGAAGAAGCCCGGGACCAAAAAAAAAATAGTTGGACCTCCGGCGCCGATTTTAATCTAATTTCCTCTTAATTCCCTTTCCCTCTTCGGACGAATCCACCACCACGGTTCTCTCACGGTTCTCTTTTCTGCTAGCGGCTTCTTGTTTCTCTTCTCTCGTTTCTCCGCAACGTACCAATTGATTGCGCTGGAGCCTTTTCCTTCTTTCCCCTGACCCTGTTTTCGACGCGCGCCCCGATACGACGATCTTGCGGCCCAAGCGGGAGCGGAAACACCACTCGGTTACTCGGTACGCGATAGCTTTCGAAGGACGCGACATCGAACGCCCGACACACGACTCGGCCCACGCTCTTTCTCCCGACCCCCGGAACCCATTCGAACAACCTATACCACCGTCGATTCCGTACACTCCGAATCTATATACCCCTCCGGATCTTTCGAAGGAAGAACTCGCACAACACCGTCACAATGGGCGGCCAGCTCTCCAAGATGATGGCCAAGATCTTCGGATCCAAGGAGATGCGGCTGCTGATGCTGGGGCTCGACGCCGCCGGCAAGACCACCATCCTGTACAAGCTCAAGCTGGGCCAGGACGTCACCACCATCCCGACGGTGGGGTTCAACGTCGAGACCGTGACCTACAAGAACGTCAAGTTCAACGTGTGGGACGTGGGCGGCCAGGATAAGATTCGGCCTCTGTGGAGGCATTACTTCAGCGGTGGGTAGCCCCAACCCCGAGCCTGCGCGGGAGTACATGGTTCTTTTACTCGAGAGGGGAGCCTTGGATGATCAAGATAAGATTGGGGGGCTAACGGCGCGGCATGCAGGAACCCAAGGACTCATCTTCGTCATCGACTCTTCCGACCGCGCGCGTATCAACGAGGCGAGGCAGGAGCTGCACAGGATCATCAACGACCGCGAGATGAAGGACAGCCTGCTCCTCGTCTTTGCCAACAAGCAGGATCTCCCAGACGGTGAGCCCCCACACATCCACCCCCCTCCCCCTTCTTTCCTTCCACGGCGCAAAGCTAACGCATGCTGCCCCCCGCCGCAGCCCTCAAACCCCACGAGGTCACCGAGGCCCTCCAACTCTCCAAGCTCAAGGACAAGGTCTGGTACGTCGTGCCCTCGTGCGCCACCACCGGCGAGGGCCTCGTCGAGGGGCTCGGCTGGCTGTCGACCAACGTCAAGGCGCCCATGCCGCCACCTAAGAAGTAGGCTCGGACGCTCTGAGGTGGGATTGACTGGAGAAGGCGTGCAGGAGATGAGATGAAAGTGCGAGGTGGTCGAGGATGGATCTGAGAGAGGTGGAGCACTGTATATGATTCCCCCATAATCTGTTCTTTTTTTCCTTAGCTTTATATCACATGCCTTTTTGCTTGTTTCGCAGAGGTCGTGCCGGGGCATGCTTAATGGGAGTGAGGGGTCGTGGTTTGTGAGACAGCTGGGGTTATAGCTACGCCATCAACGGAGATAGATTTCCTGCCCCGCGGCCTACATCGAGTCTCGTTTATCTTGGTCTAAGCAGATATGCCAGGTGCCAACCAGCCCTTCCCCACCTACGGGTGGATGCGGGGGTTGAGACATGGCGGAATCTCCGTGAGCAGAAACATGTGTTGAATGGGCCTTACCAAACCCCATGTACGAAATGATAGAATACAGAATGCTATTCCCTGATCCATAACGCCGCTGTACTCCCTCCGATGTGACTCTCCCAGTCTTACCCCTCCTTCATCCTCTTCCCCGGCCGCACAAGCGTATCGTCGGGCAGCCCACTCCGCTTCGTCCCCGGAAGACTGCTCGTCCGGATGTCGTTGTCGTCCTGCGAGATTCTCCGCCGCGGATACTCGTTCTTCAGCCCCTCGAAGCAGGATGCCACCAGCCGGTCCCCCGTGCTGAAGAATGGGTGCTCGAGCGCCTGTGCGGCCGTAAGGCGCTTCTCCGGATCGTACTCGAGAAGGGCCGCGAGCAGGTTGTAGCCCTCCGCCCCGAGGGAGGTGAGCGGCGAGCCGGACGACGGAAGCCCCGCTGCCGAGGTGGTTTGGCCCTGTGTTATAGTGCTGTAGTACCATTTCTCGAGGTTAGAGCTGCTCGCCGTGTGGTGGCTGTTGCGTCCGTTGTGGTGCGGGTGGTGGTGCGAGAGCGGGGGCTGGAGGGTGCGCAGCTGCATGTACTCGGGCATAGAGGCCAGCAGCGGCCACTTGTCCTTGGTCGGCATGCCCATGATGTCGACGATCTTCTGCATCTGGTTGCGCTGGAACGGCACCGTCTTCTTACTGTCCATCTTGGCCTCCTCCCCCTTGAAGATGGGTCGTAGGGAGAGTAGCTCGGCGAAGATGCAGCCGACGGCCCACATGTCGATGGCGGGCGTGTAGTGCTGGCTGCCTAGGATGAGCTCGGGCGCACGGTACCATATCGTGACGACGACCTTATCACCGCTGAAGAGAGAGTGGAGCGGCTTCTCGAAGCGACGGGCCAGCCCGAGATCGCCGACGCGGACCTGCCCCGCCGAGGTCACCATGATGTTGGCGGGCTTGAGGTCGCGGTGGAGCACCCAGTTGGTGTGCAGATACTGACAACCGTTGAGCAGCTGGAACATGATGCTCTTGACCATGCTGGGTGAGATGGGGTGGCGCGGCTGCTGGTTGTGGTGGTGGATGATCTGGAGCAGGTCGTGCTCGGCGAACTCGAAGATCATGAAGATGCACTTGTCCTCGAGCATGATCTCCACCAGCTTGATGACGTTGTCGTGGCGCAGCTCGGTGCAGAGCGACATCTCGCGGATGGCGCTCTGGGAGATGCCCGTGTACGAGATCTGCTCGCCCTCTTTATCGGGCTTGAACTTCTTTATGGCGAACTCTCCAGGCCGCCCATCGCGCGAGTGGGCCTTGTACACGCGGCCGTAGGTGCCGCTGCTAATGAAGCCGATGACCTTGTACTTGTCGGCCACGCGGGTCTTGGGCTGGTAGCTGATCTTGCCATGGCCGCGGTCGGCTGCGCCCGTTAGCCGCGGACTTGCAGCGGACGACGATCGCGGGTACGAACCCTCAAAGGCCACCTGGACGCTGTGCTTCAGGGTGTTGGACCGGCCGGGGGCAGATCCAGGGCCTGAGGACGGGGGGTTCGTGTGGACCATGGCGGCTCAGGGAGATGCTGTGAGCCAAGTGGTCCTGTTATGTGATGGGGATGGATGAAATGAGAGCAACGCGCATCGTCAAGTCTCAAGCAGGCGCATTGCGAATTAACACGATGAGAGGCGCCGCCGCAATGCAGTCTCGATGTCAGGATGAGCCGTTTGACCTGCCGGAAAACGCTCTAGGGGACAACTGAGAACGCCAATATGATGATAAGGATTACACAAGAAACACAGACACCAAACAGGATGACCAGCAGTTCTCAATGTCGATTATTGTTCCGTGGCGACCGGGCGAGAGAGGGAGCAACCTATACGATGGAGGGTCCCTTGCCCCTGCCACCCTGCCACCCTGCCACTCTGACCACCACCCTGAGACCATGACTAAGCAGGACCGCCGCACTGAGCTCCGACTGCTCGACCCCACCATGCAACGTCAACGCCGCTCGTTGACGACGACTCCGCCCGATCGACCTCATCCCCATATCTCCTCACGGGCACCGCAGCTCAGCGTCGGCCCTCCTCGAAGCTCATCCCAACGACAAGCCGCCACCTTTACCCCCCTTCTCCCATACCCCTCCCCTGACGATGACCGCTCCCATCGGTAAGCACGCCCACAATGCCCTCACAGCTTCCAAGGCAGAGAGAGTGGCCCCACTCCCCTCCCCCTTGCCTCCCGCAACGGGCGCAGCTGACCCTCGACAGTCCTCGACGGAGGCACCGGCTTCCTCAAGGTCGGCTACGCGGCGCAGAACTTCCCCGAGTTCCAGTACCCCTCCATCGTCGGCCGGCCGATCCTGCGGAGCGAGGAGCGCGGCGACAATGACATCGCCATCAAGGACATCATGTGCGGCGACGACGCCGCCGCCGCCCGGTCCATGCTGCAGGTCACCTACCCGATGGAGAACGGAATCGTCAAGAGGTGGGAGGACATGCAGCACCTGTGGGACTACACCTTCTTCGAGAAGATGCAGGTCGACCCGCGCGGCCGCAAGGTCCTGCTGACCGAGCCGCCCATGAACCCGCTAAAAAACAGGGAGCAGATGTGCGAGGTCATGTTCGAACGGTACGGGTTCGGCGGCGTCTATGTGGCCATCCAGGCGGTGCTGGCTCTGTATGCCCAGGGTAGGGCCTTCTTCCCCCAGACGACAGCGGTCAAGCTAATCTCGTCGCAGGCTTAAGCTCCGGTGTCGTTGTCGACTCGGGCGACGGCGTGACCCACATCGTCCCCGTCTACGAGTCGGTGGTCCTCAACCACCTCATCAAGAGGATCGACGTCGCTGGGCGCGACGTCACCAAGAACCTCATCGCCCTTCTCCTCCGCCGCGGCTACGCCCTCAACCGTACCGCCGACTTCGAGACCGTGCGCCAGATCAAGGAGAAGCTCTGCTACGTCTCCTACGACCTCGAGCTCGACAAGAGGCTTAGCGAGGACACGACGGTGCTGGTGGAGAGCTACACGCTGCCCGACGGCCGCGTGATCCGCGTCGGCAGCGAGCGCTTCGAGGCGCCCGAGTGCCTCTTCCAGCCGCACCTCGTCGACTGCGAGCAGAACGGCATGGCCGAGACGCTCTTTGATACGATCCAGGCCGCCGCCGTCGACGTGCGGCCCTACCTCTTCAAGGCCATCGTCCTGTCGGGAGGCAGCAGCATGTACCCGGGGCTGCCGTCCAGGCTGGAGAAGGAGCTGAAGCAGCTGTGGCTGACGCGCGTGCTGGGCGGGAACCCGGAGAGGCTGAGCAAGTTCAAGGTGCGGATAGAGGACCCGCCGCGCAGGCGGCACATGGTGTTCCTAGGTGGAGCGGTGCTGGCGAATATTATGGCCGATAAGGAGGACATGTGGGTCACGAAGCAGGAGTGGGAGGAGCAGGGGCCGCGGGTGCTGGAGAAGCTGGGTCCTAGGTGAGATGCGGCGGAGTAGCGTGGGAGTTCGTCCCTTGGTCTTGTCATGCTTCTACGGCTGTTGGTGTGGGGTGTTTATAGTAGAGCGGGCAATCAAATGGTATTTTTTCATGTTAGGGATGAGGAAGTCTTGAAGAAGAACTTTGTGACCAATATGATGAGGCGGGAGGTAGGACGGGGGTGGGCTATGGGTGCTAAGTCCACAAACCACTTTCAGTACGCTCCCTGTTGGCCGGTGCAAACACTGAGGGCCAAAGAAAAGAAGTCATTTCCTGATATGAAGGAGACACATGTACGCTGTCTGAAATTCTATACGTTGGAACGGTATATGCAAATCCGTGGCGCTCCACCCCGCGAAGCTATCTTTCCCTTCTCTAATGTCCACCACCCATCACAGGAACAAAGGGGTGTTTCTACTTCGAACTCCCCGTTGCATTGTCCGCCGGCAGCTTCGGCTCGGCAGCAATCTCGAACGTGACCTGGTCTCATTATCAGCGGCCGCCCATAAAAATAAACAAAGGGATACCCACAGGGCCATCATTGACCAGCGCAACCTCCATCATGGCCTGGAACTTGCCGTCCTTGACCCTTTCGGCGTCATATCCCGCCCTCACTTTCTGTAGGAAGTAGTCGTACAGGCGCTTCGCCTCGGGGCCCGGTGCCGCGCGGTGGAAGTCGGGCTTGTTCCCCTTGGAGGTCTTGGCGAGGAGGGTGAACTGCGAGACTGCAAAGGGCCCAGGGTGAGCGGTGGCCTCAGGGCGCATTGGTCTGTTTATACATACCGCAGAGGACCTCGCCCTCAATGTCGGCCACGTTCTTCTTCCACTGTACCACTCAATTAGCCACGGCGGCCGCATAAGCGCGGGCCAGGCCCGGGGCGTCACCAACCATGCCGCCGTTGTCGTCCCCCCACAGTTTCAGACGGAGGACCTTGTTGGCCAGCGTGTCGGCCTCCTTCTCCGTGTCGCCGGCGGCTACGGCGGCGAGCACGAGGACGCCCTTGCCGATGGATGAAACCACCTCCTTGTCGACCGTCACCGATGCCGACAGCACCCTTTGTATTATTGCTGCGCGGTGTAAGTTGGGGGGCCGCGGTCAATGCGAACAATGGAAACGGACCTTTCATTACTGTTCTTTTGTCTACGGGTTTGGTCTACTTTTGTGGGCAAGACGTGTACTTCGAAAGGCCAGGACCGGGCTTAGACAAGATGTCGGTTGTCGCGGGACGGAGAAGAAACCCGGCGACGGAAATTGTAACCTGCAGAAAGAGACACATGCCTAATACAGCCCAAGATCAAAAAAATAGAGAGGCAGCGACCTTAGTAAAGATACATCACATGCAAGGAAAGCAGGAAAAAGCCCTCACAACCTCAATTCCAAAGTCATGGCAGCCCGCGCGCTCCCTCCTCTCAGTGACCAACATATCTGAGACCAAAACAACAGCCCGAGTCCAGCTCTGGCGTCTCATATCCATTGCCCTTGTCCTCAGGTTAGTGGCGTTGCATCATCCACGTGTATGACGGCCTCTGGCGCTGAATGACGCGGTACCCTCTTGTACCTGCCTAAGGTTTGGTTAATAAAGGTGGGTCTGCATGCTCCTTCCCTCTGCGTTGTCTTGCTGCTCCCAGGACCTCTGCCTAACACCCACGTGACCACAGTACTTCTATTTACCCTCCCAAAATCTACCGCGTGCTCCTTTCCCCAGCCAAACCGCATCAGCTGGCGCTGCACTTTGACTGTGCAAAGCATCAGCAACCAACATTGCGACGAGCAACCGCGTCACCTCTCTCTCGAATTCTCGATACCGATACACTTGTACCCCGCTGCGGCAATCTTCCCACCCGAACCCCTCCACCTCTGCCGCCCAGAGAGTGCCGCTTATCTTGACCGACACTGAGCTGGTCTAGCGCGACCGCCCCATCCTCTCGATCTCTTCGATCGTCTTCTTCGCCCACGAGGTGGTAAGCCGTCTCCTCCGAATCTAAAAATCGCGCCGCCGTCGAACCATGAGCGGGCCGACCACCCCGGCGGAGGACCCCGCCCCCCGAGACCCGCAAGCTAACAACCCAGGCAGGGCACGACATCGACCGACGTTCCCCGACTCCTCCGCGGCTCCGGCGTAGTGCCGACGCACCGGTATCATGGCGTCACGGAAGCTCATGCAGGAGGTGGAGAAGTGCTACAAGAAGGTGGCGGAAGGCGTCGACGAATTCAACAGCATATACGACAAGATCGAGCTATCAAACAACCCGGCCCAGAAGGAGAAGCTTGAGGACAACCTAAAGCGTGAAATCAAGAAGCTGCAGCGTCTGCGGGATCAAATCAAGACTTGGGCCGCCAGCAATGATGTCAAGGACAAGGACCGGTTGTTGGAAAATCGGAAGCTGATAGAGACGGTGGGTACATGGTCGTTGGTTGTCGCCGCTCCCCTCCGCTAACTCGCCCCAGCAAATGGAAAAGTTCAAGGCAGTGGAGAAGGCGATGAAGACGAAGGCGTACTCTAAGGAGGGCCTGTCGGCCGCCGCGAAGCTGGACCCCAAGGAGCAGGCCAAGGTCGAGACCTGCGAGTTCCTAGGCAACATGGTGGACGAGCTCGAGCACCAGGTCGAGGCCCTCGAGGCCGAGGCCGAATCGATACAAGCGACAATGAAGAAGGGCAAATCGAATAAGGACAAAGCCGAGCGAGTCGCCGAGATCGAGCGCGTGATCGAGCGGCATAAGTGGCATCAGGGCAAGCTGGAGCTCATCCGGCGGTCCCTGGAGAACGGCGGTCTCGACACGGAGCAGGTCAAGGATATCGAGGAGTCGATACGGTATTACGTCTCGGACGGCATGAACGATGACTTCATGGAGGACGAGGAGATGTACGAGGACCTGGCGCTCGACGGCAACGAGGAGACGTTCGGCATGGGCGCGGACGGTGAGAAGGGATCGACCGAGGACACCCGGTCGACTCAAGATGACACCACTCCCGATCACGACATCATCAAACCGCCTCCGATCACGAAACCGCGCACCGCCGCGGAGAGCGCCATAGCGAACGCCGGAGGCCGCCGGCCATCTGCCCAACTCAAGTCACCCCTACCGACCCTCGCGACACTCCATACACCCACACCAGCCAGTGGATCTGGAGGTGGAGGCAGTTTGGGTATGAAGCCGGCGTCTCTACCGAGCAGGCCGGCGGGAGAGGGCCTCAAATACGCGTCTGCTGCGGCAGCCGCCGCGGCGAGCGAGAAGAGCCTGGGGATCGCGCCACTACCGCCTCCGCCCGGCATGGCGCCAGTTCACCCCCCCCCTTCCACGCATGCGACGAGGTCCAGTGCTGCTAGCTCACCTGCGACGACCATGTCGCATCCCGCGACGCAGCAGCCCGAGGCGAAGCAGGCGCAGCAACAACAACCGCCGAGTGTGGACTCAGGAAAGGCTCCGGCGTCCGGCTCGCAACCCAAGGCGGAGCCTAGGACGTCTCGGGCGGCTGGAAAGGCCCCAGCTGAGCCCGCGAAGGGTTTGTCACCTATGTCCTCGCATAGTGCGACTCACTTCACCCATCCCTCCTTCCTCCGTCACTGCACGTTTCCCCTTGTGCAGAATAACGTAGCTAACCCAAACGACCTAGCTCCGCATGTGAACGGAGTCAACGGAAACGGCATCAAGCCGATCGAGGAGGAGACGGAAGAGGAGGAGCCCCGTTTCCACTTGCCCGCGTTCCTCAACGACCTCCTCGAATCCTACGAGACGACCCGGAAGCGGCCTCCGCAGCCGTCGTCCCCTGCGGCGCAACGTATGCTCGCCGCCTCGCGTACCAACGCCCCCGACGTAACGGATGCCGACCTGCCCCGGCAATATCGCCCCGAAGCGCGCGTCTTCCCCTCGGCCTCCAACTTCCCGCAGACGCCTCACCCGATCTTCGACGACCCGCGGTTGTACGGGCGCGTAGATCCGGATACGCTCTTCTACGTGTTCTACTACAAGCAGGGCACTCACCAGCAGTACCTTGCGGCAAAGGCGCTGAAGGATCAGAGCTGGCGGTTCCACAAGCAGTACCAGACGTGGTTCCAGAGGCACGAGGAGCCCAAGAGCATCACGGAAGAGTTCGAGCAGGGGACGTACCGGTTCTTCGACTACGAGAGCACGTGGTAAGTTATCTTGCGCCCAGCCCATCTTTCTCCGGAAGGGTGAAGACTAATCCATTTTTTCAGGATGAACCGAAGGAAAGCGGACTTCAAGTTCGCGTACAAGTACCTCGAGGACGACATATGATTCTCGGCGGGGTCACGCACACTCAACGGGGCTAGAGGGGCGGCGAGAGACGCACGCGATGGGACGGGATGGCGGGAGAGGGGATCCGGGAACGGGGGATTAGGGGTTAATGGACTTGTTTGATGTCATGTGTGTTTATTAGGTACGGGGGCTACGGCAGTATTTATGGGAATACATTCGCCCTCGTGGATTTGCGTTGCAACAGCATGCTCTGACGTGCTAGATGTAGCGTCACGCGCTACGTCACTCTAGGGCGAAGACACTATGACAGCGTAGGCGTGGCAACGCACTCTCCATCCATCTTCACAACAGACCGCAGAAGCCATGAAGGGGAGTAAAAGGCAAGGTAATACCAGGACGATTCGCTAGCCGCTATCAAGGAAAGCCCACAGGGAGGGGAAAAAAGAAGTAAAAGAGGAAACGATACCTCTACCGAACGCCGAACGCTCTCAACACCAAGCCGACCACCCGGTCCCTCGCTCCCCATCTCCCCACCTCAGACTGCGGGACAGCCCCCGTCAACCTCATCTCCACCAATTCCTCCCCACGGAAAATCACTCACATCCTCCCTATTCGGCAGCCCCCCGGGCGCCCACCTCCGACGCCTCCCCCACGGCACATCCCACGGGGTGCACAAGTCCTCCCTCACGCCGTCCAGCAGGCTTCCTATCCCCTATAGCAGCTCCCCCTCCCCCTCCTCCTCCTCCTCAAACTCGTCCCCGCTCTCGATATCCGCCGCCGCCGCCTCAGCAGCCCTCTGCACTTCCGCGAGCCCGGATATCTCCGTAACGTAATCCTTCTCTAGAAGGGCCTTCTTTACGAACTCCCAGCCGCCATCGCGGTAGGCGGCGAGGACGGGCGGGCTGCACGCGCTGCAGTTAGGATAGGCGTGGCCCTTGATGTTGATGGTCTGGAAGGTGGACACATAGCCTCGGATCTGGTGTGGTACGAGACCGAGGGGGTGCTCGGGGGGATCGCGGTCGGGTACCTGGCCTTGCTGGGCGTGGGGTGCCGGAGCTGCGTGGCGGAGAGGATGCTGTAGGAGAGACGTGAGAAGCTCGACGGACAGAGCGGAAGCGATGGCGGCGACGCCGGGCCGCGTTACTGTGCATTGCTGATCAAGGGTCTGATCTCTCATGGACTGTGCATGTTAGCAAACCCGTACACTGCCTCGAGCAGAAGGGGATAACAGGGCACTCACATTCGCAGGAGACACCACGTCATTGCAGAAGTAACACCCAAGAGCCTGTCCCTCCACATCCTCCGCCCCATGCCGCATCACGACATAGGAATCGAACCCCAGCGCAGCCGTCAGCACGATCTTGTTCCTCGCCTTCCCCATCACCGTAGGTAGCCACCTCGACTCTCGCGAATCCATGAGCAGGAAAATAACATCGTGCTCCTCAATAAGCGCGTGCAGCTTATCAAAGTCCGCCTTCGTCTGCGACCCGTCGTCCGTATAAGGATGTCCCAGCATCGGCACCGAAAGTACGTGCCCCTCACTCTCAACACCAGGGTAGATCTCCTTCAGGGCCTCGGCGGCCCGCGTGGCTTTCGGCGCGCCACCATCCTGGCAGTCCTTGAAATCGAAGAGCGGCTGGCGCACGGGATTCGAGTACGAGACCTTGCCGTAGTCCACGAACGTGATCTTGCGCACCCCCCAGCCCATTAGATTCCGTGACACGTAGCTGCCCAGTGTCCCTGATCCTAGCAGGAGACACTTCGTCCCACGAATGACGTCGAGGTCAAGCTCCGGGGCTATCCGCCACTTCATGAGCTTCAAGTTCAGGTCGACCGACTGATCGGCCAGGCGCGCAGGGTCCATGTACTCCGCGAGGTTTGCCTTCTTCGCTCGGAGCGCATTCCCGGCCCTCTCCCATCCCGTCACTCGCGGCATCTCACCCGGCCCGTACTGGGGGTTCGAATTGGGTGCCTGCGCTAGCGGGAGGATGACGCTGCGCGCCTCGTGCCGGCGTGACTGGACATCGCGGTAGCACAGGATCTGCACACGCTCTAAGCGGAACCGTTCCTGGATGAGGACGAGGAGGTTGCGCAGCTGCCAGCCGGGGTTGTGCTCGTACGTCGAGGGGTCCACAAAGGCGATGTACCGGTCTTCCTCAGGGATGCCGTCGAAGAAGCCGTTTTCGAACTCGCGCAGTGAGTCAACCTTCCAGGAGAAATTCAACGACCTTCCACTCTCGTTCGCCTGAGCCAAGGATAGCGGGACCTTCTTTACAAGAAAGAATCCGTGCTCCCTCACGTCGACGGCGTACCGCCAGGTGCCAACTTGCTCCACCAGCGCGGTACTCTCGTCGGATGTGATGTGGGCGGCGTCTCCGGCGTGAACCCAAGCAGAGTGTAGGGCGGGAAAGGAGAACCAGTAGGTGAGCTGGTACTTCTTAAGATCGGCGTACGAGATGATGGAGAAGGACGATAGTAGTGAGGGCACCGAGTATATTGTGCCATCCTTGATTGCGTCCCAGATCTACGTGGGTCAGACCCCGCGACAAGCGGCAAGAACAGTTCAGAGGGAGCCTACCTGGCGGCCGGCGGTCTTTATCATGGCCGGCTTATCGAGATTCTTAAACTCCTCCAGCGTGTTCGTGTTCTTTATTATGCCGTCGGCGCGGATCGTCCCGAGTGCTCCACTGAAGCGTGTTAGTGAGCATAGGTAGACAGACGCCTGGCACAGAAAGCGCGCCGGGCTGCAGGCCACCTACTGTGTACTAGTGAGCGCATTTCCCAGGACCTGCAGCTTGCAGCTGTCTTCGGCGTCGACGATCCGCGGCTCGTACAGACCCAGAACCTGGCGCGCCGAGTCGTCGAGCTTGTCGTGCTCGAGCTTGGAGGCGAAGAGCGCCGAGTAAAAGGGAAGCTCGATCTCGGACGAGTTTGGCACGAACTGCACGGGCTTCCCGGCGAGGGAGCTACCTTCCTGCGCCATGCCGTGCTCTGCTTCAAGCGGGTGTGGGGATATGCGGATACAAAGAGCTGTTGATGGAAGCGTTGCCAGTAATGGAAGGGAGCTTCAGTCACTGAGTGTGTATTGTGAAGGGAAAGGGATAACTGGCGATTAAAGGTATGTATGCATAGTAGTTGAAAGAAGATGGCAACGTCCACAGTCCGCAGGCCAGCAGGCAGAGGCGGCAACAGGCTTGCTGAGGTCAGGTGGTGGGGGCTCCCATCACACCCGCAGCATGTGCGTCAGGAAGGAGGGCCATGTGGGGTCATCCCGCCTCAACCTGGCAAGGGAGGTCGCTTCTCCCCGCTGACGCAAATGGCAGAGCTGTGGTACCTTGGGTACCTAGGTTGGCGGGGTCGCGGGGTCGCGAGTGCCTGGTGGCAGAGCTTCGGCTAAAGGTCCCTCACTCACGACGCGTCTTGGGCGCGTTGAGTACTTCTGCTGGACGAAGACTTGCATACTTTACTGTCTCTTGCGAGGACGGCAACGGAGTTGGAGGAATCACATTCGCTTTGGTATCAGTGGACTTGCATTTGCCCTAGTCGCTCATAATGCTTCTCGGAATCTGCGGAGGTATGTTCCCTTCTCATACCTGCGCCCGCTGCAGGCTAACACCCTTTTCCGCCGCCCAGCAATCTGCTCCGGCAAAAAGACCGTGGCCCAGTACCTCGTCGACCACCACGGCTTCCAACAGCTCTACCTCGAGCACCCGTCTCCGGAGAAGCTCACGAATGGGTCCACCAACGGCGCTGCGGACGACTCCGCCAGCACGCCGAAGCGCAGCCCCGAAACCACCTTCTCCACGCCCGAGGCCCTTCTCGACTTCGTCACCACCCGCTGGCGCTCGCGCTGGGTAACAACCGACATCCACACGGAGCCCATTCTGGACCTCTTCTCCCGCCGCCCCTTCTTCATCCTCGTCTCCATCTCCGCCCCTCTAACAACCCGCTACGCCCGTCACCAATCCCAACCCCACCGGCCCCAGCTATCCCTCGAGTCCTTCGTCTCCGCCTCCGACACCCACCTCTACGATCCCCACACCGGCCTCCAGCCCCTCATCTCCCGCGCCACCGTCCGCCTCCTCAACACCTCGTCCGACCTGGCACACCTGTATGCGACGCTGGGCAAGCTCGACCTCGCCAACGAGGACCGCCTGCGGCCCAGCTGGGACAGCTACTTCATGGCCCTCGCCTCCCTCGCCGCCCAGCGCTCCAACTGCATGAAGCGGCGCGTCGGCTGCGTCCTCGTGGGCCCCACGCGCCGTGTCATCTCGACCGGGTACAACGGGACCCCCCGCGGCCTGCGGAACTGCGGGGACGGCGGTTGTCCGCGGTGCAACGACGGGTCGTCGTCCGGCGCCGCGCTCGCGACGTGCCTGTGCATCCATGCGGAGGAGAATGCGCTTCTGGAAGCCGGGCGGGAGAGGATACGGGACGGGAGTGTGCTGTATTGCGATACGTGCCCGTGTCTAACGTGCAGCATCAAGATTTGCCAGGTGGGGATTGCGGAGGTGGTATATAACCACGGGTATAGCATGGATAACGATACGGCCGCGGTATTTCGGGAGGCGGGTGTGCAGCTGCGGCAGTTTATCCCGGTAGGTTATGGATTCCCAAATTCCCGGTTCCATGTTACCGTGTGCTAACTGCAAGGATAGCCCCCGAACGGACTCATCCATCTCGAGAAGCCGGACCTAGGATTGGGCCTATAGAATATCTCATGCACGTCATAGAATCTCATATCATAGCATCCCATGTAAAATACAACAAGTCCGCTGTATAAACTCAGCTGTGGATGGATGGCTACTGGGGCCTGGACGGGCGTCTTGCGTTTCGGCCTAGTTAGCTTCACAATGATACCCAATTGCTATCACTACCTCGGAATCATCACGGGAAAAACGAGGCGTATTGAACGGCATCAATTTGAGTTACCAAGCGTCAATGCAATGCAGAAACCCCGTCCCATCCGGTACCTTTCCCTTCCCTTGCTGTTTCTTTCCTCCTTGCCTTGCGGGTCCCCGAACGTGTCGAGGCTATTATACACCGTCTCTCGCACCATCTTGGAAAGTAAAGAAGACGAAAAACTAAAAGATACAGGGGGGCTGTAAGCGATAAGCCTGCGCGGCGCGTATCCTCCTTGCGGCCACTCTACTGCCCTCGCGAGGACTCTTCCTCTCTTCCTTTCCCCGTTCTTCCTCTTTGCCGCGAATTGCCCGTAAATACCCCATCTTGGAACCAGAACCGAACGATAAAAAGGAAAACATACGAAAATGATGCATTAAACCCCAAAGTTTAGGAACCAGTGCTCTCCTCCGTTTTGCCGTCACTCCTCCTCAAAAAAACTACTAGCACCCAGCGGTCACTAGCCCCTCGCATAGGGATGGAAACCCCTGTTTGCGCCCCTTCCACCGCCACGATAATTCGCGCCCGGCCTCCCAGCGTTCCTCGGCCCCGTAGGCGCGTTGGCAGGCGGCGCATTCGCCGGGTCGTGGTGGCCGCCGCGCTTGTGGAACCCGCCGCCACGGCCGCCGCCAGCGGGGACGTTCGGCTGCGGGACGTCGTCATACATGCCCTCCCACGAGGTTGGCGCCCCGCCCATGCCGTAGCCCTGCCCGTACTGGTTGTCCCGGCCGCGGCGCTGCTGCTGCTGCTGGGGAGCAGGCGTCTGCTCGGGCATCTGCTGATCGAAGTTGCCGCCGAAACCGCGGCCTCCTTGGCCCTGGGACATGTTCCCCTGGTTACCACCCATGCCGGCCATCATCTGTTGCATCATAGCCGGGCTCATGTTGTTCATCATAGCCGCGTTGGGACTCTGTCCGTCGCTGCCGCCGCCGCCGCCACCGCCGCGACCCATCATCTGCTGCTGCTGCTGCATTTGCGCCATCATCATCTGCTGCATCATGGGGTTCATGCCGCCCATGCCGCGATTCATGGCCATTTGCTGCTGTTGCATCGCCTGGAAGTACTGCTGCATCCGTTGCATGTACTGGGCCATGACCTGTGGGCTCATCCCGCCTGCGTTTGCCTGCCCTCCACCCGCCGCGGCGCCTCCTTGCTGCGCGCCGACAGCGCCGTCCTCCTTTCGGAACTTGCCCCGCCGTGCGGCTTCCTCCTCCTCGCGCATGTTGCCCCTCGGCTGCGCCTTCTTCACCTCGATGGGCTTCCCGTGAATCTCAAGCGGCGTGTTGATACATGCCTCGACGCCGGCCTCGTTCTCGAATGTGACGAAGCCGAAGCCTCGCGGTCGTCCCGTGTCTTTGTCCATCATGAGGGTCGCGTCGACGACGCGGCCGAACTGTTGAAAGTACTCTCGGAATTCCTGGTCCGTCGCCTCCTGGCTGACACCGCCAACGAAGATTTTACTCGTCTTCTCCTGTTCATCGCGGGGGATGGCGCGCTTGGGGTCGATCTAAAAGCGGTTAGCAGTGGGACCCGGGTGAGCGAGGGCAAGGGTGGAGGGCTGGAGTCCTTACAATCTTGCCATCAAGGAAGTGCTCCTTGACCATGACAATATTCACCGTCTTGGCATCCTTGAAGGTCAGGAAGCCAAAGCCTCGAGAGCGTCCCGTGTTGTTATCCCGCATGACAGTGCACTCTAGGACCTCGCCGAATTGTGTGAAGTAATCCCGAAGCGATTCTATGCAGTGGTTAGCAGGACATGGGCAAGATGCTGCAGAGCCCGGATATACTTACGATCAGTAGTTTCCCAGTTGAGGCCACCAATGAACATTTTTCTGGAATCAGCCAAAGTTAGTAAATTATGCTAGAGGCAAGATATGTTAAGCGCAATAGCCGTGGCAGCAGTGAGATAAATGCAACGTGAACGTCCTGGGGTCCCAACTTGGGATCGGACAGGGAAAGTTAGGCTGTGGGGTTCTTGGGCATGTGTATGGGATATGCTGGCAAGCCAGGTCAGCCCCAGCAGTGTCCTCCGCTCCTCCGCATACCCAGGATTACGAGACGATGGCGCCAATGTGTTCTCCCTAGGTGTGGAGGCCGCCGAGGTCGATCGAGCTTCGTCCTCCGGCTCGACCCAATCCTCCTCGATGGGGTTGTGCTCGTCTGCCGTGTCCATATCGTCGTGCCCGTGGGCCTGGTAGTCAACCTCGTAGATATCGCGCTCCGGCATGGGCTCATCATACGGCGGGGCTGTATCGTCCCAGAAAGCAACGTCCGCCATATCGAGATAGTCGCCAGGCATGAACGACATCATGCTAAATGCAAAATCGTCCATGGGTATTGATGTTCGGTAAAGCTTCTTCAGCGAAACGGGCGGGTGTATGAAGCGAGGTGGTTGGTGATGGTGCGAGATTGAAAAGGTTGAAGAGGCAGAGGTGGTTGCGTTAAATAGTTGGAGAAGTGATGCTTGAGCCAGCCTGTCCCAAAACAGCAGGAAGGGCTGAGTTGAAGGTGAATATCCAAGCCTTTCCACGTCCACTCAACCACATAGAGGAACAACTGGTGAATGAGGAAGGTGAATATGGGGTGGCCCTCCGCCTGGTGATACGCCCGCCGCGTGATGATACGCCTTCCGTCTTGGGCATTCCCAATAGCGCCCTCGGACCTTCCCAGCTCGAAAAAGTGAATTGGCTTGCCCTTTTGGGGGGTGACGTTGGCTCTCCTGATTCACTTCGAGAGCCGCAAGCTGGCGACTCATCCCGATGGTCCCACAACAGGTCGTCCGGCAGAAAGCCCAGCACTGCACGTCATACGCGACGGCACATCTCAGGATGCGGTAGCGAGCGGTGCTAGGGTCAATCTTGGTCGAGTATTCGTCTGTCTTTGCTATCGCTGTCTGCCTCTTCTTCTGATCTTGCTAGGTACTGGCTCGGGATACTCGTGTGTATGCTATGGCCAACCGAGAGAGGCGCATTGCCAAGGGTGTTCCTTCCTCTTGTTCCAGGCAGCCCATATCCGATAGCCACGATCGGTTCTATGGCGCTGCGCTGGTGATTCGTGGCGGATAATTGTGCCTCTAGCACATCCCTTCGCCTGTTATCGGCCCTCCAGCTGGTGGCGTGGGAAGGGACAGTAATCCATCCGACCAGACCGTTCCTTCCCTCGAAACAGCCTCGCTAGCTTCAAGGCCAAAGCCAAGACGCGAACAGCCGTGCCATTTCCCATACCATAGTCTGCCCTATCGACTTCGATATGGCCCCGGATCGGCAGCGAGCCTAGAGAGTATCCGATCCCAAAGGCGAGCCCTTCAATGCCCACATCCCCGTCTCGTGTCCCAATAATCGACCTCGATTAGGCCCTATTAAGGAGGAGGGGGGGGCTGGATTTCCCATTCACGAAATCTTGGCAGATCGAATTGCTGGCAGTCCAGCAGGCGCAGAGTACCCCAGCTAGGGTTACATCACGCACCAGGACGCATTAAATAAACAACGATAGGAGATTCCACTTACCCGTCTTCTTTGCTCGAACCTGGAGCCTTCATACTGGAGCCAGCGACAGGAGGAGGTGGCGACTCAGGAACATCTCGTTGCATTGCAGGAGGCGGAGATAGCACGGGCTGCTCTGCGTCGCCCAGGTCGAAGTCTACGTCATTATCATCGTCATCTTGGTCGGCAGGCTGATAGTCGTCATCTTGGCCGTTTGTCTCGGCTACTGTCGCGAATGTGTCCTCCGCCGGCGCGTCAGGCGCAGGGGGTTGTTCGGCAGCTTGCGGCGCAGGCCCGGGGCCGCCGCCGTCATCATTGTACCTTTGGAAGGGTTAGCCGGGATCTACAGAGGCGAGTTCGACGCGTCTGGGAACTACAAGGGATTGACGCCGGGGATTGAAACGACGAGAACTTACAGGTCAGCGAAGAGGTCGTCCTCGAAGTTCTCGGGTTCTGTCATGTTGACAAGCTGCAGAGGCCGATACCGTGCTGCTTGGGTATGGAAGATGGGAAAATGAGTCGGAGCTCGGCTATGCGGTATTCAATATGTGAGGGCCAGTGAATCTTGTCGTCGATTGATGGTGATGGAAAAGGGAGTTGGCCGAGGTGTCGCAAAGGAGCTGGAGGCGTGACTGGAAGCCGACGGGGGTGGAGCTTTTTTGGACAGGCGCCAGGCCCGGGCGTCCTTCAACAAAGCCCATTGACGGCGAAGAGTCCCACCGCGGCGGTCAAGTCATGTGACCTGATCCACAACTCCGACGGAACACCGCGCCCAGGCTCGGAATACCTCTGATGCCTTCTATTCCGCATTCTCCCATTGTAAATACTTACACCCTTGATGCCGATGGTCCGGTAATTGCAGAGTCTCAAGAGAATGTCTCCAAGAACGCAGATCTATTGCGAGTTTACGAGGGCGCCCAGAGGGCACGGCCAACTCGTATCAGCTTAAATATGCCTAGGAAGTACCTTGTTCCATTGTCCGAGACGCGACCTATTACAACGACTGGTTTTCTGCGGTCTTCCAGTACAATTGCCGCATTGGTTATCAATCCATCTACAGCTGATGGCCGCATCCTTGATACTCTTGTTCCCATCGAAAGACCCTCTCATCAGCCCGCCATCAGACTCGGGCCAGGTACGGTCCTGACTAGAGCTATATGGACGACCCGGTGCGGCCAAGCCTGGAGAAGTTTCGCCAGATCTACGAGTTCGATTTCCGAACGTGGGCGGAGCTCTATGCTACTGCCGTTGACAATCCCGGCCTCCCCGAGTCCTGCTTCAACACCTTCCCACAACACCCGCACTTTCCTCCCAACTTGAAGTTAAACCATCCTCGGGATGCCAGGCATGGTTTCGTTGACGCCACGGGGTCCAGTATATGGGCATCAGCTCAGGATGATTGTTCCCACATTCTACCATCTTTTCAGCGGGGCGTTGAGCTAGCTGTTGCTAGCAAGAAGCCAATCACACTCGCGGCAACCGAGGAGCCTGGGGAGAACCCTGGCTTCGCATCATGGTTTGCCCATGACGACTTGAGTTACCTCCCAGTCCTTATACTGGCCTGGTCGTATATCATATCGGCTCGCTGGACTGAGGTGATGCCTGGCCCCTGTTCGTTCAAATATACCAGCAGTCTACCAGCCAGCAAGGATGAACATGGCCGGCAACCTCAAACACAAGGCGACCCGCTTCTTGTCGATATCGGAGACCCAATGCTTGAAGAGGCACGCTGGTGGGAGGCGATTCTAGCTCCTGGCGAAGGCTGGCAGGCGAGCATGCTTGTAGAAGAAGAAACGTTCCTGTCGCCCTGGTCGGTCTCGTTGCAAACGCCCCGTCCCTTCGTCTTATCTCGGACAATGGCCTCATTACACACTGATCCCTCGGTGTTTACGGCAGCATCCTCCTCGGATGCCAGGCACTGGCTTTACAAGTTCTGCAAGCGGCACCGTATCCCAGATCAAGCCCATGCTGCGCTCTTCGCCGTGGTTCTACTCCCCTCTCTTGGCTCGGGCAAGGTAATTCATTTGGGGACGTACAAGCCGAGCACTTCTGCACGACTGGCAACACAAACGACTGCGGGACCTATGGTCCACCACTGGCTACGCTGTGACGAACGAGAGTTTGATAGGCTTCTCACTCTGAGCTGCAATACAAGGGGGATACGACCCTTGCTCCTGAGCGTATTCTACGAGTCCAGCGTTGAGTGCAACACAGTGACGCCGTGGTTCCAAGGTGTTATCTCGGCCATTGACTCCCTGACAAGTGGAAAGCCCGATATTCTAGGGCGCATGTTCATGGAACGACTGCCCGCCGTCTCGCCGCTCTGGCTGGGGGCTACCGTCTTGGGCTTTCAAAAGCCGCTGTTGCAGAACATCAGATACGGGGTACTGCCTATTGATCTCCACGCGGCCGCTTGGTCAGGGACGGTACAGTCCTTCCTGCAACTACCTGTGTCAACACCGGCAGAAGGGGGTCTCATAGAACGGGCAGACGAATGTCGCCTGCTCTTCCTGGCCCGGTCGGGGAACCACAGGCGCGTGCCGATTTGCCAGTGGAAGCCGTTTGGCGCAACGCCGGTTGGAGACACTGATATCGAGGTACGCACGCACGAAACGTGTAGCGACCACGGCCTGCAGTACCGCGGGATGCTATGGGACTGCGCCGACGGTGTTCGCGAAAGACAGGAACATGTCGCGCTGGCTAATGAGATGCCAAACTCGGCAACTGCACTTGTACCCAGAAGCGTGAGTATACCTGCGATCTCCTATGCCGGCATGGACTACGACAGGGACCAAGTTTCCGAAAACGCTACGCGGAGCATCTTGGCTTGGTTGCGATTTGACGGATGGACGCGGCATGAAGGCGACATCCGGAAGCACGAGTGGTTCGACGTTGTAGATGACTCGGACGAGGAGCAGGACGACGCGGACGGCGGTGAGAGTGATGGATGTGGACACAAAGAGCAAGTCACTCAGCGAGTGGAACAGTGGGTGTTGGGCGTCCAGGACGAAGAGGAATCTCATCTGTATTAACATTAGAGATACAAGATACTTGACGGTGAACAATTGTAATCAATACTGACACTGAACACTCGACTTTGCTTCGAACCCCGGTCTATCGTGGCAAGTGCTGTCAGATGTAGCTCAACGTATTGAAACAATCCTCACCCCACATCAAGACAAAGCTTACCGCCTAAACGGCAGGCGGTCAGTGCAACGTCCCGCATCAGCGTAGCGCCTGGAGGCCCGAGTCCACCACTGCTGGTGGCAACCAAAGGCCCCTTCCTGCGAGTCTGGTTTGAGGTTCGACCCAGCCTTGAGACACACCGGATCCCCCCCTCCGCGACTCGACCCTGCTGTACACGATGACCCGGAGGACATCCTGATGGCCCTTTGACCATGTTTTCCAACTCGGGGAGCGGCAAGAAGCCGCCGCAACAGGTAAGCTCTCGAGCCGCTGTACGAGTTGGGCCAAGCTAACCAGTGCGCCGAAGGAGATGGTCCAGGTTGGTAAGTGCACTGCCGATATGCCGCTCTCATGCCCGGATTCGACCACGGGGCATCCGATTTCAATGCCTGGTGCTGACTGCTTCTCTCCTCGACGGTAGATCGTTCCGAGTATGGCCCCCGCAGCACCCCGCCTTGCCCCATGTCCACTCCATCTCCACGCCAGCCCAACTAACTGCGCCCTGAAGCTCGACGTCGCCCTTCTGGAAACCGCCGGGTCAGCGCGACCGCGAACGCGAGACGCCCAAGGGCCCCGGCCGAGAATCCGGCATCGTCGTCGGAGCCTCGTACTCTCATGCTGATATGCTGAGGCTCGAGTCGCTGTTCGTCCCGCCCCATTTGAGTGTCACCGTGCCCGAGTCGCGTGGTGCTAACCTGGTCAGGAACGTATCTGGCCCGTCCTCGAAGCCGTCCTCGCGACCACGAACACCCCCGGCTGCCTCCAGCAAGCTGCGCCCCGGGAGTGCCGCTTCTTCCCCGCAGGCACGACGGTCCTCCGGGCGGTCCTCCCCGCCGTTCAAACACTACATAAACTTCCTCTCCACGACCAACGATGACTGGAAGGCCGACGAAGATGAGATGGGCGAATACGAGGACGACGATGGGGATGACTTTGGGCTGCCGAGTCTGTCTAATATGAAGAGGCGGAAGAGGAAGACAGCTGGACAGAGTGCGGCGGCCGGGGCTTTAGGGGGGCAGCTCTCGCCTGGTCTAGACGCCCCAAAGGGCTTTCACGCAAGGCGGTATTCAGATAGCGCCGATATTGCCATCGAGCGCCCTGCGGCATCGTATCCCACACCGAAGAAGAGCGAGGGTAAGATATTGCGGCCGCAGTACAAAGAGATACTACGAGGTGCGTCTATGCCCGCCACACCCCGGATGGGTGAATCCCGCTGACCACTACAGACCCCGCGAACGCCCTCCACCTCATAAACTACCCCTCCGTTCCCGCCAATGCCACCCCGAAGGAGGCCGAAGCCGTGAACTCGCGCATCACGCGCATAGACAAGTTCAAGAAGATCCTCCAGACAACCACCATCTCCCTCCCCGAACTCCGCAAGCTGGCCTGGTCCGGCGTCCCGCCCGAAGTCCGCGCCATGACCTGGCAGCTCCTCCTCAGCTACCTCCCCGCGAACGGCGAGCGTCGCGTGGCGACCCTGGAGCGCAAGCGCAAGGAGTACCTCGACGGCGTACGGCAGGCGTTCGAGCGAAGCGGATCAGCGGCGGACAAGGGGGCGTCGCCGGCGGGGAAGAGGGGCCTCGACGAAGCGGTTTGGCATCAGATCAGTATCGATGTGCCGAGGACGAATCCGCACCTAGAGTTGTATGGTTACGAGGCGACACAGAGGTCGCTGGAGAGGATATTATACCTGTGGGCAGTGAGGCATCCGGCTAGCGGGTATGTGCAGGGCATCAACGACCTCGTAACGCCGTTCTGGCAGGTGTTTCTGGGGGTATACATTACGGACGCAGACATAGAGTCGGGGATGGACCCCGGGCAGCTCCCCAGGGCGGTGCTGGACGCCGTGGAGGCTGACTCGTTCTGGTGCCTCACGAAGCTGCTGGACGGGATACAGGACCACTACATCGTCGCGCAGCCGGGGATACAGCGGCAGGTCGCTGCGCTGAGGGACCTCACGGCGAGGATCGACGCGGGGCTGGCGAAGCACCTGGAGAAGGAGGGGGTGGAGTTCATCCAGTTTAGTTTCCGGTGGATGAACTGTCTGCTGATGAGAGAGGTTTCCGTCAGAAACACGATTCGGATGTGGGATACCTATCTGGTGGGTGCCTTTTTCTACTCTCCCCAACCATAGGTCCCTCTCTCTTCAACCTGCTAACAAACTCAAACAGGCCGAAGAGCAGGGCTTCTCAGAGTTCCACCTCTATGTCTGCGCCGCCTTCCTGGTAAAGTGGTCCCACAAGCTTCTGAAAATGGACTTCCAGGAGATTATGATGTTTCTGCAAAGGCTGCCGACCGCGGACTGGGGGGAGAAGGACATCGAGATGCTGCTCAGCGAGGCGTACATCTGGCAGAGCCTCTTCAAGGGGAGCGCGGCGCATCTGAGGGGCGAGGGAGCGGGGCGGTCGCCCTTGGGGAACATGCAGTTGTGAGCCGGTAGCATGGAGCGAGGCTAGATTTCGATACGGGCGTCATGAAATGATCTAGAGCCATAATACATCATGTAAAGCCAGGACATTCCGGTATCCAATTGTAGGCAGGAAAATGCTCGTTATGCGATGTTCTATCCCCAACACCCTTCTCATACATGCAAAGAAAGTCCCAGACACTACAACTTGTAACCTTCGCTCGATATGGCCTTCTGAGCCCTCGGCTTGTTCCCCTCGACATCCAGGATCTCGCCGCGCCTGTTGATGACGCGCACGCCACCCTTCTTCAGATCCGCCACCGTATCCTTCTTCGAGCCCTTGCCCGGGCCCTTGGCCTGGCCCGGCGTCAGAGCCTTCCCGCCCTCGGCCTTCCTGCTCCTCTCCTTCGCCCTCCGCCTCCGCGTCGTCTTCTCCTCCCTGCTCATCTCCTCGCGCGCAACGGGCAGGCCGCCCCGGACCACCTCGCCCTGGTCCGCGTTGTCCTTGCCGGCGCGGTACACCTCCTGCGGCGCAATGACGCTCTCCCCGCCCGCGACGCCCTGCGCGGTGGCCGGCTGGGCATCCTCCATGGCGACGGTCGCGACGTCCGAGATGACGGTGATGGCGGGCGCGGCCGGCTTGGGCTTGTAGTGCCAGCTGCTGAGGGCATCCAGCTTCGCGCAGACGTCGCGCCACATGCCCGCCACCTCTTCCTCCTCGCGTTTTAGCTTCTCGTCCGCCTTGCTGACGTAGGTGTCCGGGTTGGCGTTCTTGAGATGCTCGTCCTCGTAGATCTCCGCAAGACCCTTCTTGGACTTCGTGTCGTCGACCTGCACCAGACCGCGGCGCGTGTCGGGAGCGTCCGCGTCCGGCCTCCGACGGAGGATGTCATCAAATTCGTTGGCGAGGATGCGCCGCTTGATGAGGTCCTCGATCGACTCGGTCACCTCGGGCGTGATGACGGGGACGGGCTTGCCGATATGCTCAAAGTCGAGGTTCTCTTCCAGCAGCGAGTTGACAGGGCGCTCAATGGACGAGGCCTCGCCCGCGAGTGTCCACTCGCGCTTCGCGACGGAGGCGGCCTCGAGCTTTCGGATCTCGTCGATGATTTTGGCCTGCCGGCGCTCGTGCGCAGAGCGGCGGGAGCGCGGGTCGCCGGCCGACGCATCGGAGAGGGCGTCCTCCGAGTCCTCCGCGTCGGAGACGTCCTCGAAGAGATCGCGCTTCACGTCGGCCATGGCGCGATCGACCTCGGCGTCGTCGGGCTCAAAGCGGACCTTCTTTTCCTTGCGCGGCTGATCCTTCTTTTTCCGCGGTGGCGGCGCGAAGAAGTCTTTGTAGCAGATATCGTTGGCGTTTTCACCTTCATCACCATCATCGATCTCCGCATCAAAGTCCTCCGCTTCGAGGTCACTGTCGCCTTCAGGAGCATACAGGTCCATGTTTCCAAAAGTGGGCCCGTCCTCCTCATCATCCTCGTCCTCATCCTCGTCCATCTCGGCATCAGAATCCTCGTGCTTCGACTTCTTCCCTTTTGACTTTGCTTTCTTGGGGTCGGCCTTGGCGGTGGCCGCGAAGGGGTTCGCATCCCAGTTGACCTCCTCGTCATCGCTGGCGAGGTCGGTGTTGGGGTCTCCCCTTGCATCTTGGTCCTCGAACCACTGCGTCTGCTTGTTGAAGTTGTCTATCGAGAAGAACCCATCGTTGAGACCGTGCACATCCTCAACGAGATCTTCGGCGGACTCATCTTCACTTTCCTCCTCCTCGTCGAAGCCATCCATTTCGTCATAGGCCTCGGCCTCGAGATCGTCAAGATCCGCCTCCGCGGCCTCCTCATCATCCTCGAGGTCTTCTTCGTTTTCGGCTTCCAGCTCGTCGAGTTCCGCCTCCGCGGCGCCCTCATCCTCGTCCATGTCTTCTTCGATTTCGTCTTCGAGGTCGTCTAACTCGGCATTTACCGTATCCTCGTCCACAGAGTCAGAGTCGGATATGTCGTCCTCTTCGTCTTCGTCTTCAGCGTGCCCGTTCACTCCGTTCACTACACCACTCTGTTCCTCCAACTCCCTCAACGCCTCCTCAGACGACTTTAGCGTGCTGGCAATGACCTTCTTGGCCTGCTGCCACACCTGTCCCGTCTCGAAGCCATCGACGTGTATCCTCCGGATCTTCAACACCTCGGCTTCGTCCGCGCGTATTCTCTCGGACCTCTTCCTCTTCCTGTTGGCGTCCTTCACCTGGCGCTGCTGTTCATCGCCGACACGCGCCGCAAACGATTCGAGCGTGTCCTTCACCAGACCCAATGACGAGGAGGGGATCGCGGCGGGTGGCTGGAGGAAGGCGTGGCGGTTGGCGCGGCTGAAGGTGTCGAGTAGGGCGGGCGGAATGCCGCCGGCGTGTGTGGAAGGGGACATGCCGGGGGCTTGTGTGAGGGTATGGGACGTTGAAGTTATGGAGGAAGCAATGCTCCCCTCTGCCATTGTAGGGAGCGTGAGTTGGGAAACGAAAGATCGATTATCTGGGCCGTTTCGGTGAAGCGCTTCGATTTGCTCTAAGCTTGAAGACCATTTCGAAAAAAAGTTTTTGAGGGGCCTTACGAGAAGCGGCCCCACTACATCAAATGGCAACGGAGCAAGACGACAGCTGCTGCAGCTGGTCACAGATGATCACTAGTACGGAGTCGATCCCGCCTGTCCCGGGTCGGGTGTCTCGCGCCAGTGAATTTGCTCGGGCGATGACGTCTGCAAGTCGTTGCTTACACGATGATTCCGCCAAAAGGGGAGCATAAAACGTGCTTGAATTGTCCGTCTCTTACTCATGTGAGCCCCAGTCATTGGCTCATGAAGTGAAGTGCGCCGGTGATTTATTTGAGCCGAAGAGCACCTTGTCTGAGCTTGGGTGCCAGTCTGCGGATACTTTTAAGGTTACTTTAGCACTTGGCCTTGTCGTCATCTTCCGGGACAGTCGGAAGGGCAATCCTCGGGGCTTCAGGGGCCGATGCCTCTGCCCGCATGCTTATTGGAAGGTCCTGGCAAGGCAAACAGGGTTAACCTCGATCATGGAAACGGAGACACGGGCTTCTGCCTCGGCATGTACAACGGCAGCGGCCTTGGTGCATGCTGGCGTGATACGGCGGGCGGTTCGGCGTCTAAGGCTACACCTGGTTGGGCCTGGAGTAGAAAGAACTAGTCTGGAGGAGTCGGCGTTCGCGCGGTGCGGAATGTAGCTCCGACGGCGGGAAACCGGCGGGCGTTGGTCGCAGCAGCCATGCACCAGCACACCCACGTTATCGCGTTGCGCGGGTCGTCGCTGCCCGCCGCCGTCGCTCTCGCCCTATGTCGCCTTCTGTACTCATAAATTGCCTGATCCGCCGTCCGCCGGGTTTCGCCACCTGGTTTTGTGTTCTTCAGGGAATCCCCAACCCGGAAACCGTCGATTGCAGAACCGAGCATCGGCATACCCTATTGCGGCCTGCCCAAATCCGGAATCCCCGCGCAAACTCTCCTACCGTCCGCAGCGGGCGCATTATAATTCCCCTTGATACGGCGAACCTCCAGAATCAGAGCCAGGCGGACCCAGCCCAAGCGAGGTGCGCGACTCCCCTTAGTGACCGCCATGGGGGTATACAAGTTCAGATGGTGCGGACTGGTGTTCCCCAGCGCAGTGCTCCCAGCTATACATGTGCCAGGCGGCTAATGCGCCGCTTCACCGCAGGAACCAGCCCGCGAAGAAGGTCGTGGTTACCGGCTCGTTCGACGACTGGTCTAAATCGGAATCGCTCGATAAGGTCGACGACGGCTTCGAGAAGGCGGTGCGGATCGACGACGGCTCGGACAAGATATACTACAAGGTTAGTGGGATTCCGTTGCTGGGCGCAAGACGCGCATTTGGGTGCAGTTATTCGCTTCGCAGCCTGCTTCGTCGCTCGCGGCCTGGGGTATGCGGGGATCGAAGCCAGGAGGGAGCCGTCGGGCTCATGTTCCCTCCGTACATGTGCCGCCCTGTTATACCCCCCTGAACTTTGGTGACGCTGTCAAGCGAACAGCGGGGCTTTGATCTCGTCGGGGTCAAGGCACGAACCCACCCGTCCGCCCGCCATGCGAGTGATCACCTTCCAAGTGGGGGAATTGGCGAAATTGCGGTCTTACTACTTGCGTTGGCGGCTGCAGCTCAGGATTAGCTTCCCTGCGCGCGCGCCCCACTGGAAAAGCTCCTCTTGGCTTCGGAGACTGGAGAACGCAGTACTGTTCGGCGGCAATATCCTCACCGCGCACCTTTGTTTTTCGCTGCAGCTGGCTCCAGACTCTATGTCCGGCCGAGACGGCCGAGTAGCCCTCCCGCTGCAAAATCGGATGCAAGGGACAGCGCCAATGCACTCTGCGACCAACCCGCGCCGCAGCCGAGACCAATTCATGTCGGCAACGGATTTGACCCCCGGGCCCCAACCCAGGATTATTTTGCTTCAAGCTCCAACCCCCGTCATCTCATTTGTCCGAGACCCACCGCACTTTTGTCCAAGGGCCCCGGCCCCAACCCTGCAGGCGCGCAATGTGCGGTGTGGATGGCCCGGGCACGCAACACAATGTGGCGACAGAAGGCTGGGATTCGAAGCTGTTCGCCAGTCGCAACAAGCCCCTGCGCGCGCCTGGGCCTGGTCCCGAGACAAGTGCTCGTGCCACAGAACCTTAAACCGGGGCCATTGAGTGGCCGCTCGGACTCCTCGCCCCGTGCCCATGGGCCATGGTGGCCCTCGTCCTGTCTGACACGGCGAGCTTCATCCCTCCAAGTGGACCAGGGGCGAGTGTGCATGCCCCCAACTTGGCGTCTTGGCCCGCGGCGTCATCGTTGCCCCTGCCACTCCGGACGATGGCACTTCTGCACGAACTGGTACTCAGTACCGCGCATAACGCGCGACATGCTGCACATGTCATGTACCCCATACCCCTCGCATAATTGCACGTCAGCGATCCACAACATTGTGCAGCCCAGGTTGTATCCGCTCCCCGTAGCGCCGCCCATCACAGAGCGCACGCACAGAGATTTACCGAGTGATACACCGCAGTCTGGCGCTGGCACAGCGCTGGGAGCGCCATTTCTGGCGGTGAAGTTACCCGCTGCTACCCTCCCGCCTTGGCACTGTCCCACTCGCGCTGCTCGGCTGCCGCTCTTCCACCTGGCGCCCCTCTTCCCCATTTTAGCCTCCTCCACCCCCAAAAAACCCGCCATTCCTTCTCGGTCGAGCCGTTCGGAGCCTCAATTTCCTCAATTTCCTGTTGACACGTGCGCAAACCCACTGTCCTCACCTCGGCCGCTTCAATTGATTTTTCTCTTCCCAGTGCCCATTGCGGAGAACCTTTCCACCTTCACATACCCACCATAGGCCTCGTTCCTACACTACTTGATCCTTAATCGTAAAGCTAATTCTCGTCCGTCCTCGTCGCTCCAGTTTGTCGTCGACGACACGTGGACTACCGATCCGTCCGCACCCCAAGAGCCCGACAGCCAAGGAAACCAAAACAACGTCCTCAAGCCCGCCGACATAATGGCTGACGACAAGGCCACCACCCCCGCCGATGCCGCCGCCGCCGCCATCCAGAGCAACGTGACCCCGGACTCGTCGACCGCGCAATTGGCCGGCGCCCAGCCCACCACCTCTTCCAAGAAGAACAAGAAGAAGAAGAAGAAGGCCAAGGCCGCCACAGCCGATGAGCCTGCCATCGAGAAGAAGGACGAGTCCGCCGACGACAAGCCCGCCGAGACGCCCGCGGAAGTGAAGGCGGAGCCCACTGAAGAGGTAAACGCTACGCCGGCGGCTGCCGCGGCCAGCGAGCCGGAGAAGAAGCCCGAGGAGAAGCTTGCGGACAAGGAAGCCGCTCCTACCCCGACGGGTATCCCCGGTGGTTTCCCGAACACCCCGGCCCTGGCCGCCGAGCAGGAGGAGGCTAGTGCGAGCCCCCTGCCGGCCGCCAACGGAGCCCTCAATCCCGTCAAGCTGGAGCCTGGCGAGGAGGTCCCCAAGGCCACGACGGAGGATGTCAACAAGAACGTCAAGCTCGACAAGGAGTCGTACGAGAAGAGCGACGCCCTCCCCGCCGAGGATCTCAACGACAAGCCCGTCAGCGTGGACCCGCTCCCGGCTGCCGCTGGCGCCGTTAACCCCGTCAAGCTGGAGCCTGGCGAGGAGGTCCCCAAGGCCACGACGGAGGATGTCAACAAGAATGTCAAGCTGGACAAGGAGTCGTACGAGAAGAGTGACGCGCTACCGCAGTCCGAGAGCCTGCCGCCCGTATCCAACAACATGATTCCCGAGTCGAGCCTTCCCGTTACCGGCGCTGCCGGGGCCGCGCTCCTGAACTCTGCTGGCCCTGACTCCACGACTGCCAAGCTCGCTGGTCAGGTACCGCTGGAGCCCAAGGCCGAGGAGAAGCCCGCGGCGGCCGTCCCCGAGCCCGTGAAGGACTCTCTCGAGCAGAGCGGCAAGGAGCCCGGCGCTGCTGCCAGCAGCGAGAAGGTGCAGGAGAAGAAGGCTGTCGAGAGCCAGGTCAAGGAGAACGTGGAGACCAAGCCGGCGGAGACGGATACCGCGGCGGCGGTGCCCGAGCCCGTCAAGGCGTCGGTTGAGGAGAGCGGGAAGAAGCCCGAGGCGGCCGCTAATCCGGTGGCGGTGAGTGAGAAGAAGGAGGTTGAGGAGGAGCTGAAGAAGGTTGTCGACGTGAAGGAAGAGACCAAGCCGGAGGCTGGCCTCGCGAAGGAAGAGGGCAAGGCTACCGAGGCCACGCCCGCCAAGGCGGAAGAGGCTAAGCCTGCTGAGACCAAGAAGGAGGAGCCCAAGCCTTCCGAGGGTGCAGCCAAGACCGAGGAGGCCAAGCCCACCGAGGCCGCGGCGAAGACGGACGAGGCCAAGCCTGCTGAGGCCGCGGCGAAGACGGACGAGGCCAAGCCCGCCGAGGCTGCGGCAGCGACGAACGGCGCCAAGACTGATGGTACCCCCGCGAAGAAGAAGAAGAACAGGATCAGCTCCCTGTTCACCAAGCTCAAGAGCAAGTTCAGCGAGTAGGTCTCAGGACTGTTCCAGGACGGAGGAGGTTAATGGGCTTAGGGGGGTTAGGACTTCGCTTTTAGAGGGGCAAGCTGCATGAGAGTTTGGATGGGAATGAATGGTGTACGAAGAGTATGAATGGGAGGGAAAGGACGAAGACGGATGAGGGGAAAGGGAGGCTTTTTGGTCTTTTTCAGTATCTACTGGTCCTTCGGACTGGGCTTTTTCGCTTGATTCCCCCGTTTGTCTATTATTACGTGAATAAAAGATTGTTTTCACGAGTGTTTGGCTGTGCATTGGAGTGGGTGAGTGAGATGGGTGCTCTGTCTTTACATGCCGCCGCTTCCCTGCTGGCCAGCCGTCAAGGCAAGCTTTCAGCATCGCATCTTGACTGCCATCCATAGTTTCCTCGCACGCTGTCTTCGGGCATTATAGCTCCATCGCTGTGCAGGCCAAAGGGGAAAACGACTGGAATCCTCCGGGGGACAAAAAGGAAAGAAGGCCGAACAGACTTATTCTGCGCAGACTTCAAAGCTTCCTGCGGCTTCGGTGGGTGAGCTCGGCTTGTCCAGGTCAGGTGCTTTGTACCGTGTACCTACCGCGCGGTGCCGCAAGTGGACGCGTGCCAAGTAGACCCGCAACGTTATCAGGATCGCGTCACTCTGCGGGACCGTCCTTGCTGCCACCTCCCGCAAAGTCCACCCTCGCGCTTCTTCCTGCCAATTCATCACCTGAAGACCTAGATCCAACGAACCGCCAACAGGCACAGAGGAACTACTCATTCCACACCCCCAAACCCCGCGAGGCCGTCAACCCTACTCTTCCCCCACCCCGCGAGACAGGCTCGCATAGCTCCCCACGACAGCGCAAAGATGTCCGATCAGCCCCCCGCCGCCGACTCGGAGGAGACCAAGTCCGCGCGCGTCAGCCTCGCCGACGTGTGCGCCAAGGGCGCCGCGCACTTCGCTCACAAGAAGTACGACGACGCCGCCGAGTGCTACGCGCGCGCCGCCGAGATGCAGGTCGACCTGAACGGCGAGATGGACCCGTCCAACGCCGAGGTGCTGTTCCTGTACGGCCGCAGCCTGTTCAAGGTCGGCCAGGGGAAGAGCGACGTCCTGGGCGGCAAGGCCAGCGCCGCCGAGAAGGAGAGGGGTGTCGAGAAGGGCGTTGCGGGCAAGGTCGCGTCGGGGAAGGGCAAGGACATCGAGAAGAAGGCGGAGGGCGACGCGAAGAAGGACGAGGGGGAGAAGAAGGAGGGCGAGGTATCTGACGAGAAGAAGCCGCTGTTCCAGTTTACGGGCGACGAGAATTGGGACGACTCTGACGAGGAGGACGAGGAGGTACGCGTGCCCCACGCATTTCATGCCTTGTGAAAACCCCCGTTAACATAAAGCCACTTAGGAGGGCGATCCTGAAGCGCAAGAGGAAGAGGACGACGACCTCGCGACCGCCTTTGGCGTGCTGGACCTCGCGCGCCTGCTCTTCTCCAAGCGCCTCGAGCAGCTCGAAACCAAGGGCGACGAGCACGACGTGCCCACCATACGCCACGTCAGGGAGCGGCTGGCCGACACGCACGACCTGCTCTCCGAGATCTCGCTCGAGAACGAGAGGTACTTCCCCCTCCAGTCCCTCTCTGTCTCCGCCCGGAGTCTAACGCGCGCAGCTACCCCGCCGCCATAACCGACGCGCGCGCCTCCCTGACCTACAAGGAGGCGCTCCACCCCCCGGAGTCCGAGGTCCTGGCCGAGGCCCACTTCAAGCTCTCCCTGGCCCTCGAGTACGCCTCCATCACCACGACCGAGGAGGAGGCCGGCGCGGCCGGCGTCAAGGGCGAGTCGGTGGTCGACCAGGAGCAGAGGGACGAGGCGTGCAGGGAGCTGCAGGCGGCCATTGACAGCACGAAGCTGAAGATGGAGATCCAGGAGAAGGAGCTTGAGGGGACGGCTGAAGATGAGCGCGAGGTCCTGAAGGCGGAGATCTCGAACCTGAAGGATATCATTGGGGACATGGAGGAGCGGGTATGTCCTTTTTTCCCTACTGTCTTTGCCTCCCTTTGCGCCTTTCCTGTCGCCAACTATCTCTTTACCCCCTCCTTTGCCCGGTGTCCGAACGCGCCAAATCGGATAACTAACAGTCCGCTCACAGCTCACCGACCTCCGCGGCCCCCCCATCGACGTCAACGAGACCCTCTTCGGCTCCCAGGGCCTCCTCGGCGCCGCCGCCGGCGCCTCCTCCGCCAAGATCCAGGACGCCAAGAAGAACGCCACGGACCTGAGCTCGCTCGTGCGGAAGAAGGCCAAGGACGAGGGGGAGGGGGAGGGCTCGAACGGGAAGAGGAAGGCCGAGGAGCAGGGGGAGAGGGAGACAGGCGGGGAGTCGCCCAAGAAGGCGAGGGTCGAGGACGCGTAGGTCTG
Source organism: Sordariomycetes sp. S4602 (assembly GCA_023628835.1). Taxonomy (NCBI): domain Eukaryota; kingdom Fungi; phylum Ascomycota; class Sordariomycetes; species Sordariomycetes sp. S4602. The sequence continues at coordinate 453,411 of JAMAJV010000019.1, read as the reverse complement.
CCCACGTCTGCTGGGGGCCATGTTTGTACACTATCACGGGCGGGGAGGGTTAACGGAATGGATGGGATAGGTTGGGAAAGGGTCGCGATTTGAGTTTCTAAGCTGTATTTAACCGCCGGTTTCTGCGGTTGTCCCTTCGACAGTGCGTTCACGATACACCCGCGTCGATTTGCTGGGATGGCATCCGCCTACGTCGTTCCTCGCCCTTGGCCATGTCTCACGCAGCAAGAAGCCTCCCAAGGTGGATCCAGAACACGCCTTCGCCACACATCGTTGCTCTTCAGACCCCAAGACTCTCCCCCACCGTACTTCCCCCACTTCCCCGAAGCTTCTCTCCCCGTTTTCCAGTCTTCCAAGTCACAAAGCCAGGCTCAAGAGTTCAGTATGCCCCAGAATTCATTCGATTCGTCAAATCTGCACTAATAACGCCATGTGGTGCAGGACTCCAGCGCACTGCCCGTCCGCATCTCTAATAACCCATGTTGCTCGAGGGGCTTCGAACGTGATAAACCCTCCCCAGAACGGGGAGTATGTGATCGACTTGGCGCTCCTCCATGTTTCTAATCTACCGAGGCAGGAAAGTCGACAGCGGACAATGCACGCTGTAATTATTATAGGGTGTATGCCGCCCTCCGGCGTTTGTAATAAAGAATTCACAACTCTCGCGCTCTTCTCCTCGTCAATTCTCGATCAACTTCCGCAAACTCCCCGACCGTGCTCCTCGTCTACTCCGCATCACCGTAACACGACACCATGATGGCGTTCGTTATCCTGTAGGGATCCGCGTTGGAGGCGGGACGGCGGTCCTCGAAGTAACCGTAGCCCTTGGCGGCAACTATGGAGTATGTTAGCAAGATGTCATGGCTGGGTAGTAGGGCGATTGGGTCGAAACTCACCCTCCCTGGGGATACGGATTGAGGCGCCGCGAGTGGCGACACCCCAAGTGAACGAGTCGATGGCACCCGTCTCATGCCTGCCAGTGAGGCGCTTCTCGTTGTCCTCACCGTACACGGCGATGTGCTCGAGGTGGCGGGCCTCAAGCTTCTTGATGGCAGCCTCGATGTGCTCCATGCCACCCTCCTCACGCATCTCTTGCGTCGAGAAGTTGGAGTGGAGACCCGCACCGTTCCAGTCGCCGGCGACGGGCTTGGGGTGCACAGACACCTTGGCGCCGAAGTCCTCGGCAACACGGTGGAGGAGGAAGCGGGAGAGCCAGAGGTGATCACCCATCTCGATACCCTCGCAGGGGCCGACCTGGAACTCCCACTGAGCGGGCATGACCTCGGCGTTGGTGCCGGAGATCTTCACGCCGGCGTATAGGCAGGCCTTGTAGTGGGCGAGAACAATGTCGCGCTGCACGACGTTGCCGAAACCAACACCGCTGATGACCAGTCAGTCGCGGTCCTGTGACATAACACATCGGGGAGAGGTGAGCGGAACATACCAGTAGTATTGGAACTGGGGGGCGGGGAACCCGCCCTTGGGCCAGCCATAGGGCCTATCGTCATCGCCGAGAAGGGTGTACTCCTGCTCGAGACCGAACCAGGGCAGCTTATCCTTGTGGAATTCCATCGTCTTGGCACACTCGTGGCGATAGTTAAACTTATTGGGGGTGCCATCGGCGTCCCAGCATTCCGCAAGAACGAGGATGTTCGGCGAGCCGGTGAAGGGGTCGGGGTACACGGCCACGGGCTTGAGATAGACGTCCGAGTTCTCGCCGGGGGCCTGGGCGGTCGAGGAACCGTCGAAGTTCCATGTCGGGAGGGTGTCGGGGGTGTACTCCTTGGCAGCGAGAGTCTGCAACTTGGTTAGCGACCGTTCAAAGCCGATTGTGAACGCCCCTCTCTGCGCCAATTCCTCTTCCTCCCAGCAGTGGCCGGACCGACGATGGCTGTGCGGTGGCGGCACATGCGGGGTGGATGACTAATTTCGGTGGCCACCCACAGAGGGAGTCACCGAGCGCCATTGGCGGGGCTGTGCTGCCCTGGCATGCCTGCGCACCAAAAACGGAAACGCGGACGCAGAGGGGTTGCAGCGACGCCAAGAAACATGGTGCAGAATTGTTCAACTTACCCTGGACTTGGAACGAGTGTTGCCGGCAGAGTCGATCCAGATGTACTCGGCCATGAGTGTGCCCTTCTGGTCGAGACTCATGTACTTCATGAGCTATTGTCCGGGTTAGCAAGTATTCGTTTTCGGGAGCCGATCGCGGCGAGACGGGAGGGAGGCGTCGTTGGAGTCGCGATGGATGGGCGTCCGCTTACAGTTTCTGTCCTCGAGGTATTCGCCTGGAACATTGTTAGCCAGCCCGCGCATCAAAGGCCCGGCCAGGACCGGTAGTGTGCAGTTGGCACGCGGCGGGGAGGGCACACTTACCATGATTGCGGTGTGTGATGTGCGACTCTGTAAAAAGAGGGTTTGTTGGTGTCTGAATCGTAGACTGGACTGGTAACGAGATCGGTGACGAGCGGATTGCTGGGAGCAATAAGAATGATTGAAGGTGTTGAGATAGATACTTAGGGGGAACGGGAGAAAAAGTCCGGGGCGAAGGAGTTCTTTTATGTGAGCGAGAGGGCGTGGACAATTTAGCGGGCGTGAAGGCTCGTGGCTCCTGGAGTTTCCGATAAGGACTGCTCCTAGCGTTTGACCAGGCAATGCAGGAGGGGTGGGGACCCAAGACGCCGCGGCGTGGGCGTGTGGGCGTGGTGGGCGTGGTGGGGTTCCATGACGATAGGGCAAGACGGGGTCACCGGGAGGTACCTGCAGTTGCACCTTGGGTACTGCTGCCCCACCCTCCCGCAGAATAACGCCGACGAGTACTCGATCGGGCCGCCCAGTACCGTGGGGCTACTCCTTTCTCACGCCACGCGAGAATCCCACCGAGACAAGCAAGGTTGTGGACAAGTATTTTTCTGTACGGGTACCGTTTCTGACCCGAGCGTGGCAGGCCTCTGAGCGACCTCCCGCGGGGCGAGTGCCCACGAGAGCTGATCGCTGCTGGGGTGACGGAGTCATAATGCCGCATCGACCCGTAATTGCCAAGGTCCCTTTGTTACCCTTTGTTTCGCGATCAGGGATTATTACGACTTCCTCGGCGATGGGCGCTCACCGTTACGAGCCCAGCGCTTGAATGGAGATCCCCCTCCAGCGCAGCCGCCCGGCGTACGTTGACTTGTTGGGGCGGCAAGTCCGGCGGACAACTCTGAACACGAGGACTCCATTGAAAGAAGGTCCGGCCGTGTGCGCGGCATTCGGCTTTGGCCTGGCGCGGAAGCGGCAGCCAGGATAGGCATGGTTCTGATTGGCTGGGAAGCCCGCCCGATTTGGCAGGGGCGGAGCACAGCCCACTTTCCTCCCACTTTGTTACGAGGTTCAGCCACTTTTTGCCAAGTCTTTGATAAGCCCGAGGTCACAAGCCAGGGCTCTTCCCGCCGCGCCTTCCACCAAGCCACGCCAGTGCGACAGGGGACCATCAAACTACTGTCAGCGGGACGTCCTTCATTGTTCGGCCCGCGGAGACAGCCAGGGGAAACGGTCTGCGGGCGCGTCTCTTTCCCCGGAGTTTTCGTGCACTTATCACGATGTTGCATCGGCCCTCCCTTCCGGGCCACTCAGACCAGAGGCCTCGGCGGACGCCGGCGGGGACGCGGGGATCATCCGGTCGGGAAAGCCTTTCTCCAACCGTACCGAGGGGCCAGGGCGCCGAGCTATTGGGATATGCAGGCTCGACTTCGCCAACCGAAAACGCCCGCTCTATCACAGTCCAAGCCGAAACCCTGTCTGTGCCTGGGGTCGATCCTGCCGCTGACAGTCTCAAAGGCATTTGGGTTGTTAAAAGCCGTCCCCACTTTCACAGGCAATCAAGCGTCAGCGAATGCCTCGGAGAGAGAAGTACAATAATATGTGAAGCCAAAGTTACAGTACCGGCGAGAGACCCATGCGCTCGTCCTCGCAAGCTCGAGGCCGGCGAGGTTATCTGATATTAGTCGTTTGCATCTCAAAACGAAACTGGCCTGCCACGCCTCGAAAAGAGCTTACACAGGCAGGGAGCCCCCCTGGCTGGGCGTGGGTGATGGCACACCCGCGCTCCCATTCGCTCGATCCCACCAAGATGTTACACACCGATTCGACGAGGACATTGCGACCCGTGTGTCACAAGCTCGCCCCAAGCTTCGCTTGAAATCACTCATCGGTCTCGCGTGGTCTTTCTGCTATGGGTGGCCTCGATCCTTTACACTGCTAGTGGATAAATGCACGAGACAGGCCTGTGAGTGCCATATCGAACTCTCAAGGTGGGCGCCTTGGCGATAGGAGGGAGCTTGGTTTCCCGGCTTCTGTGATTGGTACGCTATCGACGTCCACCGAGGGTACGGAACCTCCCGGCCGTTAGCATAAAGGTTCAACAGGCCGTGTATTACAACGGATTATTACCCCGTGTATCATTGGAATATTGGGAATCTGGGGTCTGGGGGTTCCGATAACCGTTATCTCCGGGAGCTCACGAGGGGCCTCCAGGCGGCCGGTACTTACTGTACAAGCAGGTGGCTGGTTTCCCTTTGCGCGTTTGCTCCATTCCAAACATCAAGCAGAGACATAGTCCGCCTCGGTCTCGGTCTCGGGAACCTCGCTTGTGTTGTTCACGGTCGACCCATCGGTGTGGGGTGACGACGACATCATGGTAACGGCAAACCGTTTGCTCCCGAGACTGTCCTGAGAAAGGAATGAGAGGGTACTCTGGCCCCTGACCGGCAAGCCCCCATTGACCCCCAACTTGTCCGGATTTAGATGCACGGGATACACCCACGAGGCCTCTCGCTGGGCCCCCCCATCACTTCAGCTCTCCCAGACCCAGACTTGCCATCCACTATTATCCGAATCCAGAATGCTCTTGCCTCGGGCCCAACATGCCCAAGTACAAAGCTCAGCACTGCACGGCAATTTGTGCTTGTTCGGGAAGCCCCAACCGATAGCCACAGGCGCTCCTTCTATTGTTTCTAGCGCTGATGTGCATGTACCCCAGTGTTCCTTGAAGGTACGGGACGCGCCCTGCGATATCACTAAACCTGCCGAGACGAATAGAAACGGAAACTTCATTGGCGCACGCCCCTCCGTCCCACTGTACTTCGCACCTCGCCCCAATTATAGCCCGGCAGAGGGAGTTTGAAACCCCAACCACTTTAACCTTGGGAAAGCGGTAATTATCATAGCAATAATAATAGGAGGAAAGGGAGCACGCAAGCGCGGGTAAAAAGCAAAAATTTTCTCGAAAATCCCGCGCTCCGACACCCAGGGTCGGCCCCTGAGCAGTCAACCTGCCGGGCTGGGAACTTGCTCGCTCGCGGGGCTCGTGCCCCACGTACCCACACCCCAACGCCACCTCACCCGATGGGCCGAAGGGTGTACCTTGCGTGCGAGCGCACCACGCACAATTGGGACCTTATCGCCCCGCGGTGATTGGCCATGACACGAATGGTCTGCATAATTGATTCGGGGAGCAGCAGAAGCCTTCATGTGCAAGTCTCGATTTGGGAGTCACGGTTATCTTTCCGCGGTATCTCTCTCTGTTGGTTTCACTGCCGATTTGGACCCTTGGGGCTCAAGACGCGAGGGTCATGTCGGTGAGCGGGGGAGAGACTGTATGGCGGGGTCGCGTGGGTTGGGGGCTTCATCATATTTGCCTTCGACGTCAGTTCTCTCCGGAGCTGACGAGTGTATTTCGCACTCAGAAGTGACTTGTTTCGGGCAAGGGGAACGCGGGACTGCAGCCCGGGCTTGAGACGGGGGAAAGTTTGCGCCCGCGGCGCGCCATATCCCCTGCGCCCGGATAGGGGAACTTCCTGGCGTCCAGTCGTCTTGCTCCGATCTCCGCGGTGTGCGCCCTAGAAGCCAAAAAGTGGCGTCTTGTGACTGACGCCCTCTCGAGGCGGTGAGCCCCACTTGTATCAAGCTCGCGATCGGGCTGCCGGTCGTGCGCGCTCGCAGGACGAGTAAATTGTATCCTCCACACCGCTTGGTCTGAGTTTCCGTCCGGGGAATGCCAGGATGAGATCCCGTCTCCCGTTCCCTTTCCCCAAATTTCCCGGGCGCGTCCTGAATATCTGGCGCGCGGAGCCGATTCTTCACCCCGCCGCGGTCGATCCCAGCCGGATTTCTTCCCCTCCTAATCTCGGCGGTTTCGGCCCGGTGGGGAGCAGCGGGCAGCCCCGTTTTCGGAGCCATGAGAGAAACAGAGTTTTCGTCCTTTCTTTTTGCTTTCTTCTGCGCATAACATAGCGAGCGACAGCCTGCGTTAATGCCCAATTGTGGGCTCTGGTTCCCCTGACGGGACCCTGAGAATGGTCCGTTGCCCAAGCGATGTGACGCTTCTGCGCCTGGTGTTCCTTTCCCCAACCCATGACACCCCATACTCCGTACATGAGCGGTGGGACACTTCCTACAGCTGGTATTCCTAGCATTGTACATTGAAACAGACTGTGGTGCATAACACTTGATAGCCGGACCACAAACCCCGGGGATACCGTTGCCATTCGTGATTGCGGCTGCCGGTAACCGCCTCGGTGAGCCATTGCCCGCATTAGCCCTCGGGTCTGACTGGTGGCTCGACCGAGGCGCAGTGGCGGAGCGGTGACCCCGGTCAGCTGACACCAGGCTTCTCCGTCTGACTCGGGAAACCCATGTTTGTGGCAAGGTTTCTCCAGTGGTTCCAGAAGGGCACGTCCAGAAATAGAATGTGGGGGTAATATTACCAGATTGGGAAGCCAAGGCCACTCAACGTTTCTGGAATACGAAGGTGTCAAGGGCCGACTGGAGAATGCGCCTCATCACGATAATACCGCCCAAAAATAGGAGAGGGATATGTCTAAACCAGGCTAACTCCCGGGCCTAGTGTGTTTCGCGAACCAGGTCATATCCAAACGTGCGTTAGGTAGATATGTTGTGCTCCAACTAGGAAAAGAGCTCCCAGGCCAGAGCCGGAAGGAACCCCTGACGAATCACGAGACCAATGCTGTGCTGTATAACGCACTCTACACAGGAAGGAGCAATGGAGATGCTAGGCAGCTCCATTAAGCTGGCTGAGCTTCGGTGCAATGATGACAAACGGCCTAGAAGGCAGCAATGGCAGGCCTGACGCGGGGTGGCCTTGGAATCCCGCGACATTTCTTCCACCGTGACACCCAAATGAACTGGACCGAGGGAAACCTACACCGTCACGGCCGCGGCCGCGGCTGGAGTCGGGACCTCTCGCGCCAGGAACAGGTCTTCGCGAGTGCTCGTGTCGGTAAGACGGCGAGCGCCCCGAACAAGAGCTCGACGACTGGCGAGGCCTCGCCCTTCTTCAGCATCGGCGCCTTGAAAGAGCCGTCCCTAGGTCCAGAACACAAGGCCGACGTTTCTAGTCCACCTCGTACAAAGCGAAGAAAGACATCGCCAGTGGCGTCTCATCCAGGGAATGACCTTGAGGCTCAGAGGCGACGCCTCCTGGAGAGGTCGGACTGGACCGGGATATCTTCTGATAGGGCTCTGCATCGAGACAGGGCAGAAACCGTCAGTCAGATTCCTGAGCCGTCACGTCGCGCAACGCCGAGCCCGCAGCTCCACCACCCCAAACCCGTGCGTCGTGACGGGGCGCAGCTGATCCAATCTCTCGAGTCACATACTTGCCCCCGCTCCGAAGCCACCCCGTCCTCGCGCCGCGGATCTAGCCCGAGCGACCGGTCGGGACCATCCCGCACCGAGCCGAATCCGTATCCCCGCGCTGCGGCCAGCGTCGAGACGGCGGAGACGGAAGATACGGACAACTTGTTGCCCCTGAGCGATACGCTTCCGGACATCAGTGTGCGACTCGACATTCTAGAGCCCGTGGGGATTGGCCGAGGAGATGGGCATGTATCGGGCGAGGAGGATGGTGTCAGTTTGACCGCTCTGCTGTCTTCGTTGAGTGATGACAGTTCAAGTGAGGAAGAGGGCGGCAATGTGGGGTGTCAGGAGGCGAATACATATGGGAGAGGAAGCCAGGAAAGGAGGGACAATTTCCCACCCGAAGGAAAGGCTTGCGGCGTCGAGGATAACTGGTTAGACTTCATCTTCGAGGACGGCGAGGGCGAAGAAGAGCTGATGATGCAGGCCTTCGAGGTGGCGACGCGGGACGCCGCGAGAGGCCTCGTTCCGTCTGTTTCGTCGGGGGCTTCCCGCGTGGTGGAGTGCGATTCCGGGTCCGGGTGTGGGGGCTCGGATCGGGCGACTTGCGGGACGGCATCGTGAGTCCGGGTCTTAGACGGGATTGTACCGGGATGGGCGTGTCGTGGGCTTGCGTGACGGCTAAGTTACTTGATGTATTTATACAGATGCTAGAAAGGCACGGACAAAATCGCGGGCCGGATATCTGTCATTTCTGTTTCCGGATGGGAGTTGCAAGTCACAAATTCCATGATTTATTATAACAACAGTTGTCTGATTCCGGGTGACACGAGTCCAACCAAGTTGAGCCTCGTTCAAAGCAATCCGAAAAACCATCTTCTCACCCCCTCAGTTTGGCAAGCTATTCGTTCGGAAGAAGCTTCCACAAGCATGACCTCGCCGACACCCCAACAGGGCTTCATGGCCAAGCGCATCGGGCGATGAAGTCACATCACGACACGCCAAGCCCCCGCCCATCCTTGGCTGACGTCCGAGCAACCCCGCACTCCGGGATCCGGGCGCGCCCCACTCGGACCCGGACGGGACCGGGAGCACACGTCATTCTGCGTCTTTGTCGGCAAAGGGGGGTCTCGTGTAGAGAGGAAGTATCGTGACAAGAGGGGCATGTTTCCCTTCTCGAGGAAGGCTCGCGATGGGGATCGGCGGGTCAAGGGGTGGGCGCGGGATGGACCCTTGTTGACGAGACGCTTCGAAGACGTCATTTGGATCTAGGTTCGTCATTACCTCGGGGACGTATGGCGTTTCTCATCGTGCAGGTGGCCCCCTTCTGGGTGTCAAGCTAAGGAGAGACACTCCATCCTCGGCGCGTTCGAAAATAGCCCAATCGCAAACTGTTTGACGACATGTCGGCGCTAACGAGAAGGCGAAGGGGCCAGGGTGCCTGAGCAGAAATTTAACTGTATTTTATATCGTTGTGGCCTCGGGTCTATATTCCTTCTATTGGTGTCTCATATCCTCTCTCCCCAGATCGCCATGAATCGAGCAACTCCGTAATGTCGCGTGTTCCTCACTGTCCTTCCACTTCCTTGAAGACCTCGCCAGGCTGGATTACAACTCCCCATTGGCACTCGTAACACCGCCGGTCACCCCGGAGTGAGCCAGGAGTACCTGGAACGCATGCGTTCATCTGAAGCCCGGCGTACCAATACTGGAACCATGTTTGAGTTTCTGGAGCCTTGCGAAGCGAAACCACACCGGGCCGCAGCTCACGACGGCAGGTCGCATCTCCTCGACTATACATCGCGAAACTCGTAGACTCACTGCCCGCCCCGCCTCGCTGTTGTGCTCATAAGCGTAATCTTCTGCTTCTTCTTCTTCTTCCCGCCACCTCCCTTTCCACCCCCCGCTCTCGGCGCCTCGACCGCCACCTCCGGCACCCCTTCGACACTCTCAACCCCTAATGCCTCGAGCTGCGCCGCGATCCCCCCATCTCCTAGCACATCGATATCCTCCTCCTTCAACCACCCGTCATCCACCTTCCTCTGCATCCTCATCTCCGGCGATCCCGGCACGGCACGCGTTCCCCAGACCGTCTTTTGGTCCGGGGTCGTGGATGCTAGCTGAGCAAAGTCCGTTCTTGCCTCGGGCGAACTCCCCTCCGCGCCACCCTCATTCCCACTATTCGCGCCGAGCGGTAAGAAGTCCGACTCTAAGTCAAGCGACGGCGGTGGGGAACTAAAGAGCTCCTCCGAGGCCACCTCTCTGCGCTCGCCCCTAATCGCTGCGAGCTCGTTCTTCTCCGCGCGCTGTCTTAACCTCTCCTCCAGCATCGCCTTGTCCGTGTTCTGCTTCCTCCTTCGCTCAATTTCAGGGGCGAACTGCTCGAGGGTCTCCGGCGGAACTATGTCCGTCCAGTCACACTCTAGGAAGCTGATCACGCAGCCGTGCGGGAGGTGGGCTAGATACCTGACGCGGCGACGAAGGACGTCGTCGACGGCATGGCCCGTCGAGATGTGTTCGACGCGCGGAAGGAGGGTGCTGGGGAAGAGAGAGTAATCGCCGTACTTGGCTTTGAGGATGCGGATGTCGAGGGGTGAGAGGTAGAGGTGTGGCTGGGAAGCGTAAAAGAAGAAGTCCGGCCCGGATGCCTGCTTTCCTCGGGCTCTCGGGCCAGACCCTGCGTGAGATGGTCGTGCACCCCTGTCGTCACTCGAGAGGCCAGGAACCGGGCCCGGAACGTCACCACTATGCCCCTGCTCCTCTTCCTTGGGAGCTTGTAGCTCCTCCTTGGCGTGCTGAATAGCCTTGATAGCTCTTTGGTTCCAGTCACCGTCGGTGCCAAACAAAAGCTCGTCCTCCTGCTCCTGCTTTTCGAGGGCGACAACCTCCTCGTCGTACTGCTCCGTCATGTAGTCCACTGTCCCCTTCATGACCCGACCGTAATCGAGAACGTTCGCGGCAAAGTGCCAGGGGATGTCATCGCCACCATCGAGAGCCTCTGCGCCCCCTTCTCGAGGTAAAGCCAATGTTGAGGACGAACTCCTGACCATGAGTCTCATAATCACGTCGTCACCAACTCGAGGCAACGGGCTCTCCTGTCCCGCGTAGAAACGCGCCGGTCGTACATCGGGGGGATTGATTATGTCCTCGCAGATGGGACATTTCTTACCCCTTCGCCTGCGGGCGCCTGTGTTGTCGTCCTCGTTGGACTCTGCACTGTTATACCGAAGCAGGCACGGGAGGCAGAATATGTGGCCGCACTGCGCCATGCGTGGCGCCACTGGCTCCGAGAGGCAGATGGGGCAGGACATGGCCTGGGACTGGGATGAGACGAGGACCTGGGAAATGCTATTCCAGTCGATCTGGGCGTCGGCGTCGGCAGCGATTTGACCGTAATATCTCTCAGGAGACACGACAAATCGATAGTTGGCACGAACGTAACGCAGCTTGTCGGCTGCGCGATACCCCGAGTTTGGACCCCAGTTCGGATTCCTCCGGTAGGAGCGGTTATAGGCGCGGTAGTTGTCCATCCCAGGAACGGCATGAGAGCGGTAGTCGAGGAGATGTGTGATAGACGTCTGTCCACGGCGGCCATTGCCTCCCCGGTTGTTCCCGTTCTTTGAGGCCGGCTGTTCCAGAGACCAGTCAGCTGCCTCAATGGTAGCGCGGCCGCTTTTATGCATTTTGCGTAGCTCGCGCCACTGGCGTCTTGAAGCGTCGTCCTTCCTCGGGGCTTTCGCCTGATGGAACTGAGGGGCGTGTGCGGGCCGGGGGGCTCGGCGGCTTTCAATACTAGAGGTCGCGGGGTTCGGTTGAGGAGACGGCGAGTGGGACGATAACTGAGGGAGCGACTTTCCTAGGTTGGATGACATGGTTCGCGTGTCGAGGATGGATTGGCGTCGGCACGAAGCTCCAGACAAGGATGGAAGCGATGCTCGAGGACCTGTTAGAGATAATAAGGCCTGTTGACTCCTGGCTCTTTAATAAGGCCCCAATGCGTGGGTTGGAAGAATCGGCTATTCCCAACGGCGAGGGCCGGCTGACGATTGAGCGGCCACCCTGATATCCGCTGCGTCCTCTCTTCGCACTTCGATGCGTAACCGCCAGTTCCAATCTCGGATACTGACGATGCAGGTACCGCAAGACCAGACCAGCTATCCTCTGCAGCGGGGAAGCGATGGGAGCAGGTGTTCCAGCCTACTACCTCCAGCTCGCCGCTAGAACCCAGCCTCTCTTGTCTCGGATGGTGGACAGCTTGTTATCTTGAGAGCTCGGGAGCGTCAAGGGTCATAAGACTATCGAAAGATACCGACGGAGCGGGCGTCGTATACGAAATGAATGTCTGTCTTTATTCGGATGCAAGTGGTCGAGGAGCCGTATCGGGATTCGGCGTCCAAACTTCAGGGTCTGCCGGCAGAAGATCGATACTGGCGACCATCCGGCCGAGTCCGGTGGCAGACGGGGACACAGAGCCGTCTAGAAATATCGGTCGAGGGTCGAGGGGGGCGTCGAGGAAGAGAGCTCGATGCCGGAGAGGGGAAATCGATGCCTCATGGAGTCACAAACGCTATCTCCGACACCGTCGAGGATGTTGAAGCCGAGGATTGGTTAGGTCATAGCTGGTCAGAGGGGACTGGAACGGTGCCCCTCTCGCCTGCAATGGAGATCCGGTGGGGTCATTGCTCGCTGTCATTCGCCGGCTCAGGAAACGGTCCAATTTCTGGCCATTAATGCGTCCCAGCTGGTCCCATCGTTATTACAAAGCACTGGCCGTTCCTGCCGGCGTGACTCTTCGACCAAATGTTCCCTGTCATTGCTGCTGAGGCACAGCTGTGTGCACGCGTTGTCAGCTGCTCTTCAGGACGTGGACCCCACATCAAATCGCGCCCGCGTAGAGGCGCGTTGCAGGGACCATCAACGCGTGGAACCGCGCAAAGGTCAGAGCTCAACCCCGTTAAATGGAGCGGCCACCACCTTGAACTGAGACGTTCGGTATCAAGACGATCCCTTTTCTGCACCGACCTGGGCTTATACTGCCATCCGAGAACCATACCCTACGTCTCGATTTTATTCAAAACACCGCATTTCCCATATTAGACTCAGACACGACACTCATGCGCCGAAGCCGCAGTCGACCAAACTCGAGGACTTCCAAGCTCGAACTTCCAACACTTGCCGACTATAAAATCGTGGCAATTGCAATTGGAAGCTTTATATCCCTTTGTCTACACCTATAGTCCAACTAATTGGACTTCCTCAACATGTCGACGCGGTCATCGAGCCCCCCCGAGGGCTCGGTTGCATCCCCCATATCGAAACCCAAGACAATCTTCATTGCCGAGGGCAGTGATGCCGAAGACTCGAGCCTGCCCTCCCAGTCTCCCAAACCCACACAGCCTGACGAAGACGTGGAGTCTTCCGAGGACGAGATCATTCGACCACGCGGCCGTTTCGCGGCCCAGATGCTGGGCTCGGTGCAGGCTCCGCCGGAGAACACTGCGCAAGCCAACCCGGCTCCCGAGAGCGCGCCAGAGAGCGCCAGGGACCGCGTGAGGAGGTTACTAGGAATTGATGCTCCCGGATCGCCGTCTGAATCGACCCACGGGCAGACAGGGGCCACGGATACTAGGAGCAATGTCGACGCGTCTGCAGACGATGATGATGACCTCCCAACAACTCCGCAGAGGCGCAGGCGCCCTGAAAGGCAGCCTACACCCAACCTCGAGGGCTCTGCCCCGCCCTCGAGCCCGGGATTGTTCGTCTCTCCTGGCCAAAAGTCGGCCGCCAGCGACGACATGGAGGACGACGTCGCCCTTCCCAAACCGAAGAACCCCCGTTTCCAGGCCCTTGTCGACCGGAAGCGGAGAGAGCGGGAGGAGAGGGAAGCCGAGGAGGAGGCCAAGCGTGCTGCCCGCGCCACCAACTACGACGACGACGATTCCTCGGGTGTCACTGACGATGACGCGGGCCGCAAGATGACGCAGGAAGGCCGCACGAAGCGCAAGGCCGGCAGGAAGGCCATCGAGGAGATGAACCGGGAAACACAGCGAATGGCGAGAAGTATGCAGCTCGCGCACCAGGCCATGACGAAGAAGAAGATTACCAAGGCGACGCTCTTTGAGAAATTCAACTTCAAGCAAGCTGGGGCCGCAGCGGAGACGACACAGGCGAGTTCTAGCCGGCCCGCCACGCCTGTGTCGGATACGGAAATGAAGAATGCTGGGACGCCGCCTAGCTCGCCGCCTCCTCGCAGCGCCGAAAAGGTGGATCGAGACACTGTGGTGAACGATGAGATTCCCAAGGACGACTTTCCGCCTGTCGACCAAATTCCTCCCTCTTCCCCGAGGTCGAGGGAATCCAAGGGCAAGGGTGTCGCCACCAAAGATGACACGAACGCAGCGGCCACTGAGCCGAAGCCTGCCAAGGTCCAACCGAAGGGCCGGGTGCGTGTGAAGTTGCCCCCACCAACCACCAACATGGTCACAATCGACTCGGACGATGAACTGGCCATCACGACCAAGAACAGCAAGCTCGATGCTCTTTTCGACAAGGTACCTCGCAAGAAGAAGGACTCTGGCGCCCTCCACGCCTTCAGGTGCCTCGCGCAGCTCACTTCTCCCGGAAAGGCACCCCATGGCAAGCGTGAGAAGCCGGGGATGACGGCCGTGGAGATGCAATCGATGCTGCGTGCGCGGGCTCGCGAGCAGGCTAGAGTTGAGAAGGAGAAGCGCATCGAGATGCTCAAGGCGAAGGGCGTCGTGGTCCAGACGGAGGAGGAGAGGCGCAAGGAAATGGAAGAAGTGGAGGACATCGTGGCCAGGGCGAGGGGGGAAGCCGAGGAGATTATGCAGCGGGAGAGAGAGGAGGCAAAGAAGGCCAGGAAGGAGCAGGGTGGGGAGGCCGACCCCCTGGGGTGGGATGATAGTGAGGACGATGGGGATTATCAGGCCTCGGGCGAGGAGGAAGACGACGAGGATGAACGCGAGATCGTGCTTTCCGGCTCGGAGGACGAGGACGAGGACGAGGACGAGGCGGACGGGTCGGGGGATGAGGCGCCCAACCCGCTTTTTGAGAACGAAGCCGACGAGGACGGATCTGATGCCTCAGATGTTGAAAAGGCCGCAGAATCCGCCGCTGTCGATGAGCCAAAGGCCACCGAGGCGGAGGATGACGATGCCATCACTCCACTGCCAAGGGCCAGACGGACCAAACATACTCGTGTGCTCTCGGATGACGAAGATGAGGACGATGATATCGTGAAGGCCACGCCGAGATCGAAATCCACCCTCTTCAAGTCGCCCGGCGTCGACGCCGATTCCCCCGCGGCGCCAACCTCGGTCCTTCGGTCGGCGACGAAGACGTTCATCCCCGGGCTCCCTATCGCTCCGGCAAACCCGGCAGGGCTCGGCCTCACGCAGATGTTTGCGAGTACGATGGCTGACAGCCAGACGGGCACACCGCCCACCCAGTCGATGGACTCGCCTATGCCGACCTTTGACGCGTATGCCCGACCAACCATGGATTCACAGGACATGGACGACGACGATGTCGTCATGGACAGCCAGCCACAGCAGGAGACGCAGGGGGTTAGCCAGGGGGTCGACCTGCACTACTCTCAGACGCAGGCGCGCGGTCTGGATAGCCTTCTTCGGGAGGACTCCCCCCAGCTCCCGGATTTCCAGCTTACGCAGGATCAGGGCCTTCAGGAGCACACGCCCATCCGGGAGCGCTTCATTGATGCACCGGCGTCTACGATTTCGACAATGCCGGCCAGTTGCTCTGCCCAGTCTGTACACCAGACGCCACTCGCCCGGAAAAGCAGGCTCCGGCGGAAGATGGACGTCATCCCCGCTACTCCTGCGGAGGAAGACCACGAAGCGTCGCGGGAAAGCCCCGAGCGCGACGAGTTCGGCTTCAACACCACTGCCTTTGGTGTCATGAAGAAGGCCGCCAAGGAGGAACGAGTCAAGAAGCAGGCATTCGACCGCAAGAAGAGCAAGGCCGCCGGGATGATCGAGGAGCAGGCTGACGAGTCCGAGGACGAGTACGCCGGTCTGGGAGGTGTCGACGAGGACGATGCCAGCGATGACGACCTCGAGTCGGTCAAGGACTTGATCGACGACGAGAAGAAGGGGAACACGGCGGAAGAGGAGCGGAACCTCGCCGCCTTTTACGCGTAAGCATATAAAAGCCTAGTCCAACAACGTCATCAAACTAACGCGGGTACAGCGATCGAGAACGCGCCGACGCCGAGCGAGACGTCGAGCGGCTCTTCAAGGACATCACAACCGGCGCGCTCCGGCGCAAGCGGGCGAACGACTACGACCTCTCGGACTCTGACGACGGCGGGGAGGCGCGGAAGCGCAGAAAGAGGATGCAGTTCGCCAAGATGCAGAAGGCGCTCTTCGCGGACGAGCGCGTGAAGAAGATGTCGGAGAACCCGGGCAACCAGGCCTTCCTAAGGACGCTCGAGGACAACGCGAGCGGTGACGAGCTGGAGATTATTGACATTGAGGAGCCGGAGCCATCGCAGTCTCAGTCTCAGTCGCAGGAGCAAGAGCCAGCACAGCAGAAGGAAGACGTCCTGGTGCCGGATAGCCAGCCCCTGGCGGACCGTGCGCCAGCGCACCAGCGCCGGACCAAGAACGGGAAGAAGCCGAGCAACATCAGCGAGGTCCGCGAGTCGCTCTCCTCGCTCCTCGACGAGCCGGCCGGCTCAGTTATCGCGCCTACTGATTACGGCTCGGGCAGCGAGGACGAGGGGGGAGACAAGGAGAACGTCAGCCCGCGGCGCAGGGGCCCCGTGCGGGACCGCATCGCTATGAAGCGGGCGTCGACGTCCGAGTCCAGCGGCGGGCGGCGGGCGTTCGCGGGGTCGTCGCAGGGGTTCCGGGCGCCGACGCTGCTGCGGAGAGCGACGTCCAGCTCGCTGATGTCGAACCTCACCTCGAGCTCGGGGGATGGCAAGAAGAAGGCGGACAGCATGTTCGGGGAGAAGATCAAGAAGGGGGCAGGTAGGGGGACGGGGGTTGTTGCCGGGGAGAGGAGGGCTGTGGTGAAAGAGAGTGCTGGGGACGCCAGGAGGAGGGAGAGGCGCATGAAGGGGGCGGAGGAGCGGTTGAAGGCTGCGAGGGGGCTGTTTGGCGGGGCAGCGTTTGAGTAGGTCTGGGTCTGATTCTCCATGTTTGGCGTTTGTGATGGTTGGGCACGGGATGGGATAGCATGGGTAGTTTGTAGGCGTTACGGTATACTATCTATCAATGAAGCTTGTTGGCTCCCAGAAACCGCGATCAAAGTGCGCCATGACAGGTCTGCTAGGCGCTCCATCCGCTCCGTGCCGCCATGTTCACCCTCCAGAGTCGAGCAGGGGCGCGACTCTCTGGGCTGACACCACGGGCAATCCGCGCCAAGGGATGGCACAAGGGCAAGTCCCCGAACACAACCGGGGGAAGTTTAGATCATCTGGCGCATTCCCTTCTTGGGCCGGAGCGCGCGACGACGCGTCGGGGGTGGGTGTCCGTCCTGCGCGAGATGATTGGCTGCGCAAAAGCTCTCGAGAATGGGACGAGGGCGGAAATTGGGTGGCCCCGATTCACCGAGGTGGGAGGTACAAGGCTGGCAGATCAAGAAACGAAGTCGTGGACATTTGTCCGAAGAACGATGGTTTTTTTTTGACATCGGGGTGCTTTCGGGGATTTCAGGCGCATGGTGCACGGTGCTTTGGGCGGGAGCGCCCGGGCCGTCCAGTGGGCTCAGCTCCTGGGGTCAACCGTCTCCCGCTGTCGCTGCCGCTGCGGAGCTCCGGGCCCCAGCGCCCAAAAAGCCAGGTTCGGGGGTTAATTATGTCATGGCCGGCGCCGCTTGCACAACTGCACAACTCAGAAATACAAGTACCCAAGCTGAGGCCAACAGCTTACATTGCTTATGTTCACCGCCAGGAATGCATGCCCAACCCAGCACCCCGCTCCGTCTAAACCACGATGGTGTGGGAAAACTGAATTGAGAAGGGGGGAAATGGCCTCAAGCCACAAATGCTCGTGAATCCGGACGGAGGGAGTCCCTAGCCAAGCCGAATTCCATTTGCGTCGGGCTTTGTGGCCAGGAATGAGAATGCGCGTCGCCCGGCGACCTGCGACCAAAACAAACAAATGGGGCAACCAGCTCCCGGTATGCGACGGTGCCGGGCTCAGCACAAAGAGGGCCAAGTACAAAGTACCTTGTACACAAAGCAATCCATGGGCTGGCCGATGCGGTGTGCATTGTGATCTCCGCATATTCGACAAGTACTTGTACCCCACGCGCCGCCTTACCAGCCACCTCTGGTTTCCCGCCTCCCGCTTCCTGCCTCCCGCTGGTTCTCCCAAACCGTCTGTCCCTGCCACCTGCCACCCCTCAACAACAACTGTCTTCCACTTCTCTCATCACGAGCCGCGCCTCTTTCAGTTTCGCGATTCCCTCATCAGGTGAAACTTACAGCGAGCCGAACCACCCCGACGGAGAGCCAACCCAGAGATATCTCCACGCGCTTCATCATTCCAGATTCCTCTCCATCCGCGTCCTAAGCTCAAACAATCCTTGTTTTGCGCAACAAAAAAAAAGCCATCGCGTCATCTTCCACGGCCGCGACGCATACAAGCATTGATACATTGATACCGCATCTACAACCATGTCCGCGCCCACATCCAACAGCTGGCTGCGCGGCCAGCGCAAGAGCGATCTAGTTGAAGTCGCCGAAAATGTCGGCCTCACCAAGTATGTTCGCCGTTCCCCCTCGTCGCGCCTCTCCTCTGCCCCATTCCATCTCATCCCATCCCTTGTTTTGGCCTGCGCGTCTCATGACGTCGCGCGCCCGCCGCAACCTTCGCAACGCGCGGAAGGCTAATGGTTCCTCTCTGCAGCTATGAGAGCCTCAAAAAGGTGGAGCTCGAGGCCGCGCTCGACCGCTACCTCACCCAGAACGCCACCACCTTCGCGTCCGACTCTAGGTTGGCCGGCTACTTCCAGAGCCAGGCCAAGGCCCGCGGCTCGCCCGTGAAGCGCGAGGCCGTCGACGACGCCGCCAAGCCGCTGCGCGTCGCGAAGCGCCGCACCACCCGCGCCCCCGAGGACTTGTCGCCAGAGTAAGTGGCCGCCCCAGCTTGCCCCTGAGCTTCCGGCGCCGAAAGCCGCCACGAGGAAACGTGGTCTGACTCGGTCACAGGGACGAATCCCGCGGCTCCGCGTCCGCCGCCGCCGCCGCCGTCAGCTCCGCCGTGGCTTCCACCCCGCGCAATCTCTCCATCGCGCGCCGCATCCCACTCCCCGCCACCCCCGCCGACGTCGCCTCGGCCGTTGACCGCGGCACCACCGCCGTGCGCTCGCGCGTCGCCTCGCTCTACGCTGAGAGCGGCTTCGAGGACGCCACCACGTCGGCGCGCGACTCCCTCTCCACCGTCCCCGCCGTGCTCCTGACCGTCGCCGCCTTCGAGCTGTACTACCTCCGCGCCGAGGTCCTCTCCGACCGCTACGCCTTCACGCTCCCGGCCCTGCCGCCGCTCACCCAGCGCGACCACCCCGTGCACGTGCCGGACATGTTCCTCCTGCTCACGAGCTCCTTCTGGTCCCCGGCCCTGCTCTGGCTCGCCACCTCGGTCCTGATCCCCGCCGCCGTCGGCTACTTCTACAACCTGTCGTCCGCCCGCGAGCCGCGCAGGGGCCGCAGGGCCGGGCCCGAGTACTCCGTCGACCCGCTCACCTTCAGCGTGGCCAAGGCCCTCGCCTCCTACGTCGTCTACGCCCAGGGCGTCTCGCTGTGCGGCCTCGTCGACGAGAACAGCGTCGAGAGGATCAACGGCGCGGTGTACGGCGGGTGGCCGGGCGTGCTCGCGGGCTGCGCGATCACCGCCCTGGCGAGCGTGTACGATGCCATATTGAGGAAATAGGCGTCGGGAGGGGGTGAGCGAGGTGTCTTGGCGAGGTGTGGCGCCTCCAGGTGTTGTTGGGGAATGACTTTTCTGAAGTGATGATGTGAGAGGACTGGATTGTTTTCTGCCCCTCGTCGTTCTTGCGCACTCGCGCCCTCGTTCATGCTGATTTTTCTGTTTTTGGGTCGGGTTACGCTCAGTCCTGGATTGTGGGAAGGGGGGAGTCGTGTACATGAAATCTTTCTATCTTTTCCCCCCCGTGTCCCTTTTTGCTCAGCCCGGGCATGTTCTCACGGCTTTGCTTGGGGGTGTTCTAGAGCTGGCGTCCCTAGGTTCGGCTTGCCCACGGGCTGTTGTAGAGCTGTGTTCTACTTCCCTTTGCGCATCTGTACTCAGATAGGGCGGAGGAGGGAAAAGGGAAAGGAAAGGGGGGGACGGTGTTCGCGTCTTGTTGGTCTCTTGTTTTGGATTCGGGTTACGTCAGGTTTATATCCAAGTTTCGTTCATGAAGTTCTTTATTCTGCTGTCCATCTTCCGTTCGCCTCGCGAAGGAGGCCATGAGCTCGCTGCAGCTTGTCCGCGCGACACGAGTGGACCAATCCGTAAGCGGGATGCACCTTTGAAACCTTCTTGATCCCTCCACAAGAGTGAAGCTCGCTGACACGACCTTCCGGAGGGGTCGGACTCCAAGGGCCGTGCCGCGCTCACTCCACGTCCGTTCCCACGAAAGGTCACATACAATCAGAGATAAATGCGGGTTGTGGTCGCCATCCTCGGATATATGTCTCCCCCTACCTCCTCTATGTTTATCCCATCCACCAAGTAGCCATTGTCTACCCCGGAAGACCGACCCGTCCTTCTCCGGCCTCTCCTTATCAAAACATACAACTATCCAACGAGAAGGTAAAAGAATTATACAACCGTAGTCAAGAAGAGGAAGAAGAGAACAAGAAAATGACACCTCGCAAGGAGGGACGAAGGCCAAATAGTAAAAGAAAACTTTGCCGAACCGACGTAAAGAAACTCCGAAATCGTAAGAATACATGAGTCCCAAACCGAAGCAACAGAGAGAAAGAGAAAAAGGTCGAAGAAAAGAACCGCGAAGCATAGAGAAGCAAACAGAAGTAGAAGAGAAAGTGAACCGTACCGGACAGAAAGCAGAACAGAAGTCCCCTCTAAACCGAACCCGCGAAACCGTCGAGACGAAGGGGGTGAGCACCCCAGTAGCCATTATACACACCGAGACTCGCTCGGGCCCTCAGCATCCGCCCCTACCCGCTCCTCAAGCATGGGGCAAGACACATCGCGCCCTCGCCCGCCCGGTGACTGCCCCAGAAGGTCGAACGCCGCTCGCACCTAGACATATCGTACACCGCCGCGCAGCCCACCACCGTATTAGGAGCACCGCCGTTCAAAGGAAGCGTGGGCAAGACCCAGCGCCTCACTCCCGCCTCGTAAACCGCCTCTTCGGAGCCTGAAATCATTAGCCGCGCCCACCAAGACAACCGACGAAACTAAGCCAGGCCACTAACCGGCAACTCATTGTATCCCACATCCGCCACGAACATCCCCGTTCCCCTCCCCGAGTAGGGATAGGCCAGCGGCTCCTGCGAGATCGGGGACGACATCGCCGCAGTCGTGACGGGCGGTACCCCGGCATCTAGGGTAATAGGAATCATGTCTATCGACGGCGCCTGGAATGGCGTTGAAAAGAAGCGCGTGTGGTCCGCCCAGTCGACGCCCGGCGACGTCAGGTGGGACCTGTTCCGAGAGAACTCCGAGGCGGGCGAGTAGGACGTGCTCGACGCCGAGGAGGGGATTCCGGCGGGATCCTGTGCGGGGAGGAGGTCGGGGGGGTTGTCCGCGGAAGGGATGAACTGCGTGTGTAGGCTGGGCCGCCGTGGGGAGCGGTGGTAGACGCCGTGGATATGCTCCTGCACGACGGGCATGGGGTGAGATGATGGGCTCGAGAAAACACAGGTGCTGTTGAATGCCTGGCTCTGCGTTGACGCCTGGTAGCTTTCCGTTGTGGCGATGGCCCGTGGCGATATGGTACTCGAGTCAAAGGTATCGGACTCGCGGCGGCGCTTGTTTCCGCGGGGTGTAGTCGGGTTCTGTGGCGTACTCTCGGACACGAAAGCCGTGCTGAATAGATGGGAGCTCTGGTCTTGGGGTGCCGAGTATGCCAGGGGTCCGAGCCGAGCGGGGATGGTGCTCCCCGCATGGCCTAGTCCGGAGGAGCTCAGTGGCCGGCGACCCGGGCTCTGCTGGCTCCCGCGCCGGGGAGTTTCCTCCTTCTCGAGTCCACTTGTAACTTGTCAACTAGCCAGTCCACGGTGATTAACAGCCATTACAGCCCGGCCGGGGTTATGTTTACGACTTACTGCTTCTGCTCGTGGCGGTCCAGGAGGTCCTTGCGGTGGAACTTGCGGCCGCACCCGGGAAGCTTGCACACGTACGCGGGGTTCTTGTGGCTCAGCTGGTGGCGCCTACATCATCGTCAGTATCGTTGTTTGGATATCTCGGTCGAGGGGTCGTGACGGGCAATGTGCTGCGGAGCGTGAAGGGGGCATTCGTACTTGAGGTGCTCGTTCCTGCTAAAAGTCTGAGACAAGTTGTTAGCCAAGGTTCGATTACAAGCTTAATGACCCCGAGGAGATGGGGTAGGGAGGGATGATACGAACCCTCGCCGGAACACAGTCGTGGCAAGTATGGACGGGGACGCCCTTCAACGCCTTGCTAACCCGGCCGGTAACAGGAGTATACTTCGTGAGGGCATTTCCCGCTTGGTTCTCCATTGGCATGCCGTTGAAGGTCCTCATCGTCGTCGGGGCTCTCATAGGCGGGGATGCCAAGGACGAAGACACGCCTACTGGGTGGCTGTACGAGAAACCTTGTTGATCCAACTCGTCTGGGGTATGGCTCCCCCGGTAGACGATACTCGGCATGGGCTGATGGCCGGAGGATATCCTCGATGACGACGACGTGGACGAAAAGTCCTCGGCGGGCATTGGACTGGGTTGCGCGTACGGACTGACCCTCCGGTCGTAGTGGGCAAAGTTTGGATCCATTGGCGCGTGTGGATCGCGATAGTAAGGCCTCTGCTGGGGGTGAGGGTGGGGCTGGAGAGTATGAGGCTGTTGTTGACGTTGTTGATGAGGACCGGGGATGCTGCTCGAGTGGGAATGGGGGACAGGGGATGTGTGGGACTGCCGAGACAATCGTGGCGAGGGGGGGGAAGGATCCCGATCCCTTTTATTCACGCGAGCATCGTGGTGTTCCTCATCAACGTCGTTGATGATCGATCGGAGGTCTGCCATGATTCGATGCTCACTGGGGCATGATGAGTAGGAGAGGGAGGCTGAGCAAGGAGTGTGCGTCGTGATACACTAATACGGAGAGGGAGGCTAAATGCGGAAAGGCCGCAGGGGAGTGGACGTCTGCGAGTGGAAACACCGAGAGGGCTTCGTGAAGGGGGAGGTCCAAAGTTAGCAATGGGGCACAGCCCTGCTGAGAGGCCTGGTTGGGGAATAAATAGAGATCGTGTATGTAGGTGGTCGTGGAAGCATCGAAGGTCGAGTTGCCCTCGGTGGGAAGGGGTGGGAAACGCACGTCGAATGGGGTGAAGGACAGTCTTGAACAATGAATGAAGGAGGGGGAGTGCGGGTGTGGGTTGAAGGAGGTTGTTTGGAGTGCGAGTACCGTTCGCGATACACATACTCATATGGGATGGACGGTATGAGCAGGCAATGTGGATATACACGGAATAGATACATGGGAGAGCACCTGCGGAGGCCGTTCCGTAGTTGGTTCTGCAGGTGGGAATAGATACAATGGCGAGCCATGACGAAACTAGGTCCGGAAGTACAGGGGGGGGGGAGTGTAAAAAATCCTACGAGACGCCTCCTCTTGGCGAGGGTACAATGGGAAGGCCAGCTGTGGGAACTTTGAAACTTCAAAGGAGCCGGGGGTGGGGTGGGATCGCGGCTCTCTTGGGTCGCGTGGGTGTAAGTGGAAAAAAAGAAACATGAAGCGAGGGAGGCAAAAAACGGAACGCCCCAGTACCTCTGTACCCTTTGGTTCGCTTGCAGTGGAAGGCAGAGAAAGACCGAGACGCAGCAGCTCTGCCACCCGGATCCTACAAGCGCCGACAGCATACAAGCTTGTGCATGGTGCGACAGGGACTCGAGCGGAGGGTCCCACAAGAACCGCGCGGACGGAACGCTTCGCATCCGCGCGTGCTGAGCACGGAAGCTAAACAAGGGGTGATCCATAGATAGAACAAGGCAGGCACAGGTGGCATGGTGCGGGCGGGTGTGGGTGGTAAGCGACGGTGCAGACGCACCTCGGAGGGCTATGGCACGGAGCCGGGGCGGCGGGGAATGGTGGGTGGTGGGGTGGGCGGTCTCGAATAGAGAGAGACGGCCAGCGAGTCCCCTGCCACAGCAAACTGCAGGGCAGGGGTGCATACCCCACCACAGCCATGGCCATATAGCCGCGGATCCGGGAAAAGAAGGAGCGAGGACGCGATAGCGAGGGTGTCAGTGCACCGCGGTATTGGGGACCCTGAATGTTACTTCGGGTGCACACTGCGTATCGTTTCTCCGAAGCGTTGGTGGTCAGCGAGGCTGCCCTGGAGAATGAATGTGTGGCTCACGGGTCCGGGGCGCGCGCGCGTTCCGTGAGGGGCGACTCCATGCTCTCTCCTCAAAGAACGTGGAGAAATGAGTGTTGGCATCCACGCCCCGTCCCTGGCTGAAAAACGGCGTTCCTTGCGCTGCATCCCAGGCCGTCCTGAAACGAAGCGCAAAGCCGGGCAGGCCGTTGACCCTCAGTGCTGGTATGCGAGGCGAAAGGGGACTCACTCCGTAAGGGAGCGCGGGACAAAAGAACGGGCTGGCGCCGGTAGCACCCATCCTTCGATCCAGCGCCATGCAGACCCGAGCACGAGCCTCATTTGGCCAGGGCTGGAGAGGCGGCGAGCGCACCCTTGCGTCGCCCAATCCAGCGTCGCGACCGCAAGCAAGGATTTGGTTTCCCGCCTATCAACGGGGCTTTCGAGTCGGATCTCCGTCTCTTGGCCCAGAACTTGTCAAATTCGGCCTTTGGTTTCCCTTCTTGTCGCTAGGAGAATGAATACGACATCCTACATCCAGCGCGGCCAAATTGAGAAAGATCAACCAAGAAGCAGTGAAGGGGGATCAACGATAAAATTCCGGTGCAGGGATACACACGCGCGGAGAAAGCGTGGGGAGGACTGGCCACGGAGGGCCAAGGGATCCAGGGGTGCTTCCATAATTAGAAGCACATCTGCCGTGGCTGGGTCTGGGGTGCCATCGGGACAGCTTGGTCCGCAGCCTGCACCAACGGCGTCCAACATCGGACGTTTTCCGCTTTGGTCCCTTCCCGCACGTCCCAGCCCGCGCATGACGATCCTCTCGAGCAGTCTTGCGGTAATCTCTCATGTTGATGACATCTCCGCTCGGACCAATAGCGACGGGCGGCGCCGGCGCGGGATGGTCGTGGCAGCGGTTACTGCGCGAAGAGGGACCAGCCGTCCAGCGAGATTGAGCTCGGCAATTCCATCCCAGTCGAGTGTTATACCGGCGCTTCTATTGCGTCGCCAATTCATCAGCTCGTGATGGTTGCTTCCTCGTAAGGGCCGCCGGCGACACACGGGCATAGGCGCCGTTGTGGCAGGACGACAGCGCTGGGCCGCAGAGTGGCCTTGATCGCCCAGGTACCCGTTCTTCGCTCCAGCTCGCCGAGACGCAGGGGACTCGTCTCCGGTGGATATCTGCCGGTGGAAGGATTGGACCCCAATGGATAGGTGTGAGGACCCAGATCTTGACATTTAGCAGCTCAGGCAAAACCGGCCCCGGACGTTCGCTCTCACTCTTTGGGGGCGCCAGTCGGTCCTTCCCTCTGAGTTGTAATCCTTTAGTCATGGCGGAGGACGGCCAGGCAGGACCGCCGGTGACTCCTACAATACCGCGAACAACACTGGGTCGCTCCTGCGCAATACCGGGTGTCTGTGCAACCCGCGTTGCGGAAAGAGCCATCTGTCTCAACATGAAGGATGGATGGCTGGGGAAGGAAAGGGTGGGGTGGGATTAGCGGCGGGTACCTGGGCCCAGGCTCCCACACGCCTCCGTCGTCGCCCAATGATCACCTCGAGATCCCCTCCAGGATATTCTCCGATCGCCCAGCCTTGCGGACATGGCTCCATTTTCCAGGATACTTTCAGGTTCCATTATGCGATGGCTGATATAGGACAGGGCCTCCAGGTTATTAAGGTATCGGTAAGCTGGCTAAGCGCCGGCGGGTGCTATATCCACGATCAAGAGGATCACGGGCGACGATTCTGGTAGCAAAAGCGGTTGTATCAAGCTTATTGGCATGACCCACCTTACCCAAGGATGATCTAATCCGATTCTTCTCTTCTTCGACTGACGCGCGTTCTCTGTTTAACGGTCAGGGCAACCTCCCCGGAGTTCTATTTTTGGACATATCTGCAGCTTGGGGAGGATTCCAGGGCTACGGACGGGGAGAGGCACGACGCAGGGCACGGACAGGAACCGGCAAGACCGACCTCAACCGAGCGTCTGCGCAGGTCCAGGGGTGGTGCGTGTTGGAATAATTATCGGACGAAACCTGGAGCGGGTTTCCGATTCAGAGTTGTTGGCTTGAGCGGAGGGATGGACCGTGCTTGACGTTCCTGCATCGGCGGATCCTTTGACTTTACGATTGATCGGCCGCTAATGAGAGCTTGTTCAGAGCACAGCCCCAGCCCTACGGCTCTGAAACGTACCGTGCCGATACGAGATAGCGCAACGGCGTTGATGTTTAAGCGTGCTCGGGCTCTAAATTTCACCAACAAGGAAACGCGCCTGCCGCAAATTCCGCCCCAAGGATTCTTGACACGTGCGTTGTTGGCTCTAAACCCCGTTGCCGCATTGACGATGCACCCGCGGACGTGCCGCCTGAAGCCACAGTCTGCGGAGACGGCCCAAATTGAACGGACGACCCCTGTTCCTCCAGCCCGCCTGGACAACCCGGGCAGAAATCCCCCAACCAGGCCTTCCCCGACTCGAGCAAACTCAAAACGCCGGGCTCCAAGTGCAAAGTGGCGGGATCCGAAGTTTCGAGAGAAGGGGCGTGAGTCCCAGCAAAACCAGTAAGATCTCCCCGCCGTGCATTGCATTTGATCTCGTAACACATCCACGCTACCGGGCTCCGTTTGCCCTCCTGCTGTCCAATCTGATGGCTGGGACCCTGCCAAGGAAACGTCATGCACGCGGATGTGTTTAAAAATAAATTTGCCTCGCCCTCCCTCCGCTTTGGAGATCGCGAATCTGGTCGGCTCGGCGCTTAATCGACCTTTTGTTTCCTTCCTGGTGGGGCGCCGGCCGCGGGCACAGGCGGGAATAAGCTCACCGGGGGAAAAGAGGGCTGATCATCCCCACAGTTTAATGTGACGGCAGATTGCTTCTAGTCCAGGTTTGGCACTGGCGGCAGAGGGAAGGGTGCCCGCGCGAGATAGAGTGGCCAGTCAATCCTCGGTGGATCAGCGTGAGCTGTCGACCTCGAATCGGCCGAATGAGAGGCGGCCGGCGCCCACCCCCTTCTCCTGCGAATATGCTTAATTGTGCGGGTTATGTCGATCAGTTTCGCCGCCCCGGGACCGCAGGGTCCCAGGCATGCTGTGTCCCGTGTTCCCCGCGCGACAGGGAGGGTGCCACGACGGTCTGCGTCTCCCGTCGGCCGGGCCTCGGGCAAGCGTCCCTGTCATGTCGCAATCCCTTTAATTGCGGACCTCCCAAGTCCTCGGAATCGATACATTGTTTTTTCTTCCTCCTCTGCACACACGCCCTGGGCCAAAGAGGTGCCCTCCTCGACCAGTAACCATGCTCCTTTCCGCTTTGGGAATCCCCACCTTGATGTGACCTGCACGAGCTGGCGCTTAGCGACTATTTTTAGATTCTGCGGGTGTAACCGAACGACCGCAGTCTTGCCTGTTTTGGCAAAGTGGGGAGTGCCGTTATTGGGCGACTGGACTCGTCCTGGGATTTCTACAGCACGTGGACGCTTCAATGTCAGCGACTGATCTGCTTGCGCGTCAATTCGCTCTGGCCACTTACTCGGGCCTGGGACGAGATGCGGTGAGAGGCTGTGAGATGGACGCTGGGCAGGCACGCCATCCCTTGCGGAGTGGCCGTTCCCCCTACGTTGACAAGACGTGGGGTTGAGGGCACGGACCCAAACGAACCATTTACATTGGTGTTCGCCCACACCCAAAGGCTTCAATGGGCAGCCCTGAGGCTTGCACCGGGCCTCCGGCCGAAGGAGCTTCAATCGGCTCTGAGCACGGGAGTCCCTGTCAAAACACGAAGTTCCATCGCATACGCTCTTCACTCTGAAACCCCCAAGGCCCCAGATGTGGCCTTGGGGCCAAAACAGCCGTGTCCCCACCCGGCCAGGCCACCACGGCGCGGTCCGCGGGCCTCGAAGGTGGCCGCGGCCAGCTGAGCGGCCGCCGCCCACAATCAGCGGGCCGCATTTTGGCCCTCGTACCCCCAGAGCCGCGACGGACCGATAAGGATGCGTGAATGATGTGCGCTAGTGCATGAATCCCTCAGCACTCAGGCCTGCGAGGCTGCCAGTTGGCACTTGCTTGTATGTCACTGTTGCTGTGGCATGCTGCATTGCGGGCCAGCGTGCGTCTGCCGCTCCTCCCTCGCGAAGGATTTTGCTAGTGGACTCGTTGGAGAGGCATGGGAGAAGCTGTACGATGACGATGCCTAGGTCATCTGGTGCCTGGATACGACAGAATGCAACCCTCGCTGCCCCTCGCTGCCCCTCGCTGCCCGTGACCCCGGACTTGGACGCGGGGCATCTGGCAAACAGCTGGCAGCAGTGCCAGTATGCCCAAGCAATGGAAGCCTGCGCCGTGACTCAAATAGAACTGCGCGCACTGCCATGGCGAACCGAACAATGACCTGCTTTCCACCGACACCAGGCCCAACCTGCGACCACATTCGTAAAGACACCTGACGATGGCCTAAAACGAAGTCTGACCCCCGAAGCGGACGTCTGCCCACCATCTCCCTGCTGCAAACCGGTCCGACTCGACATTCCCGGAGGTCTTTGCTCAGCGGCGTCTAAATGCGGGCTGTGCTGACCTTCCAGAAGCCCGCATCGGGGCGGTGCCCTCCACCATGCGCTTAGCACAGCGCTGATCCACACGTGCATTACGCCCCCCCGCCAGATCCGCTCTAGACCACACATCTACGCCAGTCGCTCCGGCAGCGCAGAAGCCTCAGACTCAGGCGACCGTGGCGAGAGGTGCGACTGCGCTCAGCCCCGCGGAACCCCATCTTCCCTTCGGCTTTGCGGCCTTCCGGGGGCCTTGACGACGCGCTCCGCCCCTTGCTACGCTGGGCGTGAGCCCGAAGGTGCCGTTGAGTCTGCAACCACGCTCGGGAGGAATAGCCGCGGCACAGCCTCCAAGAGGGGATACGGCCTTCTAATCGGAAACAAGCGCCGTGCACGCGTCTTCTCCCTGCCGGGCCTTCCTGGAGGGTGTGTGCGTGTCCCCGGGCTGCCGGCGGGGCGTGTCTATCGTGGAGGATGGGACAGATGCGCGACACAGCCTCAGATCGACAGCCTGACTCCTTCGAACGGAGAGAAGCGTGGGATCCGGGTGGTGCCGCATCCGGTGACGTAGGGAGCGAGGAAGCGACTGGCTCGATCGACGATGATGCGGGCAACCTCGTATGCTAGGGATGGACGTCTGCGGGCGTCCTCGTATGCCAGGCACATGCAACCCCCTTCGCATGTCCAGCTTCCTCCCCTATACCCTTTCCGTCTCGCGGGACCAGTACGCTTGACAGGTCCTACACACACCTGCGGGGCCCCTCCCCCGCGTGGACGCTAGGTTTCAGATCCCTCGTGTGCCGAACCGCGAGCGCCCACAGCTTCGCAGTCCCTTGCAGAGACGGGGGCTCGTACCTGCGTTCAGGCGCCCGCTGAACCCCTGGGCCCCTGCGGCGCCTTTCCCCCCCCTCTACACCGCCGCTCTTCGCCGCGTGGGCATGCAGGGGAGTTTCGGCGGAGAATGCCCACGAGGCGAGGGAGCGGGTGGGAAGAGATGGGATGAAGTGGCGTGGGATGGGGGGACTAGTCGGGCGCGTGCTTCGGGTGAAACGCCTCCCTTCATATTTCGGCTGTGAGATGTGCGTGGCCAGTAATGGGTTCCTAGTGGGTGCATTCGAAATTCATTGTTGGCGTAGAGCGCCGCCTCGAGCGTGGTACTCTTTGTGTCGATAACCTCACGAAGAGTCGCAGCGGTCCTTGTATCTCGGTCGTGTGCTCCAGTATCCCGGCTGCCACAGCCTGTCTCGACGCTGCCACAACGAAAACATCAGGGCCGTGTGACCGAGCCACCGCTGTGAACCCTCGATCGATATCGTTGAATCCCTATCATGAAGGGGAAGGGGGCCAATGGATATCGGATAGTGTCTACGTCAGTCAGTCTCAACCTTCTCGCTTTTCAACATCATCGGGAGAGGCTCATCCTTACCAAAGTTTTCCTTCCAAGACGTCTCTTTCTGGTCTTCTCCCCTGTTCGCCTTGCTCCCGGCGCCGCAGCGGCTGACTCCGACTCTGCGTGCCACGATGACGCGTTCGGACGCAGATAGTTTTTCTACTCACCTGTGAAGAGACTGAAGGAGCCCGTCGACGAAGACTCAAGAAAAGCCGAGAATAACGCTGTCTCGCAACGGGGCCGGTCCAAGCAAGCCAGATACAGGAACCGCGGGACTCATGGGAAAGCTGTGCGCACACACCCAGCCGGGATGGAAGAAATATACTGCAAAGAGTCTTAAGTCTAATACACAACCGTAAGGAATCAACTGCGGCCCTTTTGCAAACCCTACCAACCGTCTGTTACCTCGTCCCTGCCCGCTCCCTCCCCCCTTGTTTCTTGTATATGCCGCGAACCCTAGCGAAACAACCCCAAGCCTGAACGGAAATTACTATTACAACAAAGTACAAACACGAAAACGGAAGAACTCCTCGTCAAGAAGAGGGAAAGGGGGGCCGCTCTCGATGGACCCTTAGTTCTGGGCCGACACGGTCCGGTGCACCCTCTCGTTCCCGTTCCTGTCACTCTCCTCTGAGTCGTCGTCGCTGGGCGGCCGGCTGCTATCCATGTCCCTATTCCTTGGCTTCGTCATCTGTCGTTTGTTAGTCGTTGGCACCCTTCCGTCTGCGCAAGTTCTAGGAAAACTCACCCAAGACCTCACCCCCCCAATAAGTCCCACCGCATAGCCCGCCACGAAATCATTCATGTTGTTGTTGCCAGGCCCCAGCCCGGGACTCCTCACCGCGCTCGCGGGCGACAGGCCCTCGCCGTTGAACGAGGCGGGGTATCGCGCAGGGCTCTGGGGGCGACTAGCCGGCCAGAACTGCCTCAGCTCGCGTGAGAGCTCCTGGCCCGTGGTGGACCAGTTGGTCCGGATGTTATCCCGCAGGTCCTGCACGTGGCGCTTCAGGTCGATCTCGTTCTTCTTGAGCCAGCTGACGTTGAGCTCCTGGCGGGAGGCGCCGCGCTTGAACTGGCGGGCGAGGTACTTCTCATAGTCGCGGACGACCCTGGGCGTTTGTTGTCAGCCATGAACGGCGTACCATAAGTAGCCAAGTATACAGGAGCTTACCTCGTGATGATGCCTGTAGTGCTGACTCCTTCCGTCCTCTGGGTAACTAGGAACTTGCCCGCCTCCTTGATCGGCGCGTAGATGTCGTCTCCCTCCGCAGCGCCGTACGGCAGGTCGTCATGCGCGACGTAGTCGATCTCGTGCGTGTCGAGGAATTCATTGTCCACAATCCAGGGGCAGTCCTCGATGACCTCGTCGACCCATTTGCAGTGGCGCACGGTCTCAGCGCGCTCGGCGCCCGATAGCACGGTCAGGCCCTTGCGGAGGTGGGTCTCACGGTCGCCCGTGACACCGACGAGAAGGTATGAGTTCGGGAATGCCTTCTTCGCCTGCTCGAGCTGGCGCATGTGTCTGAGACAGTCAGTATCTCTGCTCCTAACATAGGAGTCGTGGCTTCCCATGGGAACGCCTGGATCGTGAACTCACCCCAGATGGAACAGATCAAACACTCCATCAGCATAAACCCTCACTGGCCTCCCAACAGGCGGCGGATTCGTGGTATAGCCGCCAGCAGGGTGCGTCAGCTCCCCAATCGGAGGCGGCGGCATGTGGTCTTTCTTTCCGGCCTCGGAGCCCTTCCTCTTCCTCCCCACGCGGTCCGCAATGTCGGCGCTCGCCTCGGTGGTGTCGCTCGGCTCGCCCGGGTCCGCCACGGCGCGGCCCCTGGCGTCGGAGCCGGCTCGCTGCCTCTTGGGCGGGTGGGGCTCCGGGGCCGTGGTGTCGCCCTCTGAGGCGGAGGCGTCGCGGGAGGATGGCTGCGGCGCGGGATCCATGAGGTCGGGTGAGTTGAGGCTCGCGGCAGGGCGCTTGCGCTTGTTGGCAGAGGCGGCGGAGGGTGTGGGTGAGGACATGGTTGCGACGATGGCTGTTCGGTTATGGATAAGGGGTCGTGGAGTGTTGGGCGGATGGGGCTGTCGACGTTGCTCAACGACGCGAGGGAATCACGGTCAATGACTCTAGGCGACGAGACGAGTTTGCCGGTGCTGTTGCTCAACCAGTGTCAGACACATGCTCGGTCTAATGTGGCCCGCGGCTGGGAGCGGCGGCGTGGCACTGACGACATGGCGCAGCGCGGCGTGTTAACCGCTAGGAATGGCAACATACCTGGGCGCTGGGGCGCTCGACGAAAGCCTAAAGCTACAAATGCGGACCCAAAGGTCTCGAATTGACAGCAATGGTAGAAGGGAGTGTGGAGAAGAGGTATCAGGTGATGGCAAGTCTGCTGCTGGGACGCGACAAGGCAGTGGCCGGATGGCGTCAGGTTCTACAGAAACGTAGCGTTTGACGAGTGTTTCTCATCGAATCGGGATGAAGATTGCGTGGAGGAAGTCGGCGAGGCGGTCCAGAAAGGAGCGCAAGTGCTGGTCTAGCGTTTGGCACCAACTTGATGTTCACCGAGGAAATTGGAAGCTCCGAGCTCCGGCAGAAAATGGTCGGATCTAAGTCGTATCGGAAGCAAAAAGGGGGAGCTCCAGAAATTAGGGGCCCAAAAAAAAAAGGGTAGAAACACTGGAATTTAACAGAGCCAGTACAGAAGAGAGGGGAGAGATGAGGCAAGGGCTCAGTTAAAGGAACAATGCATGCGCAGACGATGGTCGAATAAAGGGGACACGAGCACACGTCGCAAGTAATGGAACGGGAAATGAGAGTAAAAATTTTGGGCGGCCCATTTTGTTGGCAAACTCGTCGGTGGCTATGGCGTCACAGCTTGTGACAGCAAGCTTGGATCGGCCGCGTTCTTTCCCTGTTTGGGGGGAGGGCCCAGACCCGGTGCGGTGTTCCAGCGCAGGCAGACGGACGTCCGTGCTTCCAGTAGAAGAGTAGAGCAAAAATTAGCATGTTCCTGGAGGGGGTCGAACCCTCGACTTTCGCATTTCTCGTCATATTGCTCAGCAAAGCCCGGACAATATAAGAACGACACGCTAACCACTGCGTCACAGGAACGATGGTGTTTGGAGGCAGCCCTTCTGGGCTTTTACAGCTTCCACATGCCTGATGAAACTTAGGAATGCATGTCAAAGCTGCCGCTGGCCACGACGAATCGCGCGTCATATCCCCGCCAGGCCCCATGCGAATAATTTGCGCTGGTATCATTCCGTGGTATATCCTATATACAGCATATATATACAAAAAAGTGAGGTATGCAAATTGCGGGTTGCAACCCGGGACAGTGCTGGTGTCTCACAGCTGTTGCACAGAAGCAGCTGTACATCCAGTGTACATACCCAAATCCGTCCAACCACGGGACTGCTAGGGAGGGCCTCTCACTGCCCTGCCTAATCAATCCAGCTCACAAACCTCTCCTCTCCTCTTCTCACCAGCCTCACTGGCACGTCCTCTTCTCCTTGCATTTTCAGCGTCAGCACCGATCTCGCGCCCCGTATCCTCTCCCTGCACCGCTCCTGCGCCATCCCGTACACTCTTTCCCGCTCATCCTTCCCCATCTGCTTTACCACAATGTCGACGTCGTCCCCGTCCACAAAGTCGTCGACCGCCAGCTCGAGGCTGTACCGCTGGAAGATAACCGCGAGCACCGCTATGATCTCCACTTGCGCGATCCGCCGCCCGAGGCACGACCGCGGGCCTTCCGAGAATGGCAGGTACGCGCCCTTTTCTGGCCTGAAGAGAGCGCCTCCGTCTTCATCCTCACCCGCGACCGAGCTAGCTGGCGTCTCGACGTCACTCTGGAAGGTGAATACGCTGTCGTTCGAAGCCGATGATGCCGGCGTATCCGGGGCAGTGGTGTCGTTTTCGTCTTCGGAGTGCCCCGGGGTCTTTCTGAACCACCGCTCGGGAACATAGTCGTTCAAATCGTGGGACTCGTCTGATATCCTGCTTCTCCTCGTGGGCCAATATCTCGGGTTCCGATGGGCCGCAGACGCTACGAGGCTAATCTTAGCACCTCCGGGCAACACCTTCGTTTCCCCGTCCACGGTCACCATTTGGGCCCCGACTTTCCCGCCGTCCACACACTTAGGGATCTCCGTGACGGACGGCATCTTCCGCAGCGTCTCGAACAAGCACGCGCCAAGCATGCTCCCGAGGAGGGGTCCGATGGTTTCCTCATAGCACCACGATTTAGGGTCTGTGTCGAACCCTAGTATCCTGTCGATATCTCGCTGCATCGCGCGCTGGGCAGCCGGTTGTGCTGCGAGCTCGAGGAGCGTGAAGTGCAATGCATTGGCCGTCGTCTCGTGGCCTGCCACCAGAACGATGAAGGCATTGCCAATGATGTCCGACTTGGTTAGCCGCTCCTCCGCTTCACACTCCTCCCGGTCGGATGTGGCTGCCGTCCCGGGGTACGTGGAGCGCACGAGGTGTCCCATCATATCCATGCCCGGCCCTGGATCTTCTCCGCGGCGAACCTGGTCTGCCTTCTCATCGAGCAGCTCGTGCATGTAGGTTAGATAGTTGCGGTAAGATTCGGCGGCAAACTGTGTCCTCTTGAAGGGGATACGTCCTGGAAGGTCAGTATGACGAAAGTGGGGGAGACGCAAGCTCGAGACTCACGGAGCAGCCATTCCGGCACGATGAGTAGCAGCAGGAGGGTGTCCAACATCCCTGTCACCGCTTCGACGAAGCTCATGGTGTGGCCGTCCGCCGGCTCCAGTGCTGTGTACTTGTACAGCCACGGATCTGCCCCCTCCGGTAGTTGCTGGCCCGGCCACAGCAGCCGAAGGCCGAAGCCAACGTATCCGATGATGTTCAGCGCTAGCTTCATAGTGTCGCGGTCAATCGTCTGTACCGGCCTAGCCCCCTCGTTCCCCTCTCCGCTCCCCTGATCCGCCATCCACTTCTCAATCAGCCCTTTCGTCTGCTCACCCGCCACCTCGAACACCAGAGCTGCATTCTTCTCCCCGAAGGCCGTGTTCGTCGCGCGCCGGTGCAGCTTCCATGTCGCGCCCTCAGATGCCAGGACATTATCCCCGAACTGCTTCAAAACCGCGTACGACTCGACGTCCTTGGGGAAGTGCTCGCGCCGCTGCGCGACCTGGCGGATGAGCTCGGCGTTGTCGGTAAGAAGGACGGAGGAGAAAGGGGAAACGACCAGGATGGGCTCGGGGAGAGCGTCGTGGTTGTTGATGTAGGCCCAGTCGGGAGTGAGGTAGCTGGGCTGTCAGTCCAAGCGTAATTGACAGGTAGTTGTAAGTGGGCGGGCATCTCACATTATCCAGTCCTTCCACCAAGGTTTCGGCAAACACCTCACGAAAGGGCTCCACAGCTTATACAGCATTTGCGACACGATATTGAACGGCGACGCAGCTTCTTACTGTTAGCGAACTGCCTTGAGCACCATGCGCGCCCGCCATTCTCAAGGTGCCACAAGGGGGACTCACGCGCAATAATATATCGGAAGCCGCTCTTCTCCGCCGCACTGATGTTCGCCCTCAGGCTGCCAACCGTCGAGTGCGTCACGTACGCAGCGACGGCGCCGCCCGCCGCCAGCGCGGTGGACAGCGTCGCGACGCCCATACCGGCGTCGGGGGCAGAATCTCAGGTATTGAGTATCGAGAATCGCGTCTCGGTGCGCCTTTTCCCTCCTTGCGCCAGCCGGGCTCAACAGCAAAGGACGGTATCGCGCCTTTCGCCCAGTGAAGAGCAAGACAAGAACATGGCCCAGTTGCAAAACCGCAATCGTGAGACGGAACGAAAACCGAAGCAAAAGGAAGAAATAGAATGGGCTCGAGAAGCCTGAGATTTGCGGTTTTCCCCACACGATTCTGGCCGGTCCCTTGTCGCCCCCGCTGGAGCTTTTAATCTCCCCGTATCCCAGTTTGGGGCATCACCGTTCAAATCGAGGTTAGCTCGCCGACTAGCGCCCGTACGGGTTCTGCGCCGTGGTTCCGCACTTGGTGCTTAGCGCATGCACTAAAGAAGGCGGGAAACGAGTGCGAGATAGGATGAGAAGCTCGTGATGTATGTAGTCTCGGGGTCCCTTCTCGGAGACAGGAGGCTTTCGAGGGTCCTGCCCGAAGCAAACCCGGTTCCCGAGGAGAACAAAAGGGGCGTTTTACAGGCCGACATCCGAGTCGGGGGGATCTGCGGTGCCTGCATGCCGTGCAGGGATTGCCGGCCGATCACCGCGCCCTCGGAGTTCTGCGCATTCGATCAGCTTATGGCTGCAACGTCTGTGGGTCGCTCGCTCACTTTGTCGGTGGGTCTCCATCGCGACGGCGCCGAGCGGACGAAGCAGAACGCGCGTATTGGTTATCAGCGATTGCAAGGGCGCTCGAGGGCCCCGATCGGCCGGAAGGTCGGAGATGAACTCCTGTGAGCAGCAGTCCGGGCAAGCGCCCGCGATCCTGGGCGAAGGTTCAATAACGGGCCGCTCGAGCACCAGGTTTCTCACAAGACTCACACATATTAGCCGGGGAACTTTGAGAGCCGCGCTGCTCGTCCAGGGATTGGCACTCTTCCGTCCCCGACCATGGAATGGAAGACATCTCAAAGTTCTCATCAGTCTAGCTGTTCTGGGCTCATGGGAGAAGTGGTGTCTTAATATCGCCTTTGATTGACCTCCTCGTAAACCGGGCCCGACTCACAGCAGCCATTGATTGGCTTGTTGACCCCAAGCGGACCGCACTCTCCTCCCACCGCTAACACCACCACAACTCCTGAGATGCGCCCCGTCGGCCACATGATGCCCGTGCGCTGCGTCTCGCCGAGTCCTTCCCCGCTTGGCGGGAGGCATGCCTCGTACACGTTCATGGCACTTGGCAATCACGCCCATCTGCAGCCCCGACCAGCTTTTCTTGTCATGATTATATTACGCTGTTATTTCATAAGCTCATTACCTGGCTCCACGGGTATGCCCCCCAGAACTCCATGCAAGAAAGAGAAATTCAAAACGGCCCGTCTTCCGGTATCCCCGTAGAAAAAGAGGACCAACTCTACGCCGACGCTGTCCCCGTCTTCTCCGTCTCCTCGGATCCGGATCCGGATCCGGAGGCCTCTCCAGAGCCCTCTCCCTCCCCGGACCCCTCGCCTGGGACCCCAGCGGTGTCCACCTCTCTTATCCGCTCGGGGACCACAACTGCCGAGGAACCCCGTTTCCTCCTCTTCCAGATCATTGTTTCAACCGGCTCTTCTGCTCCCCCCTCTCCGTTCTCATTCCCTCCACCCTCATCGCCTTTGTTATCCTTTTCTTCGAAATGAGGATCAGCGATCCTCTTCGCACCACCCGAAAGGGCGAGGAACATGGGGTAGACGCCCGTCGTGAACTGCAGCGCGGTGACAACCACGAACGCCAGCTGCACCGTTCCGCCGCGCTCGATGATCGCGTACATGACGAACGGGAAGAACGCCGGCCCGGACCCGCCCATCGTGATGAACGCCGCCGCCCTCTTCGTCCGCGCGCCCTGACCCCGCAGGCCCATCGAGTAGATGAGCGGGAAGCACGGCCCCTCGGTCGCGAAGAGGAGGATGATCGGTATGGCGGCCAGGTTCGGGTTCTGCGGATGCAGCACCACGGACAGGAGCGCGAAGACGGTGGACAGTGTCACGCAGACGAGCAGTATCATCCGCGGCTTCGGCACAAGCCGGTTGCTGAGCGACCAGTAGATTATCGCGGCGACGAGGAAGCGCGACGCGGTGAAGGCCGATTGCGCGATGAGGAGGTAGTCCGAGATCGTCAGCCCCAATTCCGAGGGCGTCTCGACGTCTGAGCTGAAATCATGCGGCGCGTCCGCCACTTCGCCCGCCCTGTTGGGCATCAGGGAGAGCACGAGCTTCCGGAAGAAGATGTTCGCGCCTTCCTGCGCCGCGATATACGTCCACTGCGCCGTGACGGCCAGGATCAGTGTAATGGTCCGTAGCTGCAGACCCCCTATGCT
Organism: Sordariomycetes sp. S4602; assembly: GCA_023628835.1. Lineage (NCBI taxonomy): Eukaryota > Fungi > Ascomycota > Sordariomycetes > Sordariomycetes sp. S4602. Next base: position 415,320 of record JAMAJV010000019.1, on the reverse strand, counting down.
GCGCTTCTTCGGATTGGCGGGTAGGTTCTTGCTCGCCTTATCCAACTCGTGGTCGCTGACCTCCGGTAGGGGCATGTAGTAGAGGAACAGGGCGAGCGCGACGCACGCGAGCGTGATGACCAAGTAGGTCCACTGCACGTTGATTAGCGTCATGGAGTTGATCGCCCTCCCGGGCTTGATCCCGTTGAAGAAGACCCGTTGTGCAAGGACGCTGGACAGCACGGAGCCCACGGCCTGCACGCCCTGCGCCAGCATGAGCCTCAAGTCAGCGTACTTCTGCGGGCCACAGAGTATCAGGAACGCGTTGGCGCCCGTCTCAAGGATCGAGAGGCCGAAGCCCACCACGAAGTTGCTGAGCATGAACCCGCCAAACGAGTTGGTGACGGCCGACGGCCAGAAGATGATCGTCCCGATCCCGTAGAAGCACAGCCCCACGATGAAGGTCACCTTGAAGCCCCCGATCCCCTCCTGCCCTTGCCGGTTCTTCCGCGGCCTGCGGTGGTGCTCGTCCCGCCGGAGGATCCACTCGCCTACAAGCAAGGGCCCGAAGAAGTACCCGCCGCCAAAGTATGCGCTCGTGAGGCCTAGCGTCTGCGCGTATGACATGCCCGCGACGAAGGCAACGGCGTTGTTGAGGGTATTGAGAAGCCCGTAGGAGAAGCCCCAGAGGAAAAAGAGGGTTGTGACAATGGTACAGTACTTCCAGGACTCGGAGACGGAACAGCGGAGCATGCTCTTCGGCTTCGCCATATTGACAAAGCCGAAATATATGCCGTTCTCCTGTCGTGAGTGCGAGGACATGGTGCCCGTGAGAGTCGCTAGCGTGTCGGCGCGATCGTGTTCGGTGCCCGGTACTGACGGCGGGTGCTCTACGTCCAGATCATAGAAGCCCGCGCTAACTCGTGCGCCGTGCTGTGTCCTCGAGTTGGGTGCACGAGCGAGGGGCGGCAGCTGGACACTCTGCCTGGACTCCCGACTCGCGGATGGGATTGAGCCTGACGGGAGTGACATGCTCGCTGCAACGCTACCCCGGGGCCCAGCCCCGTTCCGGTCTAGGTTCGCGGTGAGCCCTGACCCGTCAGGATCGATGATGATCGCAGGCAAGATCCTGATGATCAAGGGTTTGAGCGTCGGAATGCAGGCGCATGTCATGCCGACATTCACCTCAACGGCGCACCACATGAACGACAGCGAGGCGTTGTAGGGGAACTCCTGCTGGCCACCGAACCGCGTCTCGGGGTCCTCTGATAACGAAGTCGGCACGGCGCCGATGGCCTGCTGGAGGTAGTAGATCCTCACGACATCGACAATGGTGACGAAGATACCGAGTCCAAAGGTAAGCACGAGGATCGTCTTCTGCCTCGGTGGCAGCCTCATACCCGTCAGCACCGGGATCGGGAGGGCCAAGATGGCGAGGTCGGTGACGATGTTGACGGGGGCGGCGCAAATGAACTCGGTAAGGAGCGGAATGCACCGGCTAGAGTCTTGATACGGCGACCATGCGGCGGAGACGGGCTGGCATTGGAAGATGTTCATGAAGGTCAGGACGGTGCCCGCGACGTTGACGACGGCGAGGGTGGCCCACGAGGCCATGCGAAGGATCTTTTGGGTGTTTTTCGCGAGTCGTAGGTAAAATATTAGAATGCTGGTTTTCGTCGCCATTAGGGCGGGATTCTGCGCGTGTTAGACAGCTTCCACATGGTCGTATATAAGACTGACGACCACTCACATATAAAACAGAAAAGACATATTGGCATCGTTGTAATGCCCCCCAGTCACGCTCCGGGATGTTCTTGTCATGCTTCCCGAGCCCTTTGTGCGTCCCAAAATCAATGGTGAAGGACAGGCCGAAGGCGATAACCCAGGCCAGGACCATGATCCTGTCATCCCAGCTTATGTTCCGCACGATGAACTTGCGACATATTAACCGCGCCGCCACGAACGTGCTGGCCAGGGCCAGGGTGGCCGTCGTAACGGCGAAGACGGCGGGACCACGATCCTCGATGCCCGCATTTCCCGTAGACATATCGGGATCCGGCAGGGGCCTCTCGTTCAGGGACTTGTGCCCGATGAGAGAGCAAAGAAATTAGTCCAACGGGGCGGCAAAAGGGCAAGCCGATGACGGTCTGCGTGGGTAGTAGGTGGTCGGAGTGGGTGCCGTAGGCTCGAGACCTGCCATCGCTCTTCCCAGGCCCAAGGGAGTCGGTGCTCTAGGTAATTTTTTTTTCTCAGGCGTGCAAACTGTCGCCGCGAGCGCTTTCGTGCGGCGCGGCTTCGGCGAGGCGGGAGTCAGGCCGGAATGACGGGATGCACAGCCATGCCGGCCACGAGCAACTGGCGAATGCGAGAGTCGGAGCGTTGGAAGAGCAGGCCAGCAGAGCAGGATTCGGAAGGGCGTCGCGTGCTGTTCTCGGGCTCCGCTTTCGTCTCGACGAGCACGAGACCACGGTCTGCCAGTGCCTTGTTGTTCCCGTCTAGACCGGAGAGCTATGAGAGTGTAGGAGTACAAGCAAGGAAATGCAGGAAAAGCAATGGAGTGGACAGGCCGGCCCCAGATATGCGGGAATATTGGAGAGGGCTAACTGGAAGGGTCGGGCTTCGGGATGCTACCAGAAAAAAAAATCTCGAATTCGATGGGGCGGGCGGACGGCCGGACTGCGGCCCAAGCAGCAAGCACAAAATTGCCGACTTGTATTAAGCAAAAAATACGGGGCGTGACCCGCCGGACAGGGGAGATTTGGAGCAGTGGAGAAGGATTCGTCCAGAGGGATCCTACCAAGGCGTGGAGAGTGCTGTGGGGCTAGTCAAAAACCAAGCTGCCAACGTTGTGCAGCGAGGCTCGAGACGCGACAACAGGAGCAAGGCGGTTAGACAAGCTTTTCGTCACGAGCCCATCCTGGTCGACGGAGGGCGCGGGATGACGGCGGCAGGGAAAAGTCTGCGGGCGCGGGAGGAAAGGCGGTCAACAGAGGAACCGAGCTTACACCTGACGTGCCAATGGGGTTGACGGCTCCGCCCTGGATCCAACCTCACAACGTCATGGATCCAATGTTCCTATTCTGAGCGACATGAAGCCCCCTCCTTCCGGGCCGCGAGAGGGGAGGCTGTCCACTCGGGAGCGGTAAGCGGGCGAGGACCAGAGGATTCCAGCACTGGGAACGGTCTGGTACGTGCGCAGAGACTGCCGAATCAGAGCGATGCCGTTCCGCAGGGAAAAGTTGGAACCTGGATTCCTGTGGGCAATCGGTAATCGCGTGGCCCCCGGGGGCGTTATCACCGAGTATGGGATGGCAGGGAGTCCCGGGGTGGAAGGCGGGATACCCGCACCGGGTCCCTGCGGGCGTGGCCACGAGCTCACGAGACGTGATACCTGGAACAAATTGCTGGCGTGGGGTCCTTCTGTGACGCCGGGGTTCCGGTGGCTGGCTTCCCCAGACGGAAAGGCGGAATTAAGATTCATGCCGCCAACTAGACCCGCGCGTGGTTCTCCCCTCCGATGACGTGAAGCTGGACTCAGCCCGTCACCAAGACGAGGTCATGCATGCGTGACATGGCCGCCTCCCAAGAACCTTGGCCCGGGTTTCGTCCCCCTATCAGGGCTGCAGATGACTTCCTGGTCCGCCATGGCTGTTCGAACTTGCGGGCCTCCTCGCTCTCGGTTTCGCGGGGGTCCAGCCAATTCCTCGTATTCCGGTGCAAGGAGCGAGGCGGGGCTTCTCGCCACCACTTTCAATGCCGTCAATGCCGAGAGCGTTCTTCCGCGGGGCCGTGGCTTCATTGTAAAGCTGGGGCGAGCGCCACCAAGCTCCACAGCCACGCGGGCCAAGGCCATGAGTGGGGCAGAGTCGGGGAAAACGCGGGGATGCTTATGTATGGACGTACAACTTGTCGGTGCTCGGGACACAATGGGCGACAACGCATGAACGCTGTTCTCAGAAGGGGGCTGGTACCCGGTCCCTGTCGTACAAAAGGCCCGGTCGATTGGCGCAGCATTTCCAGGTCTGGTCGAGAAGCTGTGACCGCTCTCTAAGGGTGTCCTGCTGCCGTCGGCGATAAGTGCTCGTCTGGGATCCGCCTCGGTGATGCAGGCTCGCTCGAGCCAACCAGAGAACACCAGCAAGGCCGCCATGCATGCAGATCAATTGCATCCATGTTTTCGGGCTAGGCAGAAAGTGACACCGAGGGCTCGCCAATGCCGTCCGAGAATGAATTGCTTGTTGGGAAACTGGGCGGGCAAGATTAGTGTTACAATGTAGTCGCGGACTCGCGGAATAATAATCAGTAATAATCAGTGGGCCTGGAGAACGTGACCAAGCGCTGTTCAACGCAGTTGCCCCCCGCTCATTCCACGGCATCAGTACGTACGTACTCGGTACCGGCCTGGCCTGCGCTTTCTGCGCGACCTCCATGTAATAATTATGTGTGCTACTTAACGTCCACCGGCGCGTCCTTCCCACGACTTCGATGTTAAACGTCCCGTGGTCTTCTGGTGCTACATGCAGCGGCGGCTGCGTCTTCCCCCAACTCGTCGTGCTGGTTCCTCCAATCGTGAGGCCAGTCATGTTGATGCCTGAAAGACACCGAGTCCCCGGAAACCGTACTATATATCTGGCGTCTCAGCGCTTATACTGTTGTTGCCGGTAGAACCTTGCCCCCAACCTGCAGAAGCCAGTTCACATACAAAAAACCACGGCATGTTCGAACCCACGATAGATTGCCCTCCACACCTCAACCACGTCAAGAGCCCGGCCCGGCCCGCCGTCCCGTAGCCCCCACCGGTTCCCCCTCCTGGCTGCCATGACCCTCTGGCTCATGGTGCTAACCGCCCTCTGGCATCAAGCAGAACGACATGTAGTATGCTTGTGAAAAGGGCGTAGAGAGACGTAAGAAAGTAGATAAGCCCTGGCACCAAGGCTACCCTCCTAACTTAACACCTGCGCCCCCCAAAAAGTCCAATCCAACTGCGCCATCGGAACTGGACGCAAGCACCGAGGGACTCTTCCACCTCAACATTGGAAGCCGCAGTCCGTGTCCCTCGCTATATGGGTCCCCTCCGGCCCCCGCGCCGGACCAGCATTCCCAACCTTGCAGTGAGCCTCGTAGTACAGGCTGTTTGGCACAGGGTCGATAACAAATTTGCCCGGGAGGCACGAATCCCTGAGGTTCCGACGAGATGTCGGTCTGCGCGAGCCAATATATCAGCCTCGGCTCGGGGTCCGGGGTCGGGGATATCGAAGGGGTCCATTTCGATCTTGTGCTAGCTGTGGCCGAGTTGAATATCGGCGAGCATGGGCTAGTCCTCGTGGATGTGGAAACTGCATCGTCCCAATTTGGGCTCTCGCTCCGCGGCGCGTTCGTACTCCTCGTCCGGGAGCTACTTTTCTCAAGGGACAAACCTGCCGGGGGTCGCCATGGTAGAGGTGACGAGGAGAGCGGCGAGGGCTGCCCTGAGAGACATTGCGCTCCGGATGTTCGCGGTAGGAGTAGCTAGCCGAAAAGGGATGCTGAGTCCGGGGGGCATTATTTTCTCTCTGGTAGGTAAATGTTGGCGCTATGTCCATATCACAACATGCTCAATACGGTAGGTCCTCGCGTGGCTTCCACGGTCTGCAATAGGAAAAGACATGCTATTCAGAACGCCATGCTGACAATATAACAACAAGTCCATCGCGTCGTAGCTCATTCTCACGTATCAGTAATGTACAGGCCGTCACAACCTCTAGCGGTCACCGAGCCCCTCGGCCAGAACTCTACCGCCCGTGCCCCTCCCCCACAAAGAAATCGAACTCCATCCCCTGACCGTCTCCTCGCCTCCCCCCATTCTCCGCCAGCTGCTCCAAAAGACTCAAGAACGGATCCTTCTCCTCCGTGCTCCCTTCCGACCCCATCCCGACGCTCCCCTCCTGTGCCGGGCCCTGCCTTACCTCTGCACCCTGCCACCCCGCCGCGCCACCGAAACCGCCGGGCGACATGTCAAACATGCCCTCGTATCCCCCTTGCGGCCCGTCCATCCTTCCGTTGTGAGTGCCGGGGAACCCGTAGGAGCCAAAGTGTGCGGTGCCCGACATGGGGGAAACGGGCGATGCCTGGTTTGGCATGCCAAAGCCCTCGGGCACCATGCTGTGGCTCGGCACCTCGCCCATTTGGTGATCCATGCTGCTCATGTGCGGGTCCGCCATATCCGGATGCGACCTAATAGGCGTGGTAATCATGGGCGAGGGCGGCGGCATGTTGAACGAGTGGCCTTGCGACGGAAGACCCGAGCTCCTCGGGCCGCCCTGCCCCTGCATGAATCCAAGTCCAACACTCAGCCTCCGTCCAGACGGGGCCGTGTTCTTTCTCTTAACCCCCGCCCTGGGCACGCTTCCCTGACCGCCTTCCCGCGGCGCGTGAAGCCCATTCCCCGTGTATGAGTCCGCCATGAAATCAACCGCAACATCCGTGAGCGACAGACTCGCGGTATCGAATCGGAACGTCTGTCCCTCCGGGCCCCCAATATTCGCGTACCGGTCAAAGAAGTCTTCCAGCTGGAAGGCCGTTGCGTGGATCCCCGCGCCGCTCGCTGCCACTGAGGACACGAGCTCCGCGTGAGCGCTGTACATCGCTTGGAGCGTCTCACGCTGATGCTGTACGCTAGCCCAGGCATACCTCAGCTCGCTGAGCTGCTGCATCTCGCGCGAGAGGTGGTCGGCCGACGAGCCGAAGATATCCATATTGAGGCCAGCGTCGCTCTTGTGGTAGTGCGCGCCGTGGATGTGCACCGTGCCTGCGGTGCAGATACAGTAGCCCACGAATTCAGGCCACTCGATCGTCCCAGCTCGGTTCCCTAGTTCCACGAGCTCGGCGATAGCGTTGGCGTGTAGGAAACATAGGTTCGTGGACTCGATCTGCCAGGACTGATGCTGGGCCGTGCCTGCGAGTTCAGAGAGGTCGATGGGGAGGAACGGTCGGTAGACGAGGCAGTGGATTACGTGGTAGACAAGCTTGCTGAGGACGAGCACGGTCGAATCCGCCTGCCCAAAGAGGGCTGCCGGGTCGGAGAAGAGATCATCTGTTCCGGAGGCCCAGGTATCTAGGTCCTGCCGGATCTTGGAAAGATTGGATAGCGAGTGCCACGGGAAGTGCGAGTCTCCCTTGATGCCTCCCGCTGCCAGATACCGGTTGGTTACGTCTAGTATGCGCGCGATGTCGATTAGGAGACCGGTGCTTCCCTGGTACTTCTTTCCGGTGCCTAGGTGGTGCTGTAGGTTTGAGGCGGAGTTGAAGAATTCTCCTTCGACTGGAAGTGATGATTGGGACGGGGACCAGCAAGGCAATCGGAGAAGGATGGCTTTGTCGGATATGAGGGACGGCCGTTTCGATCCGCAGGCGAGGAACCGGTCCATCAGGTAGCAGGTCCAGAACAGGCGCCGTCTCACGTCCCTCTCAACGGCCGTTACTGTCGCGTGTACGTCTATTTCCCGGTGGATCTCGAGAGCCATTGCCATTCCCACGGCGTTTGCTGTTGAGAACCCGTCAGTCGGGAGGTAGATAGCGGTGTAGTAATGGGGATCGTACTCATGAGCATATACGCCTTTTTGCCCTTACCGGCGGCGGTGAAAGCCAGCACTAGCAGTAGTAGGGCTTGGAGAGTGTCCACCGACGGCTCATCAATGTCCAGGTCTCTCCTCGCAAGAGACGCATACTCTTCGCTCGCCTTGACCGCCGATCGATACCCGCTGGGATGAAGCGCAAACCTGACTGCATGAGCATAGGCGCAAGTTGGAAAGAAGCCAGCGCGGACACGAACCTTGCAGAAACAGCATAAATCGCATGTAGAAGAAATCCAGGAACCTGTTTGAGCTGCAGTCTCTGCCGCACCGAAGATTCATCGAGTATGTAGTAAGGTTTTGCGTGGAATCTCGTGAAGTACGTATCGAGTAAGACCTCGGCCTGGGTTGGCGAAGTTGGCCTGCGAGCTGGTTAGAAAAGGATGTGATGGAGGAAACCACATTGAAGATTTGAGGATATCCTTCCTGTGGAGCTGGAAAATTACCTTTCCGCGGTGGGAGAGAATAGCACTGGCTCGTTTCCGTCTGTCGCCCGGCTCGTATCGAGCGCCGGTCTTTTGGGTTGTCTCTCGTTTTCTAGCTCCGCTGGGGCGGTACCGCCGCTAGCAGGAGACCCGTCGTTCGTATCAGGGGTGGACGGCGTAGTGGGTGATTCTGCACCCTGCTCCTTGAGCCTTGCCTCTAGTCCATCAACTCGCTTCAGGAGGGCCTCGAGCACGTCCGTCTTTGGGCCTCGCTTCTTAGGCACAGCATCTGGTCCAGAAGGAATATGTGTAAGTGACCTTTTCGTCCTTGATATGTTGTGTTCCGAACAGTCATATCCACAGGCCAGACATACCATAGACACAAGGACATTGGAAGACCTGACAGGCCTCGCAAGATGGACGGAGGCGGTTGCATTTAATCTTCAGTTCCCCAATGATGTTAGACTGTTACAGTTCGCTGGGTGTTGCCATGATATGGGTCTGAGGCGGTGGGTACCTTTCGCTTTCGGCACGACTTGCAGTTCATCGACTCTCGTGGCTCATTGCCCACCCGTCGAGAAGGCAGCCTTTCGATGCCGACCTGCGCTCTCGGTATCGCTACGGGATACACACCCGCCATGGGTGGCCCGCTCACTGGGGACGCGTTCATCGGTATGAAAACTGAAGCGGTCATGCCTGGGTTACGGAGAAAGGGCTAAAAGATGGTGTAATGAGTGAATACTGTCTAGTGCCAATTGGAACGAAGGACGAGGCGACGAGGAAGAGTTAAAGGTATCACTGATAGAGGCAGTGAGGAGATGAGGCGTTTTGTAGGGAGTTGCACACTAGGTGTGGAGAAAGAGGATATCAGAAAAGCTGGCAACCGTCGAGAAAGAAATGTGGTATGGAGGTGTGGTAGTTTTGTAATGGGCAACAGAGGCGAGGGAGGTCACACACGCCCGGGCGTGGGAACGAGGGGGGTTGTGGGGAAAGTCGAGAAGATCACCAGGATAGAGGGATCCAGTTCCGGGTCTTGGGAGCCGGGGCCATGTAAGATGAACCGCAACCGTGCGCAGTCGAGCCGAGTCGGTGGAAACCGCGGCCGAAGGGCCCTCGCCGTGAGAACGTCTGACGGCTGAGGAGTCAGCAGATTGGGGAGGGGACAGTCTAATGGAGGGTGGGAGACCTGGGGTCGAGGGCCGCCAAGATGTGGAGCAGTGAGGGGCCGTGGTTGCACTCGGATTATGGTGCGGACGGTGGGGGGAAGGGGGGGTGGCCGACGAACACCGCTTGACAAGTTGGCCGTGGCTGGACCGCGGGACGAAATAAGGTAGTTTGGCAACCGCACTGAGATGGTAATTGAGATTGCAGTGGGATGGGGTAAGGGGTTCTCTGCATGAGGCGTGGGCCGATTTCATGTACTTGTAAACCGGTATTACCTCGTACACGCAAACTGGAGAACGGCGAGCCGACGCCCACTCGGTACTCAGGCGCTGATGAAAGGATATGAAAGACAAGGATTGGGACGATGCCGATGTGACAGCACACTTTGGGAGACGGGGAGGGGTGAGCGGGAATGGCCAGCCATTGGGCGGGGTGTGCAGCTGCAGGGTGGGAAGGATGACGAGGAATCCGTGCTTGAGAACTCAGTGGAGAAAGCCCTTGGCAGCTCGCGGATCGTCTCGCCGCTGCCGGGGCTTCGCGCCGAGAAGGGTGACGCCCCTCAAGACAAGGTCGCCCCTTGAGTTCTGATGACAGGGGAGGGTAGCGCGCCCGGCGGATTCACATACCTGGTGCCGCACCTACCAAGCGGAGCGCCGGCCCCATCCGTATGGGCTGAGAATGCTTCGAAAATAAGTCGCTCGATGCTTCCATATGTCGAGAAAAGAACGATATGTAGTCTGGATGGCTCTGAGCTCGCTCGAAATGAGTGGACGTCCTCGCCTGCGGCCCGTTCGAAGACGGCAAGCTCTGGCGTTTCCTGCAGGAACAGCCGTGACGCCAGAAACGGGCTAGAAGAATGACAGGCCCAAGGTGTTCTCGAACAGATGCGGCAGGGTTGATAAAGCCTGAGTAATCCCGGAGGCGGGCAATGGATCGACACCGCGCGATTCCACGGGCCAGATTGGGGCCAGATTGGGATGCCGCTAGAAGAAGTGGAGAAGCCTGACGCGATCTTGGCTGGTGAAGCTCGGGGGCGGGGCCGAAAGAGGAAATCCTCAACCGCGGGGGAAAGTTGAGGCGAGCCAGGTCCGGTATGGAGCAGCGACGTGCCGGACAGGGGACAGGGGAGCGCGGTGGAAGCCGGGGATGGAGCCCACTGGCGGGGCGGAGACGTCGACGTGGGCCTCTGCGGGTCGAAGCGGCCGCGATACTCCGACCTCCCGAGTAAACGGGCGCTCACCTCAAACGAAAAGGAGATGACAGGCGACCTTTCCCTCGGGATGCTGCCTAAAGCCACCACAACTGGAGGCTGCCCCGGGGCATCCGAGGAGCTGTCGCAGCTGATATGAGGCCCCGCAGACGCAGGGGACGGCACCGAGAAAAGCTTGCCAGTGGGCCCACCAGGAACCCAAGATGGATGTGATGGTGCAGGGAAGATCTTGCCAACCCTGGTCCTGCCACGGGGCCCTTGCGCCCCCGACGGTTCTAGAAAGATATCGGTCTTGAGACGATGGTGGTCAGGGCATGCGGCTACCTATGGAGACCGGAGGGAGAGAAGGGTCGATATTCGGCATGCTCAGATTGCCGCGCACAAGCCCGAATCAAGAAGCGGCCTCCCCCTCTGGATGACGCGCCGCATCATATCGGGCTCACTCGTTGAGCCGTCGAGACGAGACTGTAAACTTGTCTGCGCCGGCTGAGCTCCAGTCACGGCTGGCGACGGCAAACCAAATTAGCCTGGACCCAGTCAGTCTCGCCTAAATTGATATCGAGGAAGAAGGTCATCCGCCCATCGCGCTTTCCCATAATAGAAGTGAGCCCGGTTTCAAGCGGCCCCAGGCGTCTCGCGCCACGGGATGCTCCTTCCAGACGAGAGCGCTGCATCATGCCTCGCGATCTGCGTCAAGAGGCAGGCACAACGATCGCCAAGCCCGTGTACCATGCCTGACACCATCGGGCCCAAGCTTCATCGTCACGGCGGCGGTAACGACTTGACAATGACCATGTAATGATCCACAGGAGTGGTATCAGCGTCGCACCATTCTTTGCGGGAAGCAATACGAGTATTGAACTACGGGACTGCTGGAATGAAGCAATATGCCCCTGTGGGCCGTTTTGGAGCGACAGACCAAGTAACAATCATCGCCCATGATTCCCCGAACCGCTTGATTCGGTGCTGCGCCAACGACTGTGCTGAGGAGGAAGTACATGCTGGCCCGAAGCATCTTTTCATGTGGCAGGACGCATGAAGCGCTCTGCTCTGTTCTGGTACAATGTTCTGGTACAACATGGAGTCACCGGCCCATTTTGGACAAGGAATCGCTCTTGCCGGCGCAAAGGAGCGTCGGCGCCGCCTGCCAGTTCGGATTTGAAGAATCAAATTTGACCACATACGTAGTAGCATCAATCGAACCGCACTGCTCAACCACTAGGCTAGGGCCGCCGCAATCCACAAACCTCCTGAGCATTCGAGGTTCCATCTCTCTCCTGTGCTCTTGCGGCACATGTGCCATCAAGCCCCGCCAAGCCAGAACGGGGGCTGTCTCGATACTCGAATGACACGACAATCTGATTCGTGCGCAAGGACGCATGGTGCCTGCGTGGCCGCCCCACATGAGCACCCAAAACGGGAATGAAGACCCTTGAAGCATGAGGATCGCACCCCAGAAAAGGGTCCCGTCCTTCGATGAGCCCGCACGCCACAGCCATTTCTTGGCTGGGGAAGCCAGGTTAACGCCGAGCTGCTCCTGAGACTTACCGGCCAGCTAGCGCGAGGAACAGCACGAACAAGTACAAGGACGCGAGCAATGGAAGTCTTCGGCCAGGACAAGCTGGTGGCGAGACATCGGTCTCCATGGCGGGCGGCATGCGGGGGAAGCTGTCCTGCCCTATTCCTCGATACACTAAGAGGCTCCTCCGAACCTCGCATAGGCGGGTTCTCGGCCTTTGCCCCGAATTTCGGGAATCTGGTGGAACCAGGCGGAACTGCGCCAAGCCCAACGGGCGCGGATCAACAGAAAATGCTGTACTCGGTAAGCTAATAATAAGCCTGAGAACCTGGCCCAGACATGACCTCGACCTGTTTGATGCACTTCGTGTTAGTAGTCGTGCGGCAAACCCGCAACACCGGCCAGTTCTGGCTCTCGGCTTAAAGCAAGGGTCGAACACTCGGCGGCCTGGGGCTCCTGGCGTGCAGCCGGACCTGACATCCGCAGTGTTTGTCAAGCGCTCCGGCTGTCGAATGAGAGGGTGTGTTCATATTGGACCACCCTCCAATCCCTTTACTCGAGCATCTTGAAACCATGGAGGCAGCCTCGGACGCCCGGCTAAACATACAATTCTGCACCCCGCACGGACGCCACCAGGACCACCAGCTGAAAGGTAACACTGTCAATTTCCGATATTGGTCAAGTTGCCCGTCAAAGGCGACGATCTCTCCCTGAATCGGCTGGCGTGGCCGAGTCGAAGGAACGTGTGTGTGCGAGGTACGAGGTAAGAGCGTGGAGATGCGAGCCGACATTTCTGCTTCACGTACTGAGCATCATCGGGACGAGTCCCCACATTTCCAAGCTTGCTGGGGATGTCCTGGTGATCGACGGCAGCTGGACTGCCAGACTCAGGGGAAGAAGTAGTCTCGCGCACCTCCATCTCCAGCGCTAGAGATCGGCGGGAGGCTCCGAACCGAGCAGTTGAGGGAGATTCGCCGAGGCAAACGATCCACGCGGAGGGGAGCGCGGACGCGATACATGCTATGAGACATGAGACTCTCCGGCACATGGCCCTCCTTCCCGACAGGGTCATCCCTACCCAGCTTGGGTGCGACTCAGCGCAGGGACATCTCAGCGTCAAAATCTGTGGCCCCCGGACCGGTCCTCCCCCGGCCACATTCGTCCTTTGAGACTCATGGGATAGGCGGAGCGATTGTTTCAACACACGACAGGCGTCGAAGATGTTGACAAGAACTCGATTAGCCCCCCCGTTTAAGTCAAAAGTCAAAACACAGCGGCGGGTTCCTCGGTTCGCTGGGATCTTGGTGAGAGACAAGCCAACCCGGATTTGGTGCGAGTCGCGACTGATCCACCGCGGGGCTGCATGCACATCTCACCCCGCCCCAGACGTCCATGCACATCGGATCAGCGGGAGCGTTCACTATTCTTGAGCTTGTAGGCTAAAGAGGAATGCGGCTCGCCCTGTGCTCGCGTCCGTCGTCCGAATTCATGGCTTAGGTTGGGGCGGCAGCGGGATGCAGGCAGAAAATCACTCAGTCCGCCACAATGGGGGGACACTGGGGGAAGCATGTGCCAGGAGGCATTGCAAAAGGTCCCCTCGTTTGCCGCTTAACACGGGTAAGCACCCTTGAACTTCTCTCCTCTTTCACCGCCCATGGAACGGACATGCTCGTCTCGATGAATCACGGTACTCTGCGTAAACGATGTGGGTGAGGGCAACCATCCAGCTTGACAAACCGCCCCTCGACCGGACCCTGCAGACGCTGGGTCGGCTATATTGTCTCGCCATTGAACTCCACCCTCGACGGGACCTGGGTACAACCTTTTAGTCCCTTGTACCTTGAAGCCGGGGTGAATTTTGGGTCCACCTCATTCACTTCGGTCTTACCGAGTATGCGTGCTTCCTCCACCGACCTCGAGATTCCCTCAGCCGCATCTCCATGAAACCGATGTCCTTTCCCAATGTGGTGGTGTCACCCGAGATTTCTTGTCCTACAGCAGTACTTCCCAGAGAAGAAAATCCTAGCGCGCTGTTTCCGGGACGCGCGCATTCCAGTCCGTTGGTGAGGAGCGCGGCCGAGGTCTGTTAATTGTACCTCGGCCTCTGCGGGTTGGCGCCTATGCACACAAGGCCATTGGGAGGCACATGATGCTCCCTCGACTTCCTACCAATAGATCGACAGAGGCTCGAGCTTTGAAAAAGAGACTAGTCTTTGTCTTCTTGAGCTTTTAAGTTGGTGGGCCGTGGACCCATGATGCCCGGGAATCGCATCCTTGCCTGCTATACCCGAGCCTGCATTGATATAGCACGTTGCAACCCTTCACCTGAAGATCCGCTTGGCGTATTCTGGATCATGCGAGGGCGAACATGCTGAAGATGCGCTAACTCACATTAGGCCATCCCCGCCGGCACTCGTCGCTCTGCCGTGCCGCTTCCCGTCGTCAAACCCTTCAAGAATCTGTCTGCAATGGTACCGAGGTCATGGCCGCAGGACGACATATGTCCTCGACCGTATTTGGGAACTGCGGAGACGAAAAGGGGAACTTGCCACAAACCCGGGGTGTCTCTCGATATTAACTGGCGTACCGGTTTCGAGATATGGTGGAGAGCCCCCTACGCAACTGCTAGCGTGTTATCCGAGGGCTGTTTTAGCTCTTGGCATATTGCAAATACCGAATCCTTAGATTTGCGAGGTGAGACGTGCACTTCCCTTTCGTGAGAAAGCCGGGATTGGCACGAGCGTCATCTCCAGCTGTTCCTGGCGGGAGATGTCCTTGCGCCTCTTTCCCGAGCAGCCCGATTTGATCGTGCTTTCGCGTGGTCTTGTGCCACATGATGGCGAATGCAACCTGGCATCGGGTAATCGGGAAGCCCGGAGACCCAGCCGTTGCCGTGCCCTGGTTTTCTTCAAGTCCAGGGGCGCGGGACTTGCCTTTCGCAGGCACCATCCCGGGCACGTTCGGTAACCCGGGCCTTTGGGCTTCGTTCGCGCCTACCTCGTAGGTGGGCTGGGAAAGCACATGGCATTGGGACCGAAGGTTGCGAGCCCTCGGCAAGCCCTACGCAGAGGCCCGCTCTGGCCGGTTCCCTGAAGAGCGAGGGATCGATAACCGAGCCATGCCCCAGCACGGATCGGGTTCGCAACTGGGACCTCAACAAGTAAGTTGAGGCGCCCCAGGTAAGCCCTACGCAGAAGCCCACTCTGGCGAGTTTCCTGAAGAGCGGGGGATCGACAACCGGGCCGTACCCCAGCACGGATCGGGTTCGCAAATGGAGCCTCAACGAGTAAGATGGGGCGAATATCACAGATGAGGGGCCGTCCCCTGCATATATCAGACCCATATCTGAGGGCTGTACTCCACCACCTTGCCGAGCAGCAGGAAGGTTCGCCGCCTACCCGCACGAGGTTCTGGGTGCACACCCGTGGAGATCCAGCATCGCGGGATGCCCAAGACCTGGTTGCATCGGCGGGACTGCGGGACTGCGGGACTGTAGAACTGTGGGACTGTGGGACTCGCCGGGCCGCACGCCCCACGGAGTCCACTTATCGTGGCATGCGTTTCACGAGGCCTACCGAGGAGACCTTTGCTAATTCCACCAGGATGCCATCATCGTTTCACAGTTGGCCCCTCTAATTCGAGTCTGCATTCTCCATCTGAGGGAAGAACATCGCTCCCTCGAATCCAGTCCCGTCCCGCCAATCACCGTTCACAACACACAACGCACGACGCCTCTGGCTCCACTCCCTGCGCTGGAGCCCCAGCGCTGGCCCAAGTCGCATTGGTCGGCAGACGAAGCCGGCGTCTTGGCAGCTGCCGGGCCGATACGCCATGCCCCGGACCACGCGGGCACCTGTGCCGAAAGCCAATCAAGCGTCCTGCGTTTTCGGTCCTGGGCGGGAAGCCACATGGGCGGCCACGAACGAGAACCAAAGGCGGGTGGGCCCAGCCACACTTGGCTTCATCGCCGGCGGGAGATTTCGGACGATGGCGGTGGTCATTCGTGGCGCCTCCCGTCTTCGGATGGCGTGTTTCCTCTCCTGTAAGTCCCCGCGCGAGGCGTGCCACGCTGTCCGTCCACCCGCGACAGGCCCAATCTCGATCCTCTCCATGTCTCACCGGCGTCGTGACATCGCCCAGGAAAGGCTCGAGCCCCGGTGGCGCTGGCGGCGGCTGATTACCTGCATGACGCCGGCCCCTGACCCCACGCGGGGAACTGGCCCCAATGCGGGGTTATCGCGGAGCTCGCGACGTCAGTGGAAGGGTGCCGCTTGGTTGCTCGCTTAATTCTGTGGAGGGGGAGGCTGGGCTTCCCGAGTTCTCGGGGGCGGCTATGTCGGGCTCCGATGTACGAGACGCTGACGTCTGTGACTTGCTAGGGCGTCTTCCATTCTCGCCCGGAGAGCTGCATGGTCCGAGGAGATTTCAGGGGTAGAGCGATGGCTGCGGGACAACGACGGCCGATAGCTCGGAGAACATGCCCGTTAGCCGCTGGTCGGCCTCCTTCGGCCAGGTGTCCCCCCAAGCGCTGTCACCCCCTGCACCCCGTGTTTCCCCTGCTGCTACGGCGTGTATGTGACGGACGAGCGGCGGATGCGAGGGAATACACCACCACTCTTGCCTTGGCCTCGTCACGATGGGCTCTTCTCCGTCTTCCCTCGACCTGGTTCCCCCGCCAGGCCAACGTCCCACGCTGGGCCGCGCCGTCCTCCAAGACCCGCGGCAACGTACTTTCCACCTTCTATTCTTAGACGTCGTCACCCGGGTTCCCGGCTGAGCCTCCGCCCCCAGCCGCCACTCGCAATTCCGAGGGTTGCCTCCAGCGCAACGCTGCCTTTGACCA
Source organism: Sordariomycetes sp. S4602 (assembly GCA_023628835.1). Classification (NCBI taxonomy): domain Eukaryota; kingdom Fungi; phylum Ascomycota; class Sordariomycetes; species Sordariomycetes sp. S4602. The sequence goes on along the minus strand of JAMAJV010000019.1, from coordinate 398,570 downwards.
CCTTAGCCACGCGTTCCACCGCTGCACCTCCTTGCTTACCCCAACTTTAATAAGCTTCACATCCCGTACTCCCGCTCCTACCCTATCTCATATTACTGCACGTCATATCCGCCGGTAGCTGCCCCGTCCCTCGCATCCCCGGGAAATCCTGCCGAAACAACGCGAGGCGTAGGTCGCAGCCGGAGAGCGTACCTTGGCCGCTTTCCCCGATGGGTGATCAGCTTGGCCTCCATTCTCGCGCCCGTCATACTCTCCACACACACCGTAGGCATGTGCTATTTCCTCACGGCAAGTCGCCCCTTCCAAGAAAACGGAGTGGAGATTGGAGGGCTACTGCTTGGTGATGGACTCGTCAGCGTGGCATCCACTCCAGGGGGCGTGTGCTTGTGACGTATGTAGGCCTCCGTACGCGAGAGACAGGCGGAGATGGGACGAGCCGGGTCGGAACGATGATCACGGGGCCGGGGTAGTCAGGGATTCCTACTTGTCCTTTCCCGAGGTCCATCGAGACCGCAACGGAGACGAGGAAGAAGACCTTGTTTGTTGATGGATGTCCCCGTTCTGAAGCGCTCCCCTCGCGGGACTCCAGCGTGTGATGCGCTTTTCCGAGGAGCGTATGCCACCGCTGCCCATCACGGCTACCTATTCCCCACTGTTGTCGGAAAGCTGTAAGAGACAGCTTCGGCGCCTGGATAGCCGCAGAAGACGTTATCCACCGGTTCAACTTGGCACCGGCCTTTAGTATTCTCCATAGCCGAGACAGGCCAGATTCCTGAAAAGACAGAGGTTGGAAAAACCAACAAAGATTCGAGTATTCATCGCATTGCCAAACGTACAGATCATATGCCTCCGTCTAAGCCCATCCCCATCGCCCATATCCCTTGTTCATAGAGAACCCTCCCCACCTATGCAATCAAGACATGGAACATAGTCCTCCATCAACTTCCTTCTTTTCCCGCCCAAACAAGAATCCAAGCCTTTGCCCCTTCATATTCAAGTTCCCGAGTCAGACAAAACCACCTCCGTCCTCTTCCCCACTCGGCTCAAAGGCACCGGCAATCACCCAGCCTTATACTCTCCAAGAACCTCTCTCAATAGAGGCCCCTCCCACTCGTCAACCTCACAAAGCTATATGGAACATTCTGCCCGACCAGCCCTCTCAATGTCTCCACGGTCGTGAATGCAAGAACATCCGCCGCCCCATACGCCACGAACCCCAGACCCTCCGCCCCAGCTCCCCCTTTCCCATCCGCCAGGTCCAAGAAGACTCGTCCGCCGGAAAAGACCTTCAGCAACATCCCTACCAGCGCACTCTTCTCCGCCGGTAGTGCTGAAACTACAACAAATGGCACGGTTTCGCCGGCCCTAGCCTTCCGGAGAGACTCGAGAGAGTTAAAAGGCTCGATAGGCAGGCCTGTGGCAGCGATGGAGGCCGGTGTCTTGAAGCCGACAGTGTATATCTTTGAGACGGAGAGGGCGGAGAGGGCAAAGAGCGCAGAGGCCGCGTCATCGGCGGACGAGGCGAGGACGACGGCGGGGCGTGAGGCGTATGCCGAGGGAGAGAAGTCCTTCGTCAAGGTGTTTAGGATGCCGCGCCAGGTGGAGTTGTCGAGAACGATCGAAGAATCGGGGGGTAGCCCGCCCTGTCCTGCTCCCGGAGACGATGTCGTGGGGAGTACGGCGTTGGGCTTCGTTATGTAAGACGAGGAGCCCGGGTTCACAACGATCGTGTCCACCATCCCGATCGCCTTCGCCGCCTCCGTTAGCACAGGCCCCTCCCCGCCATTCAGCGACGCGAAGAATGAACTCTGTCGCGCGACAGCCTGATGTGGCACTGGCGGGGTGAGATATGCACCTCCAAAGTTCCTCTGATTACACCACGGATCGAGGTCCAACCCACTAGCTCCCGAAGGCGGCCTTTCAACAACAGCGAACTGGTGCGGCAGCCCCAGCTCGTTGAAGCACTTCTCGTAGAACGGTGCCTGTGGCGTTGAGATGCGTGTCCCGCCTCCACCGCTGCTATGGATTCCGTATACGTTCTTTTTGGGCAGCTGGCCCAATAGCGATAGCGCGGCGTTGATCTCTGCCGCGCTCATCTGCCCCGGCGCCGCGATGATAGGTAGGAGCGGGTGGGTAATAGGGGTGAAGACCTTGTTCAGCGTGCGCGAGAACTGCCCCGTCTCTCCCATGTTAACGGCGGAAAGCGGCGGGGCGTCTGGATATTCCGAGCGCATGCGTGAGCGAAAGTACTCGAGCTCGAAGTTCTCATTATGACCGCTGATGATGGCAATCATCTTCACGATGTCAGCAAACTGCGTCGAGCGACGAAAAACCTCCTCCGCGTACGGTGACGGCCATTTGAAGGTTCCCGAAAAGTCGTGGAAGGCCGACATGATGCGGCTGTTGCCCTTCATATTCCACAATCGCTCTCTGACGGCCTCGGGCAGCCACAACTCGACGTCGATGTACTCGACACCCCACTGGATGGCGCGGTAAAGGTACTCGTAGTACAGATCCGAGTCGTCCATGGGGAAACGGCCGTTCTCTTTCGTGCACCGCGTCGTGAAGATGAGCGGCAACTCGGTGGCGCGGCGCAGAAGCATAACCTGCCTCCCGACGTAGCTGAGGCTCGGCACGCTGGCGAAGGCGCCCTCGTTTCCCACCGGCTCCTGCAACAGATCGACGCGGATCTCGACGGCGTCGGCACCAACGGTGAGAATATCGAGGTTCGGGAGCGCGGCGCAGACGTCGGGGAAGGTAGTGGAGATGAAGTAAGTACGTGGTTTGGCCATCAGCGGCTCGTGCGGGCTGATCTGACCTAGCACGAAGGAGAGGAAGCGTGCGAGATCCCTGCGGGAGAAGGGGTTCTCGGCGTAGAGGAACTCGTAGTCGCACGAGGAAGAAAGCTGCTGGTCAGGTGGCATGCCGAGATCGACGCAGTGGGCGTTGATGGCGACGACAAGACTGCGGTCCCGCGAGTCGACGTCGACCTTCGCGGCGGCATCTGAGATGCCCACAACGTGGCCGCGGTCAGTAGTATCCACGTCGGCGAAGGCGTCACGTAGGCGGAAGCGCTTGCCGAGGACGTTCGCGAAGATGGATGTGATATTGTCCTGACCCTGATTGTAGACCACGACGACGATGCGCTCGTCACCGTGCTGGGGCCGGCTGCAACACTTGCTCTGGATGCCAGCGTCCGGGGCGTCCGAGACGTGTGCGTCCACAGCGGACGAACTGCCGTTGGTATGCGGGGATCCGTTCGCGGGATGAAGATTTGGTGCCGGCCCGGGGCCGGCGCAGAGTTGTTCGACGGCGGCCATGTTGGGTGTGCGCAGCGGGGATATGATATCAGTTGTTGGCGCCTTTCCGAGTACCCCTTCGCCCTGAGTTTGAGTCTTGTCTGAGATCTATCGTTGATCTACCAGAATCCAGTTAAGAGAGGCCTGTTTAAGGGATGTCCGACGGATCAGGTGTGCAGCGTCTATATACAGATGCGCTGGTGATGTCGATAAATGAGGTGAGTAGTTGCCCCCCCAGATTTTACGAGGTGGGCGATTCGACTGTGGCTTTCTGTGGAACGATTGGTGAGAACACAATTCGGTAGGCGGGAGAAGTCCTCCGTCCAAGCACAACAGCCAGAGGACAAGGTGGAAGCGATGCAGGTTTCGGCCGGGCGATTATATCTCCGTAAAGATGGTTGCTCGTCCGTGCTAGTGGTGGTGCCGGCTCACTCCCGCGTTGAGGCGCACTTCGTTCGAATTTAGGTTGAGATGATCGAAGCCCCTGAACCAAGGCTGGGCGCAGATTCGTTTCCGCCTATCTCAGCCTATTTGGTGACACGAGGCGATCCGGGTTTTGGGAGGTGCAGCGATTCTCCAGCGTGGGAGGGTGCAGGAATAGGCGGGTTCAGGCGGTCGATCGGGTGCTGAAGCCGCAGGGCGTCTGCAGGAACTGGCCGACTGGCAGTTCATGCGGGTGGAAATCGCGGGGCGCACCGGATAATGGGAACAGGCGCTTTGCCAACGTCGACTCGATCCCTCTAAGGAGCTCGGGCGCCGCACCTTTGTAGGCCGGTGAGCTAAAAATGGTTCTCGGCGTTCGCGGCGTCCAGCCCGGCTCCGTTCAAGCAAGCGTGGACGGACGTCCGATCCATGCGCCGACGTTCGATTCGACTAGCAGATGCAAGTTCGCAATCCGGATGCAAGGTGCGCCACTCGATATCTCCAGCCTTCAAGGTCGGGATGTGCTGCCGAGAAAACTGTCGCCTCGTCCTCTCGCACTCGGAGCTCGCTCCTTCTGGATATACCCTCCTCAAGCGGGCATCAACGCGACATCAAACATGGGGGTATTGGCAGAGACAGCAGGGACATCAGACGATGAAGTGCGGCGATCAAGGTCTTGCACGTCGGGGAGCAGCAGCAGCGGCAGTGACAGGAAAGGGCGAAGGATGAATAACAGACGAGCGATCAACGCACCCAGAAGAGGCCCGACTCGGTATTAGGAAGGCGTGAGTGTTGAATAAACGGGGTATCACTTGCCGAGAGGTGGAGCGGGAAGGCGCGGGCGATATTTCAAGCGGCCCCGGCACGGACGAACCCAGGGTTGGTGGTGCTGTCAGTGTTCAATGTTGCCTGGTACGCTGCTTCCGCGCTGAAACAGAATCGATAGACGGAGCTCTGGCCGGCAGGTGCGAGCGGCGGTTCTGAGGCGAATCTGGCGAATGGCGAGCCGGACCGGGGATCCCCACGTTTGTGGGTGTTGATTGGCGTGCCTGCCCCGGCCGCACGCAGCGGGGAAGGAACGATGCCCTGGGGTCTATGTTTCGCAGGGATTCACCAGGTACAAAGACGCACCTGCTGCTCTGGATTTACAGGGCAACACGCAGACTGAAGACCTTGAATGCACACATTTCACATTGAACATACATACGAAGAGTCTATCTACCAACAGGATTTCCGTCAACAGCGAAGCCTCCGTTCCCACATCATCACTGTCCTCGTCGTTGCTCCAACACCGATTCCCATTTAAACCCACGCGACCGAGCCGCACTCGTGACCCAATCAACGGCCCCAGAGGTGCGAACCCAAGCTTTCTTTTTCTCCGACGTTGGGTCCGGTTGAAATGCAATGCGAGCGATCCGCCAGAGTTCGATGGTTTGCGGGACGGAGAAACAGAGACGACGAGGCGGAAACCGAGTTATTCCACCACACGCCTCGCGGGCCGTTCCCCAGGGCCGGTACCACTGGTCGGCGCTGCAGGAAAGGGAAATTGGCAGGCCCAGTGCCTCGAACCCCGCCTAACTTGCCCGCTCCCGGTGGTAACAGACAGCTATGGAACCCACGCCCAGCAGGGTAAGCTCTTCGGCATCTGCTGGCACCATTGTTAATAGTCCCATCTCCCAGCGGTGCTCCAGCTCTCTGATTTGCGGCTTTTCGATTCCCCCGCTGGCCAGAATTCCTCCGTCGCCCGCCATCCTTTCAGCTCCGCCCCAATTTCTCCTCCAATGAGAAAGCAACCGGCGGCCGCAAACTGCAACCTTGCTGACCTGACTCTTGCCCGCGAGAGTTCATCATCGAGGGTCTTGGAGGAACCAGAAACAAAACAGAAACGCAGCATTCCTTGCGAGAAGGGAATTGAAGGAGCAATGTCGTCTATCGTCTGATGTTTGCTCCTGATTGTCCCTATTTCAGCCTGAAAGCACTCTCCCCTTCTGCCGCGCAGTGACGCGGCCACTTTAGCGTGTCTCTCGCTTGCTCCCGCGCGGGATCGCTGAAACGGACATCTGCTAGACATGGGACGAAATCTGGGAATGGGGTCATTCCATCGTCCGCCCTCACTACACCAGGGATGAACGATTCGTCTTGAAATATACACATCACACTTGCCCGAAAATTCCGCGGCGGCCTGCCCAGGAAGTGGACCTCTCCCGTCATGCAAAACGACCGTCTCACGGCATCAGGTAGGCGATTGTAGGTACACGCCTACCAATTCAAGGTTGCAAATGGGATGGAAACGGGTCTCGCTGCACATGCGCACCCTGAATTTAAGCTTGATTGCACACATCTACATGCCACTCAAACGTGCGAGAGACAAACAGCCCCCGGCCCTCTCGGTCAACCCTGCCTCTCGTCCTCGCCCTCCATCAGCCCTGCCTCCTCATTCCTAGTCTCATCCCTCTTCCTTTCCTCGGGCGCCGTCCATCCTGTCCCGAGCTGTACCAGTACAATCACAACCCCTAGGACCGCGGCGGTTGCCCATGTTCCCCTTGAAGCGCCCGCATACCCGTCAATCGCCACCACCTTCTCCTCCGGGCTCAAACCCCCGTGGTAAACATCCTCGGGACTCCCCAGTAGCCTCCTCACGAGCTCGACCCTCTCCGCGTTGAGCCCACCGTCGAGGCCGGCGAACCCCTTCTCCAACTCTCTCTTGAGCATCCGGTAGAAGATACCGCCGCCGATCGCTGTCCCGAAGCTACCACCGAACCCGCGGACAGTCCCCATGAGGCTCGTAGTGACAAACTGTGTCCCGGGGTGGGACAGGTGCAGCACGTGAGCGAGCGTGTAATTCAGGGCCGCCCCTGTCGCGAGCCCGTTCAGGAACACCGCCACCGATATCACTGCTGCAGACACATCGGGGTAACCCACGGCCGATAGGCCGTACATGGTCACCGCGAACAGCCCGAAGCTAATCGCCGACGGCATCCAGAAGCTCCCGCCTCGTCGGATGTGCAGCCACCCGACGATCAGCCCTCCGGCGCCGAAGCCGATGTTGGTGGGGATGAGGATCGAGCCCGCGGCGGCAGGGGCGAGACCGCGGACCGCGAGCATGAAGATGGGGGCGTAGTAGAGAATCGTCCAGCGGGCGGACATGAAGCCCAGCTGCGCGGCGCACGAAAGGAGCGCGCCGCGAGATGAGAGCACGCTGAGGGGGATGATGGGGTCCGTGGCATACAGGTTCTCCACCGCGAGGAAGAGCAGGAGGGAGACGGCCGAGGTGATGAGGGGGGTTGCCTGGATGTCACCCGCGAGGCCGTAGAGGAAGAGGACGATGGTGAAGGTCTGCTTGCGTTAGACTGGCATGCCCCTCTCTCCCGGACTCTTTAGCAGATGAAACTTACCAGCATCGCCGCACCTAGGTAGTCAATCTTCATGATCTTCTCGCGGAACGAGCCGCGCTTAGTGCGCTCATCGACGCCGACGGACGGCGGGAGCGAGAGGTACAAGACCAGGCCCGCGCCGGCCGCGATAGGCGACTGGATCCAGAACAACGCCCTCTGCTCACGTTAGCCTACCGAACCAAGACGTAGAAGCACACGGGACTCGAGCTCTTACCCATCCGATAACCGGCTCAACTGCGCCGAACACGACAGCACCAAACGAAACCCCAACCGTGAACCCCACGTTGATCAGCCCAATAAACACCCCCCTCCTCCTCTCACCAACCAGTCCCAACACGAACACGACGGCAAGGTTCATCACCCCCGCGGCGCCCAGACCCATCACCACCCTGGAGCCCACAAACTGCGCAAAGGTGGTGGAGAGAGCAGATAGCATGCAGCCGACGGCGATGAGGATTGACGAGGGGGGAACGAGGGACCGCGGCGGGAAGATGGTGGCCAGGCGGCCGACGAGGGGCGCGAGGGAGGAGGCGGCGATCAGGTAGGCTGTTGTGAACCACATGGACGAGGCATATGAGTTGAGATCGCGGGCGATGGTGGATTGGGTCATCGTCATGCCCGACATGTTGGCGGCTTTTCCTTCTTAGTTTCTGTCTCTCTACAAGAGGGATCTTGGTGAAAGGAGCGTTACCTTGTAGGAAGAGGAGGACCCATACGGAGAGGCAGATGAAGAAGCCCCTCCACCGACTCACGGGCGTGACATTCTCGTCCCCCCGGAGCTCGCCCTCGATATCCCCGTTCTCACGCCGGCGCTCCTCGGTCGAGCGCACGGCTTGCTGATACATGCTCAACACGCGCCCCAAGAGCCCGTTCGCGAGGGGCATCCCCATGGGCGCCGTGGCGCTCCACTCGCTCTCGCTGTCGGCGGGGCCATTCCCGCGGAGGGTGTGGCCCGAGGACGAGTCGGAGAGGAGGGGCGTCTGCTCGGCGGGGACGACGGTCGAGTTGGTCGAGTTGGAGGTTGATCGCTCCATGGTTTGTTCGTGGGATGCCCGCGAGGGGGGTCTGGAGAAGCTATTTCTTGCAGGCTGGCGAGGCGAGCGCGTCTGAAGCTCCCAGTTACGCGCCAAGGAAGCCTGAGAGGTAGAAGGAGACAGCCAAGGTAGAAAGATTTATAAAGGCGTCGAGTATTCAAGCCCGGAGCTCAGTCCAGCTGTTCCGGCCGTCTTTTACACGCGCCAATGCTCTCTACAAGACAAGCAAATGAGACAAGATGCTCCAAGTAAACTGCGGAATCGAATTGACAGGCAAGGGCAAGGTTCCTCCTGTTTCCCAATGAACCCGGCGCCTCCGCTCATGGTCCGATAAGGTGACGGAGCTCCGCCCGATAATGTTGAGGTCATAACGGAGACCCGACCTCGCGATTTGTAATCATGCTGTCCGTCCGCCGTCCCCGGCCGGCGAGAGGTCCCATTGGCCATGGTCCCGCTCGGTGAGGCGGCGCCGAAGGCGCGTGCGCGGAGTTTCTTGGTCGGGAACTGCCGCTGCGGCCTGGCAGGTCAGATATGAGGACACTCTTTGCTCCTCGCAGTCGTGTGTCCCATAACGAAGCAGCTGGCTCGGAATGATCCCCGGCCTGGCTCTGCGTGGCGTAAAGAGCAGCTCTGGGCAAGAAGACGGGGCCAATGGATTCGGACCCGCAAGTTCGGCGCAGAATTCCTCCGCCCGCCGAATCAGTATCACGTGAGCCTGCACATGTTGAAGCCGTCTTTCGATGTGGTCCGTGCACTAGCCCTCGGTCTCCACCTCTCTCGCAATCTGTCTCAGCCAGCCAATGAAAGGCACCACGCTCCTCCCACAATCCAAATCTCGCGAAAACACCCACTCCCGCTAGCACAACCACTTTTGGCGGAGCCACGACGAATCCCGCCTACTTCGACTTTTCTCCCTCTCCTCCAGGATCCCAACAACGGCCAAGCGAACACCACCGTCACAATGGTACGTCCCCTAAACGCCCCGAACCCGACAATGATGCGCTCTGGACTACGCTCGATACCGCGGTCTTTCGTTCCCTTTCGGGTTGCGACTATGGCGTGCGGGATCGAGCGGCACCGGCCGAGAGGCGCCCGAACGTGATGATGGGAACGATGGCTGACAGGCGGCGGACAGGTCAACATTCCCAAGACGAGGAACACCTACTGCAAGGGTAAGGAGTGCCGCAAGCACACCGCCCACAAGGTCACGCAGTACAAGGCCGGCAAGGTATGTTCGAGCAAGCCAGATATCCCCTCTTCGCTGCGATGCTAACTCGGGTCCAGGCTTCCCTATTCGCGTACGTATCCCTATACCCGAGCCCTCCCCGATGAGAGACCAGCGCACCATTCCCCCGACCAACGATGCCTCCATCCGCCCACGCGAACGCTATCCGAGACTGAGAACTGACTCCTCCACAGCCAGGGTAAGCGTCGTTACGACCGCAAGCAGAGTGGTTACGGTGGTCAGACCAAGCCCGTCTTCCACAAGAAGGCGAAGACCACGAAGAAGATTGTGCTCAGGTTGGAGTGCGTCAAGTGCAAGGTGCGATTTACCCCTCGGTGCCCCTCACCGCGCTTCCCCGGCCCGCGCTGACCCCTTCTTGCAGACCAGGGCCCAGCTCGCCATTAAGCGCTGCAAGCACTTCGAGCTCGGTGGTGACAAGAAGACGAAGGGTGCCGCCCTCGTCTTCTAAGCGGGGGGTGGAACTTCCTTGTCGAAGCTTTCTTAACGTCGTCCTTCTCTACTACTATGGCATATGAACACACATCACGGGAAAACGGATCTCTGGCGAAAAGAGTGGTAGATCGGCCCCTGCATTTGGGGGCTGCATAGGGAATGAATTGAACCCTTGTACGGTGGCGTTTCGACATGATGAACTCGTTATATTGTTCCTCTTGGCGCGCGTCGTGATCTGCACCGAGAGATGGCTCAGAATCCCTCGCCGACCATGATGCTCCTCCCGCAGCCGTACCACACCATGCCGCACCTCAAATCCAGGCCCCTCTCCTGCCCCACGATCCATTCACCGATGAAGTCCCCGCCTCTGACATCCCACACTTCGTTCTCCAGCCAGACATTGATCTCCTCCACCGCTCTCGCCCATCGGACTCTCTGCTCCGGCGTGTCGTGATCCTCCGTGCCCAAATACCGCCCGAGCGTAATGTGCGCGCTGGGCACCTGGTATCGTGACTCAACCTTCACCGCAGACTTGCGGAGGATGCCCTCCACATCGCCCCTCAGGTGGTGGTACGTGTACGCATCGCCATCCACGACCTCTTCCGCCACGCCTTCCCTCGCGCCGGCAGAAGAAGGAACCGGCGAGAGCAGTGCCTCCCCTGCCGCCGGGAGGAACGAGAGGGCCACGCCGGTGGGGTCGTACGACACGGTCGGCTTCACGAGGCGGGGCCGGTGCGTGAGGGTGTAGTCCGCCAGGGCCTGGACGTGCGGGCGGAGCGGCACCACGAACCCGGAGATCTCGTCGGGTGTCTTGGAGTGGGCGACCTCGAGAACGGTGAGGTGCATGCGGTGCGGCGGCATGAGCCAGAGGTCTTCCACGGTTAGAACACGGTGCTGCGGCCCGCATGCACAGCAGAAGCAGCAGATGAGTTAAGACGGTCATGACATACTTGGCGCTGCCTCCCTCAGCTTCGCCTGTAGGTGACACGCCAGCCGAACGACATGCTCCGGCGGCCGGGCCCACAGCACGAGGCTGTTTCTTGGATCAAGGGGCGTCCCATCCGGCGCGTACGGGCTCGGCGACGCCTCGGTCAGCGCAAGATAGTGATCCCTCTGCACGCCCGGAAACCCGTCCGAGAGGAAGGCGTCTCGCTGCTTCGCGTTGCGGGCCGTCCTGTGCTCGGCATACTTGGCTTGCATTTTGGCCTTGCATAGGGAACCCCATCTATTAGAGCCATGCTATAGAATAATACAGGCGCGCGAGATGACGTACTGGCGAGTTGTCGCAGGCGAGGATGAAGTCCTGGAACGAGCATGGCGGCTGAGAGGCCATGGCGACCGGACACGGCCCTAAACTTAAACTTATGTTCGCTTTATAAAACCACGCTCGCTTGGAATAGCGCTTAGTGGAACGAGCAGCAGAAAAAAAACACAGTGCAGGCAGCAATGCGGTCTTTGTCGCCCAAGCGCTCTCTTTGGCCTGAGAAGGTGCTCAGTGTCATGTCTCAGGCTCCTTCCCGCCTGAATTCCACCTGGAGAGACCACTGAGCCACGTGACTGTCTCAGAGCGATCCACTCTCAACCACATCATAGGCTCCGTGTTAGTCGCAGCATCCTTCTTTCACCTCCCCATCATAGAGCCATTCTCTATGGAATCCCTACCTATACTGTGTATTAGAATTAGAGCCTTTGACATCGAGTCACTGAAATTCGTCTATTTTCGCCAGGGCACACTCAGCGCTACCACTAGCGAAGCTGGCCGTGAGGGAATCTGAAGAAGACAAACGGTATGGCCGAGCCAGCCGCTGCTCTTGCTAAAGAGGGCTCTGCGTGTGATTTCTGGACCCTGTTTTCTTGGCTCCAGACCATGTCCGCCAGATGAAGCAACCCACGCCTGAAATCAGGCGGCAGCTCGAAGATGGCCACTCAACTATGGCACTTCACTTGCCATGACTGCGAACCGAAGAAACATCTCTCAATGTTCGGACCTTTCCCCACTCCAGACCGGCCCGAGGAGCATCCGGATGCTCCCAAGCTCGGCCGTCCACAGACCCATTTCCGCCAATGTCCTTCTACCCGGTACGCCCGTGAGGCGCCTTTAGGCAAGTGTCTTTGCTTCCATGTTCTCAAACCATGTTTCCGGCACGAGTTCCCATTGTTTCCCCGCCCATGTCGTCAATACCCCTGAATCCAATATCCCCTTTGGCCAGACCTTCCACTCTTCCTCTTTGAAGTGCCCTGGCTCAATGTCCGCTACCCATATCTGCAAGTGTGAATCCCGTAGGTGTCCAGAGCTGCTTCATTCCCTTCCGGCAGCCTCCAGCTGATTCTGGCCAAGCCCCATTTACACCAGCCCACGCCTGTCCTCCCCAATCTCAATAACCACATCCATTCACACTCTCCATTTCCCGGTGACCTGCGAGGCACTCTGCTTAGTCGACATCCTCATCTGGCTATAAAAACAACCCAGACCCTTGCCTTCACACTCTCTTCTCTCTTTTCCTCCTCCCCACCCCAACAACAACTGCAGGTTCCTCAGTTTCTGAGCCAACACTTGTTGTTCCCAACCACTTTACTGTTTCCCAGTCTCGATACAGTTTCCAGACCTTCATACCTTCTCTTGATCGTTTCTTCGAAGCCTCCTGAGATTTGCGTACGCGACTTCCCAATCGAAGCGAAGCTCGACGTTCTTCACCCAAGCTGTTTCGTCGACCACGCGTTGTGAGCGTCATATCCTCGACACTCATCCACCTTGCAAAGCGACACTTCCCCAGGGATACCGCTTAGCCGCCGATCTCTCTTCGAGATTGATCCGCTCCACCAACTTGGAGAAGTAAGCATTTCAACCAGGCTTTTTGCGTTGCGTCGTAAGTGTTCCCTCATCATTGCCTTCCATTCTCAGCAGCTCCCGGCCACTCTGGCTTCCTCCTTGGTTTCAACCCCGGCTTCCCTTTTTCTTTGTTCCCGCTCTGTGTGTGTCCTGTGCCTTCAGGTGCATCTCTTAGATGCGTGAGGGCCTCAATACTCGCATAGGGTTTCACTACCGAGTGGGAATTCACCTCCTCCTTGCCGAGAGGATCCTTCACACAAAATAATCCAGTCCAAAATCCATCCCTCTTGCTTTTCCTTCCCTTGTTTCGACTTGAAGCCTGTACCTTTTCATTTCTGCATATCTCTCAATCATCTTCTGCTCTTCTCCCTTTTCAGGATTCTGACAGGAGACCCAGTTCCAACAACAACCTCCAACCACCCATCCATCTTCTCACTACTCTTGACCTCGGTCATCAATAACTTCGTTCCATTTCATCGATTTCCTGTGTCTGAGAAGGGAACGTTAGTTGAGAAAGGTAAGCGTCCCGCCTGCACCCAACTGAAGGCCCGATGGGCGATCTGACACGAGCAGTATCGGAAGCTTCCTCCATAACAGGAGGAAAATCGTCAAACACCTTATCCTGCATACTTTCTCGACTCGGTCATCTTCCAATCTTCAACTTTCTTCATTCTTCGGTATCCGAGCAGTAAACGTTCGTCGAAAAGGTAAACTTCCACCTCTAATCGAGAGGAAGGCCCGGCGAGCACACTAACGCTAGTCAGTACCGAAGAGCTTCCTCAACAACAGGAAGCAGACCGTCAAGCACCTTTACCAGTCTTCTTTGATAAAAGGAAATCTCCAATTTTCGGTATCCGAGCCAGAAGCGTTCGTCGAAAAGGTAAGCCCCCGCACCTTGGCGAAGCGGAGGACCTGGCGAGACCTAACGTCCGCAGAACCGAACAGTCTTCCTCAAATACGGGAAGCAAGTCACCATCCAACCTCTCACCCGACGTTCTTTTAAAGGGAAGTGAAGCCATTGGCCTTCTCATTCTTCTACCGTCGATTCTCGGTGTCCGAACACCGTTCGTCGAAAAAGTAAGTTTCCTTGACATGGAAGAGCCTAGACGGTCAATCTAACACTAGCAGTACCGAAAACTTCCTCGATAATAGGAAGCGAGAATCCAAAGTCCAACCCTTAAGCTTCTTCTCGACAGAAAGAAGTCTTCGAACCATATAATCTTCCCACGCTCAGAATAACGCAAATCTCGTCCACAGGACAAGTAAGTTAGCCACGTGCCAACGCCCTTTGCTCTCCGGGCGACAAGACTAACCTTTCCAGTTCTCGCGTTTGTCTCTCGCTTCTTCGGCAAAAGGAAGCATTCGCCCAGTTACGAATCAGGATCAATACTTCTGGATCTGTCGAGTGTAAGTTTCGCCCCCGTTTCTTTGAGCTGAGATGTTTCTACTTCCCCCTCGGCCTCGCCGTCTCTCGGGGGTCCTCCCGTGCGAGACCACTCTCATCTCTCCCATGCCTACCATATCCACCCCTTCAAACAACTCGAAGCATTGCTGTCACATCACTTCAGAAACTAACTGCTTGGAAAATCAGATTTCATTCACGAAGTACTCTCAACCACAACTGCTACCCGTCTCGCAAGTCGAGACGACCCTTCAGCTCAACCGTCCACCTCATATCCACGTCTTATCCTCCGTTCCTCCTCGTAACCATGTCTGACGACGACAACGCTGGTCCTTCGACCGGTAACGGTCAGCCTGATAATGAGAACAGCTCTGAGCATCGCGCTTCGGACGAACAAACTCCCTCCCCGCTTAACCTCCGCGACGTCTTTCGCCTCATCGCCCAGAACTGCCTCCCCCACGGCCTCGAGGCCCTCGCTCAGCAGGGCGGCCGCCACTTCTCCGTCGTCACCCTCTGTTCCGGGACCGACGCTCCGATTCTCTCCATTCGCTCCATCCAGGAAGCTTGCATCACACTCGGAATTGAGCGTTCCATTTCCATTGAGCACATCTGCAGCGTGGAGATCGAGCCCGTCAAGCAGGCTTTCATCCGCCGGAACGTTCGGCCTACTGGACACATCTTTCGCGATGTGATTGATTTTGCTGATAATGAATATGCGTGAGTTACCTCCCTCTCCCACCCTGCTTATGACTTTTCGCGGTTCTCGGTGTGTTGGAAGATGTATGGCGAGTAAAAGAAGAACTGTGGCTAACTCGAAACAGAACCACCGCTGCTGGGTTCAAGGCCAGGGTCCCGACCGAGGTAGACTTTCTCGTAGTCGGCTCCTCCTGTGTTGACTTTTCGTCCCTGAACCCCAAGAAGAAGAAGACGCTCTCTAAATCACCCTTCTTTCCCGGGGATGACGTGGTCGTCGATCCGGCCAATCCCGCGTTCACTTTCGAAAACTTTGCCAGCAATGTCCAAGACATCGTTGGCGAGTCTGCGGTTACCTTTTTCTCTTCGATGAAGTATGTTCTCAAGGTCCGTCCTAAGCTCGTCGTGCTGGAAAATGTCAACACGGCACCCTGGAAGAACATCGCCAACCAGTACTTCCCCATGGCTCAATACCATGCGCGGTACGTATCGGTCGACTCGAAGGAATTTGGTGTACCGCAGACCCGCGTTCGAGGATATTGTGTAGCTGCGGATTGGACGCACTACGGGGATGAAGCCGCCAAGATCGTGGAAGAGTGGGCCGAGATCGTCCGAGGCATTGCCCCCCGAACCCAGATCCCGCTTGAGAGGCTCTTGCTCCACCCCGGCGACCGCGCTGTCCGAGAGATGGAGATTCCGATTGAGCGTGGCAGTTGCCGCGAGCCCTCCGCCAAGGCCACCATGTGCAATATGCGCCACAGAGCCGCGCGGGAGCAGTTCTGCCTCCCCGACGTGAACCCTGTGACGGGGATCGACGAGCGCGGAACGTGCAAGCCCGACGATCGTATCTTTGGCGGCTGGATTCAGAAGCAGGGCAGTCGTGTCTGCGATCTCCTCGACATCACCTATTTGCGCACCATGTACACGTTGGGCTTTGACGCCCGGTACAAGTTGCACATCATCGACCTCTCGCAGAACGTCGACCGCAGTCTGGGCCAAGTCGGACAATCCCCCTGCGTGACTCCCAATGGCATCCAGTTCCTCACCGCTCAAGGTCGCCCGCTCATGGGCTGCGAGGTTTTTGCTCTCCAGGGCATCGATTCGTCAAAGCTAGTGCCGTCTACCGAGTCGGAAAAGGAATGGCGAGATCTTGCTGGCAATGCAATGACTACAACTGTTATCGGCTCTGCCATCTTGGCCGCCATTGTTGCTGAGTGGAAGATTTGCAAAGATTCGGAGAAGGGCCTGAAAGACCACTCGCGCGATGTCATTGACGATTTCCGAGGTGAAGGCCGCGTGGGTTTCGATGACAAGGATATGGATGACATTTCGGATTCACGCCACAAAGGTCTCTTTGGCGTCATGGTTGCTGAACTTCTCGATCTGTATGAACGGTCTCGCTCCTACTGCCCGTGTGACGGGTTGGGCATTCGGAATCGAGCGAACCATCTCTCGATCTGCAGTGACTGTGGCGAGATTCGATGCAAGTTTTGTGCCGGAAACCCACAACACAACTTCAAGCCGTACAGAATCAACCGCGGCCTCAGTCTCAACAGCCGCGCCGAGACTACCCAGATCCTCTGTTCTCTCTTCCCCCCGAAGTTTACCTTGACAACGGACGATGGTGAAGATGGCTTGTGCGTCCCCGAGATCGCGCTTTTCGACTTTGGTCGCGTGTCCGCCTCTACTGAGAAGGCGTTCAAAGTCTGTTGCGAGTCGGTAACGTACTACTATGAGGGCTGCCACGTCGGACAGAACTTGACCGTGTTCTACACGTCCGGGCGATCCTTTGCTCACGTCGTCATCTCCAACACCGCCGTCACCTGGACCATCTACATGGACGTCCAGAGATGTAGAAAGGTTTTCCCCGGTGAGGCCACTCGCATTCCATGCCTACGCGCCGTCATGGATAAGATTGGATCCTCACACATCCCGTCGAAGAATGACTGGCTTCTCTGGGCGGACGACAAACACCAAGCCGAGGTCGAGATCAGCGCGTCCTCGAACAGGATGGAGAGTATCAAGTACGACATCCTTTCGATAAAGAACAAGGAGGGCTTCGAAAACGTCGACTCGCGTGTTGCCACCATCATTCGAGGGGCCCTTGATGAGAAGTATGAGCTCACCGAGAGGTGCGGTACGTCTCATGGCATCCTTTACTTCTCTCGAGCTCAGCGGCTGTACCACATCCTTCAGCCCCATCCCTCCGAGCCCGGAAAGAACGACCGCTTTGTGATTGCCGACACCAACCGTCCGCTGGAGTCTTTTGAGGATCGCGAGCCCATTCTGATTTTCCCTCTGAACTTTCGCCCCATCGCGTCCAAGTTGGAGCGTGCTCATAAAGATCTTGTCTTGCAGAAGAGGCAATTGGATGGTGGCGACGAAAATGATGGTGGTGTCGGGGGCGCGGGGGCTAATAAGGGGAAAGGCCCTGCAAAAGGCGCAAAGGCCAAGAAGGAACCGACCACTCCTGCCGAGGTCGAGGAGCCCAAGACCCTCATCTGTGAACTTCCCGGTATCTGGGTCAAGGTATCAAGTGGGATGGACACGGAGATGAGGGACGCCAATGCTTCTCCGTCTATCGCTCCGAATGACCGTCTTCTCTCAAGCTCCGAGCCTCTAGAGAGGGCCAAACACAACCGATGCGACGTCTCCGCGAGGTGGCTTCATGTTGAGGTACCGCTGAAAGACATCTCGTGGAAGAACGAAACGCATCAGCTTCTTTGGAAGCCAGAGATCCGCGCACCACCCGATGATGATGGCGACACGCTGATGGTCCCAGAAAATGTTGAGTACAGGGCCTTCGAGGTTTCGATCCACAACCACGACGACTTGCTCTCCACATTTGCGTTCGCTTTCAATCTGCTCTCTTCGAAAGTGGGCGCTCAGGTCAAGGCACAACACATCGAGCTGCCAAAAGACTTATGCCCCCGATGCGTCCCCGAAACGCCCACCATTCATCGTCTTCGAGGCGTAAAGAATAGAGTGGTGGCTGTTGTGGAAGATGTCAAGGATTGCGAAACTTTCGAGGCGAGTATCAACAATCGCCCGGCGCCTCTCAAGATCTTCGCGGGAACTGATTTCGACGCGACGAATATGAACCTGCACGTCGAGGTGAACCTGGCCACCCTGACCCACCGTGCTGCCGGGCATTTGCCACGCGAAGGAAAAAACATGGGTGTCCTCCGAGAGCGGGATTGTATCGTGGGAGGGGCCGAGATCGTCACTGGCTTCACCGACTCGCCTGGCCGGTTTGATCCCTTTGAAACCGCCTTGCGGAGCCTCCCTAGTGACGGTGAAGGGGAACTTGAGCTCGATTCATTCTCTCGAAATGGCAAATCCCTTCGCCCTGACCAAGAGGATTGCGTTCGGTGGATGATTAATCGCGAAACGGACCCCACGCCATTCACCGAGAAGGAGGTTGAAGAGCACCACGAGAAACACATCGGTGTGCGGCTGAGTGGCTGGGCAACAACTAAAAACCACGCGCGGGGCGGAATTCTTGCTCAAGAAGTTGGCTTCGGGAAGACAGTCGTTTCCCTTGCCTTGCTAGACAACCAGAGGGGCCGTGTTGACGAATCCTTGAAAGAGCGTCTTGAGTGGTGTGGAGAGGGATTGCGACACTCCAAGGCGTCCCTCTTTATCGTACCTCACCACATCGTCGGTCAATGGGAATCCGAGGTCAAAAAGTTCTTGGGGTCGGGCCGGGCTTAGAAAGTCCTGGTCTTGAAGACAAGGCGAGACCTCCGGGACGAGGAAGTCATGGGCGCTGACATCATTATTGCGAGCACTGCAGCGGTGAAGTTCAAGTGCGCCGCGTCGTCGGCACCATCACTGCGGCTCGCACGAGTCTCGGGCCAGCCAAGGATGAGTGGCCCTGACAACAGCAGGAACTACCGCGACTTCGTTTCAAAGTGCTTTGCCTCCATTAGGGAGATCACTCAAGCCGTGTCGGAAAACCCACAACACGATGTCGCTGGTGATGTCGCTTCTCGTTTGACTGAAAACGAAGGAACGCTCAGTACCGCCAAAGCCAACCATGTTCCTCCCAGTGGACGGCCAAAGAAGAGCTCCGCGAGGACAACAGTCAAGAAGGTTACGGAGACCCAACAAGCCGCCGGGGTTAGCAGTGACGGCAGGCCACCCAAGGCGTCGAAAACGGCAGGAGGACAATCAGCGCCCACCGCCATAGACGGCGTTGAGTCGGCCAATGCTGGGGCCAGCGTTGCGAATGCGGAGACATCGACGAAGCGGAAGAAAGTAACGGCGGCGAAAACCACCAAGACCGCAGAACAGTCCCCGGAGACCTACTACCTCGGGGATGCAAAGCGATTCTTGGAGTCATACACGTTCACTCGCGTGATACTGGACGAGTACTCTTTCAAAGACCACGAAGTCGAAACCTTCGTCGAGAGAGCCGTCGCCTCGTCTAAGTGGCTGCTTTCGGGGACTCCGCCGCTCACAAGCCTGTCTTTGGTCTGCAGGACCGCTTCGATGTTGAATGTTCACGTTGCAAGGATTGAACCCGCCCTCCCCTCCCACTTGCACGAGATCACTCAAGGTCCCTCTGCAGCAGACATGTCAGCCTCTGAGGCGTACCGTGCCCTCCGCCAATTGAAGACTGCGACATTCGCCCACGAGCGCCACCGACAGGGTCTGGCGTTCGTCGAAGAGTTTGCGAGACGAAACCCGGCTGTGCTTGGCGCATTCGACGTTAAGAAGAAGGTTGTTTTCGTGCCGAGAGATACTCCAGTTATTGCTCATTTTACCCGCTTGCTGCAGTGTCTGTATGCCGTCCGTTGGGATGTTGGGGGCTTGAGCCACGACGGAAACGAGCTTCTCAAGCCCGTCATTGACTTGGGGGCGTCGGAAAGCCCGGGGGCTCCGAGGACAAGAAAGGCAAAGTCCTGGATTCAAGATGACTCGACAGACGGCCGGCTTGACGCTGCAATCCAAGCTTTGCTGATGCATGCCACTCTCCCCTCCAAAGGCTTTCACTCGACGTCTGCGGTTATAACGCCGGAGATGACCATTTCCGACTCTCTTGAGCAGCTGATGAACGATGCCAAGTTGTCATACCTCCGCCTTTGTTCGACTCTGAAGTCTCAATTTGACCGACTAGTGTGGCTTGTCAACCAATTTCCAGAGATGGAGATTAGGAAGGATTCAGGGGTTCATGACGAAGACGCACAGGGCGGCCAGAACGAGTCGAACGAGAATGACGATGAAGATGGAGGAGGATCGGACTCTGGAGGAGAGGCGCAGTCAACATTTGGAGAGAGCGAAGGACAAGAGCCCAATGTCGAAGGAAACGCGAACACAACCGAGTCCAAACTGGTCCAACCCATGGAGGCGAGGGACCGCAAATTCCGACAGGCAAGTCGATACCTGATGTCGTTGGTGGATGATATCGTTCGCCAAAAAGAAAGGTCGGTTGGTGGCCTGGAGATTTTGAACCTCATCCGCGCCACAATCCTTTCCGGCCGTGTGTATGACCCCAAAACAGCATATAGGGAGAATCGCACGGACGCGGAATGGCAGCGGATCATGAAAGGCCCTGGTTCTGGCCGTCTTGTGGATTGGTATCCTGAGCTCGATCAGAGACTCTCGACAATGTCAGATCAAGAGCTCAAGCTGGTGTATCAAGACTGCGCGTGTTTGCTTGACCAGCCTCTTCTTTTGCCGGACTTCGATACCATGGTAATCTCGGAGCGGAGGACGGCGACCGCAAACATGATCCACGCTGCGCAGGCGCGTCGACGAGAGCAATTTGCCGATGACGACGTGGAGAAGAGCTCCGGGCTGGCTGAAATCTCGGAGGAGCTCCTGACTTATCGCATGAGGGCAAGGAGCATCGGGCTCAAGTGTCTCTCCAGTGACACCGTCGAGATGTTGCGGGACCGTTACAACATGCACAGGCGCGGCCGGTGTCCGGACAAGTTTTGGGAGTTTGCCCTCAGGTTGACGTTCAGATTCCCGATAAAGGGCATGATTCGGAGACTCCGGGGAACCGATGTTGAAGAGGGACTGGAGGATCTCACGTGGACGTCTCAGAGCGTAACCGCTGGAGCGTACGAGAAGATCCCCGAAGCGTTCCATCGCTACCGGTTCTTGCAGGCGGTCTTTTTGCTTGCTCAAGAGGTCCTCGATGGGCGCCTGTGCGATGGCTGCGGGAGAACAGGTGTGCCATCCGGCCAGATCCACCTCACTGTTGGCTGCACCCATGCATTCTGCGGAGAGTGTGCGAACCGGAACACTACTACTGCAGCCGACGAGCTGCATTGGTGCCGACTCTGCAGGGGCAACGGAGAGACTCGAACAATGCTCCAAGTGCATCCAGCACCGGGTCTGTTCTGCCATGGCTGCCGACAAGTTGAGATGAGACAGCCATCCGACGCCCACATCCTCGCAACTTGTGGCCACATGATGTGCGGAGATTGTATCAAACGTTTGTACGCCCATGTGCCAACCAAGGTTGATGGCTCTCTCGATTTGCCTCGGTGCGACGTCCAAGGCTGCAACTACCCTCTTCTCGAAAACGAGGTTCGCGGCGACAAACTCATCACAAAGCCGGGAAACGTTTTGCTTGGATCCCTCGGGCCTGGTGGAAAGCTCCAAAAGATGATCGAGATTGTGAGAGCTGCAAAGGTCAATGGAGAGCGAGTCCTCGTGTTCGCGCCGTATCGGGAACAGATGAACAGCGTCCATAAAAGTCTTGCGGACGATGGCCATATTGTGGTGCGTACAGACGGCAAGGACTCGATCAAGGCTCTCGAGGGGTTCCAGGATCGCCAGCAGACTTGTCACGTTCTCCTCCAACTGCTGAACTCGCCCGAGTCTGCGGGGAGCAACTTGACAATCGCGAACCACATCATCTTTATTGGCCCTTACTTCACCCGCGAGCAGAGGGTTTGGCAGATGGTGGTCGACCAGGCGATTGGGCGGTGTGTAAGGCCGGGGCAGACCAAGGACGTTCATGTGTATCATCTTGTGGCCGAGAACAGTCTGGACGTCGACGTTCTCGAGCATCACTTGAAGAGACGCCTGGATCCCGACGCGAATGGAGAGGTCGACCTGGATGTGCCCGCCTCTGTGGCCCTCGAGGATGATGGGATAGGTGGCGGCCGAAGGACTTCGGGGAAAGGATCGCTGTTGCAACCGGCCGAACTCGACATGCTCTTCAGGAAGATGGCAGATTATAATGACACAGAAAATCTCCATTGACGGATCTTCCGAGAGGGTCGCTTCTCTTCGGGTTTGGGGCAACGAGTGAGAGTGGGGGCAGGAACGGTAGATGTATGAGGGCGAGATGGGGATTGGACTTGAGAGCTGGCTGGCTCTAAAGTTAGCCTTGGTCATGGAGACGTGGGGAAGCGATTGTCGGACGAGACGGAATTGGAATGCGGGCTTACCTGCTCTTTCGCGGGAGGATGTTTTGTTTGAGACAACTGGCCCTTCGGGGAGCCCGCCTTTTATGACGGAGGATTATGGGCGTGTGGTGGATAGTTTCATTCTTCTCGAATTCAAGGCTTTTTGACATGCGTCCTTGGCTTCATCGGCGACCATCGCTTCGTTCTGTAATGATCTCAGTCAGTAGACGACTCGTGAGAGAAGATATAGTGATAAAACGTACATCCCCGTAGTCCGCCCAATCCCCAGCACGCAATACCCTCGAAGGCGAGTCTGCGGCACACCAAAAACCCCTTCGAGCCGACAGACACGCACCGGGCATGGGACCAAGCCATGGATAAGTACTCGTGGGCGATGCTCTTCCCAGGTGCCGCATTGACATCTTCAAGTTGACGAGCTTGGAATTGACCTTGAGATTATACTTCCCCGGTAGGCTTGAATCCTGGTCTTGGCTGTGGTGGCTTGGGACGTATGAAGCCCAGATGAGAGGCCTGCGATGTGGCCCTCGCCCTCGCTGCAACCCCATGATGGCTCTGAACCAACACAACTTGCAGCTCGGGCACATAAAAAGGTCGAAGTTGAACAGGTAGTTCTCGTTCCCAGTTGAACGATGGCCTTTTATCACTGGTGAGCCGCTGGCGGGGCAGTTCAACGGCCCGTTCAGGCCGTGTGCAGGGAAAGCAGGATAGGCTAGACGCGTCTGAGCAACCAGGCCTTGACAAGAGCTTAAGCGCGAAAACAGTGACGATGCTGGAAAGGGGAATGGAATAACCTGAAATAAAAGGAAATAGACAATACTCCTTGGTGAGATGATAGGATGGCTCTGAACCATGCTAACTCTCAGCCTGGGTATGTCCAGTTGTTCGAGGTGAGAGGTGGTGGTGGTGGTGGTGGAAGTGACAGGGGTGACGTGAAGGTTTTTGTTTTGACAAGGCAGGCAAATAGGAGATGGATTTAAATGGCTTTGTGCGTGTGCCCAAATCACAAAGTCACGAGATCAGGAGAGGGTTAGAGTGCTCCATGTATTCACTGGATCGTTCCTTCCTTCTGTGCTTTGAATATAATTCATGACGCCCTGGTTGGGACTTGATAAGGCAGGAGGTGCAAGAAGGTCATGTGCCTTATTTTTCTGGGCCTTTCCTTTCTGAAATGGTGATTCCGGTGTGGATGTATCCACTGGGTCAAGGGAATGTTTGTTCTCTGATCGTTACTGTTACTTTGATGTCTTTGCAGTGGGTGTCTCCCAGTCTTTCTGGGGTATAGAGCCATAACTTTCATTGTCCTATACTTGCTTCCAGGCTGGCACTTCAGTTAGCAAATCCAGTCTTCGATAGCTTTTGGATTCCCACTCTGAATCCCCCATCTGGACTCCTTTGTGCACCTCTCTTATGGGTGCTGTTTCTCTCCAACAGCTTCAAGCACAACGCTTCCGCGGTGCATGAGTTATGATTGAATATAAGGGGAGCCCCATTTGCATGGCTATGTATAAACCCTATAACTTTGGGTCCTTCCATTCGAATCCGTCCAGATTTTCATGTATTGCCTCCGATGGCGTCGAATATTCGATGGCATCACCCTGGAGCTCCCCAAGGGCCTACACTTCCATGTTGAAACCGGTGCCTACCTTTTATGTAGAAACATTATAAAACGGAGAGAAACGGTCGAGCAGTCGCCCCACCACCATTGCTCTTCGTTTCCTCCCGAGTGCTGGATGGGTCAAGTTCGGGCAAGCGCGTGGGATATCCTGGCAAAACGATCCGAGTGACGTCATTGCAATTACTTCTGCGGATGGATGCGAAGCAGAATTGAAGGAGACAGGGGCGAGTACCACGATGCCCAATTGAACTCGTCTCAAGTTTCCGATTTTCCAAGAAGTGACAACTTCTGACGGGCCCTTAGTTGACAACCATATAATATAGGCTAGTCCAATGCAGGTGGTGTTCATGCTTACTTGGCGCCGTGGCGCTTAGACGTGGCAGGGCTTCTGGAAACAGAACATACAATCAACTTAAGCTCTCACGCAGCCATGCTGAAACGCTACGCTCCCCTCAGATGTTCATGTCTGCGCAATGATGTTGGCTATAGAACTAGCTTGCTCGGCTTTTCACTAGGCCTCGACCCACGTCGGCAGAGCCCGAGATTCACCCCAGTTTAGTCTTGCCTAATTTGGAAAGGAAAGTACTTCCCTCCACCTTTACCATTTCCATCGCGGGCCGGACCTCACTTTTCGATCAGTTTGAAGAAGCCCTTCTCTCCTCGAGCTTGTCTCTTATTTTCTTCGCCAATACAACCTCTTATCACCATCCCTTTCGCGGTCTTATCTTGGAGCCTTCAATTTCGGATCTTCTTGTATCGGAACCAATCGCGGAAATGCTATCTCGGAGTGGCAGCGCTCCTGTCTTTCAACGCACTGAGGGAGAAGGTGAGAGGGTGGAGAGGCACATCGTACATATTAGTCCAGGCGGTTTGGGTTATGGCACTGACAAGCAGTCCTCAACAGTCTTCACGAAAATCGGACGCGACGAGATATAACGATCGGCCGGAACACGGCACGCTCTGACTCGAGAGTATTCAGCTCTCCTGCAAGCCACAGGTCACAATGTGCACCGCCCCAGCAGGATTCAACTCAGCGATGGCGTCTCCGCAAGTCTTGCCCCATCGGGACTTCAAACGGCGCAACAATCTCCGTGCTTACGAGAACGTGTCTCCTGGAGGTGATGCCAACCAATGAAAACTAGATCAACTCCCCGCGTGGGCGACAGTCTCCCTGTCCGAATTGGGGGCGCTGTAAGAACCAGTGCTATCCTATCACTCGAGCTCTGGCCCTGGCAACGCGGACAATGGAATAGCCCGAGCGCGTGCCCATTCATAGCTTAAGTACTTGTATGAGCGACCGGAAAGTAAAAGCAGACCGATGTCGAGCACGAGGCGTCGTCGGGCTTGCCGTCCGTCTGCCCTGCCCTTGGAGTAGAGAGACCCTTGACAAAGAGCAAGACTCGACTGCCGAGCATGATTGAGCTATCGATAGGGCAGGTGTCCGGTATCATCGCCGCGGCCCTGGTCTTTAGTACGTTGGCCCTTTGTGCCTTCCTGTGACGAATCTAACTGTCTTGTCTTTCAGCTCAGTTTATCTGCCCGCTTGTCCTGACGTTCCTTCTTGCGGTATTCCTTCGCGACACTGAGACCGCGACTACCTGGTAAGACAAGCTTTTTCTAACCCGTTGGTCTTGACAATGCGTGCCCGACCCTGGGATGGCTCCGCCCATGTAGTCTCTCGCGGAGCCACCACGATATGGCTAACACTGGGGTTTCAGGTCCATCGCCAACCAGGCTCTCCAATCTTCACTATGGCCGATATTCCTCCGCTCAGACACCTGGAACCCCTCCAACCGTGTTCGTCCATGGATCCGGGCCTTGTCTATCTCTCTCCCCCTCACCACACTCCTGGCTGCCATAACCGGTATCGTCACGCCTCTCGGCTTGAGCGACGAGCTCGTCTCCATCACTGGATCGCCCGACGCGTTCCAATACGTGCAAGACGCGAGCCCGTACTCGGCCGGGACGTCGCCCCGCGGTAACACGAACTTTACGCGCCATTGCAGTGGTGGCGATGCGTCCATCGACGGCCCGGTTGCCTGTCCCTATACAGGTGATATTGTGGAAGTGACCGAATTCGGGAACGGCTCGGTACGCTGGCACTTCCCGAATGACCTTACCGCCGGCATTCCCAATGTTCTCCGAGACATATTCTCGAGCGGCACGGCCGGCCAGCCCACGACGATCTCGAACTTCTTCGATATCGAATGGAGGCAGCTATCCACCGTCAGCATTGATTATTTCGACGGCGGCACTGAACAGACAGTTGGGCAGTACCGCCAACTGGACTCTTTCATCCTCCAGGACGACTACAAGGTCCTAGAGGGCCTTGTGGTTGATGCTAAGCAAGGAGGTATCGGCTTCAGGAACCACACGCTGCCGACTGGCTCGAACCGCGGGGGCACCTGGACCGAAGATCTACTCTTCGTCGAGCCCAAGGTAAGCTGTGTGAACACGAACCTCACCTTTGACTTTGAGGTCACGTCGAACTATTCAGCAACCTCGAGCATACGGAACTTCGTCATCACGGATAGAGGAGGCTTCACTGATCTGGACACCTCCTACTCTGTTCCCGACCGTGCTCTTTCGCAGGATAACCCGGATCTCCGGGAGCGCGCGTACGATGCGGCGTTCCTCCACAACGCCCGCACCATGATGATCTACAACGTCACAAACCCGAGCGATAACGAGACCGGCCGGGCCGCCTTCGCGTACCTTGATTCTGAAATCGGCAAGACGTTTTCCCTGAACGCGAGCAGCATCCTTGATAGCCACACCGGCCTGGGCCTGTCGAGCAAGTTCAGCAGTTATGTGAACCCTACAGGCGACGGGCTGGATGGTTTCCCGAACCCGTACAATATCACCGTCGATATGCTAGGAAACATCAGCACCCTCTGTGCTGGGTCTAGCGGCGACGACCGAGCAACCATCTCGAGCATTCAAATCAAATGCGGCCTCCTTCAGGGTGCCCCCGTACGAGTTGGCGACGGCCCGCCCGCTATATTCGACAACGGGAGCAAGTGGTCGTCGCCGCTTCACTCCTGCGCCGCAACGGTCCGAGCCACCGTCAAGACCGTCGGCTTTTCTTTCAACACCACGAGCCACGGGAGGGGTCTGGAGGGCCTATCCGTCACGAGCATCGAACCGAAATCCTATGCTGGCGAGGATGATTACCCTTTATGGGGCTTCGAGGAGTCGGGAATGGAGTTCGATGGCATCTCTGCCATATGGGGCCTTATATCGGACGATTACGAGTCCCACGAAAACGTGTCCTCTGTCCGGAAGCCCATTTTCCACATTCCGGGCGTCTCGGAGGGCCTTTCTGCCCAGACCCTCAACCCGGGCTTACCCTACGCCAACAACCTGCCGGGCAGCGACTTCGCGTCCAGGGTCCTGAACGAAGTCTTTCAGATCGACGGAGACTGGCCATACGATCTCCGCGGCACCGCCAGTATGTCACTCTTCGACAGGTGGCAGTCGCTTTCCCCCGACTCCTCGGACGCTGCCAAGATCATCAGGCTGCTGTGGACGGATCTGGCGGCCTCGGCTGTCGTCGGGTCAAAGGGTGCGCTAGGCCAGCGGAACAGCGGCGGGGGCGTCGGCGTTCCGGCCGACTTCAGGCCCCTCGCACGCCGCGTCACGTACAACCCCTTATACGGCATCCCGGCGTTCATATTCCTCCTCTTCATTGCCATCATTCTGTCCACCGCCCTGGCCACCATCGGGTTCGGCAAGGCGAGCATCGCGATCGTCCGCCAGCGCATACGCCAGCTGTCGGCGGGCAGGATCTTCACCACGTACCTGTTCCCGAAGGACAGCTCGCTCACCATGGAGAGTAGCGAATGGAGGGAGAGGCATGGGGCCTCCTTGGTGAGCCTTGGCAGCACCGGCACGAGACCTGCCTCTTCAGAGCCGGAGAGCCCGGCGCAGAGCGGCGCGGAGGTATCCAAGCCTTTGCTCGTTGAGAAGTGAATCTTTGTGTTTTAATTTGTGTGTAATCTTTTTTTCCCATGGACTGGTTAGATGCGTCGTATTTAATGGCACTTATATTCGACAGATGAGCAGACGTGGACGAGTCTGGCGCCTGTTCTGTCACCCCTCTGGAATATTAGTTTTCTGTCATTCTGATATAGATTTGTGGGGTCGGGAGGAGGCATTACAGTAGAAGACAAGAACTAATTTGTGGAGTATTCAAGGATCTTCGTGTGAGGTTTGAGTATACGTATAATACAAAGGTGGAGGGGCTGCGTTTATATAAGGTTGACGAACGCCTGGGTTGCAGATCCAGCTGTAAGTCAGTCGCAACTATACACTCTATTACAACCCCGACGTATTCGTACTATAGACGTATCGATATTCTGGGATGCCGAGAAAACGGCATCCTCGGCAGCCTCTCAAAACGTGTCAGCTTTGGCGGCCTGCGGGACGAGCCGCTTGGAGCGATCACGTAAGGAGGCCGTTATTTGACAGGGCCGTGGACTTTTGGGCAGCAATCCTCGAATCCAAATGTGGACACGATCGACCCAGCAGCATGCAAGGCCACCCTCGCGTATGCATGCTCTGCCTGTGAATAACGCCGACACATTGTGGGGTGCCAGAGCAGAAAGACCTGGAAAAACAGGAATGCACTTGTGATATTTGCGAGCGGTGCAGATTGCAAGGATTAGAGCGGCAAGGGCGCGCCGGACGCGGAGCCGGCTCCCCCGCACAAGCACGGATTGGCCGCATGCAGCACTTTCCATCGCAAGTGGGCCAACGGACCGGGTAGGGTGAGGGCGAGTGTCGAGGTTTTGTTGGGCTAGAGTGCGAGGGTGAGCCTTGGCTCGCAGAAAATGTGATAGGTCGGACCCGAGTCTGACGGAGCCTTTTCGAGATATGATGACCGCCGCCGTGATCCTTGGACCGTTTTCCCCCGCTCTTCGTCCGTGCATCCGGAGTTGCTAGAAGGGAAACCGAGGTTCCCTCCGATAGAGATCTCTTTGTTCATTTCCTCCTGGAACCCGTCACCCCTTCCTTTCATAATGGCCGAAGATAAGAAGTCGCCTGCGGAGTCGCCCGCAAAATCGCCCTCCAAGTCGCCCGGGGCGGGATCCCCTACAGCTAAATCGCCCGCGAAGTCGCCCGGGGCAGGATCCCCTCCAGCTTTGCCGAGCGGAGCCGGCGAGGAAACGGGAATACTGCCGGCCGAGCACTGGGGCGAGCTCGCACAGATACAGGTGCGTATGGAACCTGGCCTGGTATAAACTGCATAGGAGAAACTGGTGCACTTTCCGAATCCCTGACACTTCGCCTTCACTAACGTGGGAACTTCTTCTACCTTCGACTAGGACGATGAGGAGGATGTGCTCTCTGACCAGGCTAGCTCGACAGCCTCCATCACGTCAAGCATTCTCCGCTACAGAGAGATTCGTGGCCGGCGTTACCATAGTGAGATTGGGAATGCCTCCTATTGGTAATGCCCGTCCTTCCTGTCCCCTCGCAAGGCGATGAAGAACGCGCTGACCTCGCATCGCTGTGAATTAGGGTGGCCAATGATGACAAGCAGTCTGAATCCATGGCCTTGAAGTACGTCCTCTGGGCAGACGGCCCAAAGAAAGGCCTCTGGGAAGGGAGAAGCCTGACTTACATGGTCGCTGCTAACACCCATTTAGTCACCACTCGATAACTCTCCAGATGGGAAACAAGCTGTTCTACGCGCCTCTGGATACGGACAAAATTCAGGTACGTGAACAATTGCGTTTCTCCTCAAGTGGGAGAGAACTAAGGGGCCCGGGATTCTGACCGTCTTGTTCAGAAAGTGCTCGATGTTGGGACTGGAAATGGTGGGTTTCTTTGGGAAGGGCAGATCAAGCTGTCGGTCGTGGAACTCGCTAACTCGGAATGCCAAACTAGGTCTCTGGGCAATGTACGTCGGACGAAAAACACCAACTCTTCGCCTCGCCCTCCTTTATTCCGTGACTAATAGCCTGTTGCAGCGATTTCGCAGACGAATATGAAAACATCGAGGTCATCGGGACTGACATCTCGCCCATTCAACCCACTTGGATCCCCCCCAACTTGAAGTTGTAAGTAACCGAGATAGCTTTCACTGTATTTTACGGTCGTCTCCTTTCTAACATCATGGCTACACTGGGAAATTCTAACGACGTTCTTTCTGGTAGTGAGATTGAGGATTGCAGCAGCGAGTGGACTTTCTCCGAGAATTCCTTCGACTACATACACGCGCGCTGGCTGTACGGGAGCATTGCCGACTGGACCGCTTTGTACGGGGAGGTCTACAAGGCGTTGAAACCTGGAGGGTGGGTCGAGTCCCACGAGCCGTCGCCCGAGATTTTTAGCGAAGACGACACCGTTACCCCTGATATCGCCCTTGGGCAATGGGGTAAGATATTCCTTGAAGGCGGGAAGAAGCTTGGTCGGACCTTTGATATCATCGGCTCCGAGCTGCAGAAGAAAGCCCTGCAGGAAGCGGGCTTTGTCGATATCCGAGAGAGTGACATAAAGGTAAGACTTATAGGCTTAACCCCCAAGTACGCTTCAAGAGTTCTCCGGCCTAACTGTCTTATAATCCTCTAGTCCCCCATTGGGAGCTGGCCGAAGGATCCAAAAATCAAGGAGCAAGGGGCGATCCAGCAAATGGCTTTTATGGCTGACATCGAGGGCTACGTTCTGATTATGAGTGCAACTGTCGGGTGGAGCAGAGAGGAGACAATGGTGTTTGTTGCGCAGATGCGGCGCGAGATGAATTCTGGGAAGTACCACCCGTTGTTTAGGCAGAAGATCGTCTGTGGGCGGAAGCCAGAGTGAATCACGGACTGGGAACAGGAAAGCTTGGTTCCATTCGAGAGAGAAGAGTGCTCGAAGTCCGTCAAGATACATGTTTATCCAACTATCTTGAGTTTGTACTGGAGTCAGTGGGCTTAAAATTCCTGTCCGTGGTGCTTTGACCCAAATGAGACCAGCCAAAAGGGCAGACTCAACTCTGAAACCATGACATCCGCTAGGAGACATCAAGCTAATGAACTCAAGATAGGCCGGCCACTCTTTCGTGATGATGGATTTTCACCTGTGGAACTGAGCGGCGACCCCGGCGCCGGATGTTGAAGGATCACTGTACTAGATGCCGCGTGTCCTTGGGAACCGAGATGGGTGTGATGAAATTGAGGAGCCGATCCATGTACTTCCCTTGCCTTCGGCCGTTTCGGGAGTCGTAGCCATTCTTGTGCAACCCAGGGTCCTTTGGGGGCTGTGGTACAAAACCGATGGCCTCCTGCTGTACAGCTTGTTGATGTTGCAGAGAACATGCAGCGTGAAATAAGAACTTCTCTAAGTTTCCAAGGTTTTTAAGGTTCTGTATTCGTAGCAAGGCGGGTTAATATAGGACTATAATATAGGCTGAGAATGGATTGGTGGGCAAATAAGAAATGGAAGTGAAATAACGTTGAGGTAATGCAAGACTTTCTTGGACCTCCAGGCCCTGCGTGTTAGTTGGAGATGGGAACCAGATGATGATGCACCTATAATTATCTCAAGTTCGCTTCAACACGAAGTGAATCCACCCACAAAAAGCAACAACAAGCAAATTCCAAAGGGCGATGGTCCGACTTGGTTGGGAACTAGAGAGTCGTATTAGCTGTACTTGGACATTCAGGGTGCCTATACATTAGGGGTCGTATTCCCTCCTTACGAACGTTTTGTGAATGGGATATGGTGTGGCTTTGATACGTCAGGGATAGGGTTGTGGAACCCTTGATCTTTATGATCTTTAGAGTTGGTCTCTTAAACTGAAATGTGGGATTCAGAGTTCCTTTCTCACTTACATGCTCTTCCAGGAACGAACGCTCCTAGACTGTTTCTTGTACTAACTCAACGTTCATTTCCCAAGCTGCATATCCCTTCTCTTCTATACAGTGCCCATGAGCCGGGAATGCTCATCCGCGGCCATTTTGAAGGTGATTCTGGTTTGAAACACCTGTGCTACGTTAGGGTTACGACTCTGGATGAAGAATGGCACAAGAACCGCCAGTCATACATCAGATGAAATACATTGCGCCGAAATTGCTTTCCCCGGCTCGTAGCCCATGTCTTCCATTAGTGTTACTAGGCCACTCTATATTATCCATTCTCCGTAGAGTTGTGTGCTACTTGGCTGATGCCGTACCTACACTAGTGTATGGATCATCGCTGATTCTCCTCTACTTACGTTCTCCCGTGCTTGGCAGCTCCCAGTCTCTACTAACCTCCGGAATTTAATGTGGTATCTACTGTATCCCCGGTGTGTTTCTGCATTCGGGAATTACTACTATCTAACCTACTCTCGCTTCCCGGCGTCCTCACATCGGTTCTAAAGTCCCTCGGAGAGGGGATGATCATCGGGATGACGACGTCCCTGCAATGGAGCTAGCATAGGACCAGAGCTCGGCTGCAGATCAGCCTCACTTCCGTTGCTCTTCTAGTCTCCACCACCAACTTCAAGCCGGCCTACAGCCTCGGGCGGACCTTGGACCTCGTTCCCTCTCTTCCACCGCCCTTCACCTCAACTAAAATACCCGCCTCCGCATCTTCACTCTGCAGAACCACTTCCTGGACATCTTCGTTCGACACGCCATTCTGAAACTGCACGACCACAAAGTCCACCTTCTCGTCCTCGGCTCCCAGCACCGCCATCGGCGCGTGCCACGTCCCCGCGCCATACGTAACAGCCTGGTCGCCCGTGGCGATAAAAGCCTCCAGCCTCGCTAAGTCGGGTAGGCCAGGTCCGGGGATGTCCGGTGCCCGCGAGGGTGTGGGGAGCGCGGGGTATGACGGGGAGGGAAGGGAAGGGGCAACGATGACGAGATAGCGGATGTGGGAGGCCATAGGGATGAATGTCTGGGTCGTGAAGGGGTGGCGCTCGAGGATGGTGACGGGGAAGTAGCTGCTCTGGAGGGATTGCTTTCGATCGCGGAGGAATGTCGTGTCGACCTCTGCCAGGGAGCTCTCATCCTCTCCAGGCGGTGGTGACCGCGAGCCAGACGCAGAGACCTCTCCATCTCGGTGCGTCTTCAGCTCCTGTGCCGGGATCAGAGGGCGCGCACGGCATACGAACATGTTCATGGCCGGCCGGGAGGGGATGCGGCTGGGCGCTTCGGAGTAGAGATTCCGCGGCGAGGAGACATGCTGGTATTTTATGGCAGAGCCCTGGTTCGCGGAGACGGCGTCGTAGGGGAGGGAGGAGAGGGTTTGCGTGGAGGCTGGGGGGAGGAGGTTCGAGCGCGGGTTCTGGATCACGTCGCCGTAAGGAGCGTATGAAGAATGCGACAGAGGTTTGGCGGGGACAGAGAGGGAGAGGTGGCCAATGGAGATTTGGAGCGGCATCGTGGGAAGCGTCGTCGTCGGCGGGAGAGACGTCGCAGCTCCCCTACTCGAAATATGTCGCGGGTCTGGATTGGGGAGATGTTCGAGGCCGAAAGGGCGTTTTCCGGGGCATATGAATAGGAGCACGAACTATACGAGCCCCTTTCTTATTTTGTATGGCCCGGCGGTGATGCGGTTAGCCGATGATTCGGTCAACGACGGACGACAAAGTCGGCCTGGGCAGCGATGGGAGCTTGGCCTTGCCTCGGGATGGCCAATGTTAAGGCCTGTTAGCACGTGCTGCCTGTTCCGCCAGCGGACTCACGTGCACCGGCTAGAGTGTCATCAGGCCTTACCAGGCCTTACCATTCGCTGGCCAAGAGACCCGCCCCCACCAAAGCATCACCACCCAACGTGCCCAGACTGGATCCTTCTCAATTGCATCAATGATCCAACACCGCTCATGCGTGGAAACGAAAACCGAGTTGACGCCCAAGGATACCTGATTGTCCTTGGCTCCCATAAAGCGGTGAAGACCCATCCTCGGCGGCGGAGTCTCAAAGTCCGTCAATGGCTTCAATTGGCGCCTGAATGAGGCGCACTGCACGACCCGCGCATTTGGAACGCAGTTCTTGGGCCTGACGACATGTAATGCGCCGGCCCAATGAGCTTGTCCATCCAAGGTCGGGGCGCAAGCAGCGTACCAGACTTCTAGCGTCACGGGCCTGCTGTGGTCGGCATGGCTGTGCCTTGTGTCGTCCGATCTCTCACAGCGTCGCGTCGCACTCCTGCAATGTTCCGCCAATTCGCCAGCGGATCTTCATTGCATCGGCAATGAATTATGCCCAAGACGCACGTGCCACTCAGCCTCTTCGCATCTGTTGATGCGAGGCATCGCAGATCGGCTCATGCTGTCTCCGAAACACAGACTCTTTGCCAGCGCTGCAATCCATCGCCAGACTCTCCGACGCTCTAACGTGCTTCCTTCCCGCAGAATCTCCGCGGGAAAACTGTCGGGGACGGGCGGGACGAGGGCTAAAGACGCCCACCACCGCTCTGAGACGCTCAAGATGGGATGAACCCTGCGCCTCATTTAGCCCATGGCTCTTCCGCGTCGATCATGGAACCAGCCGATGTTGGAGGGGGTTCGGATCGCCGCGGGCGCGCCACTTTTCCCGCACCGGATTCGAAGGGCGTCATCCTTCCCCCCTTTCCCCGTGGCGATGTTCGGTGGCTTCGTGTTGACGGCTAAGGTGGGTGTTCGTCCGGTGCTGCGGATCTGTTTTGCGGTCCGGCTCTTTTCGGGTGCTGCCGGAGCTCGCATGCCGCAGGCGTCGATAGAACAGCAGAGTATATAGAGACCCTGCACTTTATCTTCCCCCACTGAGTTGGCCCTAGCTTTCCCCCCTGCTTGTCCGTCTCCTCATCTTCCATGTTTACGGGTTCTCGCTCTCGCCGAGAGAAGTCATACGCTGCGGAAGTGCAAGGGCCGCAGAGAGGCCTTGCTTTGATCTTACGGAAACCCTTCAGGCAGTCTTCCACTACCCAAACCATGAGGTAGCGAGACGCGAGACACAATGCGCCTCCCAAGAACACCCCGATTGCACGGCGAAGGCCCTGGGTTCACAGGTAGCCTTCGGCGCAGGCAAAACGACGACGACGCTAGAATCGTCGACGTCTCCGGCTACTCAGTCTCATCCATCCTTATCATAACCTTTATCGTCATCGCCTGCCTCACTACCCTCCTCGTGACGGCATACTGCGTCCTGTCCCGCCGATATGACGCCCGCGCCGCCGCCGCGGCATCCCGCTACTGGCCACGTTCTCGGCGTACTTCGACGCCTAAAGAAGGGAAGCGGAGCAGCAAAATAAGTGAAAAGAGCATCGACGGAGAGCGGAGAAAGGGGAGAAAGAGGGAAAAGCGGAGTCCGACGATGGTGTTTCATCAGCATGAGCCCGAGGCGCACGGCTATTTCGCGCCGTTATATTTCGAGGGCCCTGAGGGGGCAGCGGGACCGCCGCTGGGCGATGTGAAGAGGGAAGTGTCGAGGGTCTACGAGCCGGAGATGCTCGAGAAGGCGGTGACACGGGAGAAGCGCGCAGAGGAAGATCACGCCGTGCATTCGAAAGAAACGAAAGAGTGAATGTCCTCCCCCGTTTCTCTATGTATTTTACCGGTCTGTACAATAGGACGGAATCTTGAACATGCTCTATTGCACCACAAGCCCGGGAGTAGGTATTCCGAAGATGTCTTCAAAACATCATGAAGCATATACACGAAGGATCCGAAGCATTGCCACTTGTTGAACCAAGCCACGTCCCCCACCGAACTTTTCCCTTACCAGATCCACTTCGTCCTCTCCCGCTTCCTCAGCCCCGAGTCCAGCTTCGCCCCCCACGGGTTCGTCGGCACGTACTCCCTCCACGCGTCACAATTGGGCACGAGTTGGTTCAGGTGCATCAGGGTCGGGATCTCGGGCCCCCTCTCAAGGAACTGCATGCCGAAGCCCTGGCTGACGTGCCACCCGATGTGGCAGTGCAGCAGCCAGGCGCCCGGGTTGTCGGTGAAGAAGGCGATGACGACCCAGCCGTTGCCCGGGATCTGCTCGACGTCGCGGCGGACGGGGTTGTCGAACTTCAGCTGGTCGAAGTGGGTGGCGCGGTCGAAGCGGCCCTCGCCACTGCCCAGGACGAGGAAGTCGTGGCCGTGGAGGTGGATCGGGTGCGGGAGGAGGAAGTTGTTCTGGATGATCCAGTAGGTCCAGATCTCCGGTTCCGGGATCTCGATGAGGTTCGCCTTGGGGTACCACGAGGTGTTTCCCTCGTGGATGAGCTCGAGGATGGGGTGGTCCCACGAGATATCAATGTCCACGTCGTTGATCTCCCACCGGTACACCGTGCCGCGGAAGTCGACGTCGACGTTCTCGAGGTCGATTACGAGCTCGTGGTCGGCCACGGCGTCGAAGTCGGCCGGGTCGAGATGGCGCTCGAGGTACGGCACCAGGTCCTTCTCGCCCGCACACCCGGCCTCAAAGTGTTCGCCCTCGTCCGTGGGTAGGCTGTTATCGGCGCCCTCGTACTGTACGATTCCCGCGGGCCACTTGTTGTCTGACCTGCCGCAGTTGTTGTTGCTCTCGAGCGTGGCGTTGAGCCAGTAGTTTCCGACGTCCTGGTTAGCCTCGATGATGACGTCGTACCGCTGGCCCACGGCAAGGAAGATGCGGTCGCGTTCCACAGGCTCGACGGGCACCATATCGATCTGGATGATCTTGAAGGTGTGGCCGACGAGAGAGACGGTAAACGAGTTGTCGACGCCCGTGTTGACGAAGCGGACGCGGTGGGTCTTACCGGGCGTGAAGACGAGACGGTCGTACTCGCCGCCGCTGCCCGAAGGGTGTATGTTCTTTCCGCGGAAGAGGATATTCTTGCTGTCCGGCGGGCCGCCGCCGACGACCAGCTCGGCCTTACGCTGGAGGACGTCCGAGGGCTCATAGTAATAGTCCGTGAGCATATCTGGGGGCCGTTAGCTGGAGGTTCTGACTGTGTGAGCTTCGATGGGGGCTCACATGGTCCTAGGTCAATGTCGTAGTTGGCCGTAGCAGGGCCATTAACGACCATGACGCCCACGACGCCATTCCCATACTGGGAGCTGAAGTGACTGTGCCACCTATGACCGCCGAGCTCGTTAGCATCTGGGCGACTCCAAGGTCCCGAATCTTACCAAGACGGACAGGGTCTCGATCGTCTCCTCGCCTCGGGAGTTCATCGCAAGCTAGGGGAGGCACTTACCATGAGGTTCCATACTGAACGACGTGGAAAGCATACGTCTTCGATGCGCCGGGCGGAATCGGACACTCAGTGACGCCATTGGCCCCGTCTTGGTCGCTCTCGCCGAGCTGTCTGATGCCGTGCCAATGGATCGAAGTTCTTTAACGAGAAGGATCCGAGTCAGCTGTTTAGCCGCCAGGGATAGTGTGCTGCGGCATGATATGAAACGGGAGGGGGGCCGACATAAGCCGGGTCCAGGATGGAGATGTGGTGGAACGTAAGCGTACCCATTGTGTTGGAGCATGTTGTGCACATTGACGACGATGTAGTCGCCCCAGTCTAAATTTCGATATTTTGTCAGAATCCCCCCTGTCTTGGCAGTGAACAAGTGGTGATCTTGGGCTGGACAGGGTCCAGTTCTCCCAAGGTTGCATGTTGATGCGATGCAATTAATCGGGCGGGCGGGCGGATGAAGTCAGGGTGGGATCTTACCAGCCTCGATAGTAGGTCCTGGAAATTGCCCTGGAAGCCAACTGTCAGCAGGGCGACGATCCTCAAGATATTCTTGGCTTGGGCGTTGTCGCAAGAGGTAAGGATGAGACGCCGCAGAGCGCCGCGAGGGGAACGGCCCCGTCCGTAGGACTTACCATTGACAAGCATGGCGTCCTTTACTACTCCGTCGGGTCCCTCCCAATTCGTCTCGTTCGTGACGTAGAGGTCATATTCTCTGTTGTTCTTCGGAACAGCGTTAGAACCAGAATCTCAGCCCAAAGGATTGCAGGAGGGTCAATGACTTACAAACGCCGGAGGAGGGTCTATCTCGTTCTCCTTGTCGATGGTCCAGTTGTTCATCCAGCAACCCCTGTTGTCTGGTCCATGCTCACCGCAGGGCTGGCCGCCGGGGATGATCGTCTGTCTGGGTTGGAGCGGCCGGACCTTCGCGGGGAGCGGCTCCGCGAGGGAGCAAGAGCCGAGGGCGAGCCCGCTCAGGACGGCCTTGAGGAGGCGCGGGGAATGCATTTCTCCCTTTTGTCTTTGAACACCAACGGAAGACACGGAAAGGAGGAGTACAAAGGGCTTTAAAAGGGAGCGACGAACGCCTGGGCTGAGAGTCAGAGCATTCAACCTTCCCTGGGGAAATATATAGCATTTATATACGAACACTGGAATATATAACACTCGGGGGGGGCCGCGAATTATACGCGGTATAATGGGCCGTAGTAACACCAGGACGGGATGTACTTGGCTCCACGAAAGGCCAATCTCGCCTTCCCGGCCCCTCCAGGCGTGCCGAGAGCACGCCCAGCCCCGATGAAGCGCCTAGACGCTACATGGCGGGTATGTTCATTCTTGGCCGTAACAGCTCTGGCCTCGGGTGAAATGCCGACGCAAGAGCCGGTCTTGGATAAGGTGTAGACTCGTGGTAAGCAGTACTCTGGCAACGAGGTAAAGAGTGCGGTGGTCGGGTGGCGGATGACGGGAGGCGACCGCTACAGGAGGCGGGACGCTCCATCATTCTGTCGGGACGAACCCCTGCCGTTCGCATTGGCCATAGGAGGGTCACAATCCGGATGATACGCGGGGGTGCGGGCCCGAAGACGAGGAGCAGGGTCAGCAAATCAGGTTGGGCGGCCCAGCCTCTTCAGGAGCGGCTCCCATAAACACGGCCGGCCGCGTAGAAAAAAGATGGTGTAGGGTGTTATTGGCTGTGGTCTTGGCTTTTAAAGGTGTCCCCGCGCAGGTTCCTTCGCGGGTAGTCCCTTTCAATGCGGGGTGTATTAGGGAAAGAGCTCAGACTTCCCATTAGTCGAGTTGCGATATGATCGACACGCAACAGGGATGCCTTTTCTCTCCGATCATGCCGGCGGCCGCCCAAGCGCATCGAAGATCCGGGAAAGGGGCTGAGCACTGCAATGCGCACAGCCCTTCATCTATACAATGGTTCATGATATTACCCAAATGGGCGAGAAACGAGGTAAACGTAGTATGGCGATGGAGCCTCGTCAGATGTGAGAGTCAGCTAATATCCAACCCATTCTCGGGGAACTATTCTTAGCAGATGATTGAATGGGATAAACGCAGTATGCGGTTGGGCAACGGTTCCTGCATCTTTAATATGAAGTGGCCCCTTGTCAACCCGTAGCCTTCTCGTCGTACTCGGAACGAGTGGCGGGTTGTAAACCGGGATATCCGGATACGACGCCAGAAGAGGTAGTAGCCGGATAGACGTTTCTGCCCTGAAAGGCACGATTGTCGATGGGCGCTACGCTGCGATGTAACGCTCCATGGCTACCCAAGGCCTCTGCCGCCCACCCCGACGCTACTATGAAGTTGTTTGGAACCGAAATGACCCTTCTTACCCGAGCGGGCTGAGGCGTGGAATCGCGCCAAGCACTCGTATGCCGGGGAAGGATTCTGCACGCAATAGGGTCGACAGGCCGTGTAAGTGCAGTGATGCTCTCCGAACATCGACAAATTTACCGCAGGATGCGCTCCATGCGTTCATGCCGACCAGCCGACTAAGGAATCGCGTCATGAGAAACGAGGCCATAGCGACCTTGAGACGGCCTTGGCCTGGCGATGGCTAAACATAGCAATGAAGATATAAGGAAGGGGGAGATATCGCGGCAAAGGGCGACGGGGGGTTAGAATAAGGCAAGGCCCACGCGCGGCCGACTTCGGTAAAGAGCTCAGAAATGGTGTGGAGGACACGGCTGGACGCCCGGCGATTGGGATCCGGGAACACTGTGAGACGGTTGAAGACGGCAGTAGGTATTGCAGGAGACCGGCCCAGACGGGATGGGCCCCGGCCTGTCAGAGATGAGTTGCCGAGCGACAAACAGAGGGAATCGTTGATGATTGGGTAAACGAACCTGGTCATTGGTGAAATCCTCATTGGCGCGGTACCTGAACTGGATCTCTTGATATCGGGCCATGTCCCATTCGTAGGAGAACGCTAGTTCCCGGTCAGAGACAAGGTCGTAGTCCCCCTGCGAGAGGCTCAAGCCAACCCATATCTGAAATCCCCGAGAACCTGGACCAGTTACCAGGATCGCGCCATTAGGCAGTGCAGGTCGTACTCGTCCTGCGATTTGCCCCCGGCGGGGGCATCCCCAGCGGGGTTAGTCTTGGCCGCGTTCAGTTGACGAGACTGAAGTGACCCTAATGTGACGTGGACGGAGGAACGCGGGAAGGATAGAGTGCGAAGCTCGTCCCGGGCCCGTTCAAGCCGAAACGTCATGGCGGGATACGACGACGGGATATCACGGCACGCCCTTTCGGCCCCTCACCAAACGAGTGGCGGTGATGTGGTGTGCGGTGTGCGGTGGCCGATTTCTCGTGCCAACGCCTCCCATTGCGTCGTAAGGCACCATTCGTATTCAGGAGAGCAAACCGAGAACACTAATGCTCGGCAATAAGTCGAGAATATGAAGTGCAGGTGCCGGGGCTATTTTTGGAGAGACGGGACAAATTATGGTTTTAAGATAAGGCAGATTCCGGTATGGTCACGAGTCGTAGGCATCCGTGGCTGGATATCCCGCCTGGAGTAACGGTGGAACAACACACGAATGTGGTGCGCCTTCCCCCGGCCCGGGGACTGGAGGGCCGGATCCGAGAGAATCGGGCGTCAAACAAAACCGGCGCTCGGCGGCGCAACAAGCCCCGGTGTCGGATAGCGGAAGTATTCCTACAAAATCCAAGGACATGTAACGGCTGCCGTCAGCATTTGAATAGGCAAATCAAACGTTCTCTCCCCCGCAAGAATCAAGGGTGGAACCTGGGCCTCGGTCTCCTGTAGCTGCGGTGTGGCTCGAAGTCGACAACCGCGAAGCTCTGGATCCTGTCGTCTTCAATCGGCACGGGATGTGGCGGCACAATCGCTACCAAGGACATCAACGGTTGATGGCCGAATTGCCTGACTGTCCCGACAAAGCGGAACCAACGACCCGAGGGATGGCCCAGTTAGAGTCCGTGCCATGCCTCACTATTGGAATCAAATAAAGAGCAATAATATCCAGCACTTCAAGTCGAGTTCGGGAAATATAAGACTTCTTAGTGGGAAACGAGAGGCCGCGGGACGGCAGAATTGGGACGAGTTAGCTGGTTCCGGAGGAAGCTTGGCGTCGGAGCTGCCAAAAATAGGCAGCCGGACAATATGGATTGCGGTTAAATGTGGAGCCAAGTATTATGTAATATCTGTGCTGTCTTCTCCTGAGCAGCTGACTGCAGCTGTGGATGTCGCTTCCTGCCAGTAGCAGTCGGCTTCCGATTGCACTGTGAGATGGAGCCAGGTCCACCCTTCCGCGGAGGGAAACAACATCTCCGCCTGGACCTGGAGAGAAGCAGCGAGCAAGAACCAGAACCCGACCAGATCCGCAGCCCCGATAGGACTTTGACAACCCATGCTCGTCGCCCTAAAACACCATTTCATCCGTTTCTATATTGAATGTGGACGTCGCTTTCCTTCTCCCTAACCCCCATCCACGCCGCCATCGCGGCTTTTGCGCGGTGTACGTACGGGGCATGGAAGTGCGGTCTGGCGGCCAGCACGGGCGATGCATTCTGTCTCTTACTGCCCCCTATTTTTACCCCGTTACCCAACCACCCGTCTTCATATCTAGTCGGCCGGAGCTTGGGGCTGTTTACGCAACTTCACCTACGATGCGGACTGGATGAACCCGCCCGCCGAGAAACCGGTCTGGCCCGCCTTAGTCGACAAATAGAAGTTGCGTGGCGGAATACGGTGTGAATTGGGGGGTTTAAGCGAGAGACCGTGCCGTCCGCCGGCCTTGGTGAACGGGGCGGCGCGTAATTACCCTGATAATCCCGGTGGGCTATCAGGGCATGAAGGCCGTCCTGTCCGGGGCCCAATCGGGTCGACGCTGGGTGGCTCCCGATCACTCCGCCGACGAGCCCCCTCCCGAAGAGGATCCTATCTGTGTCACTCTCGGAAGTGGAGCCGCTGGGCATCCGGGACTTCACTGCCGAGGAGATGAAGCGAGAGCTGACCTTCAGACATAGATCCATCATCTCCCTCAGTCGCTGTTCTGGGCCAGCACTTTGCTACGGGAAAGCCGTCGTCACTCTTGACGCGCATTCGGTCGGCTGACCAATTATCCCGAGATATGCACAGCACAGATTGAAGCCGACATCAGACGTCCTGCCCGGCTGAAATACCGCAACTCATATACCATCCA
Organism: Sordariomycetes sp. S4602; assembly: GCA_023628835.1. NCBI lineage: Eukaryota > Fungi > Ascomycota > Sordariomycetes > Sordariomycetes sp. S4602. Next base: position 356,508 of record JAMAJV010000019.1, on the reverse strand, counting down.
TGCCCATGCATGAACGCCGACGCACGGCGGTGCCAGTATCGGAACCTCAGGCGCCGGCCCCTCCTCTTCAATCTGCTTCCCGTCGCCTAGCTGTTGACGTCCCGGTGTTCCGGGCCTTACACTCCCCCGGGCGGCCGTCCTATGCTGGCTCCTGTCACTGTTTCCTTGATGGCCGGTCTTTGGCTGCGCACCTGTCGGTCCTACTCAACCTTCCCGCCTGCGTTACTTGGAATGCTGTCGATCGTTGTCGATCGTTTGGGGGGCAACCTTGTCTCGGCACTTATTTTCGTCGTACGAGGTACCATCTCTGCCAGGCACGTTTCCTGCCTTACTCGGAAGAACGCTCAGCCGGATATACATTCAGCGCAGTCGCTTGGTCTCGATTCCCGCATGTTAATATATCCCTGCCAACCTTATCCCGTGGGAAAACGGGGCGAAGCCCGGCCACCTTGGCGGAAGCTGGCCTGGATCTTTTCCATTCTCTCGAAGGCTAATCCTGACTGGGAGATCCCGCGTTGTTTCTACTTGGCCCTTCCTTTTCGCGTCATTCCACTACCTGTTGGGCTCCGGCACAGCGCCCCATGATACCGCCCACCGAACAAATACGCTGTCCAAGCTGTTTTCTTTTACCGCTGGGTGCATCAAGCTTCCAATTCTCGCTAACATCAGGGGCTGCAGCTGAGGTCTTTCTATTTATATCGTTGGTGTTTGACTGTCATTGTTTATGAGACCCGTCACATTCGAGGCAACGCATGACCATATCCGCGATCAAGTGAGAGCAACCATACGTACGAATCTCCATATTAAGGACCCGCCAAAAAATGTCCGATCGCTACGATGTTGCGGCAGTGGCTGGGCAGAAAATAAATGACCTAACCACCATCACATTCCAATGAGCCAAGTTGGCTGCACATTCTTCCCGAATCGCGCCATGGGCTCTGCCCCCCCACCATTCGCTAGCACAGGGGCTACTCCTCATCTATTCGTCAGGTATGTCACACTCGCCACTTCGTCTGTATGTCCGATGCAAGGGGTTGGGGTCCATGTACTAGTGGTGTGGTCGATTGTCCCTTCTTGATGGACGTCTGAGCTGAACCCTGGCGGCGCAACCGCCATGTTCAGAGCCAACTGATTTCTTGACCCCTTGACGCTGGTGTCATCGTCAAGGGTGCCCATTCTTGGGGAATAGTGGTTTGCTGTAACCGCATGCCTACGCTGTCTTCGTACTATGAACAAGGCTGGTGGCCAGCCGCAAGCGACGTCTCAGGTTGAAAACAGGAAACAGCCGTGCCCATCCCAGTGTCCCGGCTCTTCAATGGCGGGCCTGGCAGTCAGCGGTCGCGCAAGGCAATCTCGGATGAGCCGGCCCCGTTGCCGATCTCTTCGCCGAAGCGTGCATAGACACGTCCCGCCAGCTTCCGGGCGTTGCAATCACCCGTCCGGGCTATCAACACCTCGTGGCGGAGGGTTACAGCTACCACCCCTCCGCTGTCCATTAACCGTTAGCGTTGTTTCGACGACCCAGAAGCCTGGGCTATGATCCCTGCTGCCTTTCTTCGCTACGATGCCTTTAAGTTTATTACAGGTCCTGGCCCCTCGGAACGCACTGTCGTCTGCCCCATCCGATCCAGCCTAGGCTCTCTTTCCGGTTCCTGGTAAGCGTGGCGACATAGGCTGAATTGGGGAGTAATATAGACCCGCGACCGCCCAATATGGGATTTTGGGGCTCCGTCCAGACACACACCAGGTCCCTGGGGAGTTATCAAGTCTTGCCGAGCGAGAAACATGGCAGGCGGCATGCTACGAGAGCGAGTTTTGCCCCCCGACTGTATAGCTGTTCTGCTATTCCTGGCTATCTTCACTCTATTCTGCAATATCCGAGATATTTGTTCTCGCGGGTTTCGCTTTTCCCGGGTCGCCTGTTATCCTCATCGGGCAGTTCCCCTGTGCTTCCCGCTCCTCCCCGTGATGATGTGACTGAGGCGTATGTCCGGCCCTTGCGGGTATAATACTTCGCTCGTTCCTGATTCCCCGACGGGGAAGTGGAGGGATCCCTGTCAGCTATTGTCATTTCTCACATAGGTCCAAGGCGCCACCGGGGACAACCTCGTCTCTACATCTCGCCGCCGCTCCTTCCACCTTCCTTCGTTCAAGACCCCTTTTCTACTCTTTACCACGTACACCTAATAGATACGAGCAGTAGAACAAGTCACGATGGCACCCGGGTTCCAGTCATTCTTTCTTTTGGTGGCGGTGCTAGCGGTGCAGGTGCTGGGCCAGTGTGTCAGCTACGGCATCGACTACGCGAACGGGGGCGAGTACAACATCGACTCGACCTTGAACGAATACTTCAGCTTTACCACCGTCTTCCAAGGTACGCTTCGCACCAGCCAGATGGGATTGCAGTCTGGGGAAGATCCGTCTCCAGTCAAAGCGGGGATGAGCCCTGGGCATGGCTTTTTGTCTAACATATGAGACTAGGATGTACGGAAGAGGAGGTATTCCCCGTTCTAGTGGACCCTGCTGAGAACCGCTACTCGTGCTCCGGGGTCCCGACGAACCTGGAGGGCCAAGAGGTTACCTCTACATGGTAAGGACACCCAGTGCTGCTTTGGAAGAGGGCCTCGAACCGAGATTTTGGCGGGGTATATCTCTGGGATAACATCCAACCCAAGCTGGAGTGGGCCTGGAATCGAGGTTGGGGGCACTTGCTGATTTGATTTCCCTTAGCGGCATTCCTTTCTCGGCAATGAGGACTGGAGAGTGGAGGATTCTCCTCGCCGGTGACCAGGTGCAGGTCCAGCGGACCATCTCACTCATAGTTGGCGAGCCTGAGGAGGAAACAGTGACTGTACACATATCCACCCCTTCCAGCTGTTTCAGCTCTCTCCCTATCTTTATTCTTTGACTAACACGGATAGGCTACGCCCACTGTTGTACTCGGAATAACTAGCACTCCGGAGGCAGTCAGTACGTTATCCCGATAAGCTATTTGCCCATCCTCGAGCTTTTCTTAACCTGTCATAGCTGTCGAGAGCACCAGAGAGTACACGGCCACCCTCATCATGGTGTCTTCGACCGTAACGGCACGATGTGGCGATGGTGAGACACAGACAGTTACAGACTTCCGCAACGTCCCAACCGTCGTGGTGGAGACTACCGTTACTCGGACGAGTACGGATGGGCAAGTCACGAGCCGCTACGAGACGACAGAGTCGACCCAGGCCGATTGCCATTACCCAACGAGTACGTTTTCCGCAGACGGCGTTGACCTTGGTGCTTTCCCCCGGTGGGGCATTGGCTAACATCCCGCGACAGAGAAGCGAGAACTCGTGGAGCGCGAAGAGGCCGCCGTCGCGGCGACTACCGTCACAGTCACGCAGACGACTTACACCGTAACTCAGACGGACGTCACGACCCTTCCCGAGTCGACGACGACCGAGCTCGTTTTCGAGACTGTTACGACCACCATGTGCGTTCCAATCCCTATTATCCTGTTGTCCCAGGGGGTGTTAGGTGTTAGAGGGGCTAATATGAGGCAGCGAACCGCCACCAACGACCGTTTGCCAGGGCGGCGGCGAGGCCGTCGTGATCACGGTGAACCCCAACCAGGAGCCGGTTACGCAGACGAACTTGGTGTACGAGACGTCGCATCTGTCCGGAACTGTGTGGGAAGGGTATGTATTGCTTCTCCCTTTTCAGTTCACATATTCCATACCTCCTCCTGCTCGACGCTTGAGAACGCCGAGGAGCCCTCCCGGCCAACGTTGGCCTTTTTACCAAGCCCCATCGCCGTACTCGAACCCCATTGATATCCGACGCGACGAGGGTGCTAACGAATCAGGCAAACCGAATACATCACCGTCACGGACGAGGCCAGCGCAACGGCTTGCTGGAGAGCGGGAGGATGGTATGGTCTTTAGGGAGAGAAATCCAGGGGAACTTTGAGGTCCAACCGTCGGGGATATTGAGGGATAAGACTGAAAGGGGGATTTCGCTTCTTTTGTCTCTATTTTACTATCGGTGCGGCTTTGTGATGATTGTGATGCGAGATATAATAATCGAGAGCGTGGATTGTCCGGCTGATATCTTTATTCTGCCACGTGTGTCCTCTGCGTCTGAAGAGCGTGTTGTTCAGGATGCCTAGACGGGATGTCCAGTCTCTAGTACTTTGGAAGTCGCGTAAGTGGAAACCGGACGCGGAACTGGTTATTCTTTCAAGTCACACCCCAATGCCGGCTGGCGAACGCAGTGTCTACCGTGATACCACGAGCCCGTCTTAGGATACATATTACAACATTATCTTGGCTATATACAGAATGATTTTTCTTCAGGTAAACACAGTCAGTCCCCCGGAACGCCGGAACCCAAGATCCACTCCATAGTCTCAAAGCCTTCTCTCGCGTCTATATTCCGTCATACATTTCTCGACCGCGCCAAAATGCCCTTTCGACATCATAGGAAATCCCTCCCCTTCTGCTCTGGCCCCAGATTTTGGCCTCCACTCACATCCATCAGGTTGATCTGCGCCGGGCTGGGCGAGTACTCCCTCAGTCCGACGTTGGCGCCGTCCTGGTCGGCGTAGGGCTCACCAGAGCCGGCGGACTTGTCGGGCCCAGATGAGAAGCCGAAAACGGGGGAGGACTCGCGGCGGCGGAGCTTGCGGTTGCGGCGGAAGTACGAGAGGACGAAGAAGGCCGCCACTCCGGCGACGGCAACGAGGAGGATGGCGAGGATGACGTTACGCCAGCCATTGAGGGAGAGGATGAAGCCGCTGGGAGGTGTTAGTGAGCTAAATAAAAAGGCATAGGGGCACTGCGGAACGTACAGGAAGGCATTTACGATGCCGAGGGGGATGATTAGGCGGCCGTTCCAGACGTGGTAGGGAGCCAGCTTGGTGGTCATACCCGTCTTTCGATACTTTAGGTGATGCACGAGGCCGATGACACTGAGAAGGTTAGCATGCATCTTCGGCATGAGGGTTTGCGGGGACTTCTTACAATTGCGCGATGAGAGCGACCGTCACGATGATGCCTATGATCTGGTGGGCCGAGGTGAACCCACGAGACTACGCATGTCAGTCCGCCCGTCTCTGCAAAGGTTCACAATGGTGTTGGACTCACCCGCTGGTAGTGGAAACTCGTCTTCACGCCCAGCGCGAAGCCAACCAACCCGCCCAGGAGCGACAGCCCCTGCATAATGGCATGCGTCTTTACGGCGTCCGCGAAACGCGGCAGCAACGCCGCGATGGGCAGCACCACGACGAACACGAGCACCATGAAAACAGCATGTGCCGTGGACGTGGCGTCGACCATCCCATCCTTCGACCCGTGCGCCTCCGTCCCTGCGTTCTCCGAGTCGTCCGTCAGCGCGGGCGAGTCCGCGTGGCCCAAGGTGCGCTTCATGTCGATCTCGAAGGAGCCGAACTTGGCGTGGAACTTGATGGGGGCCGCGGGGTCGTCGGAGCTGAAGTCCTCGCGGGGGCCGAGGGCGTAAGAGGCAGGCTGGTGGTCAGAGGAGATGTCCATGTAGCCGCCCGGCCAGGACCGGCAGCCCGAGTGGCAGTGGGCGCTGAAGATCATATGGTCGTCCTCGACACCGGTGCCGTTGAGGACGGAGTACTCGGCGTCGGGGTAGTACTCGGGTTCGTAGTGGCCGTGGGCGGTGCGCGGGGAGAAGGTCACGTTGTCGCCTGCCTCGTTGAGCTGGGAATGGTGTTAGCAGCGCGCTTGGTCCAGGGTGTTCCGGATGACACCTCCGCTCGGCCAAGGGAGGGGCAGGGAAGCGTACGTAGATCATGAGGATGAGCGCGCCCTTCATGCCCTCCGATCCCAAGCCAACAGCGCCCCACGACACACCGGTGGGCACGCGGAGGGTGAAGTATATATCGTCATTTTTCTTGGACTCGACGGTGAAGCCAAATGCCAGGTCCTTGCCTTCAGTGACGAAGGTGGACTGGCCGTCGATGTCGACGTCCGCGAGGGCGGGGTTCGCGAAGAGGTCTGGAAGCTCCGTCAGTACTCGCGCCCAGAATCTAGTCCGATCTCGTTCGTGTAGGTGCTCAGGGCAGCATGCTGGTGCAATGAGAGACGGCAGCACTCACTCCCGGCCAGGACCGCGGCGCCGGCCAGCGCACCGCCTATTCTCCGCGCTGTCGTCCACATTGCGTCGTACTGTCCTCTTGTGTTCCTTTTCAGACCCTGATCCTCACACTCGGCGGCGAACGGTTGCTGCTCACTCGGCGGGAAGCGGCATTCGGGGAGCTCGAGCGAACGGTGGTGTTGGGCGAATACGTTCAAGGCAGCTGAGAAGAAGGAAAAATACGAGTGGATGTCCACAATTGCTGTCGATGGCGCTCAAATGGGTCCGGATAGCGTCCGCGAGCTCTCCACATGCGGATGTGGGAGGAAACCTCTCTGCTTATTTTGTCGCGCAGCGCATGTGGAGCGTGAGGCGAAGCTGTGGGTTAATCTCCTGGGAGGTACATCGGGCTGGGCATTGAGATTGCTGGCTGAGAGATGTACTCTTTATAGGGGCATGGCAGACAGATTAGGGGGTCCGGCCGGAGGGACTGGGGAAATGCCGATTGTCGATCGCTGCTTCCTCATGATGAGCTTTGACGATGGATCTGAGATCTTTGCCAACTTTTCCCATGTCAATATCACCAAATTGGCCGGTTTATTTGCCGGTACCACCAAATAATAGGCATTTCAACCAAGGAACAGCAAGCGAGCTTGGCTTCCTGCGGGACTGGATTATACAACAGCGTTCTCGCAGGACGCGAGCGCGCCGAGCTGCCAGCTCTCCACACTCAGCTCGCGATGCAACTTTGGCGATGGCGGGCCCCTTTTTTTTCTTTTTTGGTTCCTGGCTAACAGCGGACCTTAATAACATGCGGGCTGCCATTGGACCGTCGAATTAGAGCTCCAGGGGCCAAAGGGTGTTTCGAGCGCCCGCTTCATGATTGGCTTTGGCGGGGTCGCGGGGAGATTTGGGGTCTTGGTTTTTGTTCTTGGGAGCTGCCAGCTGGTTCTAGTCCTGGCAGCTGTCACCTCGAGACGACATCAATCAAATCCACACTCGAAATTCGATTGGACCGCCCGTTGCCTCACCGAGCTCACCGGAGTATCGAGTGATGCTATTCCCAGTAGGTGTCTCCCGGTATACCCACATCACCCAGCACTGACATGACGGGGGAGACCTCAGCATGTTAACATGAGAAAATGATTATATGATACCATTTGAGTCTTCTTTGTAGAATAATAATGTCAGTTTGGCTACAAGCTCATCTCATCTTCCTCCTCCGCTGCATAGGCTACTGTGCTAAAGTTCATCTGTTGCAAGCAGCTTTCATAGTACAGTTTGAACTTAGAATACCTTGGATTTCAGCTTGTTTTCTCAGCATGGTTCCCGTATCCTTGCGAGCTCTTACCACACTTGGTGGTGCAAAGGCATGCAGCGTAGCCTAGCTAGGAGAGCTATGCTTCATGCCCTAGTAACGATTCACAATAGTTCAGAAAAGGATTCACATTGCTCCACGTGCTCACTGGAGAGCCATTACTTTCTCAAAATAAAGGGATGTACTAAGGACTGGTCTCTCTTTCTCTCATACCAACTCTCAATCGCGTTTGGAGTCAGTCCTTCACAACCGCAACACCATACACAACAGAACAACAAGTCAAGCCGCTACAACCGTTACGATGAAGGTCACCATTATCATCTCTCTCATTGGCACCCTTGCCACCGCCTCCCACCACTCCAGGGAGGCTACCGCCGACCCGGAGTCCATCTCCGCCACTTGCCGTACCTTCCACGGCGACGGCGCCGACGACTGGCTCATGTGGTCCTGCTGCAAGAACCCGGACGGCGACTGGAGGCGCACCCGCCTCGATCTCGCCCAGTGCCTGAAGAACGACGGCGGGGTCCTGGCCCCCGAGTGGGGTGGCGACGCGAGCACCGGCTGCACCGGCTGCAGGTTCGAGGAAGATAAGTTTGGGTGTTTTTGCGACTTGCAGGGCGAGGATTACGCGAAGATGAGTTATATCCCGCTGGTAGGTTCTTTTCCGTCTCCCGTCTCCTCTTCCCCTCGAGCATCTTGTCGTCGTATCTTGCCCTGGTTCTTTGAGTATGTCTTCTTGTTGTTTCCCTATTTCCACGATGGTGATCTAGCTCCAGAGTAGCCGGTTATTCTTGAGAATGGCGATTGCTAACGTTAGAGGCTTCTAGAACAGCTTCGTCGGCAACAGCGAGGGCCTTCTCTCCTGCTTCGGCAATGTCGACAAGAAGGGCACCGACTTCGGCCCTTGCGAGTAACTGATCGTCTCGCCACAGTTCACCAACCTCGCGAACCGCTGTGGGATCGAATCCCAGGTGTATGGGAGGGCGGGTTTGCAGGAGGGACGCCGGAACGCAGCAGATCGGCGCGCTCACACTGATCGCGAGGGGTTAAACGGCCAGCTGCGGGTTGGGATCTCGGGCGGGCGACTCCGAGATATTTGGCCGGTTCCCCACGGCATGTAATTGAAATAATTTACCTGATTTCCCCCCATTCTCTGTAGTTGTGAGATGGTTGTACTCGTAAGCCAAGAGGTAAGACCCCGAAGGGCTCGACCATCGTCGGTGATTCCAATGTCCAAGCACACCTACCGCACAGAGGGTTGTTGTCGGGGAACTACCGGCGAAGCTCGACATGGCAATCGCCAAATCTGGAGGAGGCAGACATAGCATGAAGTGTAAGTCTGTATATCGCGCGGACCAAGGCCTGGACCGTTCCTTCGGAGCTCCACATCTGGAGTCGGAGCTGCCGAAGAGGAGCGTTTTACGTGGAAGAAAGACGAGAACTACGAGGACGGATGGTGAGCGAAATTTTAGAATGTCTGTAAAACCGAGACTTTGATTATGGCGGGGCCGAGGCCGTGACTTCTAACTGGGTATATCCTTGAGGGTTTCCCTCCAGGGAACGATCCTAAGATACTGCTGTTTTAAGAATACGGCTCCCTAAACCCGTGAGCCCATCATCAAACGAGCCTCTGCGGCAACGGCCTGGCCACCGAAGCGGGGAAAAGACGTGCCTGGATCACGCTGTTGAGGCACCAGCCGCACTGGATCCTCAACTCCTCCTTGCTTAACCCAGACTTGTCAATCGTTCCGCGAGGTAGACGAAGATCTAGGAAGCATGGCAAGGCCGTGCGTATCAGCAGTGCCCGAGGCAGGGTTGTCTTATCGAACGGGGAAATTCGAGAAAGAATTTTCACTCTCGTGGTCCGGAAAGTCCTTGGAGGGTATGACGCCGTAGCTAGCCCTCGTCACGCCCTTTTCAATAGGGCGGCTCGGCATGCACTTCAGGCGGGCGATGTAGCGGTATCGTGACCTATTCCTCCCCTTGGCTCCAATTTCTGGTTACCACTGGCTGGAACAGAGGGTAAGTCTGCTCCGGAATGTCGAATGGGGCCATAGTGGAAGGACTCGTGGATCATGACCCCCTACTCCCCCAGCTCCTCCTCCCTCCTCTCCTCCTCCGCCTCTTCCCGCTCCCTAACCCTCAGTCCCTCCACCAACGCAACGCCGTCCATCCCGGCCTCTCCATCTCCCTCTTTCTTCCCACCGCCCCCGTCCTGCCCTTGTCCTCCCTGTACCCTCTCCCTCACCAACCTCGCAATCGCATTGTCCGTCCTAACATTCAGCACCTCCAACTTGGCCTCCAGATCTCTTTTCAGATCCCAATTCGGCCGCTTCGGCTGCAGTTTGAACAGGTCAACCCCCTTATCACCTGTCTCCTCCTCCCTCGCCTTCTCCTTGACCTCCGTCTCTGCATTTGCGGCGAGCTCCTCGAGGGTCGGCCCGTCGCCTACAGGAGCGGATTCGAAGCCGAGTTTGGGTCCACGGGTCTCCGGATCGTAGTTGCGGCCGGAGATGTGGGGGGTGGGGGACTTCGAGGGCGACGAAGGGCGGTGGGATTCCGGAGGCGCGAGTTCATCGTCGGGCTGCTTGCGCTTTAGCGACTTGAGTTTCGCAAGCCGGGCTTTGCGGTCGTCCGTTGCCGCGAGAAGGCTACTCTGGGTCGACATATCGCAGTGAGGAGGTGGAAGGACGGTATGTCGTAGACTGGCGTGGCGTGAACGGGTCGAGGCAGAAGCACGATGCGAGATCAGAACGCGGTTTCACAGCGTGCGAAGGTGAGCTCGAGCTTGGGCGCGGCCGAAAAATGCAAAGTGGGTCTTCAGCAATGGCAGGTTTCCAGGGACTAATTACATAATACGTACAAACCGGGCAAGGACCTCTTACCTCGTCCTTGGTACCTCAAGATAGGACAGTGTTATTGTCATATAAACTGTGTATCCGCACCTCAAGCAGGCCCGCTGACTGCGCATTTGGGCTGGCAATTTGCGCAGCCAATGACAATAACGTGCAGGAAAATTATCTTCGCGAGCGCGGTCGGCATCAAGCGTAGAACTTCCAACTGTACTCCCCGTCCCTCGATCATCCTCCACCCCGACCGCCGACACAAAGCCATCTCCTCGACGGGACCCCTAATCAGCCGCATCTCGCTCCTTCGCGCCTCGTCTCCTGCCCCTCCAGGCATGCTTGCGTCCGCAACGCAAAGGCCCCTGTGACAATGAGGGCCTCGCGATACATCGTACGCGGCTCCGGTGTCCGACTAAGAGCGAGCCTGACACGTCAACCCCTCCCGCCACGGTCAAAAACCACACACCCTCCGCCCACCTCCGACAAGAGCTCTTCTCGGCGACCCAACTACGACCTTCTTGAACCCAAGTCCCAGTTGCATGCGCTCGAGAGCGCCCCCGTGCCACCCTACGATGATTCTACCCAAAACGATCTATCTGAACAGTCGAATGTGGAGTCCTTCGAAGAGTTGCACCGCAAAATATGGGGAGACGACCCCCAACCTCTCCCGGAAGTCCCCGCGCCTCACACTGAGCAGGACCCCGATTCCCCGAGCAATGAGGCTGGGAAGGAAATAACAGGCTTTCTGGAACCCCGGTCAAATCGCGATCGCGAACGCCGACATTGCGAGAAGGCTTGGAAGAGAGAGCTGAAGAGACTGCGCCAGGGGAAGTTGGTCCATGATTCCGAGCCGGCGTTCTTTGGCGCTCTCATGGGATGTAAGACCGCTGATGAGGCACGCCGGATATGGGCCGACCAGGATGCCGAGACTATCAAAGATGGGTGGATAACCCCGCTGCTCATGCTACTCACACGAGATGTGCGCCAGGCGTGTCTGTTCCTGCAGGCACTTTGTCCGCTGTCGGATCCACCGGTCGTTGCTATGTCCGACTCGATCAGGTACATCCGTAACGTCCTTGAGAAGAAAGAGGGGACTTGGACGAGGGAGACATCGAATCCTTGGGTGAGCTCGGTGGCAAACCTCCTGTGCGATACTGTCATCCACATACTCCGTGAGCACCCGGGCCGCGCTCAGCTTCTCAATCAGGATGAAATCTTCCGACTGCAGAAAGATATCCGCCCCGAGCGCGTGGCTGAACTTTACGACGAGATGGGCCTCGCCGGCGTCTCCATGCATGATAGCACACTTATGCATATTGCCTGCACCCTAGCCGATACACCGGATCTGAAGCGCATCGCGCTCGGCATCTTGGTGGACGGGCTACGGCGCCTGAATTCCCACATCTCTGAGCCTCACGAATGGGAACAGCGGCGTGATATGTGGGCATTAGTCTTTACGCAGATCTTGCACACCAAGTACTCGAAGGCCCCCAATTTCTCAGAGGCCCCAACAACCCGCGACGTTATCCATCCCGACGAAATGTGGGATATCGCCCTCGCCTACGGCTTGAAGCCCAACCCGATTCATATAGGGGCATTAATAGACAGTCTCTTCGCAGTCGGGCGGGGTGACGCGGCGTGGGAGGTCTTCGACACAAATGCGGAGGAAAGGGAGAACCAGATCCCCGCCAGCCCGCAGATGACGACGATACTGCTTTCCGGGTCCAGAAAGGCCGGAAGCCTGTCGAACATCCAGCGGGCGCTGGCGATTGCCGCCGAGGCAGGCGAAATGGACGAGATACTGGGAAGCGAAATCCTACAACTCGTGATCGGCCTCGGGATGGCGGACAGCACGAATATGATAAGCTCGTTCCGGACCACGCGGAGGCTTTTCTCGCGCATGTTTAAAAAAGAAGCCCTAAACGAGCTGATCCCGGAGAGGCTGCACGGCGTGGTGGACCAGGGCATGGCTCTCGAGGATATGTTTCTCTCACCGGGCTTCGCAGAACCGCTCGACAAGCTGTTTGCGGCGCAAAAAGGCATGGTGATCGATGCACCGCCTGGAGCGCTCGCGATGATGGTTTTGTCGTGGATGTGTAGTCTCAAGTCGGGGTTCAAGGGCCCCGCGGTGGTTGCATTCTACGGACATTACAGGAGGATGCTAAAACAGAGGCATCCGGTGGCCATGTCGATTGTCAAGTGGAGAGACTCCATTATACATGATATGATTATCAAGGGCATGGGTGCGTCGCCGACGCATCTGCGCAGTGCGCTGGAGGTCATCGGACACATGCTCCGCGACAACGAGGAATCGGTGCGGCTGTCCAGGGGGGCGCGGGAAGACATGGCGGTCGTGCCCCATCCTCGGCCGACCGCCTGGACGTGGAACATCCTCCTCGACGCCTGGCTAAGGCATTTCAAGCAGGAGAGCGTGACCAGGATCGTGAGCCTCATGAAGAAGCACGGCGTCGAGCCGTCCATCGTGACGTGGAACACCGTCCTATCCAGGGCGGCGCAGAAGGGCAACACCAGTCTAGCGGCGATGGCGGCGCAGGAGATCCGGGACGGCGGGCACACCCCCGACGATTGGACGCTGAAAGCGTTCTCGCACTTGGGCGATAAGGAGAAGTTCCTGCGTACGATGCAGGAGAGTGAGAGCGGCATGGTCAGACCGGAAGGAACGAAGCACGGGTCAGACAGTAGGAAGTAGAGTGCGTTGGGGTAGGAGTTGAGAGGTGTACGGATGTTTCAAGATGTATAAATATATAGAGACAGGTAGGCCTTTCGGGGCCGGTTCATAAATAGCACGGCATTCTAGAGAGTATCATGCGCGCAGGAGCGAGGTAGGGGCGGCCCAACTGGGGCGTTCTTTGATATTTTTGTGTAAAGACCCAAATGCCCTGCACTACAACAATAAGATCTTTCCTCTGGCTCATCTCCGCGAAGGGGGGGGGGACACCCTAATACAGACAGGGCCACGGAGGAGGGTGCAAGTGGCGGGAGCCAAGTGAAGCTGGGATCTCCGCGCCGGTGGGTTATGCTGTAACCGGGGCAATTTTACAAAACGTTTTAGTCTCGACGCGTTCTCCCGCCGAAGTCTCCAAGCTACCTCAACCTCCTCTCACCAAGCATCATCCACCACCGTTCAGAACAAATTTCTGCTTTTTTCCTTCTTCCCTTTTAAGACGGGCAGAATAGTCTTAACACACGTGATGAGCTGGGCCATCCGAACATGATCCCCACCCGCCTTCGTCCTTGCCTTCTCACGCGCCGCCCCAGATGGACGGAGAGATACCTATCGTCCAGAGCCTCGGACCCGTTACGGGTTCTCTTCTGCGGCTCGGATGACTTTAGCTGCGCGGCGCTGGAGGCGCTGGACGGGGAGAGGAGGCGGGGCGGGGTGGTGGAGTCGGTGGATGTGATGGTTCGGCCTGGAAAGGCGGTTGGGAGGGGGAATAAGAAGTTCAGGGAGGGTGAGTGCGCACTTTCATGTCTGGGTTCAGGTTCACTGACAATATCGCAGTCCCTATAAAGCACCTCGCATCCGAACTAGACCTGCCAATCCACGAGCGGGACACCTTCACAGGATTCAAGGTACGGCCGTCGCGGCCATGCATCACAGCTTGTACTAACTTCGCAGCCCCCTTCTTTTGTAAACCTAGTAATAGCCGTATCATTTGGCCTCTTCGTGCCGCCGCGTATCCTTCGGGGCGCCAAGTACGGCGGGCTGAACGTCCACCCGTCATTCCTCCCAGAGTAAGTCATCCACTCCGTCACGTCCGACTCAAACCACACGTCTGAATATCACGCCGGGTCCGAGAACACGGGGATACTGTGGGAAAGGAATGCGCTAAGTCGATAGCCTCCGTGGTGCGGCACCTCTCCACCACGCCCTCCTCCAGAACCGCTCGCATACAGGCATCACCCTCCAGACTCTCGACGAGAACAAGTTCGATCACGGCCTCATCCTCGCGCAGACGCCTAGGCCTGGGATACCTATCCCTCCGAAATGCACCATCCCGCAGCTCACGGACCTGGTGAAGGGCCCCGCGGCGGAACTTCTCCTTGATGGCCTACGGAACGCACTCCACGTCAACCCCGTGGATAATACGGGTGGTGAAGGCGGGAAGGCCACACTTGCACCAAGGGTAACAAAGGATGACCGGAGGATTAACTGGGACTCTTCGGCCGAGGAAATCGCGCGACGACTTTGCGTTCTAGGGCCGCTTTGGTCGGAGATCGTTACTGCGGACGGGCAAACCGTGCGGGTCATCGTGCGGGACGTGGAGGCCGTGGAGGCGCCCAGCTCGGAAGAGCGGGACTGGAAGACGGTCGCGTTTTTGGAGTCACCAGCAGAAGAGACCGGGTCAGTAATGATTCGGTATCTGGAGAAAGCTGACGGTGCGGTTGTTCTCGCGTTACCCGGGGGAGGAGCGCTGCGTGTCGGGGAGATCGTCATTGGGGGAAAGGGGGCGAGGCGGGCGGCTACTATGCTCAGGGGATTCGCGGCTTAGAGGCCAGTGCGGATGATGGGTGTTCGAGATACGCCCAATACGGCTCAATCGTGAGATGATACGACGAATCGAGGAATCGAGACGGGTGTTTTTTTGAGAGCACGGCGTCCTCTTTGAAGGCGGTTAAACATGCGTACCCATCTCTGGATTCTCCTTTTCGTCGCTACGCATACGAGTTCGAGATAGTCTACAGCCCAAACGGGAGGCCATTATGCCTCTCCGTTCTCACTTTGGCCTAGGACCAACATATACCTGTGTGCACCCCCCCCCGGTCCTCGTATCTCGGAGATATTTCAAACCCCTAATCGCGTGGGGTTGCACTGGGCCGCCTGTCAACACCACTTGGGGGCTCTTAATGGCAGAGTCGCAGATTACGAAGGGGCACTCGTTTCCACTGCGGGCCCAGCTCGCACCGGACAGTATCTCCGTTCACCCTACGCAGGGAGAAGGAATCCGTGCGCGCTCTTGGGCTGCTGGCCATACTCGGTAATGGAGTGGCGCGTTTCCCTCCAGTCATGTCGAGACAGGAGAGCTTCGTTGGGTCTTGCTCAAGTATGGGGTGTAACGCGCGGCCCGGTTACATGTTTTCAGAGCCACAAATGCAGACTGCAGAAATGGGCCGTCACTCGTGCTTCGCCGTCGGCTCCAGGCTCCGCTGGTCTCCTTTGCACCTCAAGCTGGTTCTCGAGGGGCTGACTGCCGGGTACGGACCATTGACCCCGGCCCCTGAGCGCCGATCCGGGCGGTGCCGACGCTTGGCCCTCCTTCTGCGGGTGACTGGCGGGCCTTTGTACCAATGGGGAATGTGGAGCTCGCCGTTTGACGGTGGGGCGCAGGCTGAGGGCAGGGAAGCAAGCCATGAGTGGCTCGGGAACGTCGGCCCTCAAAGTGGCTTTCAATGATGAGAAAACAACGGCAGGGGTCAGGCGCCGCGCTTTCCTCATGCATTGTCACTCGCACTTGCCGCCCATCCCGGGGCCGTTGGGCGTTCCTTCCAAAAGGAGGTCTGCACAGGGGTGGGCCTTCTGTTCGTCGTCGCGTACTCGGTACAAGTAATTACTATTAACGGCGTTCGCTGGCTGTTGCCTCGATGGAGAACGGCCCCTGACCCGGTGCCTAACCCGGAAATCGATAGTGCGAAGTTAATTCTCCAATATTGACAATATCGACAAACACACAGTCCGCTCCCTCCGGATATCACGCTCCTCCAGCCACCAAGATCTCGTCCGGCTCTGCATCTGACGAGGCTCCCTTGAGAATAAACGAATCATCTCACCAGGCAAGACAAGATATATTTTCCGCGACAATGTTCCAACCCGTACTTCATGTTGGAGGGACGGAGACCCTATGATAGAAACCGATGTAGCGGATAGGCTTGCCGAGTATGTAGGTGTCAGGGAGCATTGTACCTTGCATATGCATTCACTGTGTTATTGCTGGCAGATACGAAAGATCAGGGAGCCGCGATACGCCTAGGACGAGTCGGGGAAGTTGGTGGCGGATATTTCCCTTCACCTTTCTTCTCGCTCGTGTCCCCACACAGCCTCCCTCGGCCGTCCTGCTCGCTTGCACCTTGAACGGACCATAACCGCCAGTGGCCAACCCATGGGTGCTGTGTTGTCTTCCCATCCGCTGGCTTGGCACAGCGGCACGAGAGAAAAGGGGCCCCTGGTAGCCAGTCCTTGCAGGATCCATGTCCCAATAACCACGAATCATACGAAGCCAGAGACAGACCAAATAAATAATCTAAGGGAGCTCGGCGCCTCGCTTCCAGCTGGAGGAGCAGGGGTTGGAGACGGGGCACGTCGTAACTCGAGAGGCCATCTCCGCTGTCACAGCGCAGCTGTTGGCCCACGAAATGCCACCAGTACCCTCGCTCACATCAGGGGTGCGTCCTGAAAAGGACTTGGTGCCCAGACCGAGACCTTCTCCTTCATCCTCTCTCCCCTACTATCGCCAAGGTCTCTTGAGCCTCTACTAGCCCGCTGAGCAGCATCTGCTCGTCCACTGACGTCTACCTGCACGTCACCACACTCATTTTGACATACACTCACTATTGACACTCGTTTCGTTTGACATTCTAATCTGACCCTTCCGTGACCTGATATGTCGTCTAAGAAGGTCCTGAGTGCCCTTGCACTCGCCATCACCGGCGCCTCCGCCACCCAGTGGCAGCTCACGGAGACCTATGACAAGACGAACTTCTTCGACAAGTTCGAGTTCTTTAGCAAGGAGGACCCGACCTTCGGCCATGTCAACTACCGTAACCGCGAGGATGCCACCGAGCTCGGCCTCATCGGCGTCGAGGGCAACGACGTCTTCATGCGACCTGACACCTCCAGCACCGTCGGCGACGAGGGCCGGTCTAGCGTGAGGATCGAGTCCAAGAAGTCCTACGACCATGGGCTTTTCATCGCGCGGTTCTCCAAGGTGCCGACTCCGACCTGCGGTGTCTGGCCCGCCTTGTAAGTCTGAAGCCAAAACAGCTTGTACGGGGAGGCGTATGCTAATATGAGCAGCTGGGCCTACGGCGAACCCTGGGTCGAGGTCGGCGAGGTCGACATCATCGAGCAGTGGCACGACCGCTCGTGGAACCAGCCCGCCTTCCACACCGGCCGCTCCTCGCAGTTTGGCGAGTGCACCCTCGACCAGGCCGACATGCGCGCGTCCGTCCTGACCGACAACTGCGACAACTACTTCAACAACCCGCCCAAGCAATACGAGTACCAGGGCTGCACCGTCAACGACGGTGCCGGGCCGTGGGGCAGCAGTAGCGAGGCCGGCGTCTACGCCATGGAGTGGACGTCCGACTTCCTGAAGCTGTACAGCTTCACAGGCGGAAACGTCCCCACCAACATCGACTCCGAGAGCCCGGACACGGCGTCCTGGGGCCAGCCGATGATGGCGGTGAAGAACGACAACTGCGACATCGACGAGCACTTTGCGAGGCAGAAGCTGGTGTTCAACATCAACTTCTGCGGGAACCCAGCCCAGAACGACCAGTACTGGGTCGACGAGAGCCAGTGTGCAAGCAAGACCGGTTACTCCAGCTGCAAGGAGTATGTCGGGGAGAACCCGGGGGACTTTGAGGATGCGCACTACAAGATCCAGGATATCCGGGTCTTCACGGAGGGGAGTGCGAAGCCTACCGGAGATGAGGAGCCGACTGCTGGACCGACCGGAGATGCTGAGCCTACCGGAGATGCTGAGCCGACTGGAGACGCTGAAACCACTGGAGATGCTGAGCCAACTGGAGATGCTGAGCCGACCGCGGAGCCAACTGCTTGCGACAGCTACGAGTGTGATGAACCCACCGGAACCGAGACGGAGTCTTCCAAGGCCACCGCTTGTGACTCGTACGAGTGCGAGCAGTCCTCTTCCGTCGATTCCAGCAGCCCCGAGCCGACCGAGGACTGCGATGACGACGAGTCCGAGCCTACCCCTTCATGCAGCGGGGACAACTGTCCTGACGAACCTACTAGTACCGATTCGTCTAGCCCCGAGCCCACTGATGGCTGTGATGGCTATGAGTGCGATGAGCCCACCGCAACCGAATCGAACGGACCAGGGCCCACGGATGACGAGGAACCTGAGCCCACCTCTCCTTGCGATGGCGAAAACTGCCCTGAGCCTACCGAAGATTGCGACGATGAAGAGCCCAAGCCCACTTCCCCCTGCAACGGCGAGGACTGTCCTGAGCCCACCGCCACGGAATCCGATGCTGGGTCCGAGCCCACTTCCCCTTGCAACGGCCAAGACTGCCCCGAACAACCCACGTCGATCGAGTCCCAGTCCCCAGAGCCCACCGAGGACGAGTGCGAGGAGGAGCCTGTCCCCAATGATGACTGCTATGGACACGACTGCCCCGTCCCTACCAGCGGGTCCAAGCCTACGGAGTCCGACTCGCCTGAGCCTGAGAAGCCTGGCCCTGAAGTGCCCGTCGAGTCTTCATCCCCGGAATTAGTGGGCGAGGACGGCTGCCACGGAGCCGAGTGCCCCGACTACCCAGAAGAACCCGTGGACTCCTCCTCGCCCGAGGTCGACGAGCCGGAGGAATCTTCCTACCCCGAGCCCGAGGCGCCCGCGCCGGAATGCTTCGGTTCTGGATGCCCTGAGTACCCCAGCTCCAACGGGACCGACGCCGGCGGCCCTGTCCAGACTGGTGCGGGTGTCCGTGCCGGCGTGAGCCTCGGTCTCGTTGGCCTTGTCGCTGTCTTTGCTTTGTAAGTGGTGGAGCGTGTAATGTGATGGACGGGGCTTGGATGTGGATATGAGGGTGACATGGTTTGGTTTCCTTCTCGGAATCAAGGAGATTGTAGATAGCTGGTCAAGCACACCGCGCAGAGAAGACCCCGACTGCCTACTTCCCTGTTAATACACATTTGGACTTCCGTTCGCCTAATGACTCTCCCACCGTCGAGTCTCTGAGAGGAACAAGACTTGCCAGTGACGCTAAGCATGTTTAGAATCCCCGAGTCCGAATGCCTCGAGGCAGTGTTCATCCTCCGAGGCATAGATCAGAAAGATATCTTGTCTGTTTTAATAATGGCGATGATATTGGGAGAGGTGTATAAGGCGTTCGAATCAAGACCAACACTCAGTCGTATGTATACGTATCAATAGACAGACCCTCGGAGGGTTTGTCGGACAGGACAAAGGGCCGCTTTCTCGTCAATATACTATGGTAATACATGATGGCATGCCTACATAGACGCGCGGTTCCTGTCTAGTACAGTTTGATGCCGTATTACAGCCAGTCTTGGGTTTCGAGAAAGTTTCATATAGCGGGTTGTCATGGAGGAATTCTCTATGTACACACTCGCTGGTTGCCTGCTTGATCCCCGGCGTGTTCCGGGTTGTGCATGTACGAGGTTTGACAAAAGTCAATCTTCTGCCCGAACATGATCTGTTTGCCGGCTGTGAAGGTGCTGAGAGTGGGGCATGGCCAAGTGCTCCATCCCCTGTCGCGCCTACCCGTGATGTAATCCCAGGCGACGCGCCCAACCGCCAAAAAAATCCCCAGAAGCTTTCTGCAGGTCCCCGCTACATCGCCAACTCTCTCCTTCCGCCAACGCCTCTCGCTCTCCACCACTCCAAAACCTCGAATTTCCTCAGCTTTCCAGAGCTTCCTACCGATTACTTCGAACTCGTTTCTCGTTGCGAATAAACCCCCAGGTCCGGCCCCCAGCGCTCCGACCGAGGCGAGGCGACCGCGCCCGCACGGCAGGCCGCCACCATGCGCCTCCGCCTCACGGTTCGCCGCAACGGCGTCCCGGAGGTCAAGCTCATGTGGAACGTCCAGGCCGACGCCGACTTTACCATCTCGCGCCTGCTATCGAACGTCAACGACGTGGTACCTCTCGAAAGTGCCGAGTGGGGGCTCGAAGACTATGCCGTGGAATACCGAGATGGGGAGGACGGGTTTGAGTGTCTGCATTTTCAGGTTGTTAACGACATACTGAAAGAGAATGACCAAGTCCTGTACGCTGCTCCCTGATGGGGTCTCCCTCTGTAATTTGGACCACTCCAACTAACGTGTGCAACCCAGAATCCGACCACTCCTCACAAACGACCTCAGGCGACGACGCCTTAGCGGCCGACACCAGATCACCGCCGACGGCCGCCACCTCGTCGACGGCGTCGCCTTTGGGAGGCCCTGGCTCAGAACCCCGGCTAACCGCCCGGGGATCGAGCTGCCGCCTCGGAAACGCGCGAGAATCTCCTACCGTCTGAATGGCGACGAGAACGGCGACGAGCAGGCTAGCGACAGTTCTATGCCTACGAGCGAGGACGGCGACTACTCCTATGCGAGCCTGATTGACACAAGCGAGGATGAAGAGCAGCTCCTTCTCGAGGCTCCGAAAGATACAAATGAGGCTCCTGGGACTGTTGTGGGCGAAGGTTATGTTCAGGACGGCACCCCAAATCTAGGAGACTCGACCCTGACGCCAGAAGCTGCGGCGAATCTCACATCTCTGCGCGATGATTCGCCTCCCTTACCGGCGTACCCTGGCGAGTCGGAGCCTTCCTCAGCAGTACGCCCACAGACTTTATCCTCAATCCTGAATACCATACGCGGCACCCACGCTTCGGCACCTGCAGACAGAAATAAGAAGCACGCGGTCCAAGAGTCAGATGCCTCTGACTCTTCCGAGGACGCGTCAAGTGAGGATACAACTAGCGCTTCGAATTCAGACGCTTCAGAGTCATCCTCGAGTGCGGACACAGACTCCGACGGAAGCTCGGATTCAGGTAGTAGCAGCGACGAAGAGGAAGCGGGAACCCGCCTTGGTTCTACGAAGAAAAAACCCATGGGTGGCAGCTCACAGGCCAGCGACTCTGGAAGCACCTCGAGCCCGTCAGAGGAAGATGCGAAGGGACGTGCATCCAAGTCTGCAGCTGACGGCGCATCTAGCGAGTCGTCTGACTCTGACGACTCGAGTGATTCGAGCGACTCGTCGTCCGATTCTTCCGCCGAGTCTGAGCCCAGGAAGCAGGTCGCAATTCCACCTCTTCCTCCCCCGAACCCAGCTCCCCAAGAGCCGAAAGCCGTGGCAGCTGGGGCAACGCCTCTCAGCAGGACCCAGAAGAGGAATATCAGGAAGCGCGAAGCGCGACGGCACAAGTCTGCCCTTGAGCAGGGCGCGGCAGGGGCGGCGTCTCCTGCGACTGGAACTGCCCCCGCAGACGATGAGTTTACAAAGCGTCGACAGGCTCTGTTAGAGTCGCTTGAAGGGGGTGCGAGCCCAGCTGTCACCCCCAAGAAGCGGAAGACACAGGATGAAGAGACACAATCAAAACCCAGAGGGCAGAATGGCAGCGCCCCACCATCCGCGAAGGGTCAGGATAGTGTCGCTTCACAGCGTAGGAAGGGGTTTGATTTCGGTGCCCCAGGACGCCTTTTGTTCGGCGCCCTTGGCTTCGGTAGCTCTAAGAAGAAGGAAGAGGAGCAGGGACTCGACATCCAGACCAACGACCATGATGAGGTACCGCAAGAAGGAGAGTCGGAGGAACCGGAGGATTCCGACGCGTGGAAAGACAAAGTCAACTACCGCGCCGTCGAGTGCGTCCGTGAGGGCGTGGAGCTCTCGGAGCCGCCGTTCCCGTTCGTGCAGCGGTGGGATCCGCAACAGTCGGTGGACGTTTGGTACGGAAACAACAAACGAGGCGGCAAGGGAAAGAGAAAGCAGCGGAATCAGGCCCACTACTACGAGGAAGACACTGGGCATGGGAAGAAAAGGAAGACCTCACCTTGGCCCGAGGTGCTGGAATACGACGAGGATGCGAACATGGACGAGGGCGTGGAGGAGAATGAAGTTGAAAAGGAAAATTCTCAGGACTCTTACGGCACTCCTGAGGATCTACCCACTCTTCCGGAGGATCTTAACACACTGCCCCGATTAGTCCGAGGCGAGGCAACAGTGGGAATGGTCGTCACTTGGAAGCAGTGGCTCCTTTCCAAGGCCACGAACTGGCAGCCGCAATTTGGAAATGTCACGGGTGTGGTGGTCCGCCTAGATAAGTCCGACCCAGACGCGATCTACCTGGTGCTCGCGAAGCGAGATCGCAATCTCGATAGGAATGAGAAGGAGTACGATCCGCAAACGGGACAGCGTATCTACGGTGGCTTCGAGGCGCCGGATTTCGACGACGAGGAGGGCGAGGAGGGTAAAGAGGGTGAGGACGAAAAAGGCCGGCTGGTCTCTTTCGCGGAAATGGCGGAACCAAGGGTCGTACAGAGACAGTCACGCTACTGGCAGGCAAGTCTTGGAAACTCTGGCGCCAACTTGTCTGGAGACGAGTCTGCGATTCCGGACTCACTCCAGCAGAATGGGCAGGGCGACCCAAACTTTGAGCCGCTCTCTATGGACCTGCAGGTCCCGTTTTCGACAGATCCTGGCGTTGCGGACGGGAACAGCGAGGCCGAACAGCCGGCTCCCAGCGACCTTGCCGAAGGTAACTCACAGAAGAATGCGCTCGACGTTCCGTCGGCGGTTAGCAGTGTGGCGAGCGGGCGACGACAGCCGGATCCCAACTCTCTCCCGGCATCTATCGAGTTCGATATGGTGATCCCGGACTCTGCGCCAGAGCCTAACGCTGGGAAGGCAAAGAGCCAGGAGAGCAAGGGACGAAATAGTCGTAGGGGCTCCGTGCAGAGAGGCCAGGGAACCGTCAGCGATGCAAACAACAGCCCGGCGAAGGACAAGCATCACCAAACCGAGATCGGCGGCACCGCGTCGCCCATTCCCGACGCCCCAGCGGAGGAAATCAAGCCAGCCGGTAGGGCCCAGAGCTTCTTCGAGATGGAGGACGAATACCTGCCCAAGAAGCTCCGGCGGGAGGCTCACGGCCTTGCGGCGGTTAAGATGGAGGCGGACAGGGAAGAGGACGAGGAAGGCGATGGGGTGATTGACCTTAAGAGGGAAGCGTCGCTTCCCAGACTGATCTTCCCGGATAGCTCGCCGCCGAGGTTCGGGTCACAGAAGGAGAATGGGCAGAAGAAGAAGAAGAGGAAGGATAGGAGTAGCCCGTTCGAGGTGCCGGTAGGCTCACAGGTTATCGACCTCGTCAGCGAGGGGGATAGCGGTGTCGGGACGCCTGTCTCGAGCCAGAAGCAAAAGAACGGGACGCCCCGCGGCCAGAGCCAGAACGGCACTCCGCGCTCCAGCCAGAAGCGGAACGGGACGACGCCATCCAGCCAGAGGGGTCGCAAGGGCACACCCGCGAGCCAGAAGAAAGGGAGCCAGAAGGGGGATAGCCTACCCAAGGGCTCGGGCTGGGTGACGAAGAGGAAGGGATGGAAGGCAGAGACGGCTATATGAGTAGCACGCCGACCTTTTTTCTTGGCCCGGAACATTATTTACCCTCCGGAGCATGATATGGTCCAGTCTCGTTCCCGGATCTCGGCCGGGAGAGAGGGATTCGCAGGCCCTTGGGGTGGCGGGAGAGGGGGATATCTGGCTACGGGGTTGTATCATGCAAGCATGTTCGTTCGAAAAGATACCATAATTGATATCCGTTGAAATCTCACTCTGCCATAGTGGTTGTGGACGGTCATTTCGGAGCTTCTCCGCTCCTCTTCTTAGAATCTGGGACGATTTCTCGGGCAGCCAGCCAATTCTTCCTGGAAATGGCGTGTTCGCCCGGGACCACGAGTTGCGCCTAGATAATGCCGAGGTGCGAAGAGAGACGCTGGCTAGACATGTCGATCACAGTGTGTGGATAGACGGGCCGTACATCTCGTTCAAGACATCGCCCAAGGAAATCGAGTCCATCGCTGAGTCCAGAAGAAAGAAGAGGCGGGGACCCCAAGTCCTCACGGTCATCGACCCGAACAGACGGATCATAAGGAGCGGCCTCCCCATACTGGACGTCGGGGCCGAGATGAAGCATTACGGCATTCCTGATCCATACGAGAGAGAGGACGAGTTCTACAGGGACCACTACGCCTGCCTGTGGCAGGTTCCCGAGGTCGAAATCGTGGGGAGCTGGAGCTGGAGTGAACTCGAGGGAAACGCCAACTGGTACGAGCAGATCATCATGCCGGCGTTCGACAGGGTGAAGGTTGCGCGGGATGTGATGGCGCTGGCCTTTGGGGACTAAACGGCAGACAAGAACTGAGCGTGGGGAATCAACTGAGAAGGCTTTGCGGACTGGCTGTGGCAGGATTTGATAGTGGGTGTTTGGTCACTGGTCTCTGCGGGAAGTTGCGCTGGCTTTGGCTTTAGTGGCCGTCGTTGCCCCGTTTGGAACGGCAGGTGCAGGTGCGAGCTGGCGGCGACCAATGCGCGGGGCAGGAATGCCGCAGCTGAGCTCCGTCGGGAACATGTCTTCCTGAACCCCGCTGCCCACTCACTCCCTTTGTGCCACCGACACACCACGGCACGCTTATGCAGGATACTTTGAGTCTGCGAAACCCCTGACGTGGACGCGACGCGACGGTTCGCTGCTCTTTGAGGCGAAAGATGCCGGCGTGGGAGTCCGAGCGACTGCCCTGGGACTTGGCGACTGCGATGAATGCCGCATGAGGGCGTGTTGCGAGCTTTAGGGGCGTCGCCTCCTCCAATCGAGCTTGATTCTTGGCTTCTTTTTCTTTCCTTTCCTGGTTCTGGTTCTGTGTTGGCGAGGCCCATGGGCAAGTTGGGCTGAACGGGCAACTCCCATCCACCTCTTGGCGATGGCATATGAGAAATGAGATGTCTGCTCCTCGCTTCGGCTCTTGGGACCTCAGCTCTTTCACTTTCTTTCTTCCAGGTCATCCTAGCCTGTTTCCATTCGCTCCTTATTAGTCTGGTCTGGATATCAGTTCTAGTGTTTAATGCGTTGTAATATCCTTTGTTCGCCTCACAGCTGGACTTGAGACGGCCTACAGTTCGTGATATAAGGAGGGAGCGTCCACGGCGGCTTGTGTTCGAGAAATTCCTTCCGAGGGTATCTCAGACCGGCGACACTACAGTCCAAACAGAAGCCTACTCAAGACGCTGAATCCAGAATCACCATGAACCTCATCACCGTCCTCCTGCTCGCCCTCTCCCTCGTCCCTCTTTCACTCTCGACGCCCCTCACCGACACCGTACGTCTCTCATGCCCGCTCTCTTCTGACACACAGACTAACACGCCGCAGGCCCCGACGCCAGTCCAGACCGGGGTCCCGACCCAGCCACCAAAGACCGCCTTTCCCGGCCTCGACTTCACCAAGCCCCCCGAGCTGGCCCAGACCACGCCCGCGCCGGGCGAGGAGCTCGCCAAGCCGCAGGGCGGTGGGCAGAAGGAGATACCCTACAGCCAGGAGACGTACTACACTTGCATCACGAGGGACGGGACGCACACGCATTGCGGGTGGCACATGCCCATTGTGTGGGTTGGGGAGGCGGGCGTGGGGAGGGTTTATGTTGCGGGCAAGGGATTGATGTTTGGGACCTTGGCTTTGGCGGTTGGTCTTGTGGTGAGCTAAGGATAGACTCTGCTTCAAGAGGCTGGTGGGAGTGGAACAGGCCATGGGCGGGTTTGTTGGATATTGCAGGACTGCGTAGCTGCGCGAGTTGCTTCGGAGGGAGGACCGGACACCGGACGTTTCCTATCGTCGAAAGATTTTGTGCAGGAACTTTGCCGAGATACCCCGTCTGCCGGTCAGCATCAAAACATCATTCAAACATGCAAACAGAGGTGCCCTTGAACCTCAGAAAGCCATCCGTAACACCTTGATTCCATGCTATTGATCCCTACAGAATCAGGTTAAGAAAACACTCAATTCCATTTCCCATCCCCGCGCCGTTGAGTCGACACCTAGGAAAGAGCCCCCGTCCCTTCGGCTTCTCCTCCCCCCCGCGTCGAGACCCATGCCCTTTCCGTATTCTTTTTGCCGTTCGTTCCGTAATGCACAAAAGAGCCCCCGCAGCAGACATAATACGTAGAGAATGCCGCAGCAGCAACCCGCATTCCACCAAAAAAGAGACTCCGTAGCCGGGATATCGCTGGAAATAGGATTTGGTGGGTGTCGGGGTGTCGAGGACGATTCGCTTATTTCTCCTTCTTCGCCTTCTTGCCCTTGGCCTTCTCCGTGCCGGACAGCGTCTTCTGCCTGTTCTTGCGCTGCTTGCCTGTTGTTGTGTGTCAGTCACTGCAACTCGTAACACCGGCCCAATTACCGGGGTCCAGATCGAGAGAGAAAAGGGGAAAACCGGTAGTGTTCCTAGGGGGGACGTACGCTGCTGCCTCGACGCCCGCTCGGGCTTGACGGCCAGCCCGACCCTGACGAGCCTGTACTGGGGCTCGAACTTCTTCATGGCCTCGGGCGAGTCGTACACAAGGCCGAAGCCCGTCGTCTTGCCACCACCATACTGCGTGCGGAGACCGAAGACGCTGACCTGGTCCTTGGTGGCCTTGTACATCGACGAGAGCTTATCGCGGAGCTCGTCCTTGGAGATGTTGGCGCGGTTGGGGTGGAGGATGTCACTGAGAGACCCAAAGTCAGTACTTCTTCGTCCTTAAACCCGGATTCCATCGCAGCCCGCGTTCAGAACTCCTCAATGCCGACGTCGGGTGCTCGGGTCGCAATGGCCGCCATCCCAGCCCGTCTCGGTCGCGGTTTGATTTCGTCGGTGCGAGGCAGGGGCATCACTCACACGACGAACTGCTTGCGCCCAAGCAGGGGGTTGCGGATGAACTTGCGCGTGCGCAGCGTAACGGGGGCGTCGGAGTCCGCCATCTTGAATTGTCGGTTGTCGGGGTTGGTGATGGGGAGAAAGGAGGGAGCTGGAATTTGTGTGGTGTTGGGTGAGTTCGAGGTTGAAGCGCTGCTTAGTGGATTTTGCCCGCCTTTCTGTGGGAAACCCTAACGGCGGGAGATTTTTTTCTGCGGTGGCTTGAGGTGGACGAGAGGCGGTGTGGCTAGGTAGGGTTTCACGTGAGCGTGTGGCTGGTGTGCTTTGTCGTCCGGTGTGGTGGGGGCCTTGGGAATTGCCCCACTTCGGAGCCCCGCCGGCAACATGCGCCGTCCATTGTTGCAACAGCTCGCTCAAGTGCGCCTCCACCCGCCAAATTGCGAACTCCACGCGACGGCAAGGCCATCGACTTGCTCGAGGAGGGAATTTCAAGTTTCAGAGGGGCCGATTGTGATGGAGAAACATCGCAATCGGACGAAGACGCAAATCTTCCCTCCCTAGGCACGGCCTCCCCTCCCGAGACCTCCAGCTGCTCCGAACCCGAATCCCGTTCCCGGCGACATGGGCCGCATGGACGGGTCTCTGGCACGGTTCTGCTACCAGTACCTCCAGCTGGAAAAGACGCTGGACTACCCCTCACCGGAACTTCTACGGCAGTCCTGGGTCCAGGAGACCCTCTACGAGAGCCTCTTTGCGGACGGGGCCGTCCCGTTCCCGCCGCCTCACAGACATCGCCTGAGGACTCTCAAGGAGCTCGTGCGGCGGGTGGAGGACAGTATCGATGACTGGGACCAATATGTGGGCATTTGACAGCGAGACAATCATGAACCACCAACTCGCAGCTGACGACCCCGAGAAACGCAGGGCGTGTCCGACAACCTGATGTCCGCCTTCTCCGAGATGCTGGCGGTCCCCGTGCCGTCCGAGGCCGAGACGGTCCAGCAGATGGACTACGTCACTTACCACCTCTCACTCTTGCCCGGCGCTAGCTCGGATGACACTTCTCGTGTCTTTGAGAACTGCATCACGCTGCACGAGTCGCGCTGGCTCCTCGCCTCCGCCGGCGCTACTGGCTACCGGACCTGGGAAGCGGGTCTCCACCTAGGCCAGTACCTCTGCACCAAGCCAGACATCGTCCGTGGTAAGCGCGTGCTGGAATTGGGCACGGGTACGGGGTACGTCTCTGTGATTTGCGCAAAGTACCTCGGTTCCACGAGGGTTCTCGCTTCGGACGGCTCGGAGGGGGTGCTGAGCGGTCTGGCGGACACAATGTTCCTAGACGGACTGCAGGGCTCCGAGGTCTTTGTCCCGAAGGAACTCGTCTGGGGCAGCGCCCTTGTCGGAACCGAGGAGGAGAAATGGATTGGAGGAGAGGAAATCGACGTTGTGCTGGGGTCGGACGTCACGTACGACACGAGGGCCATTCCGGCACTTATCGGGACGCTGGACGAGTTGTTTAACCTTTACCCGAGGGTGCAGGTGCTCTTATGCACGGCGGAGCGGAACATTGCGACGCTGAATACGTTGCTTGATCTGTGTAGTGGAGCGGGGATGGCTGTCCGGTGGATTGAGTTCCCAACGCCGACGCGGGAAGAGCAACAGGGTCCGTTCTATGACACGAGTGTGCCGATTCATATCGTCGAGATCCGGCGGAGTGGCGAGTGATTGCTGCGGCGTGCCCGCTACGCATTGGTGCTACCTGCGGTACCCTGCTGTACAACACGTCCCCTCCGACCCGGCCAAAGTGTCCCGGTTCTCGCATTCTATCTAGTCATACATGTAATTGTCTCCGCAATATCTTCAAACCCCCAAAGCCAACCCATGGACAGATCGATCGTACACATCCAGTCAGACAATGCTTAGGTTTCCGTCCGTTTCGCCTCTTCCTTTAGCTTCTCAACCAGTTTTTCCCTCATGAAAGGGCTCAACCCCAAACTGCGCTCGTTAGCTTCTATCCCCTCTCCAGCCATCAAGTACTCCGTCACTTACATCCCCTGGTTCGTAATGACTCGATATGTCCCGCTCGGCATCACCTTCCCCACAATCTCGCCGCTCCCGTCAACCTCCACACTCCCGAGGATATCCTCCGGCCATGCGATCCGACCAAAGTCGGGAGGGTTCCTCGAATCGCTGAGATGAACATGGCCGCCCACCCCTCCGCCTCCCGCGCCTCCCTGCGCGCTAGCCCCGCCGGCGCCCCCGTCGCCGCCCATCTTCTTTCGGGAGCGATTGGGCTGCGAAACGGGCGCGCCAGGGCCCGCGAACGCGCGGGCCTGGGACATCAGGTCCGGGTCGTTGTGGCCGCTCTCCTCGACGACTGCATTGAGGACTTGGAGGAAGCGCGGGTTCTCGGAGAAGGACTTGGGGGTGGGGGGAAGGGCGGTCGTGGTCCCGATGGAGAGGGTTTGGATCGGGGCGTTGAGGTAGGTTAAGAGATTGGTTCCTGGCGTGGGGCTGTTCTCGAAGACTTTCTGGGGGTTTATTAGCCTGGAGAAACCTTGGGTAACAAGGGGTGTTTGCGGGAGAGCTTACAATGTCGGGGTTTACAGAGAGCGTGGATAAAGAGCTCCGTAGAAAGGTGCTTGCTGATGGAGAGGCCCGGAGGTGGGCACCGGCAGCACCGAAGCTTCTTGTGAGGATGCGCGACATAATGGGGTGACACGGGATTATGGTGATGTTTGTTAGTCGAAAAGCTGCTTGAAGCTGCGATGAATTCTCGAGGTGAGGTCATAGGTTGAGAGTTCACTATGAGGTTGTCGAAACTCGAGGTACGTAGCTGCAGTTGGTGGCAGCTGGTGGATCCTCACAGCGCCAGTCAGCTCTTAACGCGCTTGAGACGCGTCTCACGTCCCAAATCTATCATTCTGCCAGAACCACCCCAGGACGACCGAGACAACTCTTCGGGCCGCGCGACCCCTAACCACTCTTCGAACATTTGAATTCGGATTTCCACGCACACCTGCCATGATATAACGACCGCCGGCACCATGCACAAATACGTCGCCAAGGAAACCCCGGCCAAACCGCCGCATCCCCCCTCCGACATCCCCTCGTCCTCCCCCGCCTTCGGCACCCCAGCCCACCCGCTGAAGTCCTTCAACGCGACTCCTGCACCCGCCCGGCCCGCCGTTCTTCCCATATCACTCCCGCCTGCCACCCTCCGACCCCTTGCCTTCCGTACCTTCACCAAGAAGCACAGCCTCACTCTCAACTCGTCGAGTCTCGCCGAGCTCGCGTCCTTCATAGGGCGGCACTGCGGCGCGGGATGGAGGGAGGAGGGGCTGGCAGAGAAGGTGCTTGAGGAAGTCGCACGGAGCTGGAAGGGGCGGAATGGTGGGGTTATTGTTGAAGGCGGCAGCTCTGAGCTGAAGGAGATCTTGACGACGTTAGAGGCGAATATGAGTGGAGGGAGGATTATCGCTGGCGGGAGGGGTCTGAGTAGGCAGAACAGTGTTGTTCTCGGGAGGAGGAGGGAAGGGGATGCTTTGGGGCGGGGACTGAGCCGGGAGGACAGCGGGAGGAGCTTTGGGATGTCCAGTTTGGAGGTCGACGATGAGATTGATGACGAGTCGTTGAATGACGTGCGGAAGTGGCTGAAGGTTGTCGATGCTTATGAGCAGCCGCGGCTTATCTACAATGCCGACAAAAAGCACTTCGAGAGGTATGAACACCCATTCCCACGATGCGCGTGGTTCTAACTAGCTCTAGGGACACGGTCAACCCGTCCCTCATGCCCTCAGCACCGCGGAAAACCCTCGCTTTCAGAAACCGCTTCAACGTCATGCACCAACGCCTCCTCCGCCACGAGTCCTTCCATACATCCGTTGTTACTACCGCCCGCACAAGTCAAAAGAAGGGTTTAGCAGGCCAGCAGCTCCGTATCACGCAGATCGCCAACATGCTTGGCCGCCACGGCAGCCAGCAAATGCTTCTCGGGATGCTCATCATCCTCCCTGCGGGTGAGCTCGCTATCAGCGACCTGACCGGCACCATCATGCTCGACGTGTCCCGCGCGGTAGACTACCCTGAGAAGTCGGCGTGGTTCACGCCGGGGATGATCGTCCTCGCAGATGGTGTCTATGAGGAGGAGGGCGAGAACACGGGTAAGGGTCTCGGCGGTACGCGGGGAGTGGGCGGAGTCCTAGGTGGCAGGTTCCTCGCGTCATTCGTCGGGCACCTTTCATGCGAGACGCGGGCTACAAGCCTGGGTATGTCCGACGGAGACGGCGTTCAGGACCACGCTATCGGGGGCGGCTTCGGGTGGATAGACTTCCTGGGCCTTGGGAGTGAGCGAGCGGTAGGCCCGAAGATGCGGAGGGTGGAGAAGAGGTTGGTGAGGCAAATCACCTCCGCCGAGGCGGCGGACCGTTCGCGGGTAGTCATCCTGGGGGAGGTAAACCTCGACAACCCACGGACGTTCCCTGCTCTGCGGAAGATACTATCTATCTACGCGGCAGAAGATCAGGCGGCACCTCCGGTGGCGTTCGTGCTCACGGGAAACTTCATACGGCACCCAATCATGGCTAGGGGGCGGGGAAGGGGCAGCGTGGAGTACAAAGAGTACTTTGATGAGTTAGGGACAGTGCTAGCGGAGTTCCCACGTCTTGTGAAGGACTCGACGTTCGTCTTTGTGCCGGGTGACAACGACGCTTGGATATCGGCCGGATCCACGGGAGCTGCGACACCCATCCCGAGGAAGCCTGTGCCCGAGGTCTTCACGTCGCGCATTCGGCGGCTGTTCACGTCGAATGCGAGTCAGGACCAGTCGAGAGCCAGTCCCCAAGCGGTGTGGGCGTCAAATCCCAGCCGGCTGAACCTATTCGGACCGACGCATGAGATGCTTCTGTTCAGAGATGACCTGCTAGGTCGGATGCAGCGGAATGCGGTGGTGATCGGGGATGACAAGAGAGAAGCGGATGTTGCAGAGGATGCAGGCATGAGCCAGGATGATGCTCTGGCACAAGAGCCGGACGCGGAATCCATGGAGGTCGACGACGCTCAGGGAAGCGAGAAGAAGAAGACACACGCCGCCAGCGTGCGCACGGCACAGAGGCTCGTGAAGACGGTCCTCGACCAGGGCTACCTCTCGCCCTTCCAGCCGAGCATCCGGCCCGTGCACTGGGACTACGCGTGGGGGCTGCACATATACCCGCTCCCCTCGGCCATGGTCCTCATGGACAACACGGCGCCGGCGTTCTGCGTCACCTACGGGCGGTGCCACGTTATGAACCCGGGAGCGGTGCTGGTGCCGGACAGGAGGGGGGTCGCGAGGTGGATAGAGTATAAGATGGGGTCGCTGGGGCAGGTGAAGGAGTGTAGCTTTTGAAAGGGTGGAGATGGGCGTAATCATAAAGCATGGGTATATCCGGTAGATAACGAGAATCGAGCATCTTGCTGGGCATGTGGTTTCATTTGTGCTTTCGCTATGAGACACCTTCCTCGCAGCAGGAAACAGAGCTCTTGAGAGTTCCTCATAGTCATTCGGGAAGGATCTCGTAGAGTGGCAATCTATCACAATCAACCTCATGGCATCGGTGTAGACCTGGTTGAGTGGGGAGCCATCGTCTCCTTGCAGGACTCTTGCTTGATGATCCGGCTTGGGAGGGCTCCTTTCCGAGAACCTTGGCCTTTGACAACCGTTCCTGTTGCTTTACTGCTTCAAATGCGATTCAAAAACAACATGAAAGAATGATTTGAATAAATCGGACTTCGATGAAAGAATTCACAATTAGCCCAACTGTGCACAGCTGGCATCCCCCGGCGCTGGACAGTGCCGATAGCCAATGGGTGTGGCTGATTCGAGGCTGAACGAGGCTGAAATTTTCCCTGGCCGCTGTGCTTGAAAGTCGAGTGGCTCCGGCGACGATTAGCTCTTGTTGC
This sequence comes from Sordariomycetes sp. S4602, assembly GCA_023628835.1. Classification (NCBI taxonomy): domain Eukaryota; kingdom Fungi; phylum Ascomycota; class Sordariomycetes; species Sordariomycetes sp. S4602. The sequence continues at coordinate 323,705 of JAMAJV010000019.1, read as the reverse complement.
CTTCATTCCACCGAACGACCTTCACAGTTCCCTGGTTGCCTCCACCGGCACCTTCCTCTTCTCTTTTTCTCTTTCTCCGAAATCGCCTGCCTATGAGCCTATCCAAATAATCACGTGGCGATAATCCTCACCCGACAAGGCGCGCCGCACCTCTCGAGCTCCCAGCGCGTTCCGCAAACACGTCGAATCGCATCACCGACCGAGGCGCCATGAGCAACGATTTGGCGCGTCTCATCGACGCCGAGGCTGAGCTCGACGACGAGGAGGATGATGAGTCCTTTGACGAGAACGGGGAGGGCCACGAACGCCCGCGCAAGGCAAAGCAGGTCGAGGACTCCAGCGAGGAGGAAGAGGAGGACGATGAGGAGGAGGAGCGAAAGGTATGTGGTCCAGGCCGTACTTGAGATGGCGCGGCTTCTGACACAGTTTAGGTCCGCGAGGGCTTCATCGTAGACGACCAGGAAGAGGAGGAAGAGGCAGGTGACGATGATGCGGTTGAGCGGCAGAAGAGGAAGCGCGCGCGTCGGGATAGAGAGGCCGAGGAGAAGCTGGACGAGGATGACCTAGACCTCATCGGCGAGACCGGTTGGGACACACAGCCTGCTGAGGTACGACTCCTGCCCACCGCGCAAGAGACCTGATTCTAACGTTCCGGAAAGCCCAAGTTCAAACGCCTGAAGCGTGGGCACCAAGATGGAGACGATGTGCGACACGAGCGGCGCGGCCTGGAAGAGATCTTTTCCGACGGCGAGGAAGAGGTTGACCAACGGCACTACAACCGATTCCGCCCTCACGCCGACGAGTTCGACGGCTTCATCGAGGATGACTACGAGGATGAGGAACAAAAGGAGCGTGAGCTTGAACAGCTGGAGGTTGCCCGTCCCCGCGATAAGGGCGTTGGCGCCGTGATTGACACCTCCGGCCTCGACAAGGATGCGCTCCAAGACATGGAGGATATCTTTGGTGATGGGGCGGACTACGAATGGGCCCTCCAGGCGGAGGAAGACGAAGAGGAGCGGGAAGAGGAGGAACGCGAGATCGAGCTGAGGGACGTCTTCGAGCCCTCGCAGCTGGCCGAAAAGCTCCTGACCGACGAGGACAACGAGATCCGCTTCAACGATGAGCCGGAACGCTTCCAGATCGAACGGAAGGGCTTCAAGGAGCCGCTCACGGACGAGCAGTTCAAGGAGGAAGCCCGCTGGATTTCGGCGCTCATGTGGCCGAAGAAGAATCTCTCGCAGGAGGCCCACAGCCCCTTCACCAAGGCTATTGGCAAGGTGCTTGAATTCTTCATCGGAGAGGGTGTCGAGGTGCCCTACGTCTTCCAACATCGAAAGGATTACCTTCTACACACGAAGAAGGTCCCTAATCCCGACTATCGTCACGATCCCGACGCGCCCGAGTTTGTCATTGAAGCCAAAAAGCTCATCAACCAGGACGACCTGTGGCGCGTGCTCGAGCTTGACATCAAGTTTCGCTCCCTAATCGAGAAGCGCACTGCGCTTGAAAAATTGTACGAAAACATACGCGACAATGCGGGTGTGCGAGACGATATGCTCGAGGACATGATCCCGCAGGCCGCCACGGTTGAGGAATTGCAGGACCTGCAAGACTATACGCACTTCAGGTACTCGAGTGAGGTCAGGGAGGTCTCCGCCACTAGCGCGCAGCAACAGGTGAAGCGACCAGGCTCGAGGACCGCTCTTATGGACCGCATCCGCAAGAGCCGAGCGTACAACTTTGTCCAGGCGTACGGCCTGTCCGCCGATCAGCTAGCAAAGAATGCTCTAGGCGAAGGTCGCAAGATCCTGCCAGAGGACGATGCAAAGGAGCCCGATGAACTCGCCGACGACCTCGTGGACGAGGACTTTGCTACGGGCGACGCGGTCCTCAGTGCCGCTCGCCAAATCTTCGCTGAGGAGCTCTTCGTCAACCCCCGCATGCGCAGGTTCTTCCGGGTACACTACTACCAGCTCGGAGAGATCGACTGCCACCGCACGGAAAAAGGCCTTCGCAAGATCGACGAGTCGCATCCCTATTATGACGTCAAGTATCTCATGCGACAGACCATGTCGGATCTAGCGCGCCAGCCGGAGCTCTTCCTGAAGATGATGAAGGCCGAAGAGGACGGCCTGATCGAAGTGAAGCTCCGAATGCGCAGCCGGAGTGAGTTCAGGGAGAAGCTGGACTCCGAGTTTGAATCGGAGAACTACAGTGACCTCGCGCAGCGCTGGAGAGACGAGAGGAAGAAGGTCCTAGACTTGGCGTTCACGAAGCTCGAGAAAGTCGTCACCAAGGGAGTCAAGGAGTCACTCCGGACGGCGTGTCAGGAAGAGGTTCTCGGCGCCTGCCGCGAGGAGTACTACAAGCGACTTGACCAGGCCCCTATCAAGCCCAAGGGCCTCGTTCTAGGGACCATGCCTAGGGTACTCGTGCTGTCGAACGGCATGGGCGATGCGATGCGCGACCCGATCTACTGGACGTGGGTAGAGGAAGACGGCCGCATTGTGGAGCATGGCAAGTTCATCAACCTTGGCAGGGACGAGAAGGCGCGAGAAGAGCTTGTGAGCGTCGTGAATCACAGGCGACCGGACGTGATCGGAATCTCTGGTTTCTCGGCAGGCACTAGCAAGCTCATACGGGATGTTGAGGGTATCATCAGCGAACGGCACCTAATGGGACCGGAGTACGAAGACCCCGACTCACATGATAAGGAGTACCGTACGGATCCCCTCGAGGTCGTGGTCGTCAACGACGAGGTGGCGAGGCTATACAAGGATAGTGCTCGCGGCGTCGCGGACCACCCGGGACTCCATCCCATCGCGCGGTACTGTTACGGTCTCGCGCGGTATATGCAGAACCCGATGAAGGAGTATGCCGCCCTCGGCAAAGACGTCATCTCGCTCAACTTTCACTCGTGCCAGAAGCTGCTGCCACAAGACAAGCTCCATAAGATCCTGGACACGGCCATGGTCGACATGGTTAACCTGTGCGGAGTGGACATCAACGAGGCGGTCAACGACCCCTACACGGCGAATCTGCTCCCGTACGTGGCAGGTCTCGGGCCGCGCAAGTCCACGAGCGTGCTCAAGGCGATCAACGCCAACGGCGGAACGGTGCATACGCGTGAGGAGCTCGTTGGCGACCCGGACAAGAATAAGCTTCCTGTCGTGGGCCCGCGCGTGTGGAACAACTGCGCCAGTTTCCTTTATATCGAGTACGACAACACAGACTCTACGTCCGACCCTCTCGACCACACTCGTGTGCACCCAGAAGACTACGAGCTGGGCAGGAAGATGGCGGCTGATGCGCTCGAACTCGACGAAGAGGACGTCAAGGCGGAAACGGATGTAAACGGCCCGGGCGCCATCGTGCGGAAGCTCTTCAAGGAAGAGGAACAGGAGCGCGTCAACGAGCTGATCCTGGAGGAATATGCGGAGCAGCTGGAGACGAACTACGCGCAGAAGAAGCGGGCGACGCTGGAGACAATCCGGCTGGAGCTGCAGTCGCCGTACGAGGAAATCCGCAAGCCCTTCGTGACCCTGACCGCTGTTCAGATATTCTCCATGTTCACGGGCGAGACGGAGAACACGCTCGCTCGGGATATGATTGTCCCTGTCTACGTCCGGGTGGTCAAAGAGGACTTTGCCATTGTGAAGCTCGACTGTGGCATCGAAGGACGCGTGGAGGCGCACGACGTCAACTACCGGCACTCGCTGCGGGATGTTCTACAGATTGGACAGACGACCAACGCCAAGGTGCTGGAGGTGAACCACCGCGAGTTTGCGGTCAAGCTCACGATGCGCGAGGAGGAGATGCGGAGGGGCTGGCGGCGAGTGGCGAACCTGCACCCTGATCAGTGGGACTACGACCTCGAGAGGGAGGACGGCGAGGAGCTCAAGGAGAAGGACCGCGTGACGGGGCGGGCGCAGAGGGTGATCAACCACCCGCTCTTCAAGCCGTTCAACGGGCTCGAGGCGGAGCAGTACCTCGGGTCGCAACCGCCGGGCGAGGTGGTCATCCGGCCGAGCTCGAAGGGGAACGACCACCTCGCGATAACGTGGAAGGTGGCGGACGGCATATACCAGCACCTCGACGTCCTGGAGCTGCAAAAGGAGAACGAGTTCTCGGTGGGCAGGACGCTACGGGTGGGGGGCAAGTTCACCTACACGGACTTGGACGAGCTCATCGTCGAGCATGTTAAGAGCATGGCGAAGAAGGTGGAGGAGCTGGTTCAGCACGAAAAGTTCCACAAGGGGACGAAGGCGAGCCTTGGTAAGTTCTCGTTCCGCCCCGCCGTCCCTTATCCCGGATGCAAGGCAGCGCTAACGAGACATACAGAGAAATGGCTCACCACGTACATGGACGCCAACCCCAACCGGTCCACGTACGCCTTCTGCCTGGACACGCGGCCGGGCTACTTCTTCCTGTGCTTCAAGAGCAGCCGGAGCACGCCCGTCATGTCGTGGGTGGTCAAGGTGGTGCCGCACGCGTACCAGATGCTGGGGTCGGAGTACCCGGACATGAGGGCGCTGTGCAACGGGTTCAAGCTGAGGCACCAGAACGAGGTCAAGTTGCAGATGCAGAAGCTGGCGAGGAGGTAGGGTTGTGGAAGGGGGGAAGAGACAAAGGCAGGCAGCTGCTTGGGGGGGTTAGAGGGGGCATGTAAAACATATATTCTCTCGGGAGTTTAGGAATGGAAATCAAAATGACCATAACATCAACAAGGATTTTCTTTGCTCAGGCCTTACGAGGTACTCGTGTGTTGGCTCGGCTCCACATCGCGGGGTCGGTCACGTCTCCGGCAGGTCTTAGTCACCCCCACACGTCGACTCACTGCAAGGTACCGCCTTCACTCCTGCTCAGCACACCTCTCGACTCATTCCCACCTCACCTCGGTCTTTACAGGCAGCAGATGATATCCCCGTCCATCTCACGCCCCGCAGCCCGCTCGCTCAGGCGCCTCACACGCCTCTCACCCGCACCTCCCACTGCCTCGTCTACACTCACCGCGCGTCCATTTGCGAGCCGAGTCCGGCTGTTCTCGATGGAAGCTTCTGGGCCGAGGCGGTTTGCGCCGCTTGGGGGGAAGAAGGCGGGAGCGAATGGGAATGCGCCTGTCCTGAAGGGGGTTGTGTTTGACGTTGACGGGACGCTCTGGTGAGTCCGACCTCGCCGGCTCCAGACGGAGAGCGGCCCTCGTAGCGAGAGAGGATTTGCCCGAGCTGACACTGACACAACCTAGCGAGCCCCAGTCCCAGATGTTCAGGGACATGCGCGCAGCCCTCGCCATCACCAAGGAGACCGACATCCTCGACCACGTCGCCTCCCTCCCGCCCGCCGCCCAGCCCGCCGCGCATGCCGCCCTCCGCCGCATCGAGACGCACTACATGCGCCTGCAGACGCCGCAGCCGGGCCTCGCCGAGCTGACGGCCTACCTCGAGGCGCGAGGCGTGCGCAAGGGCATCTGCACGCGCAACTTCGACGGGCCCGTGCAGCACCTCCTCGACGCCTTCCTGGGCGGCAACGGCGCGGCGCCCGACGGCCACCTGGACGGCGCCGTGGAGGGCGTGGGCGCGTGGGACGGCGCCCGCTTCTGGCCCATCGTCACCAGGGACTTCAGCCCGCCCAAGCCGCACCCGGCGGGGATCCTGCACATCGCCAAGGCGTGGGGGCTGGCGCGCCCGGACGGCGCCGGGGACGGGAGCGGGCTGATCATGGTGGGGGACTCGATGGACGACATGCTGGCCGGGAGGGGGGCCGGCGCCGCGACGGTGCTGCTCTCCCACGGCGACAACGCGCACGTCGCGGCGAGCGGGGCCGTGGACCTGGTGGTGGGGAGGCTGGACGAGCTTGTTGGCGTGCTGGAGGAGGGCTTTGAGGGGATTATGAGGGGGGATGGCGGTGCGGTGGCTTAGCTTGGAGGGTGTGTCGGTTGCGGGCGGTTGGGATTCTTTGATATCCTTATGGTGGTCGTGGCCATGACCTGGAATCGGGTCCTTGCGTCAGCCCGTCACCCCTACGGGATCGCGATGCCCCCTCATCGTGTGCAAGCCACGCCTACACCTGCCCCTGTTTGACAGGGAAAGGGGGACAACGTCGGCGGGGTTTACACGAGGTCGCCTTCACAGCACCCAGAAACAGAACGCGGACGCAGTGCGGAAACCGGCATTTATGATGCATCCAGCTTGCTAAACCAAGTAGAAGAAAAACCCCCCGTGTCCCCACGTCTCCCGCATTTCTCGGAAATGATCATACGCACGCGTATGGGAGACTCTCCTCTCGACCCTCCCTTTTCCTCCTCTCTCCCTTAAACCCAGATCCCTGCTTTTCCTTTCCTTCCCCCCCTTACGCCTCCTTAGCCGAACACCAACCCCCGCCTCCCTTCCTGAGCCTCCACTCGCCAATCCCCCTCCTCGCCCACTGGTCATAGGCATCGTCCTCGCCCTCCTAGTTCGTAGGATAATACCCGTACCCCGGCGCGACCCCGTACCTCTGCCTCCTGCTCCCTTCCTCCGGGGTCCCGTTCCGCGCCGGTGCCGGTACCGCGTTCCTGACCGGCAGGTTGAACGTCTGGCCCGCGCTGGGCGGGTGCACGGCCGTCGACGGCGTCCGCGCGTAGTCGTACTGCTCACGCGGAGTAGGGATGCCGGAGCGCCCGATGGGGATGTCGCCCGACGTCGGGGTCTCGAGCGGGTGCCGATCGGTCGGCGAGTCGGTGGAGCGGAGGAGGTCCTGCGTCGAGGGGGAGAGCTGCGGGGCGAGGTGTGACTTGCGGTTGTCGCGCTCCATGAGGCCGACGGCCCAGACCTGGAGGTCGACGGGTGTGCGCTTCGCCGCCTGGACGAAGGGGTCCTTGTCCTACGCTGTGTTAGCAGTGGGCCACACAAAGGGAAGTAGGGGCAGGGGCTTACGAAGAGTTCTTGCGGTGTTGGCCGCTCGTCGGGGTTCTTGGAGAGACAGCGCTGGATCATGTCCTCCAGGATGGACGGGAATGCGTCACTCTTGGGCAGCTTAGGGGCCGGCTCGTGCACGATCTGCTGTAGCAGATCTAGGATGCCCGCCGGCGCGCAGTCGCCATCCTCGATGGCCTCGTTCGAGCTGAATGGGAACTTGCCGATAGCCATCTCCATGATACTCAAACCATAGCTCCACACATCCGACTTGACCGTGTACCGGTCTCCCTGGATGCGCTCGGGCGCCATGTACGTCGACGTGCCGACGAAGGTGTCCGCGATGGAGTTGATCAGCTCGCCCGAGACGCCAAAGTCGCACAGCTTGATGCCGCCCTTGGAGTTGACCAGGATGTTGGATGGCTTGATGTCGCGGTGCATGATGTGGTGCTTCGTGTAGAGGTAGGTAAGGCCGCCGAGAGTGGCCTCAGCGATCTTGCCGAGGACGTCGACGCGAATGGGGCCGAAGGCGCGGGAGACGGCATCGAGGGAGCTGTGGACAGTGTTAGTACGTGATTGGGGTGAGGGGGACAGCAGAGTCAAGAGAGGGAACATACCCCACGTCCATATACTCCATGCACATTATCACGTCGTTGTTGTCGTTTAGGAAGGCGCCGTAGAAGGTGACGATGTAGTCCGAGTGGCAGCCGTGCATGATCTGCAGCTCGCGCACGATGCGCTTCCGCATCTCCTTGTTCGCCTCGACGTGGATGACCTAGTATTGTTAGCAGGCAGGCCCGAGAACACAACGTCCCCTTCGCCAACACAGTAGCCAGTTCTTACCTTTCGGGCCATGACGGTGCCCGTAGTTAGGTGCTTCACCTTGCTGACGGTGCCGCCGTTCCCGGACCCCAGCTCCTTCAGAATGTCCAGGTCCTCGGGCTTCAGGTCCAGCTTGTACTCGATGCCGATCTCCAGCTGCTCGTCCTCCTTCTTAGACTCGGCGGGCGGCGGCGGCTTCGCGGCGGACGGTGTCAGGGCGAGGCCCTTGACGTTTTTGCGCTTCATCGAGCGCGGGGCGAACGGGTCTCCCATGGTGGCGGTGGTGCGGGGGTGGGCGGGCGGAGGAGTAGAGAGGCCGCGGTGGTTCAGGGGGCAGGCCCAACGAAGCGCTTGAGGGGTATCGTCGAGTTGGCTCGGCGTCGATATCGTGGTTGTCCGGGCTATCCCAGAACGTCTACTGCACGGGGACAGGCAGGCATGCCCGGGGCGTGGGGCAGCGGCAGTGTGGGGCAAGCAGCAGGTCGGCCCTTCGCGGCTGCAGCACACAAGTTCGACGGGGTGGTTGTCTCCCGGCGGGCGGCACTGCTGGGGCCGGTCTTAGAGGGGGATCGTCGTGATAGTGGTCGAGGGGAGTGGGGAGCGGGGGGCAAGGGAGCGAATATCTCGATGTCGGGCGCGGGGATATTTGCGGAGGGGCTCGATTCCAGCGCTGCGGGCGAGCGGGCGGGCGTAGTGGGCCGCGGCAAGAGGGCGACGAGAAAGAGAATGCTGCGGCAGTAGCCGTTCAAAGAGACGAAAATGCTGAGTCCTTTCCGCTTCGGGGGATTGTCTATGCAAGAAAGAACGGCGGCCTCGCGATGGGGGGAGGGAGGGAGAGTTGGGTTGGGCAAATGGGGCGGCGGCTTCGATCCCGAGAAGCGGTTGGTGGATTTGCTGCCAGGGTCTGTCTGGCGCTGTCTGGTCCGTCCTGCGTCCCGAAATGGGCGCCGCAGCGTGTGGCCACTGGCCAGGCCAGGACGGTATTGTAATATGTATGGATGTACTTTGGCGCCGGGTGGCCCGTGGGGCGCTGTGGAGTACCCCGCTATGGCTGAAGACCTCAATGCGAGTATGTACCGCCTAACGGCCAGTCCGCCGCCGGTTTATTGGTATCTTATCTATGTTGGTATGACGAGCTTCCCCGATAGGCGCTTGGGCAGTTCGGCCCGGGAAAAGGGGGGATGGAAGCTAATGGGCCCGGGAGGCGCTTAACACAACATTTGCACAATTTAGTCCCAGCGGATAGCTCAAGATAGAAGTTGAGGGTTGCGTGTGGCCAGCGCTTGTGCAGTGGGGGCGAAATCCGTCTCCAGTTCACCACTGAGGGCTCAGGCGCTGGCGCCGTGCAGGCATCTGGCAGCTGCACGGTAGCTGGGGCGTACCCAATCATAGGCGATACACGCTCTCGCAGCCAGAGACATCCACAGAGTCCCTACATGTATTGCACCTAGGTAGTACATGAACGGAAAGCCGTCCGCCCAGTGCATGTAAGGCACGCAGTGGCAGCAAGAGGCGGCCAACCATTCGAATTGCAGAGCTCCATCAAATCCCACCGCCAGCCGCAGGTGGCAACATATCGGCCGGCGTCGAGTCTCTTTCATTGTTGCCCCCAGGTACCCGAGACGGGCAGCGACGGTTCCTGGGTGTTTCAACTCTGCGACAGTCCCACGGATCGGTGATGGAGGGTGTGAAGAGACACTGATCTCCTTCTCTTCTTACAAATCACACTGCCGGCTCGCTCTGCAGAATGCCAACCATGGTCGTGTCTGGCCCAGCCCGTCCCCCCTGGTATCTTGCTCCAAAGCCCTCTAACACAGGTCAAGCATGTCACCCTGGACGTCTTCAAACTGGACTGGCCTGCGGGCCACAGCGTCGGTGATTAACACTAGAATTAGCTTGAAAGTAATCTTCAATTAAAAATAATCAAGATGATGGTCTATTATTGTACAGATCGCCGAGCCTTCCTTGCCCCATGATGTCTATAAGTACAGGTTCTCCAATAATGCCGTATAATACAAATCTTTAAGTTTCCCCTGATGCCCTCCCAGCAGCTGGGCAGCGTAATAGTGGCCGCCAGCCGCGTCAAACACGGAGGCATCTAATAGTCATCGACCGAGGCTTCAGCCGGTCTTGCCCCGATCCAGGAGAAGTATTTACCCTGCGCGATCCGCAGCACCTCATCCAGATACTGCCTCCCACGCCCGCGCGTGTCGGATAGGTCCACGTGTGGCGGGTGGAGCGCGAGCTCAGCCCGCCTCCCCTGCTGGCCCGCTTCTATCGAGGTCAGGGAGATGCGGTTAGACCGGAGCGGGATCGTGGACGATGTGCGCAGTTCGAGGCCCATGAAGCAGTATCCCACCTCTGCCTCGCCCTCTGCCCCCTCTGCGTTGAGGAGGGCCGAGGGAATGGGGAGGGTGAGGGACGGCGGAGTGAGGAGGTCTTGCGATATATCGAGTTTCGAGTTCTCAAAGAAGGTGCGGAGCGCGTCCGAGGACGCCAAGGTAGAGGGATTCATTTCCGACGCGAGTGTCTGCTGAATGTCGACATCGACGGGGTGGAACGGGAGCCGCACATGTGCCGCCCAGTTGTATCTCACCGCAAGCAGCTTCTTGGCCGTCTTCTCCCAGTCCAGCGGCCCGCCCTCCTCGGGGACGTCAAGGTGGAATTCCAGTCGCGGCGCTCCCTCCTGCTTGGGCCACAGGCGTATGAGCAACGTCGTAGTAGTCGCAGCATCCTCAGCATCCGCCGCGAGGTTCGTCATGGCCGCGACGGGCGGTAACACCGGCTTGAGGCTCAGTAACTCGGGGCTCACGGGCTTCCGATAGTCTAGGGTAGTCCGGTGCTTCCACGTGAGGAACGGGTGGAGGATGTGGCCGAAGACGGCCGAGGTTCGCCTCAGGTTCGGGGACCAGCCTTCCGGTCCCGCAGTTTCGCTGCGCCAGCCGATGGGGAGGCGGAGGGCGGATAGGGATATCGCGTCGTGTTGGCCGGCGGCTTCGGCGCCTCCTTGCGTCTTTGGTCGAGGGCTCGCGACGTTCCTGTGCTTCTTGTTCCCGGCCTTCGCCTCCGCGGGATGGACAAGCCTCGACCACTCCTGATCCCTCAGGTTCCAGGGGAGTTCGTGGTTGTCGCCGTATTGTTTCCTTAGCACGAAGCTTTTCGGTCCGACAGCCACGTCCTTGTCGACGATGGTCTTCATGGTTTCACTGCCATTCCTAGGGCTTGTCGCCGCGAACAGCAGGCGGAAGATGACATGCTGGAGGGACTCTACTGTGTCGGGTCTGCTCCTTGTCCTGAGCCAAGCAATCCGTATCTAATTGAGGGTATGAGGACACTGCTAGGAAGAGAAGCGGAGGGGGTTACATACCGCGTCACTATTCTCCTGATTCGGGGTCACAGCGGCAGTCCCCTTGTTGGATGGCGCGGGACTAGCCTTGGCCCCGTCGTATGTTATGGAGGTGCCCGTCTGAGAGCTCAGGCGCTCGAGAATGCCCTGGGGTAGCGTACCGGGCCCAAGATCCGACAACGGGATGCTCGACTCCGCGATCGTCGAGACAAACCGATCTAGATGGTCCAGCGCCGAATCGCACTTGGACCGGGACGCGATGATCTGCATCACCCCCTTCTCGGGGACGATCCTGATGCTGCCGCCGCGCCCAAGAGAACGTTGAACGGACTGCAACGATTTTTTCTCCACTAAGTCGTGTTAGCGGAATCCACCAGGATAGCGTGGGGAGGTCCTTACGTTGCAGTAGGTTGAGGATCTGCGGGTCAACGACCGTATTCACCTGGCCGATATACGGCGTCTCCTCCATGGCCTGCAGGTGCCAGCAAGTCCTCATGATCGCCAGCACCAACTTCTCCTTCATCGTGCTTCCCCACGGGTAGTTCTTTGGCGGTTTCCACGAGAACTGCTGGCGGATCCAACTATACCGAGGACGCACCGGCCACCTCAGCTCGGCTCTCTGCTGTCCCGTCAACCGCCTCAGAAGATGCTTTCGCTCCGCTTCAGCCATCAAATCGCTCTTCCCCTCTATCTTCCGTATGAAATAGCACACATAGCCCTCCAGCTGACTACTGGTGAATCCATCCATAATCGTTTTCAGGATCTTGTCGAACTCCCTCCCCACCAGATCCCGCGAGTCGCCGGGCCTCAGCTCCTCGATGTTCCGCCTCGTCTCCTCGATGGTGAGGTCACGGTTCTGTTCCTCCAACGATCCCCCAATGTCGAAGCCCTCCGCAGGGGTCTCGTCTTCAAGGGTGTCGGGCGTCTTACGGCGAGGCTCGCGGTCGCGAAGCACGATGGTGTGGCCCTCCTTGCCGAGGATGTTCATTCCCAGGCTGGCCGTCTCGATATCGATCCCATTGCGGCCACGTTGCCGTCGGGGACCTCGCTCTGTTGGTTGCGGGTCGGGCTGCGAATCGAGCTGCGGATCGGGCGGCGAATCGGGCTGCGGATCGGGCTGCAGATGAGAATGTGAGTCCGGGCGGCGGGAAGCAGCTTCTAGATCGTCCCACGAGAGGTTGGGTGAGAGTGAAAAGCTATCGACTTTGTCCTCTACGCTCTTCGTTTCGGACTCATCCGGTCGAGACTCTTCAGGGCTGGCTTCCGAGTTAGGCGCGACTTCGGAGGAGGGTTCAGCCGGGCTCCCTTCTGGTGACGAGTCGGGTTCCACCGTGGACTCGGGATCTTGCTGTTCTGGAGCGGGATCATCCTGTCCGGTAGTTTCAGGGCTCCCTTCATCCTCTGCCCGCGAGGGCTTGGGGATGTTGGAATCGGCGTCATTGTTCGCAGCTGTCGAGTAGCGCGGCAGGGCGAGGCGCGGAAAACTCGTCGTGGCGGGAAGCGGCCGCGGCCGGGCTAATCTGAGCTGGTACCGGCATGATAAGCATATGCGGCCCGCATAGGCGGCCCTCGAAAGCATTGAAGAAGAATTAACATGAAGGAGAGCAAGAAGAAAAGGAAATAGGGGAGAAATGGGCGCTCGGGATCCGACTCTTGTCGCCTGTCTAGTATTCGCCAAGCGCAAGTTGCGCCGCGACCAAAATTTCCCCTTTGGTGGTTATCGATAAGACCCTGGCCGGCCGCTAGGTTTTTCCGACCCGAAGCGCGTCTTAGGCGGGACAAGAGGCGCGTTTAGGCCCCGCTTGGCCCTCTCTTTACCTCGTACCTTTATGTACATTGTCTTGGAACCGACTCCGTCCCCAGAAAATGGTCCTCTTCTTCCATTCCCAACAACGCATATTACCAGAGGAAATACCATCTGAACTACCCGTCTGCCCATAGCTGACTGGTTGAGCCATCCTACGGCGCGATGACCAGATTTTGGACCTGCTCTGTCCCTGGGTGCAGCAGGGCCGCCTCGATCGACGTAGGCCTCTGTGAATGGTGCGAAAAGCAATACTGCCTCGATCACGTCCGTTCCCCTGAGCATCAGTGCCCTGTACGTCCTGGAGGCCTTGTTGCGCTGCTTCTTGTCTAATGCCTCTCCTGCTTCTGCCCAGGATGAACCCTTGGATGACGAGACTTGGGAGGCTCGCCAAGTGGCCGAGCTGGAAGGCCTAAACAAGAAAATCAACGTTGAAAAGCTCCTCCTTGAAGCGTCACAAGCCAGACGCGGGGTGCTCTGCGATATCGACAAGGCTGATCCTCTCGGTCGTGACCAGATGGGGGGCATGCACGTTCATCTGCGCTTGAGATTCGCGGATGGAGTGTCATGGCTCGCAAGGATTCCGAGGCAGAATTTCACCTCATTCGCCGCCCACTTGACTGACGAAATCCTGTTGAGCGAATGCGCTGTTCTCAAATGGTTAGAATCGGTCCGCATACCTGCACCAAGACTCCACAAGTACGCCCTTGGGAATGACAATGGCGTCGGCGTCCCGTATATGCTGGTTGACGAACTTCCGGGCACGCCATTCGACCAGGACTCAGCTACCGAGGAGCAAGTCCTAAAGGTTTACTCTCAAATCGCCGAGATCCAATCTATTATCCACAGACATCCATTTGACCATGTCGGCTCTCTTACCCTGGATTCAAACGAGACCGTATGTGTGGGCCCTATCACGGGCGATAGGTCCGGGTTCCTCGCCCAGCTCGGCCCTTTCTCAGACGCAAAGGCATTCTACGTCGGATATGCAGAAGAACACCTCCGCCTGATCACCGACGGCCAGCTCTGGGGCCGATATCCCACGGACGCTTATCTCATGTTTAAGCATCTGAGGGAGCTAGCTCTCCAGGAGAAGGATAATCCCCTCGAGTGTGCGGGAGGCAAGGGTCCGTTCTACCTCAAGCATACGGATGACAAGGGCGATCATATTCTTGTCGATGGCCAGTTCAACGTTACTGGTATTATAGACTGGAGTTTTGCGAGGACGCTACCCGTGTACGACGCCTTCGGCCCGTCCTTACTTACCGCGGACCTGGACCAGCTTCTACGAGGCGAAGAGGGATTGTGCGTCCGGGATAGGCTGTTTGCAAGCGCCCTTGACTCGAAGTGCCCCAAGCTGAGTGGCTTCATGAGGGCACCCGACACTTGTCGGCGCTTCATCTTCTCCCTCGGCGTTGGTTTGAGCCCCACTTTGGAGGAAGCCATAGACATCTTCAGGGAAACGGTGGAAACGTTGGCCAGACACTCGATATCGAACTGGGCCGATTGGCGGGAAGAGCAGTTTCAAAGATGGGCGGGTGACGAGACGTTGCAGCGTTTATCGCAAGCAACTCCACCACAGCCCATCAAGTAAAGAGCCCGTAAATAGCACGCCCCGCACGCCGGTACAGGTGGGGCCGCCGCGGTCCTGCGCCGGCCGCCGAGCCGGCCCTGTATGCATTTCTTATTCGCTCGCGTCCTATACACATTTGTTTTGAAAGACAGCATCCGCATATCGCATAACTACACAAACATATTCTCCTTGGTATCCGTCATCCGAATTTACGAAGCCGTCAACCCCATACCATACAACCTCATCGCGCTGCATTCGCGTCTCTCACCCGTATTGTTGTCCTGTAGTAAGACGGCGCCAGCCGATAATGACCCTTTCTTCTCCCCGAAAGCCACCCCCGTTCGCTACATGTTCTGCTTCCGCTTGCAGACGACCGGCCGCTCGCGGTCGTAGCTGCGCTACCTGTCGCAACCACCTTTGCGCAGCCCACCAAGCACCGGACTTCCATCAATGCCCCTCCCCCGCCGAGGTGCGTTTACCTATGCCATGTAGGCCTGTCTGGCCCCCTCAATTGCCCACCCCACTAAGAGAGTAAACGGCCAAGCAGCTTGACGATGATGCGTGGGAAGATGGACTTCACAAGGAGATAGCTGAGCTGTTGGGCCGCGTCGACGTGGGTGCCCTCGAGAGCGTCGCAAGCTCTCTCCGAGGCGGCAAGGCGTGTAGCTTCGAGCCAGGAAGGTACATAGGAAAGGGGGCCGTCATGGGGAGCGCAAACTATCACGCGTGGATCACCTTTGATGACGGCGAGAAGTGGCTCGCTCGGTTCCCCAAGACGGTCTTCAGCGATGTGCCTCCGAATCTCGTGGAGTATCTCGTCCTGAGCGAATTCGCCACTCTCAAGTTCCTCGAGTCAACAGATGTGCCTGCACCCAAGGTATACGGCTTCGGCCTCGCCAGTGACGCGGAGAACCGCGTCGGGGTGGACTACCTACTTATGGGAGCGCTTCCTGGGGAGCCATACGACTCGTATCTCGCCACCCCAGAGCAGAAGCACCAGGTCCTTGAACAAGTGGGCGGCATTTTGCAGACCCTCAGCAAGCACCCCTTCCAAACCGCTGGCTCCCTTGTCTGGCACGATGGCCAGGTCATGGTGGATGCCGTGGCCAGCAACCGCTGGGTCGCCCTTGGCAAGTACGGCCCCTTTGGCTCCGCGAGGGAGTACTACACGCACATCACCGAGGAGTACCTCGACCTCGTGGCCGACGGCCAGCTCTACTACGAGTACCCGGTCGAAGCATTTGCCTTCTATAAGCTCCTCCAGAGCAAGATCCCGCTCCTACTGGATCAGAGAGCCGACGAGGGGTTCTACCTGAAGCACGTGGACGACAAGGGCGACCACCTCCTCGTGGACAAGGAGTACAACGTCGTCAGCATTATTGACTGGCAGTTTGCGCGGGTCGTGCCTGCGCGTGAGGCCTTTGGGCCGTCGCTCTTGACCGCGGACTTGGATGACTTGTACTCCGGGCGAGGCCGGCTCTCGGACGCGGACTTGGAGCTTGCCGGGATACTGCGCCGGGTTGGCTCGGGGTTGGCGGGGTATATGGATGGCGAGCTGGTCCGTAGGTTTCACATGGGGCTCGCATCGGGGTTTTCTAGGGAGGACGTGCGAGATATCCTTGCAGGGGTGTTGGCTGGTACGCAGGAGGACACCGAGAATGTCGACATCAGGGTGTGGATGAAAGAACAGGTGGGCCTCCTGGCTGGAGACCCGAGGTGGCGGAAGGTAAAGGCGCTGGCGTTGGAGTTGGGCAACTGGGACGACGAATGGGACGGATTGGACAGGCGTCCCGAGTAGAAAGGACCGATGCTAGGACCTTTTTAGGGAACCGGGAGAAGGATGAATGCTGGTTGTCCTGCTCTGGATACGTCTAGCCTGTCAATATTACTCTTGCATGTCCTCGGTAGCTGCATGCTGACCGAGGCGACTGTACGTGCAACGCCAACCACAAAGCTGGAAGGAAACGATCGAAAATGAGGAGCCCATCCGCCAAAGGGAGACATCGCAGCCCTGGGGGAAGGGCCATGGTGGTCTAGGTTTACGGAGGAATGCAATGATTCCTGTTGCCTTGTCGTTGAGAGCTCGCGCAAAGCCACAGCATTGTCACAGCGAATACCTGGTACTTGCGGCGGATGAGGTCGACGAAGGATGGGAACTGTTCTTCCGTCACGTGGGGGTGGCTGCTCGGGGGCGAATTAGAAGCTGAAGCACCAACAGTGATATGCGAACCGCCCCGGTGTGGAGGTTATCGATAAGGACAGCATTGGGTTTTTCCGAGCCGAAGCGCGTCTTCAGCGCGTTCCAGGACCCCTCCATCCTAGAATTGACTTAGCTCACCGAGAGACGGGCTTGCCTCCAAACAACCAGAATTAAGTGACTTTGGTTCCCCCAAACAAGCTATAATTCCTCAGGCACGTATCCGGCCGTGAAATTCCACAATGTCGAGCCGGAGGCGACGCCAGGTGAGCCACCGCCGTGCCTAGCCAGTCACGCCTTCTACCTGACACTCTCCGCAGCAGATGGCGGAACCGGAGGACGAAGACGACACCATGAACGAGACCCAGAGAACAGGCATCGACTCGGGAGACGAGGAAGAGGATGGAAACGACACAACGATGGACATCAACCCGCGCGCCGCCGGTGGCTTCGAGAACCAGCTGGCCAAGAAGCTCGTGCGCTACGCGCTCTCGTGCGAGTTCTCGAGGACGCCAATCCGGCGCCAGGGCATACGGGAGAAGGGTAGGGCTACGCCCATGTTTCAAAGCACACACCAACTCAGACGAGAGACGGCTGACACGGAACAGTGCTTGGGGAGCACCCGCGGGCATTCAAGAGGGTCTTCGCACTCACGCAGGAGCAGCTGCGGAGAACCTTTGGAATGGAGATGAGGCAGCTGCCCGTCCGCGAAAAGCTGACACTCGAGGAGAAGCGGAAAGGTGAGACCATTTAGGTTTGGCATTAAAACGACAACCGACTAACTTCCGCCTAGCCCTGAACTCGAATACCCAGACGAAAGCCGCCGAGACCTGGATCCTCGTCTCGACCCTCCCGAAGAAATACCAGAACCCCGCCATCCTCGCCCCCTCCAACGCCCCCACCGCCGAGTACGAAGCCACGTACGTCGGTTTCTACACCATGGTCATCGCGCTCATCGCGCTCAGCGGCGGGGAGATCACCGAGCCGAAGCTGAAGCGGCACTTCCAGCGCCTGAACGCGGATAACAAGCTCGGGCCCGAGAGGACGGACGACGTCCTGATAAAGATGGAGAGGTCCGGATACGTGGTGAGAAGGGTGGAGAACATCTCGGCGGACCATGACAAAAACGTGAGCTGGCTCGTCGGCCCGCGTGGCAAGGAGGAGATCGGACCCGAGGGCGTTGCCGGCGTGGTGAGAGAGGTGTTTGGGGGCACGACGCCCGAGTTGGAAAGGAGAATGGCGACGAGCCTGGGGATAACGCCGCAGGAGCCCGAGGAGCAGGAGCCTGAGGAGGGAAACGGTGAGGAGCCCGAGGAAGCGCCGGAGCCGCGCCGGAGAAGTAGACGCGCGATGCGCCAAAGGGACAGCGATTAGGAGTCGGATAGAGCGCGCTTTTTAGGCAGGGCCGCGCGCGCGCGATGGGCTTCGTACGGCGAGAATAATGTGATACCCGGTAATCTCCACCTGGACTGTCGCCCCCCCGCATAAAACGCACACGTTTCGCCGCGACGGGTGAAACAGCACCTATTTCCTCTTCTGGAGCATCTCGGGCGGGACGGGGATGTCTTCCTCCCTCGGCGGAGGCGGCCCAACAGGCTGCAGCATTTTCTATCACCTCCAGTCAGCGAGCAGTTCGAACCGTTCGCAAGGGCTAGGGTCAACTCACCCTGATCAGCCGCGCGCGGACAAGAGGGGTGGCATCGTTCTCAGCGGTGGCGATGTAGTTGAGGAGCGCCGGGTGACCGGCGATGGACGACAGCGTGTCGCGGTGGATGTTGGTGCGCCATTCCCAGCTGGTGGTGTCGGGGTGGCCGGTGCCGACGTATTTGGCCTGCAGGCGCTCGAGTTCCTGCTGCGTGCGAAGTTTGTCGGCCTAGGAATAGTGTCCCGATTAGCCTGGGGATTCGTAGTCAGGGATTGCGACTCGACTTACCATAGTGATTTGACTCGATGGGCGCAATGGAGAATGTCAGGGTTACCTGCAAATGGGTGGTTGATGCACCAAACGACCTCTCCAACTTCTTCCCGTGTCGCCGCGGTGGGCCGCTGGCTGCTGACATAATGAACGAGCGGGTCCCGGCATGTCGAGCCCCACAAGTTTGGCACTGAGCCAAGCTTGCCCCTCCATGCAGCCGCTCCAAAAAAGATCCAGCGAACGGCGGCTCGTTGCCCTGCCGACATGTTTACGTTCGCATCAGCCCAAGGGAACCGGTGCGTCCCCTTGCGCCAGTGCCTCCCACCCTCTCCCTGCACAACTCCCAAGCCCTGGTTGACTGCGCGATAACGGGATCTTATTTCAGACAGGATAGCAGCAATTATCCTCTTGCTTCCTTCCCTTTCACCTCACAACAAAAGCGAACAGCAACTACATCCAGGGGTTCACACTCCACCCGAAGCTGATAACTGCTCAACCCAACACCACTGCTCACGCCAAGACAAGTCCACCTCGAGCCCACGAGTCCAAAAAGAGGGAGAAACACTCCAAGGCGGCCCCCATCTCCCACGGAAGGCCTCGGAGCCAGCCATGGCCGCTTCCTACAACTACCGCTCCTCTCCGCAACCGTTCGCCGACAACCACTACCGACACTTCGAGGGCAGGCGCGACCAGCGCACGCGCGACAGCGAGGGGACCATCAGCACGACAATGAGCGCGTCTACTGGGCGGGAATCATCGGGAACGCAGATGACCGAGGCGCCGACCTACTCGAAGAAGATCGTCGTGGTGGGCGACGGCGGCTGCGGGAAGACGTGCCTGCTGATTAGCTACAGCCAGGGCTACTTCCCGGAGGTAAGACGGCTCTCCTTGGTGCTGCGGTGATGAGGTGTAGGGGGCTCCTGGTTGCTAACGTTGGTGTGTTCGTTGCAGAAATATGTCCCGACGGTCTTCGAGAACTACATCACCTACCCGATCCACAGCCCCAGCGGCAAGATCGTCGAGCTGGCTCTCTGGGATACGGCAGGCCAGGAGGAATATGACCGTCTACGCCCTCTGTCTTACCCGGAGACGGATCTGATATTCGTCTGCTTTGCCATCGACTGCCCGAACTCTCTGGATAACGTTCTCGACAAGGTGAGTCCCCCGCCGCCGCCCACTTGCACCCCCCTTAACATCACAACCCATCACCTTTATCCTGGAACCACAGCGCTAACCTGTGCCCCCAACAGTGGTACCCCGAAGTCCTCCACTTCTGCCCCTACACCCCGCTCTTCCTCGTCGGCCTCAAGTCGGACCTCCGCCACAAGAAGACCTGCATCGATATGCTCAAGACCCAGGGCCTCACCCCCGTGACCACCGACCAGGGCCTCGCCGTGTCCAAGAAGATGGGCGCCCAGTACATGGAGTGCAGCAGCAAGGAGATGCGCGGCGTCGACGAGATCTTCGAGCGCGCCATCCTCACCGTCGTCGCCAACGACCGGCGGAACATCGAGGCGCAGGCGGCCTCGGCGAATCCCGGCAGGGGCGGCGGCTTCGGCGGCGGCATCGGCCCCGGCGGCGGGACGGAAGGCGGGCTGGTCGCCCCCAAGAGGAAGAAGAAGAGGAGTTGCAGGATCCTCTGATTCGGCATCGACTGGAATATGTTTGTTCTTTCTCTCGGGGAAATCGCCCTTCCTGGATGCTTTTGTCGGGTCTTCTTTTTCTTTTGGTCTGAGGGAGTTCTAAGGGGAAGGGAGAACACGGGACAGGTAACGCTTCCTCCTTTTTTTCATCTTTTCTTTGTATTTCCCTGTTTTACGGATATGGCTCATGAAGCAGGATGGGAAGGGGGGCGCGTGTGTGTTGTGAAAACCGGAGGTGGATTTAGATGGGGGCATGGGGAGGATGGTTTTTAATGACCTTTACACTACGAGACCCTTATGACTCTCTTTTCCATTTGTAGCTGTCCCTGTATGCTATTTGCAATCCCTTGTGAACTTTTGTCTCTCACTCGCCTGCCTGAGCATCATAGTGTCATCTGTCTCCCCTCGAGTAGTTGCCCGCAGAAGCGCATAGGAGAATTCATCATAAGTTCATTCATGCCTGTACCGTAACTCCAAAGACCAAGCCCCCCATAAGCCCGACTCCAACCAACATTCCCTACCACGGCCCAGCTGCCAGGTATCACAACCAGCCTCACTGCCGCCTCCTCTCTTCCACAACCGTCTCCTCGTACTCTTCCTCCTCCCCCCTCGACTCATCCATAACCCCCGTCTCCTCGGCCGTCGTCCCCTCTCCCTCGCCCTTCGTGTCCCCCTCGGCCTTCGCGTCGCCCTCCTGGCCGTCCTTGCCCATGACCCCCTCGAACTGCGACCACAGGGCCTCGACGGACGAGAACTCGTTGCCCACGGTGATGATCGACTCCAGCGAGCGGTTGAGCTTGTTTATGTTGGCCAGGACGTGCTCAAAGCTCTGGGTTCCCGCGTCAGCTTCCTTTCCCCTCCGGACATGTCCAGCAAGAGAGTGAGGGTGTGAGGGGGTGAGGGCGCATACCATTGCAATGTCCCCGATCAAGCCCTCCCTCTGCTGCTCGAAATACGTCTTCCCCGAGGACGTCGGTCGTGAAGTCATTTTGCGTGTCACGGTTTTCGGGCACTTGGCGGGGTTGGTCGTGGAGTTGCGACGCGCCTGAGAGAAGCGCGACGACGTTGCGGGGTGCAGCGGGGGAATTAACTTTGCGGCCGTCAAGGCCAAGTGCCGCCAAGTGAACCAACCCACTCTTGAGCACCTTCAAATCATAGTGTGTCTGCTATTGTCCATTGTCCACGCCCAAGTGTGATTTTAATGGGCCCAGCAGAGCGGTAACCACAGGCCAAAGATCGCCTTTGCGGTATCAGCCGCCGGCTTAGCTCGTCTGCATATACTATACATATGTTTTAGACATATCGAGCAGAGGGTCTCTCTCATGGCTTATGAGCGCCGGTTGGCGGAGGGCAGTATCCATACTCGCAAGTCTCCTTGTGGGAGAGACGAACATATCAGATGTCACTCGGCATAGAAGCAGCACGCACTAGATCTTTGAATAAGAGGCCGAGAAATCGTGCCACATTTCTGGCCATCTCATCCCCGGGGGGAAACAAATCCTCCCAGAGGAAGGGGTTCCCAGAAAGATCCCTTCACACCAAGGGCAAATACACCGCGCGCAAAACATACGTCGTATCAACGTTCCGAGAGCCAGAGCCTCGGACGGGAAGAATATATACCGCCGTAAGACCATCAAGTGGAAGGGGGTCTCCCTCTGCCCCCCCCCCCCCAAAAAGCCTTCATATCTTCCAGCGACCCATTCCAGTCATACAGCGTCATGAAATCCTCATCTCCTCCGCTCTGTCTGTTCCATAATCCAAAGAAGGGGTCTTGTGAATGCAAATGCCGCGGGGCCGCGAATTCTCCGAATTCGTCTTCTTCGTGAGAATCCAATACCCCCGCTCTAATCAATGATGACCACGTCTACCTCTCACATCCTCCTACCGGGCTCGTTCTCTCCTAGAGGATGACGCACCGCGTCCCGCCCTCCTTCCTCTTCCTCTTCCGCCTCCTCCCAATCTTGTACATATCAAACTTGTCGTTACCGTCGTCTTGCATTTCTTCGGATAAATCGTCTTTCCGGAGCATTTGGCGGCATAGATCGATAAACACCTCGTTTACATTTCCTAGCGGCCGTTTAGTACGCCGCGAATAGCGTTTGGCTTTCTCCCTGGCAGGGGCAAACTTACTCCTCGTCCGCGCACTCGCTTCGTAGTATGGCGCACCCCACTGCTGCGAAATGGTGAACGCCCTTGCCCTGGGAACAGCCCGCTGGTCCTCCAGGTCGGCCTTGTTCCCGACGATGACGATGGGCACATTCTCGTCGTCCTTGATGCGGATAATCTCGTCACGGAGTTGGGCGAGTTCCCCGAGGGACGAGTTAGACGTGATGCTGAATACAAGGAGGAAGCCTTGTCCGGTTTTCATGTACAAGTCTCTCATTGCGACTACCACCGTTTAGCAGCTAGTACGGGTACAGGAAGCGATGCGAGATTCGGGCATACCAAACTGCTCGGTTCCAGCAGTGTCAAGACTTGGCCGGGTTAGCACTCATCCATCAGACGGCGCCTGGGACAGGGCCCTTGTCTCACATTTCTAGAACCACCTGCCGGTTCTTTGGGAGGGGTCAGCACCACCACGTATATGTCGCTAGAAATGCACTCACGTCGACATTGATCTGGGTCCTGTAAGTGTCCTCTATGGTTGGGTCATAGCTCTCTATCCACTCATTGTGGACGAATTGGGCTATTTCTCGTTAGTCTCTTATGCAGCCAATGCGCCAGTCCTGTTCCTGAGCACGGAGGGCGGAAATCACAGCCTTACCGGTTAGACATGATTTGCCGACACCTCCTATGAGGAAAGATGTATTAGCGGGTCGTTCATGC
Source organism: Sordariomycetes sp. S4602 (assembly GCA_023628835.1). Classification (NCBI taxonomy): domain Eukaryota; kingdom Fungi; phylum Ascomycota; class Sordariomycetes; species Sordariomycetes sp. S4602. Next base: position 300,686 of record JAMAJV010000019.1, on the reverse strand, counting down.
GATTACACCACAAGCCGAAGCTTTGGAAGGTCGATGCGACGCGGTGTACTTGCCAGCACCAAGAACAACAATGTGCAATTCGCGGCTGACGCGGAAGGGGTCCCATCAGATTAGCCAATCGCTCTTAAGAAGCGGCCCCGAACGGGTTCGAATGGGTGCCATGTCTCACCACGGTTGGAAGCGTGAACGCATCATTGCGCAAGATTGGCTCGCCGGCCAGAGTCGTTGACACCAGGTCCGAACCGTTCTCGTCTAAACTGAACTAAGGCCCGTTGAGATGCGTTGTGGGAGGACGTTCGCCGAAGTTGCTGGGCGCCCCTTTTTAAAGCCGGGTAAATTCCCACCGGGAGAGCCTCGACGTTAGAGGCGGTACTAAACGCAGCGTCTCGCACCCGGCGTCATAATAAGAAGCTGGTGGATCGGGACAGACCGGGAGGGGCGGGTGAGATGGATAACAGGATGGCGTCAAAAAGGCCTGGGGAAAACAGGAAAGGGGCGCGTTCAATGTGGCCGGGAGGGAGGGAGTCTGGCGGAGTCGCGGTGAGAAAAGCGAGCGTCGGTGTCGAAGGTAAAAAGCGAAAGAAAAGAGCCCCTCGTTTCCTTGTTCGGATTAGTTTGGGTGAGAAAAGGAAAGCTCGGGTTTCAAAAACGACGCGCCTCGGGAGCAAAGCTGCGTTCCCACTCCGAGCATGCGAGAAATAACAGTGATAATAAAGCAGTATTCCTTCCTCCTTCCTGTTCCAAGAGGGAGAAAAATTTGCCCCTGGGATTCCTGTCCCTCACTTCTGGCCTCCCTGTCCGTACCTTTTTTTAGAGGGGAAGGGGGTGGCTTTAAACAAGCGGGGGCGGCAGCAGCAGTCCAAGCGAGGCTGCTCCGTTGCGACAGAACAGAGGAAACGAAGAATTCCGGGAAACGGACAGGGGTCGCAGGCGCGGTTGGGCACTGCCCGACGGACTGGACCTCGGGTGGGGATGTTTTGAGCTTCTCCGTATGGAGAAGATGTCCCCTGTGGGCCGCTAACCCCTTGCCCGGGTCCAAGGGTCCGCAAGCTCGGCGGGAGCACACAAGAGGGGTCTTCCCGTCTGAATGGGGAAGCTGGTGCCAGCGTGGAAGTGGACCAAATTGCCGCGGCAGTACCGAGTATCACTGCGCAATATTACAAAGGTATCAGGAGCCCAAAGGGGCTGCCGGAGTGGGGATCGGTAGCTGACGTCGACGGTGTGGGTATCCCGGGCTGCCAAGATCGCCGTCGAGAGAACCAACGAGAGAGATCTGGGTCCTTTGGCGGGAACTTAATATACCTCGTCGGTCTGGAGCAGCTCGGGCATCCGCACACCTCCAGCTCTCGATGGGACGTTCTGACTGGCCAAGACACAGCAGCGGGGGCGTGGCAGAAGACGAAGCGGGGAGTGGCGCAGAGGGCGGCGTCTCGCGCTTCTGGAGATATGTTGTCCCGGGGGCCGCGGGAAACGGGCGGGAGAATGCGCACCCTTGGTCGGGCTGAAAAAAGCGGTCCTGCGGGTTCAGACCGGGATCCATATCCGCCGGATTCGATGGCTCTGGGACCATTGACGCTGCAGTCTGGGCGTCACCCGCATGCTCCACGGGCCTCGCATTTGACCCTTGTTGCGTGGAGAAAAGCAAGAAAAACTCTGAGCTGTCAATTGTGAGCAAAACCCCGTGCGGCTGGCACAGGTCCAAATGGAAAAAGACATAGAATCTACATGTCAAGTGGGTTTTCTCAGGGGCTCGAAATACTTGGAGTGCCACCCTCCTTCCGCTCTTAGGCCCGAAAGTGCATGCTACAGTCGACGCGCAGTAGTGGTCTCGGTGCATCCTTCCCCAATATCACCAACATCACGGCGGTTCTGCAGGGGTGCGTCATGCTCCGATTCGCTCCTGCCTCCGGAGAAAGCGCGACCGAGTCCGCCACGTCACAGCGAGAAGGAGCCACCAGTGACGAGTTGGATGATGGGGGAAGGAGAATGAAACCGTCCCCCACAAGCCTCGGGCTGTCAGAAGTTGTACACTCCAGGACAACACATGTTCCTCGAGACCAAAACTTTGATGTGTTCGCTCTCTGAGAGCGCAGCGAGCGCTCACCGGTCGACGGCTGTACCAGAGGAGCGAGCCTCGGGTCACGCCAGTCTGGTACTATCATTAATACGAGATGCATTATACGAGGATTGCGGGAGCGGCCCAGCTTGCAACCGTCCGTGGATTCCTCTCGTTACGCAACCCGAGAATGTCAGCACGGCGTGTCTGGCTAGCCGCGGCCTTCGGTGCCACAAAGGCATATGTCACGACAGACACCGATGGAAAGAATACCCGCACGTTGTCTCGGCCTGCGCATTGGCAGCGGAAAGCCGCGTAGTCGGCCCCATCAATGAGTGCTTCCCTTGGACTTTTACTCGGAAAAGGCTCGTCCGGCTTCCTTGTGCTTCTACAAAGCGGGGTCGACGAGAGAATACTACCCATGTTGATCAACCGGCATCTCACCCATGCGGGAGGGGAAAAGTCAAGGTCCGCCGGAACAGATGAAGACGCGCCAGCAAGTATCGGGCCACTTATAACCAACCCGGCCTGCAGCCATGTCCCCGGATCGTCTTCCGGGGCAAGCCACAACCAGACTTTATCCCCAGGTACGGCGGCTGCTTCTGCCCGCCAACCGGCCCCTTTCGACCGCATCGCCCGCTTTCGATCTCGACACCTTTCCGTTTTGAGCAAGATGAGACGTTTTCGGTGTCTGGGCACTCACTCGATCGGCCGCGACATCTCCCCTTTCGAACAGCACTCACAACAACATCGGGCCAAGTCGTTCCGTCTTCGCACGAAGAAGGGTCGGCAAGGTATGGTTGTCACTCTTGTGTCGGCGACAATTCCCGGCAGTACGAATGAAGTGTTGCAGTTTCGGAATACTGACATGCTGGAAAAATCCCGAAATTGCCTCAAGATGACTCTTGTGAGCCATATCCCTCACCTCGGCGTTTCTTCGACCTCGGCCGTCCGCTTTTTGCCTCCAGGAGCCGGTTCTCACACGTCGGATATCAATTGCAACGGTCCGTTGCGCTCGGCCGCCAATGCTCCACATACCACGCCTCATCCCCTTTCGCGCCCACGCAGCTATCAGGAACGAGGTCGCGCCCGGCAAGGCTTGCTCGAGTCATAATTCGCTTGGGTCCAAAGGCGGCATCCACGCACGGCAACCAATATGGTTATCCTCCATCTGCGGGTGAGTCCTTTGAACCCCGAAGGGGGGGGATGGCGCTACTGTGCGGCTCGCGAGATGGCCTCCTTTTGGTTAGTGCTATGTAAGGTGCCAAAAGGGGGAAAGAAAACTCGTGGCGCGCGATCTTCGATCGTCGACAACCGCAGGGGGTTTGTTCAGTTGAAGATTGCTTGGGGAGATGCAGAAGGCTGCTTGGTGAGCGAATACTCCCACGTCTTGCTGTTCTAGTCCTTGCCGATGAAGAGGGCTTTCGAGTCAGACGACAACGGCCTGCAGAATACCCTAGTGCGCAATGTCAGGCTGTATTTTCTTCAACAACCCCTTGCGAATTCTCGACCTCCGCGTCCCTCGTCCTACCCATCCCACGCGCTTTTCTGGTTGAGTCCCGTCTCCTGCGGCCCGATGGCGCTCGGTACTTCCCACTCCTCGTCCGGTGATAGAGCGATATCTTTGTGAGACTGACTCTTTGTGCTGCGTTGCCTTCGACATCCCAACTGCAACGCCAGTCCGCGTCATGCATCGTCGCGCAATGGCCGAGAGTCATCGGAAGGGTGCCTAATCGGGAGTTCGCGAGACCATGAAAGCTCGTATTCCGATCCGTGTAGCCCTCCCATGAGCTTCTGAGGGCTCTTTGTAACCCCGCGAGTGCTGGGCTGGAGTGAGGCTGGTTGGAGTCTGGGAGAGTGAGGTAACCTCCTCGGCGGACCCTTTACCTCTGTTGCATCACACACCCGTCGAGTAGGGGCCCTTTCGTATCCTCAACTTGGTTCTCCGTCAGAGAGACACCTCATACCAGCTTTGCCATTTTCTCCAATTGCCTGTCGGGGGCTCTGTCAGCTTGGTGAAGATGTCTCGACGTACACCGCGCTTGTGGAATGGTTTTAGACGGGAATAGATTGGTGCGGCGTACAAAGCCATCATGTGGCCGCGTTCGTGGCCGTGTCTTGAACGATGTGCGGAAGTCCCCCGTGAGAGGCCGGCATCGTAGTCGTCACCCACTGGTGTGACCCATGGTACTGTCCGGTGTCTTCAGCTGGGATGTAACCTGTGCTCGCCGACATCTGGGGGTCACGAGACGATAAGCTTTCAGAGGGAAAGTTAGCACCGGAATGTTTTGATACTCGTTTTGAAGTAGGGCGCAATGAAACGCTACATTTGCAACACCATGGCGTTATATGTCCACGTTTCGCGGGTTCAGGGGAGCGCAAGAAAGAATGATAGTCTAAGCTCGGTCTGCTTTCGACGCGGATTGGCTGTGCGTTTCGCTGTATAAACTGAAGATAGGAGGAGGCGGAACTATCGTCTTGAAAGGATACCAGGAAAATACGGGTTGACATTACCTGTGCTATTTCAGTGTCGAATGGCCACATGGGCTTCTCTTCCTTTCTAGCGGTGCTGATATCTTTGGAAGATGGATACATAGGGGAGACAATACGAAGCACCAGGGATGGATGTCCTAAACTGGAGCTGAAGTCCCGCAGACGGATTTTGTCAAAATAACTGGCCTGGGTGTTAACATCATATAAACAGGAGACTAGGATGACTGGGGTGAAGTTACGATGCTATGAGTCGTTCAGGGCCGCGAACCCAAGCCGTCGGCCCCCGTCTCAAGAGACCTGCGCTCTTAAGATGGTACCTTTTTGTTTGCCCTCGGCTCCGTTAACCTCAACCTCATGAGCAATGACCATCTGACGTCTAGCGCTGGAATAAGATCATGAGACGCAATGGTGTAAGGCGTGGGCCGGAATGGGACGGCTACCGGGAATACTGTTACGCGGCGAGGGGGCAAAACGGCTTACCGAGTTCACTTAACCTACCTGTTTTCAAGATGGCCCGCTCACCGACTCCCCGGTCAGACCGGCACCTAATATTCGCCTCGAAGATCAGTGTGATGAAAGGATGGCCCTCCATACGACCAACAAGGCATCCCATAAAGTACCGTATTATTCTCATATGGCGATTGAGATGTCGACGTCCCTGCCATCAGTCAATGGTTCTCTACATGTATGATGTCAAATACATGGAGGGCATATGGTGGGCGAGCCCCCCACCCCCCCTTCTACTAAGCCGGGCACCTCTTTCGTGATCCATCGTCGCACAATGTCCTTGTTCAGGCGAGGGCCTCGTGATGCTGAAAGGCCGGATACGCCGCAACAAATAGACTTGCCACCGCTCAGCCCACGAGGTAGCAGCCACCCAATTTACCCCACGGGATCATATCGTCACGAGAAGGATTGTGGAGGATAACAAGGTGAGCTCCCCGCCGATCACTGGCTCCGCCGCAATACAGGCCAATCGCCCCGACTCCAAGACGTTTCATCCGAGTGATGACTCGGTACCTGGCGGCTTGGAGGAACGTCAATCCTGCATGCTAATTGGCGATGACGTCGGGGAGAAGGGGGGGGCGTCCAAGTGGGACCATGTTTGCCAGCGGGCCTTGCCACATTCGGCGAAGAAGGGTCGTGTCCGGTGCCAGTTGGGGCGCTCCACACTGCAATGAAGTGCTGCGCTAGTTTGACTCGTCGGCAGGGGAGGCTGCGCCCTGCATTAGCAGCAAACTCGCCGTCATCCCGCGGATAAGAGCCTGGCCACCGCGGGCAACGAGGACCGAGGTTTCCCGTGAGTACCCGCCACCTCCCCACACCCACCGAGAGAGAGAAGGCTGTCCGTGCTGCCCGTCATGTTCTGCCCTCAGGAACCCCCTGCTTGGCCTTACTTCTCCACTTTGCCCCTCCCTCGTTCGGATACAGCCCTGGCAGCAAGGACACATCACGCTCTCTGGAATGACGCGCTGTGCATGCGGGTGCTGCACTTCCCGGATATAGAAGTGGGCCGCTGCAAGACACACAAGCGCCGGGCCCCTCAAGCAAGGGGCCTTGGCCGGCCCGCTGGGGGTGGCGGGACTGGAGGGGGGAAAAGCGGGTACCCGGCCACCAAGGCCGCATTCCCAGATCGGCGCCTGCCAAGTATTTGTATCTGGGGAAACAGAAGACCCCGCAGGCTGGGTGCAACCCCTCGTAGCCTGATACGACGTCTGTTCCCTGGTTTGGGAGTGCCTTCGCCGGAAGGGGGGTTCTCGTGGCCTTGACGTGTTCGGACGGGGTGCCGTGGTGCCGTGCCTTTGGGATGATCGGCGACCGCGGGGATAAAGTGGGAGGAAGGGACGCGAGGCCCTGGGTTTGCCTAGTTGCCTGTCCGCGCGCTAGACTCCAGCTGCACGACCACGTATGACGTTTGGGAGGTGCGAAGGGGTCCGTTTCTGAGAACGGAGTGATCGAATATCCCGGCCGCCCCGGCCGCCTCGCCTTGACCAACAAGCATCTCAGAGGCTCAATCCTGGAGGGGGTGGCTTGCTGCCACAGCCTGCCTGGAGCGCAACGCCCGCATGGCGCCGTGGCTTGCAGCGCGGGGGCCAGGAAAACTCTCGTTCGATTGCTAGCCGGCCAAGCCAAGTGCGAGGAGGCCGCGGCGACCCCTCTCGCCTCGCTTTCGTGATGGGAGCCGTATCCGGTCACCAGGGTGCAGTAGCACGATGTTGCACCACTAGGAGGATGCCCCAAAGCCTGGATGACCGGTACTCGCAGATCGTTCAGCCAGGGCGGCGGTGGCGCCCTTCCACAAGCAGGGATCGCTCCCGCCCATCGAGATCATCCCTTCTCGAACACCACCTCAAGGATCCGGCCTGCCTCCAAGGGGGGAAGCCCTCACCACCCCAAAGCCCGATCCGGCGTGAACATCGGCGATCGGCCTCCCAGAGCACCATCACCGCTTGGCCTGCCTCCCAATGCGGCGGGGCCGGAACGGGTAAAGATGTGCTGGAATCTGGCCCCGTACCTCGATGCCCCCCCCGTTCCTCATGCTGCGGCGGGAAAACGCCAAGAAACAAGCGTAAAACGGACATGGGGACAGGCACCAGGTGCTTGGATTTGCCGGGGTCGCGCAGGCGCTCGGTGCGGTGGGGGCTTTGGGAACGCACGGATCATTCCGCTGGGGGCCAATTTTTGTTTTTCGCTAAGCTTTCTTGTGCGCTAAAATAGTCACGGGGCGGGCGGGGGTGGAGAGCCGGGACCGGGTGGCAGAGGGGCGCTGGGGGCTGATTCGCAGGCAGCCTGTCTCTCGTGATGCTCAATTATGTGGAGCTCCACGTCTCCGCTGCGACACTGGACTCGGCAATGGACGGGGCGGGCAGCTTCGACTTCGCTTTGGGGGTTGCAAGGTTCCAATGGAAATTTGCGTTTTCCTCTTGTGAATCTGGGCGGTGGCAGTTGGTTCCATGCCGAGTACACGTATGTACATACAGCAAGTACATTGCGCAGGTGGAATGTCGCATCGCAGCGTAACGCTGCATTTGCTGCGGGCGCCAACGCTGGGCCGTCCGCGTCTGGGAAGCGAACTCGTTTGCATCATCGCTCCCGATCGGCTGACAGGTTCCGTGCCGCCGTGGACGAGTTTGGGAAGGCGGATATTAACCCAACTTATTCTGTCCCGGAGCGTCGCTCGCCATAGAGGTACCGGCCAGGTTCGCCCGTGGTGTGGGACGGGAATGCAAGAGGACGGGCGACTTTGACTTGTGTCGCACGCATTTGATTCCGACGGGGCTCCTCCAGTGGACGGGGATCCTGACGGGTCGGCCGCGACTATTATTATCTCGACACCCACCTGTGGCACCGGTGAAGGACGGCTCGGGACGGGGCATTCCGGGCTGCTGCGTGCGTCGCACACTTTTGTGCGCCCGGCGATGCGCCCTCGGCTCCCATGGGGCGCCGGCACCTGAGTGGAGCATTGCGCCCTCGGATTCTGACATGTTGCTCCCCGGCCGTATTTTGGTTGAGGGGACGTTGGCAGACACTAGCGCCCTGTGGCGACTCAAGAACGCTCCCTGTCTTAGGCGCTAGACGACTGCAAGCAACCGGAACCCCAACATCCCGGCTGTTCCAGGGACGAATGTGAACACGCCCAACAACGGCCTGGCTCCCTGGAGGGCCTAGCCAATCATATAATCCCCGCGAGAGTGCCTTTTTTCTTTTTGCGCCGGTAGTTGGGGAGAAGCAGGGTCCGGGCGGCACACACGGGCCCTCCGCGAACGGTGCAAATGTCTTGGCCGCTACTTGTGTTACCGCGCCACCGAGTGAGCAGGCGGCCTGAGGGGAGCAACGAGACTGACTCCGGCCAAAACAATGCGAAAATGGCCCTTCAACACGGCACGCCCCCTGCCTGGGTCGATCGCAAAAGATTAGATCAAACCGCTTGCGCCGATCTCAGGACCAGGTCGGTGGACGTGAGACGAGACGGAGCGGCGAGTCTCTGACGGCTGCGCCACCACGGAGCCGGTTTACCGAGGAGCCATCACGCATTGACGGAATTAATCTTTTGAGGCCCAGCTTGGAGCTGGCGCGTGCGAACCTTGCCGTGTGAGCGCGTTTGATACAAGGGTGGCAAATTTTCGTGCATCGTCCGGAAGATCTTCATCCCACTGCGGTCAGAGGATCTGGCAACGCCTACCACGTGGGATAGAATACACCGTATCCTGACCGAGACTGGGGATGCCCAATCAGACCATCGATTAGACACGTTCATACCGAGATGACGAGAGTGGGGAAGCCTGCTTCGTTACTGCCCCGCACCCATTCACCAAGCGCAGACGAGGTGACTCTTGCAGCTCAAGGGTCATCACGAGCTCGGCACCCAATATTAGACCAGGGCGACGACCCCAGCTCGACCGGGCGGACGAGGTTATCCTCCAGGCGCGGCCGAAGCCAGCCGAATGGCCCCCAACAGCCCGCCCTTCGCATGCGTCCGGCATCCCGACTAAGCGACGACAGCTCATGCATGCGGCTGGCCCGCGTATCTGCCGTCCGCTGGGTCGCGGTGGACGAACGACGTGCCGGCCTTGAAGAGTTGCGAAGGTTTTAGTGCTCACTCTCTCGCCACTGGCGCGCGGGGGTGGCTAACGAATGAGGTCTTGGGACGACTGATAGGGTTTTCCGGCGTGGGGAGGGATTAGTCCCATCGTGAGGTCCTGTTGGTTCAAAGTTCGGTTGGCCCCTCTTTGGCGCAAACTTGGTGGGATGGAGGGGGAGCGGGTGGTGTCGAGTGCTGTGGTCTGATTGGGTGTGTGGAACCTCGAAATGGCAGGCGAATGACACGAGAGCCAAATGGAGCCAAGTACCAACGAGGCAGAACACAGCGTAGGTGGTGACATGTCTCGAGGGCGTGTGGAAGGGCAACGGGTAGCCACAAGCGGCACGCCTTAATACGTCCTCTTATACCTAGCTAGCTTGTGCGCAAAGCCGGAGGGTGCTGCCCATCGACGCGATAGGACTGTACCTTTCGTACCTTTGCAGTTGTCTTTCCCAGTCAGTCAGTCCCCTTCCCTCCAGAATGAGGTGGATGGAAGATCTACATTGCAATTGTTTGTTTCCGATAAAAGGCACTCGGTATGCGTCGTCTCCGAGATCTGAAATACCAACGTGCCTCTTCAAGCGTGTCGGGCAAACGAAACGGGCCGCGCGTACATCTGTCACAATGGCCACGAGAAACTCAATGCGGAAACCCCAACTCGAGGTCATCTGTGATACTGGGTAGACGGCGAAGAGGGCAACCTCGTAAGTGGAGGTCACGGAGCCTCCAAAGCGAAAAAGCGTTTCCCCGCCAAACTCTCCATCTCCCATTCAGGTGGGCTGGCCAGTGCCGACAGCGGTCCTCGTTCAAGGCAGGGATGTGTCCTCGGTGCTTCGCGCCCTGTGAGTGGCTGGGCCGGGAAGCCAGCTCAGGATGAGACTCGGGCTAAGCCTATTCTAGCTCTCCCCAGTGCCTCTTATCTGGCGTGCTTGGGAGCGCACCACTTCGCAATCGCCCACACCGGTGAAATCCCCGCAGTCGTCCCGCGTTGGGGGCCATCGTGGGCTCACTGCCGTCGCTGCCGGGGGTTCCAGACAGCTAAAGGAGGAAGCGACTCGGGGTAGGGTAACCACGCTGGTTGGTCAGCTGAGGGCTTCTGCTCAGAGCAGGAGGAGGATCAAGGCTCTCGCTATGATCAGGAACACCCCCTCCCTCGCCCTGTGCCGGCCCCAATTCCGATCCGGCGCCCGGTCTGGTGGCTTGATCTGTGCCGAGGATCGCAGGGCTGCCCTCTCGAGGGACTCCCGCCGTCGGTGAAACATGCACACACACAGCAGACGAATGGAGGAGACCCGAGCCGGAACGCTGCCATGAACACACGGACCACTCCGGGCTGCATGGCGGAACAAGGTACGCGCGAGGTACTTGAGAGGCTAAGATAGGTACAGTGTGGTACGATAGTTTTGCTGGGTCAACCACGGTCGTTTCGTCCCATTCTCCGTACCGCCGAAGATCTAGAGGCTGAGACCAATGTACAACCGTGGGTATCAGGGGATCTTCAATGATAACGGTGGCCTGGCGGAAGTCGCTCCTCCCATTAGAAAAGCAATCGGCAGGTACGTGGTGGGGAGGGCGCAGGCAGGCATCCATCCCCCCTGCCAACCATCCCATCATTGAACTTGCGACCAGAGAGCACACACCATCCACCATCAATCATGCCTTCCTTCGCCGAGTAAAGTTCTTTACAATCCAGTTTAACACTAGCTCGCTATATAAATTACAGCGCCTGGTACCTCTCATCCGCCGAGACCCACCCGCACCTCTCTTTCCATTCCCCTCATCCTTTCCTCTCTCCAGTCGAGGTCGCGTCACACACCCCCCTCCCCCCCCTCCCCACCAAGTCCCAAGTTTCTTGTGCCCGCCCAAGAACGATATTAATAACTTGGTGCCTTTTTTCCTTTTGCGACGCCCCTCAAGGACGTGCTTGCCCCGTCTTGCACAACGTTAATCCGGCCTCCCACCTCGCCCATCCTACGGAATCCGGTCTCCCCATCTCCAACCCCCAACTTTTCGCGTCCTCTTATTTTGTGACGAACCTGCATTGGCTCTCTTCGCAAACTTTTTGCGCCGCATCGAACAACCCCGTCGTCCAAGCCGAATTAATTTGTCGAATCGCGTCATTTCGCCCGCGCCCTCCTCGCTTCCTGCTTTGCGACAAGCCATCGATCCAGCGACCATCCCAGCGCGCGCGACCCTCCCGACGCTTCCGTGAATATTTGCTGTTGGGGTGAAGCCCGCCCACGCGCGCGCCGCCCGTTTTCGCCGTTTTCGCCGAGCCCGCGTCGCCGCAGTCGTTCGCTAATCAAAATCGCGAACCCGCGCATGCTTCCCGGTCGATGGTGATGAGCATCGACCAGACTGGAGTGGGCACGGCCTCGAGCGCGTCCGCCAAATCGCAATACTCGCTCGGCGTGGCGAACCGCGCCACCCAGTATTCCCAGTCCACGACTTCTACCAACACGGCCACGATGCCCCCGCCGTCTTTCGCGCCCCCGTCCTCCAACTTCAATCCGACCGTTGGATCGCAGGCGCCGTTCCAGGCCGGCCAACCCCCGAACAATATGTTCGACCGCAACAATGCGACCAACCCTATCGGCACGCCTTTCGGCACTACGCCGTCGCCGCCGGCCGGGTCGTCGGTCCTGATCCGCAACCTACCGTTGAATACCTCGGAGGAGCAGGTGCGCTTGATGGCCCTGTGGTCTAAAGACCTCATCGGGGTGGAGGTGCTTGCGCACGATCCGTCTGGCGATTCCGACATGCGCGCTGCTATCATGAGGTTCAGAACACCTTTCGGCGCAAGGGAGGCGAAGGCCATGTTGAACGGCAAGGTCAACGTCTCAGGATCTGCCGGCATGATTGTCGACATCATGTCCGAAGGCACTGTGTCGCCCCCGTCCAACCCGCCCAACGCGCGACAAAGCTCGCGATTCAACAACGGCCCCTTCCCGCCGCACGACGCGATCTCACCGCCTATGAACGGCTCGGCTTATGGCGCGAAAGACCTGCAGACTTCCGAAACCAACTCCCTGTACCATGGCCTATTCGCGCCCCAATCGCCGATAGGGAACCACCTGACGGAGGCGAGGGTTTCGGGCAAGTCGCTCATCAAGAGTAACGATGCTGCTGACGATGAGGAGACGGGTCAGCTGCTCTCAGACCCCGTGGGTTTCGCAGAGAGCGGAGGCGTATCTGGGAGGCGAGCGACGGCACCTCACGTACCCATTTCGCAGCTAGCCGGCCTGTCCTTGAACACGACCGCGCCTGGCCCGTCGTCGCTGCCGCCATTTGCCCACCCCACCCACTCTTCGATCCCCACCCACCCCAGCGCAATGTCCCCGATCATGAACGGTTCTGGTCGGCATATGAACTATCCGCTCAGTGGGCACTTCTCTCGGCACAGCCTCGCCCCGCCGGTCAACCCGGCCGACCAGAACCCGCCGTGCAATACCCTGTACGTCGGAAACCTGCCGATAGACACTTCCGAAGAGGAGTTGAAGGCAATCTTCTCCAAGCAGCGTGGTTACAAGCGACTTTGTTTCCGAACCAAGCAAAACGGGCCCATGTGTTTCGTTGAATTCGAAGACGTCTCCTTCGCTACGAAAGCACTCCACGAGTTGTACGGCCAGCCGCTCCATAACAGTGTCAAGGGCGGCATAAGGCTCAGCTTTTCCAAGAACCCGCTCGGCGTCCGCTCTGGTCAGACCTCGGCGCAGCCCAATGTCGGCGGCGCGGGCGGGATGAACGGTTTGAGTGTTGGCGCAGGTGGTGGTTTCACCACGGCCAACGGCCCGCCACCTGGGCTGTCGGTCCCCCCCGGCTTGGCCTCGAACCGCATGGGTTACGGCGGCGGGCCGGGTGGCGGTGCTCACGGTTACAACGGCACTGCCGTCCCGACATCGGGCGGATGGAACGGCACCGGCTATGCGACTCAAATGGCATCCGGCGCTCCCTCATCGGGCGTCCACGGATCGCAGCCAAGCCACCCACCGCCGCACATGATGGGCCTCTAAGCGGGCCCCGATGCTGAAGCATTGAGGATGTATCTTCCACACGTCCTCTTCGGTGGTCGCTTGTCATGGTTGTGGTGTTTCGACTTCGATTTATTTTAAAGATATACGGCGTCGGCGTCCGGACGACGAGGTGTTAGCGCTTGGGAAGACTACCGGCATCGAGTCGATTAAAGAGTTGCAAGCCTCCGGAGGCTAGGTTGGCTTGGCCAGACGGTTGCACTCAAAGGATACGTTGTTTGCGATTTGGCCTCCCTGGAACTCCCAAGCCACTTTGGTTTGGGGTGCGGCGTTATCACCATTTCCACAAGTGCATAGCAAGGACAGCATGTTGTCGCGAGAGTACGGCAATCTGTCCATGTTGCGCATTTCACCTCCCTTATTGCGACTCAGTTATTAGCGATTCCCCCATTACGCGCCTCGGATCTGATTTACTTTTTGTTTGGCGACATTTTCACAAGGATTTCAATTCTGGAGGAGTTGGAAGACTATCGAGGTTTCTGGCTGCGGGCTCGCAAGAGTCTCGCGAAGGGCATGTTTCGGTGTTCACGTCTGTTTTTTCTCAATGGCATGGACTTGCAGAATCGCGGCGGCTTCTCGAGTGGCCCTACACATGCCAGAGTCCCCCCTTTCCCCCCCTACACCAATTTGTTATCTCAACCACACGTCTGTTGTCTTTTGTCGTCTATCTCTATTGCTGGATCCCATCATCATTACACAACATGTTAGCCTGGCGCGCTGGAATCGAGAGGGTTGTTTTTCTTTTTCATCATCAGAGCCGGCGACCGCATTTCGCATACGCATTTTTATCCTGTTAGGAGCTTTGGACGTTTGGGGTTTCGTTTTCTTTTACGATTACTGCGGGTCCCCTTTCCGGCAATGCAATGGGTGGTTACGGGCGCGCTCTGCCTTCTCTCACGTTTGGGCCTTCGGGTGTATGTTGAGGTGAAAGGCAGAGTCGCGCGAAATGACCATTATCAGCACGGGGAAGGGCCGCCTCGAACTCGGTGGCGGGAAGAGCCATCGCAACAAAGCCCCGGTGTCTGTCCCGCAACCGCCTTTTCTACCTGCCGTCTACGTTTGGTTTACAAAGGGCAGAGAACCGGGGAGAGGGTTCGTACCCGGCCAAGATCATCAAACACCAGTCTCGGAGTAAGGGAATGGCTGCATCGAGTTCAGACCATCTAGAGGCCTGGAGGCCTGGGAGAGCATTAGAACGGTTGGGCGGACTCGGGAGGTTTACGAAGGTCACAACGGCGGTTTGGCTATGTTTGTCCGGGGGAATACAGGAGAAAGTATGTCTTTTGGTACTGGGTTGTTTGGTCCTCCTTTTTACAGTGGCAAGGTGAAAAGGGAGCGAAAGGGCAAAGGAAAACGGGATGGAGGATGACACAAAAATGGAACATCACGGAAAACAAGGAGCGGGGGAAATTGTCTTTTTTGGGGTCTTTCTGGTCTTTTCTGGTTTTCATCCTTTTTGCTTTGCACAGCTACAGCAAGGCGAATACGGGGAAACATGGGATAGCTCTTCATTCTTTTTTCTCTGTTATTCTTTAGTTTGCTTTTCTTTTCCGGTCGGGCATTTCCTGGGGGTGGAGGGCGCCTTCTATCATAGTTTTTCTTATCTTCCGAAACCTTCCTTCACTCCTCCTTTTGCATCTTTCCTGCAGGTTTTAGCTTTGGATGCTCTTCTTTCTCTCGTCCTTGATTTTCTTCATTCCGAATTGTTGTTTGGAGCGTGGGCTTGGGTTGCCAAAGGGGAATACATGTTATGAGGCTTCATGTGCATTGGGAATGCTGTCTCCATGGGATGGGGTTTTGAGACTTTTCTTCTTCTCCATTTTGAGCGCGGATGGGTTGGTGTTTTCTCCTCTTCAGCTTGGTCCTTGGTTTGGCTTGTAGTATCAATACAGGTTTCGTTGAGTGGCATCTTGGTTGGCTCTGCGCTGTGATGTTCGTTTGGTAGTTCCCCACGGTGTCTATGTTCGCAGGGATTCTCACAATGTCTCTGTCGTGAGGTGTGGGTATGATGTTGTTTCGTTATAATACACGTATCCTACGTACAAAGCAGCGCCCCCCTTTTCCCTACCACATGTATATACGCCTCCCTAAGCCCGCAAACAAGAACCGCCAGCCTAGAGCTCCACGAACTCGGCTCCCTTGACCTTCTTCCCTATCCGCTCACTATGTACCTCCCCCAACCCCACCACGAACCTCCCGATGTCCGATAACCCGGCACCCGCGTCCCCCGCCTCCTCTAGTAGCGAGGAATGCGCCTCCTGGAGGTGCGACTTCACCGTGGTGGCCGCGCAGGCAGGGGAGCAGTAGGGCGTTGACTTGTGGTCGGCGATGCACTCCTTGCAGAGGGCTGTTGACGGGGCCGGAGGCGAGGGGGTGCGCTGGAGGCAGGCTGCGCCAGATGTACAGCTGTGAGAGTCCTCAACGTGCGAATTCTAGTGTCTGTTAGTATAGTCCTCCTCAAATGCGACACATAGAAGCCATCACAGGGACTGGACGGGGCTGAGATACTCACATGTGCCTTCTCACAACACGTCATGCAACAGTAGACCGTCTGCGCGCCTGTGGCCCCCATCTCAACCCCCACCTGGCAGAGCGAGCACGCAACAACCTTGCCCCCCTGCACCTCCCCGCCGCACCCCCTGCACGCCGGGAGCGAGTAGAACTCGGGCCTCAGGCTCTTGTCCTTCTCCTCCGTCTTCTTGCTCACGATCTTGGTGTGCGCCGCCCGCGCCCGCTCCAGCTCGTCGAGCCTCTCCCTGGCGCTCCGCGCGTCGTCCCGCCGCGACCAGCGCTCCTCCTGGGCGCCGCGGGCGCGGGCGTAGAGGTCCGAGGACGGCGGGGCGCTGTCGTCGTTTATGGTGGAGAGGACGGCGGTGATGGGGGTGCCGGTGCGGTAGAGGTCTGCGTGGGGTTCGACTCCGTCGGGGATCTTGCCGTCGTCGGTCTCGAAGAGTAGGCGGAGGAGGTCGTCGCGCTTGGAGTCCGCGCTGTCGAGCAGGGAGAGGTAGGTCTCTGGATCAATGGCCCCGCCGCGCACGGGGCCCACGCCCTCGCGGACCATTTGCGCGACACCTCCGTCGTCATCCACGTCGAGAACCCTGTTGAACGTCTCTGCATACCCGACAGACGCCACCGCCGCGTGGGCGTAGTACGGCTCGGTGCGCAACACATCGCGATACCACGCCTTCTTCTCCCTCCGTATCCTCTCGTCCACCTCCCCAAGCGTCACCCGCCTCTCCCTCGCGCCGTCAAGCAAACCCCCCAGCTCCTTCAGGAAGGCCTCCCGACCCGAGAACCACTCGTCGCCGCCATTGCCGCCAAGATACCGCCCGCGGATCTCGTCAACTATAGCACCGTAGCACTCGTGGCAGTCGAGCGCGTGCGCCTTGCCGTGCGACGCGGCGCACTTCTCGGTGATGGCCTTTAGGCGCTCGGCGCAGGCGCTGCGGGACGCGCGGAGTGCTCGGAGGGCGGGGGCCCAGTCTTTAATGAAGGGCGCTTGGTCTGGGGTCGTCGTCGAGGGCATGGCGCCATTGGTCTTTTGTGTCGAAAGCTGCTCGAGGTTTGGTGGTGAGAATTGAGGTGGGCGTCAGTGTCAGTGCCAAGCGTGGGTCGCGGCGCGGGTACAATTTGATGTATCTTACTGTGCTCAGTAGACGGGGGACAGGTGGGGTGGGGTGTTATGTAAGCCACGCACGCTAAGGACCTGGTGAAAAGCCAAGGGCGCCCGAGAGATTCACGCGTTTTTTCATCCGTTCCAATTCCCATCCCACTTCCCCGTGCAAACCTGGAATACGGCAGCGCGGACGGTGGAATGCCAGCGGCTCGACCATGAAGCCTGGCTGACCAAACCCCCCACAAACGGGCTTGTGAACAACACCCCAACCTATTTTCCCCCCTTCCACAAACCCCAACTTCCACCATGGGCGAGGGAAAGTACATCACGCTCGTGTCCGGGGACGGCTTCGAGTTCGTTGTCCTGCGCGAGGCTGCTCTTCGGAGCAAGGTCATCAAGAGCATGCTTGACCCCAAGAGTACGTTTGTGTTCTCTCCTCTTCGTCGGTGCCTCGGCGCCAGGTGTTTGTTCCTGCCCGGCGCCTCTCACCGCCAGCTCCAGCTCGCCCAGCTAGCTGCCTCAGAAGACGCAACCTAACAAGCTGCAGGCGGCTTCCAGGAGGCTCAAACGGGCATCTGCCACTTCCAAGAAATAAGGTAATACATCACTCTCGCCCATCTATCACCAGAACACGCACACGGGGGAGAAGAGTTCGTGATGAACACTTTATTAGGACGACTAATGAGGACAGTCTACGCGACGCGTCCCTTGACATTAAACTACACTTGATCTGATTCCCTTTTCTCCCATACACCTTGTCACCTGCAGCCATCGCCTCTGTTTCCTTGCATGAAGGGATTTGCTGACATTGTGGGTTAGCGGCGACGTGATGGAGAAGGCCGTCGAGTACTTCCACTACTGGTACCGCTACCGCAAGAGCGACGACGTGCCGGACATGCAGATCCCCGTCGAGCTGTGCCTGGAGCTCCTCGTGGCCGCCGATTTCCTGGGCCTAGACGGTATGCTTCCCTCGCCAGCGTTGGCGAGCTCACCACCCTGTCTGTGAAACCCGCCTTGCTGACTTGGGCTAGAACTTTCTTAAGTGAGGAGTTCGAAGCGGGTAGTTTCCGCGGGAAACGGCTTTTCATGTGAAATGATACCAGACGCCATGATGAATAGACATGACCGAACAACACGTCCCTCCCCCATGTGGTGTGGACGACGCATCTCCGTGACCACCATCAAAGCATATACGTTCCTCTCGCTGCGCCCCCATGGGTTGAACGCCTATTACTGATGGAAGAGTATACATCTCCCTCTCACTCTGCTTGGACGCCGTTACACCGTTGGGTTCTAGCTTTTTTTGTAGGGTCACATCTGTAATCTGTACTTCTCTTAGGATTTATATGCGGGCACAGATAGATTGCCTCCCCCTACAATATACTACATCCTAATAACCTCAAACGCCGATGCTGTTGAGACTCGTGCCCAGCTTCCAACACCCGTGCTATCACCATTGCCCCGCACCTTTCATCTCGGTGGCAATCCTCCTAGCTAAACTCCCAGCTCCCAGCTCGTGACGTCGAAACCGCCGTTCATTAACTCACTGCTATTTACCACTGCCCCCTTCCCCTGCCTCTCCCCCGCCCTCGGCCACGACCACGACCACCCCCTCTCCCTCCCCTAAACTGCCCCTGCGGAGGGCCCCTCGCCCTCCTTTCCTCTCTCTCCTCCTCACTCCCCGCCCACAGATTCGGCACACCAACCAGCTCGCAGAATGCCGCCGTTTGCGGGTTCGTGTACTCCTGCGGCTGCTTATGCACTATCTCCGGCTCCCCGTCCGCAAGCACCGGCGCCGTGTGCTCGAAGTTGCGAGGCACCTCCATTTTTCCCTTGGCCACCAGGTTTTCCTCCACCCAGGCGAGCTCGGCGTCGATGAGGGGATTGTAGTGGGACTCGCCGAGGTCGGGAGGGTTAGGGGCCGAAGAGTCTCCTATGATGAGG
This sequence comes from Sordariomycetes sp. S4602, assembly GCA_023628835.1. Classification (NCBI taxonomy): domain Eukaryota; kingdom Fungi; phylum Ascomycota; class Sordariomycetes; species Sordariomycetes sp. S4602. The sequence continues at coordinate 281,964 of JAMAJV010000019.1, read as the reverse complement.
TCCTTGGAGAAGACGCGGGTTATGGCGAGCCACTCAGGGTCGTATTGGAGTGGGAAGCGCGGGGAGCCTTCGACTTCACTAGGCTTCCCGACGTCTGGGGAGTCTCCCTGTTGGATCGGATGGATCTCGCATAGCTGGAGGAAGTGCCGGCCCGGAAGGCACTTGTCTAGGGCGAGGAAGCGGACTTCCCGGTTGGTGATGCCCGGAGGAACCGGCTGCCCAGGAGTAGTCTTCTCGCGTTTCTCGGGCTTTGCAAAGGACGCGGGAAGCTGAGCGCGCAGGTCCTCAGGCACCGCACCGCCTGTCGTATCCACGTCCATCGCCTGCGCCTCGGCCGGTGCTGCCTTCGCAGGGGGGTCATCGTCGTCAAGATCCAAGTCGATCTCGTCCGGGTTCGCCTGAGGTTCGCCTAGCTCGGGTTCTACAGCCTTCGGCGGGCTAAGAGACGCGGCTTCCTCTGGAGGCGGATACTTCTTGAGTGCCGAAAACTTGCAGTGCATGTGTGCTGAGAACCAGTACCGAGGTCTCAGCCGATCCATCACATACCCCGCCGCGGGATTACCCAAAGTCCCATCGTACGACTCATTCCTAAAGGCGGGCTTCATGGAGAACAACCTATTCTCGTCCCCGTGCCTCTCGATAAACCTCGGCCAGTCGTGGCTCATGCCCACGTCCACCTGCGTCCTCAGCAGCAACAGCTTCCGCACGTCAATCTCCCTCACATGGTAGAAGCCCTTGATGTCATCGGGACCAAACGGCAACCTCTCACTGTGGGGCTTTTTGTAATCGAAGCCCTTCCAGATGCCGCTCATGCCGGCGATGCGCAGGGGACCGACGCGCACGACGGAGGCGGGGCCGAGGTAGTAGATGTTGGGGCAGACCCAGCCGCCGTAGTACAGCTCCCAGAGGTGGGCGCTGGCCTCGTGATTCCCGCCGATGAAGAGCGTGAGGTATGGCGCCGTGCGGTCACCGCGGTAGTAGTAGGGGAAGTCCCCGAGGTGACGGTACTTTAGGGGCACGGACATGACGGCGAGGTCCTGTGGGTTGCGAGCGGCCTGGAAGTCGCCACCTATGAGAACCAGGTCGACGGTGTCCCAGCCGCGGGCGACGCACGACTCGGCGACGGAGGCGTAGATGGCATCGAGAGTGCCGTGGCCCTAGCTGGCATTAGTGGCACGTTGGCGCTGAGGGAAAGAAGGGTGTCTTACGCAGCCTTCGATGGCGACGCGGACGCCTTGGGCATCCACTAGTGTGGGACTCATCTTAGAGAGTGAATGTGTGTTTGTGGAGGAACCAAAGATGCAGAGAGGAGAAGGCCCAGTCACCTAAGATGACTGCTTAAGGACGTTCTTATGTAGACCCCGAAGGCTCGAAGAAGCTGGGCTAGTTGAGTTGTGTTCCAGGGCGAGTCGAAAGTTGGCACGAGAAACAGGAGACAAGCTTCCCCAGCGCTACTCCCTCTAGAAGATAAAAGTGTATGCTATGTGTGGTATAACCGAATGTGCCTTCCCTCGCAGCTTTCACTTCTTTCTGAAGGCAGGCTCATCCCACCACGAGCGAAGACGGCAATTCCCCACAATTCCCAAATACGTACCGCAGGCAGCTGCCCACCCACTTCGGTACCAAAGGGCGGTCACCACCGGCAAAACCAGCCCATCAACCTCACCCAAAAATCTCCCGCCCAAACACAACAGCTCCCGCCGCCATTCGCGACAACCCATTCGTCGCATATATCCCCCAACCGACACCCCTTTCCCGCTCGCCACGATGAGTGTGAGTTCCACCGAAGCTATATACCTCGTGCACAAGCTAACATAGTGCGCAGTTCGCTCCAATCAACCCGCGGCCCATGCTGCAGGACCTGTACGTCCGCTCCGATTCTCCCATCTCGATCTCGCGATGCAAGTTCCCCGCTACGGAGGACGAAGAGCTAATGGTACCAGTGTCGACAAGGATATCGTCGTGCGCCTAAAGTGGGGCGAGACCGAGTATAAGGGCCGTCTCGTCTCCGTGGATGGCTACATGAACATCCAGCTCAGCGGTGCCGAGGAGTGGGTAGACCAGAAGAAGACGGGAGACCTGGGCCAGGTGCTGATACGGTAAGTCGCGTGTTCTCTTTGGGCATGGAGAAAAGAGGGAGTTGCTGTGTCTCGAATGAAAGCTGACGGTCTAGGTGCAACAACGTGCTATGGATAAAAGGCGCTGGTCAGGGCGCTGATGTCCAGATGGAAGACTAGCGAATCTACATCTACGCTATTGGGCGGGGAGCAGGTAGAAAAGGGGACGCATATGGGCCGTTAACCGGTTGGGGCTACGAGGCGGAGAGGGGGGTTTTACTGGGCTACAATATCAGGCGTTGAGGATCCACCTTGTTTTGATCTACTTATGACACCCTTTCCCTCGCCATCCTGCCATCTCATGAACATGTGACTACAACATCTTGCACGCGACGCTCCGGCTGCTACACAGCTCCGACGACCCGACTCTGAGCCGCTTCCCCTCCGACGTCCAGCAGAAGGCCTCCACTAGCCACTCGTACCACACGCTCTTGTCGTCCGTCTGGCGCCACATGGTGACCTCGAGTTCCGAGTCGTCGGGGTAATGGAGGGGACGCTTGGAGAAGTTAGTGGATCGTTTTCAAGACTCGGGAGACGAGCGATGGGGTCGGAACATACCTTGAGGGGGAAGAAGATGGGGAACCACGAAATCATGTCCTTGCTCTTCTGGTCAATCCTCTCGGGATGCGTGCTAATCTCAACCTTGACCGCCTCCTTCCCACCGCACTCGAACAGCGTCGATTCAAAGTACCCCGCCAGACCGTGGATGACACCGCGGTGGAAACACACAAACTTGACACGGGAATACCTGGCATTATGCTCATTCGCACCCACTGATCCCTCCATGCTGCCGCCGACGCCCCCGATCAGCCCGCCCTTGCCCCTTGCGGCCATCTGCTTCATCGTGTCCTCGGGCACGGGATGGCTGAACTCCCACGTGAGCTGGTACCGCGGGTGGCCGGGAACCTTGCGGGCCGCGAAGTCGAGCTGATAGAGGAGGACAACCCAGGGCGTGTCGAAAGTGGTGTTGTCGCCTGCGGCGCGGCTGAGGAGCTCGCCGTGGAGGCGGGGCGTGGAGATGGGGCTCAGGTGCGCGGTGTAGGAGCTCGGGATCGAGATGCCCTCCGGCGCGAGGACGTGCTGGATGCCGTCGAGGCATTCGGGGGACAGCTCGTTGTCGCCGAATGAGCCTAGGAGCTCGGAGATCAGGATATCCACTTTGCCGTGCTGCTCGGGCGTCTCGCCGGGCTTGGAGAGGAGCGGTCCGTTCCAGCTCCGCATGTCGGTCCTGACAACCTGGACCTTCCCGCCCCACTCTGTGGCGTTACGACGGAGCAGATACACATAGGCATTGGGATTCTTTTCGACGGCCCAGACCTCGACCGCCACACCCGCCGCCTGGCTGGCTTTCAGCGCGCCGTTGACCAGAGGGCCGCGTCCAGAACCGGCGACAGCGATGACGACGGCGCCCGACGAGGATGACGTGGGCTTCCCTTCGCGCTTCCAGTGGAGAAGCGCCTCCTTAGTGGCTGCCTCGTACTGGGTATACTTGACGGGGTCGCCCTCGAAGACTTCGTAGGTGGCGGACTCAAGGTTATCCGAGAGAGGCTGCAGCGGGGACTGGAGCCAGTCCTGGAAGCTCGCGAGAGTGTGGTACTCCAGGTCCGACAGGGGCTCCTGCGTGTTCTCGACGTATTTCATGTACGTCGTGTAGTCGGACGTGCTCGGCTGGTTCTCCGCCTTCGGCTTGCTTGTCTGGGGAGCTTGGGCGGCCGAAAGAGGAGGGAAGTCGCTGCCGCGAGGGGCCTGCGGGACCTGGGTGCTAAGGCCAAGAGCGGGAAACTCGGAGGGCTCCGGGCCCACGTCAGAGAGCATCACGTACGGAGGGGCCTTGAGCCGGAGGAGTTCATGAAGGAGGGCCTGGTGGCCGGCTCCGAGGCTGGGGTAGTTCCCCTTGTTGCGCCCAAAGGTGTCCCTTCCGATGGAGATGAAGTAGATGGGTTCCGCGAACCACCGCGTCTGGAGGTCGCGCTCGGGGAGGCGCTTTGGGAGGCGGAGGCTCACATGGAGCCGGAAGCTATACTCGCAGAAGGTTCGGATCTGGTCCCAGGTGTCCCACGAACTGAACAAATCGATGTCCTTGCTGGTGGCATCCTCTTCTTCCTTTTCCCCCGCCAAGCTTCCTAGGCTCATAGTCAGGGTGTCAACCTTCTCGTCCAGACCGGGCTCCCGGTACATGGGCAGATGGATGACTAGGGAAGTCCTCGATGCAATGCTGAGCGCCTCCTTGATGGCGCGCGCGTATCGTGCCAGGCCATCCCGCCCGGCGTCGGTAGTACCGTCCTGCCTGGGGCCCGGGATAACAACGGTCCTAACGCCGCAGAAATTGGCGTAGTGAACCTCAAGGTTGAGGACCTGACGCGACACGTTGGAGATGACGGGGTTCGGAGAGGCGATGTCGATCCACGGGCTGCAGTACGCGGTGAAGCCCCGGGTACTGTTGCTCGGGTAGAGGCCCGTGTCCTCGGCAGTGATGGGAGGCACCACCAGATCGGGATACTTGGGGGTGACGGTTGTATCTGCTCCCGAAGCCAGGCTCGGCAGGCCCTCGAGGTGAGCCTTCACAAGGTTAAGGACCCGTGAGTGGAACTTGTCATTTGTGACTGGAGCGGTGACAAAGGTGAACTGGTGCAGACTGTCAGAGACGCATTCCTTGGGAGCAGCTGGCCAATACTTACACCAAGGTTCAGCAGGTGGCCATACTGTAGGTCGGAAAGAGGCTCTACCCGGGCAGAATCGTGCTGGCCCAAGAAGATCTGGGAGAAATTATAGTTCCCCGTGTCCTGCGCCGAGCCTGAAGGATTGGTCGATGAGTCCATTGTGAGGGTCCTGGCTGGTCTCACAAAGCTGTTGGGTTGAAAAGTTCACCGGCTCGGGCTGTGAGTGCGCTGGCTTTGCGCTTCGGGCGAACCACAGTGAGTTGAGGCAGGGGAGAATTTTGGGCTGTTTACCGCCCTGGGTTATACAAGGGAAATTTCAGTTCCTCATGCAGCACTAGACTATGGTGTATGTGGAAGGCACGATGGACTGGACGGCAGGTGCTAGGACTGTAGTGTGGGAATTTTACTTGGTCCTGTCTGAATTGGACCGAGACTGAGCTGAGCCGCAGGGAAACGCTCACACACCCAGTTCACCACAACAACACGAAAGAGGAAAGGAACTATTAACCAGAGAATATTTGTATATTTTAAGTGCCACTTGACCATCTAGTCACTGATATCCGGATAAAACCCAAGTCCTCTATAGAACACGGACATCATTGATGAAGGATTACATAGTCTTACCTCTCACTCGGGCTCAGGCCCTGAATTTCAGCGCCACGAGATGGCCTGGAGGGGCAATGGAGGGGCAAATCTCCCCACAGTGCTCGCCAGTGTCCGCACCTGCTCCCAGCCTATCTTATCGATAGCGATAAGAACGCCGCATTTGTTGCCTGCTAAAAATTTCCCTGCATTGTCTCGCCAACCAACGCAGTTTGCGACGATCCAAGGCGCCTTCCAGCATTTCCCCTGCAGCCTCACTGCAGCCTCTACAACAAACGAAGCGACGGCTACGCACAGACAAAGCGGGAAACGCTGGGAACTATAGTCCCCCAGTCTCACAAGAAGCATACGACTTATCCGCTGGCATGGGCGATACGCGAGACTACGGCACCAAGCGCCGCAGCAACGACGACATCGACGACTCGAGGAAAAAGGCCAAGATGGGCGGCGTGTCCCTTGACGGCGACGGCGCCGGCGCAGAACGCAACCCCTACCTCGCCCACATGTACGACGAAGATGCCGACGGCGACGCGAACGGCACTGGCGCTCCTGGCTCCGCGTTTGCGGGCGTGAAGAGGCGCAACACGACAGCGAAGCAGGCCGAGAAGATCGAGGACAGCGATTCGAATCCCTTCACCAACCGGCCCCATAGCACTCAGTACTTCAGGATTTTGGAGTCGAGGAGAGACCTTCCCGTCCACAAGCAGAGGTAGGCCCTCGACACTCCCCCTCTTTGACTTTAACCCTTGTGCTAATCGCCCGCCTCAGACAAGAGTTCCTCGACAAGTACCACTCGACTCAGATTCTCGTCTTCGTCGGTGAGACCGGTTCGGGAAAGACGACTCAGATCCCCCAATATGTCGTCTACGACGAACTAGCCCACCTTAACGGGAAGCTGGTCGCCTGTACCCAGCCTCGCCGAGTCGCCGCCATGTCCGTCGCGAGCCGTGTGGCTGACGAGATGGACGTGAAGCTGGGCGAAGAGGTCGGTTACAGCATCCGTTTCGAGGACATGACGTCGCGGAACACCATCCTCAAGTACATGACCGACGGTATGCTCCTGCGTGAGGCGATGCACGACCCCGATATGTCGCGGTACAGCTGCATCATTCTCGACGAGGCTCACGAGCGTACACTTGCGACCGATATCCTCATGGCCCTTCTGAAGGAGATCGCGAGGAAACGGCCGGACCTCAAGATTATCATCATGTCGGCCACCCTAGATGCGCAAAAGTTCCAGCGCTACTTCAACGACGCGCCCCTCCTGGCCGTTCCCGGACGAACGCACCCTGTCGAGATCTTCTACACGGCTGAGCCTGAGCGCGATTACGTCGAGGCCGCGATCAGGACAGTCCTGCAGATCCACGCATCCGAGCCCGATGGCGACATCCTCCTCTTCCTAACAGGCGAGGAGGAGATTGAGGATGCGTGCAAGAAGATCAGCGCGGAGGTGGATGAGATGACGCGTGAGATGGACAGCGGCCCCATGGTGGTCTACCCCCTGTACGGAAGCCTCCCGCCGCACCAGCAGCAGAAAATCTTCGACAAGCCCCCAGCTCCGTACAGGAAAGGAGGCAGGCCCGGCCGGAAGTGCATCATCGCGACCAACATCGCTGAGACGAGTTTGACCATTGACGGTATCGTCTACGTCGTGGATCCTGGCTTCAGCAAGCAGAAGATCTACAACCCGCGCAGCAGGGTCGAGTCGCTGCTGGTCTCCCCTATTTCCAAGGCTTCGGCGCAGCAGAGGGCGGGTCGTGCGGGTCGTACCAAGCCCGGAAAGTGCTTCCGGCTGTACACCGAGAAGGCCTTCAAGAAGGAGCTCATCGAGCAGACATACCCGGAGGTCCTACGCTCTAACCTCGCCAACACGGTGCTTGAGCTGAAGAAGCTGGATGTCGAGGACCTGGTGCACTTCGACTTCATGGACCCGCCCGCCCCGGAGACGATGATGCGCGCGCTCGAGGAGCTCAACTACCTCGCGTGTCTAGACGACGAGGGGGCCCTCACGACCCTCGGCAGCCTGGCGTCGGAGTTCCCGCTCGACCCGGCCCTCGCCGTCATGCTCATCTCGTCGCCCGAGTTCTACTGCTCCAACGAGATGCTCTCCATCACCTCCCTCCTCTCCGTGCCGCAGATCTTCATGCGGCCCGCCAACAACCGGCGGCGCGCCGACGAGATGAAGTCGCACTTCACGCACCCGGACGGCGACCACCTCACGCTGCTGAACGCGTACCACGCCTTCAAGGGGGTGCAGGGCGACCCGCAAGGGGACGCGAAGCAGTGGTGTCACCAGCACTTCCTGTCGCTGCGGCACCTCAACAGCGCGGACAGCGTGCGCGCGCAGCTGAAGCGCATCATGGAGTCGAGGGGGCTGGACCTCGTGTCCACGCCGTTCGAGGACCGGGACTACTACACCAACATCAGGAGGGCGCTGCTGGCGGGCTTCTTCATGCAGGTCGCCAAGAGGGACAACTCGGCCAAGGTGTACCACACCATCAAGGACCACCAGGGCGTGCGGCTGCACCCGTCGACCGTGCTCAAGACAGACTACGACTGGGTGGTGTACAACGAGTTCGTGCTCACCTCGCACCAGTACATCCGGACGTGCACGGGCATCAAGCCCGAGTGGCTTCTTGTAAGTTTCTTCCCGCCCACTTCTTACGTCCAACTTCCCCCCCCTGAGCGTGTGATTCTAACTGGGGAAACAGGAGATCGCGCCGAACTACTACGACCTGGAGACCTTCGAGGCGGGCGAAGCCCGCTCGGCGCTCGTGCGCGCGGCGGAGAAGAAGAGGAGGCTCGAGTCGGCGAAGAGGAAGGGCGGTCGCTGAGGTGGGGATAGAAGGATAGATGTTCGATACCAAAATAGAGATTCTCTGTACACCGGCTGCCGCCGCGGCTCGCAGCCTACATACAGCCTTTCTGATGCCCCTCCCCGCAAGGTGAAGGGGACCACGGCCTCTCGGTGTGATTCGTGCGTTAGTGATACGGGGGGGAACGTGATCGGGGACCTCGCGCTGGCGGCCCCGGTCACACCGAGTGCCCCCCATGCAACGGCCGGGGTCTCGGCCGACTGACCGGTTTGCCACGGAGGCATCCCTGCTCTTCCAGAAGGGTATCCTGCACCCCGGCAAGCACTTGGCCGACCATTCCTGCTCCGATGTGCGCCTCCACGTGTCTATCCCTCCCCTTGTTCGACGGCCAAGGTTCCGCTGCTGCCTACCAAAGAAAAGTCACTTCCATTCGCCCAGTCTGAAGCTACCGAAGCTGTCTTTCAAGTCCCAAGGTCACTGGGCCTATCGCTCGTGTCGTAACTCGTGGCCGCGTTTCCAGAATCCAAAGGGTTCCGTCCAATATGCCCATTACCACCATTAGTCCCTCATTGGATAAGCCGAACATCCAACCTGACCAGGAATCTTCTAGGAAATAGCTCTCGAGTACAGTCCAAATCCTCGCTACCCCCCATCGTGTGGCCCGGCCAATTCCCCGCTCACATCCTCCGCAACGGGCCCAGCGGGGGCTCGACGTCGGGTGTGCCCTCTCCCCAAGAGATGGGGTGCAACCCTAAGCCGTCCCTCCCCACCATGGCGTACTTGAACGTCCCGTCCTGTACGAAGGGGACGCACACATCGGGCGAGTACGACCTTTCCAGGTCCGCGCCCTCGGCGTCACATCCTTCAGCCTGTGAAGCCCTTCAGTTAGCCCTTGCCGTTTCCGAGTATGGCCTTGTAGAAGCCCGATGGTTAGAACTTACGAGGCAGGTGACGCAGGCCTCGCCGTTGACGTAGACCCAGTTCTGGCAGGACTTCGTGTAGAAGTACTTGCACCTGTACTTGTAGAAGCCGCCGCTGCCGCTCATGGTTTTCGCCATTGCAAACACTGGAGTTTCTAACACGGTATAGTGTGGAAGTAGAGAGGTAAGAGAGTGTGGTTTGAGGTAGAGCGTGTGTGATGCCACTGTCCGCTGACAGTGAAGCGGCGGTGCTGCTAATGAAGCAGTCTGTTTGGAGAAGATCCTTCAGGCCGGATCCCAAGGGAAACAAGCGTATAAGCCTGAGTATGCGAAATGTCCAAGGGCAGTAAGGTCCTTTATGCCGAAGCCCTGTGCACAACCCTCATGACAGACAGCGGGATAAGACGCAAAAGAGGGGAGACGATGGAGGTATATATACTACGCAAAGGCAGTCCCCACAATCGGGTGACGAGACGTGCTTCGGGAGCCTCCCATGGGCGAGCCAATCTAACGGCCTCGCGAGTCCCGAAGCCCAAAATGCTTGTGGGAGGCAGGGACGAAAGCACCAAATGCAGCCACGCGCCTCATGTATATTCCACGGGCATATGTGCCATCTTTCCCGATCCATCACCCGTCCTTCCAAGTCTGAGGTGTAACGGGGAGTGACAAGTGCGGAGGCGAGCACGGAAGCGTGTGGAGGTTTTTGATATCTGACAGAAAATGGACCACTTGGCCAAGTCTGGAGAGGTAAGCGTGGGGAAAGCGTCAACGGGCCGGCATTTGCTCCACAAGGGAGGCTTGGTGGGTGATCCCCCCTCGCCCCGGTCCCCCCCCGGATCACGCTCCGGTCACCTCATAAGAGTCGTGGTGGTCCTTGTGAGGGTAGTGGTAAATTCGGGGGAACCAGACACTTGATTTTGGCCCCCCTGAGACGGGCTCTCAGCCGACTAGGGACGTGAAAACATGCAGCCGAGCCCATGACTTCCTGTTCTTGGCTCGCTCCAGAGGGATACGGGCTAGCATCATTACTGTAAACACCACCCACGCTTACGCTGCCGGAACTGAGGGTGGCAGCGTTAGACTGGGTGGCGGCGGATGCGCCAGGCCGTGTTCCGATGCAACGCCATGCCCTTTCGAGAACCTGCAGCATGGGTCCATGTCGGAAAGGACCTCTGCGGCAACCTTTGCCCCCCCGCCCCTCCCCTCCTCGAACGGCGGCAGGCGAATGTGCCAACGCGTGCGCAAGGTCTGAGGGCAGGGTTGCATGCAGCCACTTGGCGCTGTCAGGTGTGATAGGACCAAGGGCCCTCGCGACGGCATGCGCTGGCCAATGAAGGCTGCATGGAAGCCGTCGATATCAGCACTTAGCGCGGTATTGCACCTCATGTTCGCCTCGTACTCTGACGGGGGGGTAAATTGATCGGCCACCCTTGGGGGCAGCGCTGGCGCCACCGAGGATGTCATGTCATGTTCCAACGGGGAGCTAGACGGTTAGGTGACGGGGCGAGAGGCACGAATGCAGGCTAGCGTCCAAAGTCGAAACGAGCTTGGCCGCCTTGCGTTTCCGTCGCTGGAGTCATGCGTTCCCATCTCGCGCGGTCTTTTCCTCCCCCCTCTCTCACTCCGCTGATCGAGGCGGCATGTCGTTGCTGATCCATCGAGGGAAACATAGGGCTGAGCCCCGTTGGAAGGAAGGTCGATGATGGAACGTTTTGAGCCTAGCTCCCGCTGTCAAATCGCGGAAAAAGCAAATATGGCACGAGGGGAGATCGTGGGGCGAACCCTGGCAGGCAGGGGGCGCCGTGGCGGTTGCTTCCTTCCCCCTTGCCGTCTTGGCTGCCATACCCGGCCCCATCGGGCCCACCGTTTTCGTGCTATTGGCATCTGGTCGCTTCATGTTGCGTGTGCAACGGTGCTGCGGTTGACGTGGTGGGCCCGCAACTGCACCAATCCGATATGCTGTCGAGTAACAGCTGGGCTTGACCTTCTTCCTCGTTGATCGCCGCTGCCAAGCGTTCCACTCTGCAGCAATGGCTCCTTCTGTTATCGTCCCCCACGCTTTCCCGGCGTGCTATCGCTGACTAACGAGTGCGCACCGGCCGGGAAGGAGCCGCTCAAGATGACTGCACCCGCGCCTGCCCAACGGCGTTGGCTCTGCCGTTCGCAGACCTGGATGCACAGTACATGTACACACGCCTGAGTCTCTCTGTCACTCCCAACATTGAGATGCGCCGGGCTGTTGGTCTCAACGAGGCCCATGCTGGAGAGAAGCGTCTTCCCAATTTCCGCGCCTTCTCATCCGAGACTCGCAGGCCGGCTCCCGGCATTTACGAGGTCCGAGGAACAACAAACAAACAAGCGGGTACTGTTTGACCGGCTTCCACTGCCCCATGTCCATCCATTCAACCAACCCCCTGTTGGTGATGTGTCCGGATACGAGCGCGCCGGATGACGGTTTATCCATCCGGACCGAAAAGAAACGCGTATCACTTCCACTGATAACTCCGTGGGACCGTGTCCTACCTGGACTCGAAGGCCGCCACGGCCGCCCGGGCGCAGCTCCACAAACAGTTGGCACAACTCGTGACAGCTCGAGGCCGCGCTCTCATCTGGGCTTGCATGAACCTGACAGAAAACGGCTCTGACTCCCGGCGGGGGTGCCGGGCTCGAGGCAGGTACATGACGGACGTGACATGCCCAGCGTGTGACGGTGACACCCGCATGCAGTGCCTCCCTCGTGGCCGGCGCTCTTCCCCCCTTGGTAATATTGCAACCTCGCCTTGCCCCTTGTTTTGTTCTCTTGGTCCGACCCCAGCCTCGACTCCGATGCTGTCGAAGTCCGGTGACGTGCATGGACTCCCTGAAATAAGAAGCTTTTTTGAGTCCGCCGCGGCAAGCTCGCTTCCCTATAGTGGGATCCGCGCTCGTTCTCGACCCAATGCGCGAGTCGCGTCGATATTGGATGGCCCCTTCGGTGGCCTCGTCACTTACACAACCCACCGCCGCCGTCAGCGTCCCGTCTCGTCCAGAGTGCCAAGGTCCGAACCCGTCCGAAACGCGAGCTTCCCATTCATTTGCTGGGCGAACACTCGCTGCTTCGGAGCCGTAACTTGCGTGGGTAAAGATGCACGGCCGTTCCCAGGTACGAATGTGATACCTGTGCTCGGCCGAAAGCGGCAACCCTGGCCACCGCGTACATCCCTGCCTGTCTGCCACCCCAACTCACTCCTTCTGGCCTGCTGGGCGGCGGACGGACGGCTTCGGGGGTTTAACCTAGTTTATCCTGCCTCCCGGACCCGAGGGGCTGGCAAGGGCGGTTGCATTTTCGGCCGCTTTCTCGCGGGGCCAGCCATGCAAAGGTCTCGACCACCCCTGTAGACGACTGGCCTGCGGCTTGTCGCGGAAGCTTTTAGCGAGGGCCGGTAGAGCACATGCCCTGTGTCTTGGCATTCGCCCATCAGCCCCCAACAGTTCTCGGCCTATCAATAATAGAGAGAATCTTGACCTCTGGCGTGTTTGCTGCCGAGGGGTGGAAAGGCTGGACTTGTCGGGATCTCCCTGAGAGCGACCGGTGGTGTCATCGGCTTCCCCCGTCACGCTCGAGGAGGTAAATCAGCAGCCCCAGGCCATCTTCTCAAGGGCTTGCGGATACGAAATCGAAGTTCTCGTTGGACGCGGCTACCGGTGGAGCAAGTCCAGGCGTGCGATTGCCAACCCGGTTTGGGGTCGCTCAAAGAGGGATTATGTTGTCACAGCGTTGTGTCCCCCCGGGGCCTACAGAATCTCGCCTTCGTTCTCAGCCCCAACCCTCATCCAACGCCCGCGGGAGTTCGTCCGGTCCTTCGCGCTATGTGTGACGCCAGTGCCGTCACCGAGCGGGCAGCACGGCCCCCGACCAACTGAGCCCGTCACCGTGCATCCGAGCTGAAGGTCCCGACCCTGCCGTGTGACCAGGCCTACGAGAGTCTGTAGTATTAAGATATTAAGAATGTTCCTCGAGTGGGGGATCCTACATGGGGCCTTGGCCCGTACTACGGGGGCTGTGCAACGTCGCGCACCAAATTATCCCGGCAGGCTCGCGAGTCAGTGTGAGGCACGCTGTTTATCTGTTACCGGTAAGACCGCAGGGCTCGGGCGGGGCCAAAATAGACTATGAGACTGGAGCGACTTTCGGTGCGTACGGTGTGTAATGCTCTGCTGGCCCCACGGGTACAACCGGCCCTGGCGCCCCAGTCGGATGAGTCTGCAATAGGTGAAGCGTCTTAGATACGCTGAGATGGGAAGGCCCTTTGGACGATCAAGGCCGAGAACATGATGGCTTCCCTAAGGACACAACCCACCTCGGCTGGTATCACCCTGGACTTTCCACCTGCGGTGCGTCGCCTGTTATTATGGAATGGGAGATCTGCGGACACGCCGCACTATTTCAAGTTCGGGGTTGGCATTCCAGTGGTATCCGGTGGGTATCTACCGCCGGTGTACTGTTTGTGGTAATTCAGTGCCTTCTCAGGTATCTCCTCGGGAATGAAGGACCTATAGGCCTATTAGTTAAGAATTGCGGCGTGGAGAGGGGCTGGACTTATCCCCAAGAGTTTGGAGGGCCGCGCCACTCGCCATTTCTGGAGAGGGCGCGACCGGGGCTACCCACCTCCGGGCCTGCCCCTGCCTATTGTGCTCAATCTCATCCCCTGAGATTCCCGCTTAACTTCGAAGAGCTTCGAGTATTGCAAAGCGGACGGTCCACAAACTCCAGACAAGCACTAAACTTTGACACCAGCGATGCTGGGTCCCAGAGCCGCTTCAACGCCCTCCCGCGCACCCTAGTCCCCAAGAAACAACAGAGAACATCGGGTCAGAGACTTCCAGACCTCGTACGGGACGAAGATTCCATCAATAGGTCAATGCCGTCGTCGATCCATACCGCGCCAGATCTTTCAGGCCAAAACTCAGGCTCCCATGCTGTCCGGCCCAACCAAACCGAAGCTCCTTCCGTATGTACGCACTGCCAACATGGGGGTTTGTCGTTTCCTCTCCGTCCGAAGCTCGTAACGAGTAGGGGAGGGCTGGTTCCGCACGAACGAAAACACCCCGGAAAAAACCGTGCTGTCATCTCTGCCCGAACTAGATTTCTCCGCGTACGGCCGAGGAAGGGCGTCCGACACCGGTTGGTGAAGGAACAAAGATGCTGGTGCCCGTCATCCTTGTGGGACGGAAGCCCACAAGTCAACGGTTAATGCGCCTGGTCGGACCACATGCGAGCATGACGACACCGGTTAGCGCTTTGCTGTGGTGCGGGCCTGGGAGCAGCGGGTCGTTCCTGGGAGGGATGAAGGTCGGAGACATATGCCCACCGCTTGAGGCGGCTTCCGAGGCTGTGTCAGAAGATTCAGGGTGCGGAAGGCTTTCGAATCGGCGGCAGGTGGCAATAAACGCCGTCAGGGCGGGAAGACGCGTTTCCGTTTGTTGCTCTATGACCCTCGCTCACAAGGCACTTCCGCAAGGAGGCCGAGTGATTCGGGCGAGGCTAGTCACAAGCGATAACCAGAGCTTTTGAAACGCGAAAACCCTGACCGTTTGTAACCGAGTCGAGCCCTCGCCATCCTCTTCAAACGCACCGCAAACCGGGACCCAGGGGTTGCCGGGTATAGTTTGGACCGCGGAAGGGCACGTATCTGTCGAGCCTTCTCCAACCAGGCCGAAACGCAGGCATCGCCAGGCCGAGTCCATGAATGACCAAAGTACAGTTCCAGCGGGCAGCCCCGTTGAGCGACCTCGGGCCAGAGGCTCTCACCGCTTGTGACTCAGAGGGCCGCCCTCTTGCGCACGAAATGTGACTGGAATGTTCCGTGTCCCCCCCGAAGCCGGTCCCTGCCCTCCAGGCACCCGATCAGCCACCGCTTTTCAGCGGCACCGATACGAGGGCCACCTCTCGGGAGATATAAAGCCGGGGGTGAGCACATATTGAACGACTATGAGCGCAATACAAACCAAGGGAATACTTAGGGTTAAGTTCCGAGACACCATTCTCCCACACTAGTCTGTGCCGAGCTAACGACTGGTACCGAGCCACGGATACATGGTGCCGCACGCGAAGAGGGTCCGATGCGGGCTCAAGGGCGGCGTATCACGGCTGAACCCAGAACTGATTGGGGAGGTCTACAAAGAGACATTCCTTTCGGAAAACGGGAATCGGAGAACTGCGGGGGAGGCGTCGTGCGGAGGGTTGCTGATGCGCCGAGGCATCGCGAAAGAGCTCTGGCTGGTTGCGCTGAATTGCTGGGCCGTTTTGTCGTGGCTGGTTAAGAAGCTGGGTTGAAATGAACCTCGGGCGTTGACTCTCAGGAGCCGAGCGCTAACCGCGGTCGAAATGGTGTCTGGATGGTGTAGAAACTGGAAAGCGAAACTCGAGAAAGCGTGAGCTTGACGCGTTTAAGAGGCGCGAAGCACCCTGGACGTTTGTTGTGGGCCCATTGGCAAGAGCTGCGGTGTGGACAAGGTCTGGGGGAACACGAAGTCATGTGACAACTACCACTTCGCGACCCTCTTGATTACTAAGGTCCTCGCGGCTTTCAGTTGGGCCGTGGCCAGCACCGCGACTTTGACAACTTGAACCCTCCCATGATAGTCAGGTTATCATTACTTTGACAGGATATGAGACATCTTCACAAGTTTTCTGACCTAAAAGGGAAATGTCACATCATATAACCACCTTGACAGGCCGTCTTGCCTCGACATCGCGTAATCCGCCGACAATGGCTGGGTTCACGAGAGTACACCAGCCTCCCGTCCTGCCCGGTATTCTCAGACCAATGTAGAAGAGCGACTGCAGGAACTCGAATGCAGTCCATAGCAGATTCCAAACACCTCCCCCAGAAACAACAGTCTTCTCATACGCCAGTTGCAGCGCATCGAACTGAACAATCTCAACTCCGGCTCCTTCATGGATATGTCCGAACACGTGCAACCGAGGACGCACGCGCCACAGCTCGCGTAAGAGGTAGTCGCACCCTAGACCTAGGAGATCGCAGTGGCCCCGTGCCGGGGCGTGGGTTACAAGGACGTCTGTGTCCTCCGGAACCGTACCGTCCCAGACGTCCTCGACTCGAGGGTACTGAAATGCCCAGTTGCCGTAGCGGGGGGAGTGGGGGCTGCCATAAATGCGAAGGCGGCGGCCGTTGAGGCAGGTTATAGTAGTGCTCTGGTTTTCGAGGTAGATGATATCATGCCAGGGAAGAGAGGCACGAAGCGCCTCTGGGGATCTAGAGGGATCGGTGGTGGATTTGATCTTATTGCCTGTGACATCCTGTTTGACATCTAGAAGAAGATCGTGGTTGCCTGCAATAACGATCTTGATGGGGTGAGGCTGGGAGGATAGCCAGGTAAGGGTGGCGTGCAGCTCGTCAAAAGTGCCAGATTGGGTCAAGTCCCCGGCGTGGATGAGAACGTCTCCATCCGGAAGGGTGGGCTGGCGGTTGTGAGTGTCGGAGATGCAGACA
This sequence comes from Sordariomycetes sp. S4602, assembly GCA_023628835.1. Classification (NCBI taxonomy): domain Eukaryota; kingdom Fungi; phylum Ascomycota; class Sordariomycetes; species Sordariomycetes sp. S4602. The sequence goes on along the minus strand of JAMAJV010000019.1, from coordinate 265,352 downwards.
ACAGCCACTAGAGGTAACTCAGAGGGAGGGACCGAGGAGAGCGGCCGCCAGGTATAGAGCAAGCGGGCTAGGGAAACGCAAGGTTGCCGGAAGAAATGGTGCCAGGGTCCAGAGCGACGCGGTTGAATGAGTGCGTCAAGGTCCGTCCCTCGGCTTGAGAAAAGGGGCATTTCATCGGATGAAGCGGGCAATTGAATTTGTCCCTCGGGATGGCAATACGGGCATTTCCGTGTAATATGCTACAACGTGATTTTATCCCTTGTCAGATGAAGAAGGTGAGCAAGTCGGGGAGGATGTGCGCGCCTGCTCGCGACAGGCAGGCAGCAATGCGAAACGATAGCAGGAGGATGCCATGTCCACTACGCGAGTAACGAGTCAGCAAACTCTTGACCCCCAACCTTGCACTCCTGTCAGCACTAAAGCCATGGTCAGCACCTGGACCACAAGGAGGAGAAATTCACCCCTCGCAAAATACGCCATTCTCCTCCGGGGATATTAGATTGGGTGCGGCGTCCGATGATGATTGTGTTTCCCCTCGTCCAGTCACCTAGGTTGTCCCTGGCGCCTACTCAGGGCGCGCCCTGGCTTGAGAGTTGCCAGTGGCTGCTTTCTACGGCGGTGGTGAAACGCGGTGGCACAGGTCCTCCGCCGCCGAGGCTCAACAACGTTGGGTACCCCACGGCGCTGACCCACCTGAGCTGGGTTCCTCGGCACCCCGAGATGCTGGGCGAATCACAGTTGACGCAGTTCTGAAAGTGGTGCCTTTGGAGTTCGGGGTGTTCCTCGTTGTGGCTACCATGACCGAATTTCACATGAAATCGGGCCAATCGCGTCGCCCACCGACTCCAAGCCGACCCACATTATCTGACGGAGTCTCCTACCTGTCGCATCCTGCCTCGGCTCGTCGACGGTTTCCTACGAAAGTGGTGGAAACCGCCTTCCTGAATCCCGACTCCTCCGACTAAGCTGACATACACTTGCCCACCGCCCCAGGGTCCTTCTCCAAACTCTCTTCTAACCTTGATGGGAACTTGCTATCGGCGCAAACTGCATCATCAGTCGAAGAATTGCCTCTCTCTCAAACTCTCTCTCCCTCTCTCTTCAGACATACAGCCGATAGAACCCGCGCGCCCTGAATCCCCCTCAGCTGCCTCGTCCGGCAAACTCCTAATCTAGTAGCAGCGGCTCCGCTATCGCAGCGTCTTCACCATGGCTTCCACCCCGGTCCTGTCCGACAACGCTATTGCGAACCTGTCGGTATCCCCTCCTCCCGGCAAGCCTCACGGTGTCGCCGTGCCCAACTCCGCAAAGGAGGGCCGATCAGCCATCTACCGCCACTACAAGTTCCGTGACGGGCCGCTCGTCAGCACTTTCAACCCATCCGTGCAGACCATCTACGACTACTTCCAGGATACGGTCCGGAAGTACCCCAACTCCAAGGCGCTCGGCACCAGGCCTTGGAACCCCCAAACGAAGTCATGGGATAACAAGTACACCTGGCTCACCTTCAACGAGGTCTCTGCGAAGAGCAAGGACCTCGGTGCCGGTCTCGTCGAGGTTCTTATCCAGGCCGGTATCAAGGATGACAAGTATGGTATCGGTCTGTGGTCTCAGAACCGAGCGGAGTGGCAGATCTCAGGTATGCGTGTTTCCACCCCGCCTTTTTGCGCCTTCATATTCTAACGTCGAATCCTGGCAGATTTCGGTATCATCTCGCAGGCGCTCTACAGCGTTTCGCTCTACGAAACCCTCGGCCCCGATACGACGGAGTACATCATCAACCATGCCGAACTACCTTGCGTCGTTTGCTCCCTCCCGCATATCCCCACCCTCTTGAAGCTCGCCCCGCGCATACCGTCGCTCAAGGTCATCGTCTCGCTCGACCCCATCGATGCGGGAGAGCAGGCTGGGTACACGAAGTCGGACGTGCTCAATGCCATGGCGGCCCAGCACGGCATCAAGATCTACTCTCTGGATGACGTTGTGGCGATAGGTGCCGCGTCTGGCCGTAAGCCGCGGCCCCCGCGGAAGGAGGATATCTCCACGATCAACTATACCTCCGGGACCACGGGTATGCCCAAGGGTGTCGTGCTTACCCACGGGAACGCCCTGTCCGGTCTTTGCGGTGCGCGGGCCAATGGGTCCGCCCGCTACGGCGATGTCCACATCTCCTACCTCCCGCTCGCGCATATCTACGGTAGGATGGCCGATCTGACTGCGCTTGGAGAGGGTGCTCGCGTCGGCTATTTCCATGGCGACATTGCCGGCCTTGTCGATGACATGAAGATCCTCGGCCCCACCGGCTTTATGTCAGTACCGCGGCTGTACAACAAATTCAACTCGGCTATTCGAGCGGCGACGATCGAGGCCGACGGATTCAAGGGCTCGCTTTCGCGTCACATCATTGACACCAAGAAGGCCAACATGAAGAAGCCGGCCGGGCAGGCCTCCAACACCCATCTCCTGTACGACCGTATCTGGACGCCCAAGGTTAGGGCGGCGGTCGGCCTGCAGAGGGCCCACACCATGGTGAGCGGCAGCGCGCAGCTCGACCCGGACGTCAACGAGTTCCTGCGAGCCGCGTTTGGCAACTCGTTCCTGCAGGGTTACGGCCTGACCGAGACCTACGCCGTCGCTAGCGTGCAGCTGCGCGGGGACTTCACCATTGGGAACGTCGGCCCGCCGGCTCCCTGTATCGAGGCCTGCCTCGAGTCGGTCCCCGATATGGAGTATCTCGTGACCGATAAGCCCTGCCCCCGCGGTGAGCTCCTGCTCCGCGGCCCCGTTGTCTTCCGCGAGTACTATAAGAACGAGGAGGAGACCAAGAAGGCGATCGACGCGGATGGCTGGTTCCACACTGGCGACGTCGCCGAGATCGACAGCCTCGGCCGCATCAAGATTATCGATCGCAAGAAGAATGTGCTCAAGCTCTCGCAGGGTGAATACATCTCGCCGGAGCGCATCGAGAACGTCTACCTCGGCAGCCAGAGCATCGCCGCCACGGCCTACGTCCACGGCGACCCTAACAAGTCGAACCTGGTAGCTATCTTCGGCATCGACCCGCTGGTGTTCGCGCCGTTCGCGAGCAAGATCCTCAAGAAGCCGATTGACCCGGCCGATGTGGCGTCTCTGAAGGCGGCGGCCGGCGACACTGGCGTGCGGAAGGCCTTCCTGAAGATCTTGGATGATATTGGCCGGTCCCACAAGTTCAACAGCTTCGAGAAGGTGCGGAACTGTGCGCTACACATCGATCCGTTCACCGTCGACAACGAGCTGCTCACCCCCACGTAAGCATAATCCTTTCCCGTGCCCCTAACAGTACACTAACGAGAGTTTTCTGCAGCCTCAAGCTCAAGAGAGCGCCGATCGCGAAGGCATTCAGGGCGGAGATCACCCAGCTGTACGAGGAGCTCGAGGCGGATGCGACCCAGGCCAAGGCGAAGCTCTAAACGGGCGGCCGAGGATGTGGCGTTTGCGGATGTATGAATTCGGCGAGTGTAAGTTTGCCATTACTGGGTTGGGGTATCGATGGTGAGGTGTGGAGAGATGAAGGTTTTGGCGTACTTAGTCCCAAGGGGGGCCTAATTGAATATCCTTCCTGATAAGGTTGTAGTTCGAATGATGCCGTCTTGTGTGTGCTCATTGTAAATGTCAAGGAAATGGCGTTGACTGAGGGAAGAGGGGTGGCGTGGCTCTTATAAGGGAGCCTGGCGTTTCTGCTTAAGTGGCCTGCTGACCGTTTCTGGCCGCTGTCCCACCCAGCACTTCGCACCTTGCTAGATGCATGTAACCCGAAGGGCCCGGATTTGACCCTATACCCAACAGTGAGGAATGGTGTGAGACGTGAGGACGGAAACTCGGCACCCCATTTGATATGTTTGGCTGTGTGCTTATATGCCTGCCCTCCGGTCGTGCCGAGTGCATCCCACTTGGGACGTCACCCACTTGTGGTGAGGAAGACTGCAGGACTTGCCTAAGGAGGGATAAATTGGGCGCAATGTAATGTGATTCCTGGGAGAAGTGGCGGAGGGCATGAGTGAATACCAAAACGCTCTTCAGGTGTTTCCAGAGACACTATCAAGTACAAGTAGGCCCTTCAGTTAATATACATAGAACCGTAATAGGAGCCACGCTAGGATATGCGTTGAGCTCTGATCAGGGAATAAGCAGCACCAGGAACTTGGGGCCAAAACGGGCCCGGACTACGGGGTAATTGAGCAGGCTAGGGCGTTGGGTCCGGTGGCAGGAGTGACTTCGGGCCGAGTCTATCAAAAGCAGACGGGACCTTCGGCTTTGTCCAGACCACTGGTTCCCGACGCCATTGACGGCCATATCAGAGCGTGGAAAGCGCCAGGTTTGCACGCGTAGCTTAGGCAGCATATGTCCTGCCTGCTTTGAGACTATTTTACAGCATGTTCCTCCAGCCTAAGCAAGGCCTAGTCCTGCATAAATTGGTCGCGCTTAGGGCCTATGTAGATGTTGGTAAACCTGTTTTATACTGTCTATGGCAACAGCCTTGACATGCTACGATGGAAATATGTTATTATGATTGCAATTCTATTGTCTAGAGTCTAGCCTAGTAAGAACAGTATTATACTGGAAAACTAAAACAGGGAAGTAAAGAGCTCTCTATAAGAGCTCCTTTTACTTATAATAAATATTAAAATAATAATAATTTTTAAAGAAAAGTTTATAAAATAAAAAGTTAAATAATTTAGTCTAGACAGATTTATAATAATCTAGATAAATTATATTCATTCTAAAGTTAGCATATAACTTACGTAATAAGATGAGCCTATGAAACCATAATTTCTACACTGTATTACCTTAGTAATACCTCTCTTTCTCCGCTTTAGACGACAGCCTAGATCCTTTGAGAAATGCTAATGATATAACGACGCGCCTCGAATCTACAGAAGCGGGTTCGGTCACGGTCGCCTCGATGCCAGCGACGCTTACGTTTGATTCCGGCTGGGATCATGATATTATTGACCTAACCCTGGACGACGACGCACCTGATATCAAGACAAACGGTGTCCGGCCGCCCGACCTGCAGGCGGAAGTTTGGGAGGAGCCCGCGCGCAAGCGAAGACGCGTTGGTGGAGAGAACAATGAGGACGAATGGGGGGGTCTAGAAGTGCGTCATATCCCCCAACGGACGCGTTAGATACGTGAAACAGCTGGAATACTGACTCTGACAGGAGCAGGAACCTCTCTTTCCGCCCAGTCAGCCCACTACGGCGCGTGACGATCATGAGCTGCCACCCCTCGAGATAACGACGGAGGGGCATCAGGCGCCGACTGCCGCAGCAACCCGCCTCTTGCCTACCACTTCTCGCGGGCTAAACGGCGACGACTCGGCCGGGGGGCGACCTCGAGCTGGACCTAAGAGATGGTTTGGACTGAGCCACAGGCCCTACCTAGGGGCCAGTTCACGAGAGCAGATCCAAAAGGTCGTTGAGAGCCACTGCCTCTTGTTTCTCTCCTCCACAACAATAAACCAACTGCCATACACATACCACGCAGATTTCAGTGACGAGGAGATCCAGTATGTGTGGCAGGTGGCCCGGAGGCGCTTTCCTTGTAAGAAAGCGAAGGACCCTCTCCGGGGACTCGCCAAATTGGTCAGGAAAACACCAGACGTGGTAGCCTCGCTGCCTCGGCAGATCCAAGGCCAGGGTCCGGTAGCCGCCAGAGACGAACTAGATATGTACTACTTTCTCTGGGACGTTAATTATGGCAAGGTTTCTGGAGATCCGAAGGTATATACCCTGCGCCGGCCAGATCATGGCTCAGGGGAGGTTGCCCGGGCCCGGCGCGTCGCTGCTCTCAGATTCAAGAGGGAGCTTGAGGGCCACTCGCCCTTCGGTCGGCAGAGGGTTTTCGGGGGTATAAAACACGACATTCGCCGAACGAGGGAGGATGGGCTCGGCCTTAGGGCCGTTTGGACGGGTTGTGCTGGAGACATAGCCACCATCGCCTGGGTCTCCGACTCCGCCTTCGTCTGCGGCACGACTGAGCACTCTGACTCCCACAACCAACAGTACAACCGGCCGGGCAATCTGTTGCTGGGATCGACTGGCGCCGGGACGCTGCGTGCATATCCGGACCATCGCATAGTTAGGCCACGCGTTGCCAGGGGCGAAAACGCGTCTGAGGCGATGAGGCAGAGCCAAGACCCTTGGCTTTATTCGTCGGTCGTCTCATCCAATTATGACAGTAGGCTCGACATTGCCTACACCTCTAGCTTTGACCGTACCGTCAAGGCATGGAAGGTTAACCCTGCCGGCAAGGCGATGGAATTGGCCGGCACGTGGCCGCATACCGGGATCGTCAACTTTGTTGTCACATCCCATCACCAAGACCTACCCCTTGTCGCGACCGCGACTGACACTATCCGCGAGGCCATTCGTATCTACAAGGTGAACCCGGACAACATCTCCACGAGCAACTACTTGGAGTGGGGCGGTAGAATCGCCGAAGCTGGGAGCGCGGGTGTCGAGAGTGATGTTTGGGCCTACTATCCAGCGACTATCCAATGGGGGGTCGCCTCGATTTGTTCCCATCATCTCCTCGTTGGATACTCTCCTCGGGCCCTGAGCGGGGACGATAACGATATTCCTGAGAGCAAGAGGAGCACGGGGGAGCTGCGTATGATCAACGCAATGAATGGTAGGGAGGTTTCCATGGGCATCCCGATGTGCCAGAACATCTTTGAGGTGTTGTGGCACCCGACCAGGCCTGTGTGTATCGTTGCCATGACCGTCGGCGCTAGCAAGGCCGAGGCTGAAGTGCGCACGCAGGTCCGCGTTTATGCACTTTCACCCCCCACTGCTGCAAACAGCGCTTCTGCGTCGTCTGGAGAGTTCTACGGCTTTACGATGGTCCTAGACTGCTTCTCGTCCGACATCAACGAGCTCGCCATACACGCAAACAGCCCCGACTACTTCTACGCCACCGCCGCCTGTACGGATGGCAAGGTTTATGTTTGGGATACCTCACAGGGACACACCCCGATTCATGTCCTGTCCCATGGCGAGCCGGTCGAGGAGTACAGCGGAGATAGGGAGAGGGAAGACACAGGGTGCAAGTTCGCGGCGTGGGGTAGCACGCCTGACCGTCTCTATACAGGCGGATCCGACGGCGTAGTGAAGGTCTGGGATATCACGCACTCGAGGCCCTTCGTCCGTGACCTCCTCGAGGTCTCCGGCCCCGTGTCCGCCGGCGCTTTCTCGCCGGACCAGTCGAAGCTTGCGATTGGTGACGCAAGTGGAAGGGTGTACCTTCTTTCCGTTGACGATGAGGATAATGTCGCAGACGATACCGTCAGGCTCCCAATAGGAGGGGGGCTCTATAACACCACAGACCGCACGCGCTCCGTTCACCGACCGAAGGCCTTTATCCCGCACCCGGAGCCGGCGCCTCCCCCGGGACACCTACCCGAGGAGGAATCCGACCCAGACTCCGGCGTCATCCGAGCAAGGAATTTCCTACAGAAGGGCCAGCTCTTCCGACACAGGAATCCCGTACTGGGAGTCTTCCAGGGCTTGAACTACTCGGAACTCAATTTCTACAGGAGGGAGGCCCACTGGGACGAGGAGCCTTCCAACCCGCTCCTAGCGGACGCAGAACGCGACCAGCAGGTCAATAAGCTGGCCTCGCGGTCCACCCGCGGCGGGATAGGATCCCGGATCTCGTTCGGAAGGAGTAAGAGGATAGTCCTAGATGAGGATGACGACCGTGAGGCCGTGAGGGAATTGCATAAGAAGAATTGCCAGAAGGACCTGAACTGGGAGGAGCTGAGCGAGGATGTAAAGGCGGAGCTGGTGGCTAGCGGGGTGGACCTGACGGTGGACCAGGATTACGGGCTAGAGTTTGAGCAGGACGAGTTCACGGGGGATTCTGATACCGAAGAAGAGTCAGGGGAGGGAGACGAGGGAGTGTCGTTCAGCGACGAGGAGTCGTGGAGTGGGGTCTCGCATAAGGAGTCGACCCGCGGACCCTCACCATGTTCGTCTACGGTGCCTCTCTACCCAAAGATGGCTAAGATCCAGGACTTTTCTATTGATAACGAGCCCAACGAACTATCCATGGATATCTGTTGAGGGGGGAGACGCTCATCCTCAGCGGTGCTTGCTCCCGGCCTGGCTTCGGGTGAGCCTGACGAATCTCTAGGAGGTTTGGTACAAGGGGCTAGATGTGAGAGGAATGTAGATACGAGTTGTTTCTAGCATCATAGCAAGCTACAAGTCCTTCAAGCGCTTTGACAAACATGGATAGGTGGACGTTCCTCTTGATGATTACCAGCAGCTTGAAGACCATGGAACAGCATAATTTGAGAACCGTGGCATCTACGCGAAAGGTTAAAAAGTGTATAACCCACCTTCATGCCACGAGATGTATCTAGACACACGGCTGATATCGAATATAAATTGTTGGCGTATGACTGGGCCCTGCAGTTTGCGAGCGTGACGCCCTCGTCCGGGGCAAGTGTAAGTCATGGCTCAGGTAATACTGTAGAAGTGACATTAGGCTGTGTCGCCTGCCAGGGAGCTCTGCTGCCCCACTGCAGCTCTGAAACGCCCGCACCACGTGCAGATCACGCAGCGCTGATAGGCCAATTAGACGGCTTTCCCTGGTACTCGCCACTGGGCGGGCCCAAAGCAACAGTGGAGCAAAAAGCTCCCGCAGAGCACCCTTCCCGGATAACATCACGACATAAACTCAGCGGCCTCGTGCATCCTACCTCTTGCGCGACGAGGGCGGACAACATTGCAGCCGGTATCCTTCCCCCTTTACCATCGAAAGCCAACCAGCCCGGTCCTATCGCTGTGTATCTCGGTTCCCCGCGAACGGCAGCGGCCCGTTTCTGATTGCCTTCCCTCCGTTCACAATCCCGCCACCATGAAGTTCGGCAAGACGCTGCGGGAGTCGATCTACGCTCCCTGGAAAGACGACTACATCGACTACAACAAGCTCAAGAGTCTCCTCCGCGAGCGCACAGACGATGACGACGCGCAATGGACCGAAGACGACGAGAACCGCTTCTGTGAGGAAATGTTCAACGTCCAGCTCGAGAAGGTCACGCGTTTCCAGGAGTCGACCTTCGCATCAATCCGAGACCGTGTCAATTCTGCATTTGATAAGATAAGAGACTTGGCACCGAAAGAGAAGCAGGAGACCAGCGCAGCCCAGAAGGACAACATGAGGGAGGTGGAGAAGGAGCTGGACGAGCTCACGAGGGACGTGAGGGAGCTCAAGAACTTCACGAGAATAAACTACACCGGCTTCCAGAAGATTGCTAAGAAGCATGATCGGAAGCGGGGCGGCAGGTACAGGGTGCGACCGATGATGCAGGTTACCATGTCCAACCGGCCGTTTACGACCGAGACGAGCTATTCCCCGCTACTGAAGAAGCTGTCCATTATGTACTTTATTATTCGGCAGCATCTAGACGAGGACGGATCCGGAAAGGTGCCCGTGGAGCCGGTGGACCTGGAGAACAACGAGGAGATCCAGAACGGCGAGCGCTACAAGGCATACAAATGTGAGAGGACCCAGCTTGGCCACGCGAGCTCAAGCGCTCGACTAACATTAGCATCTCAGTCTGGGTACACCCCGACAACCTGCTCGAGGTCAAGACGTACATCCTACCTCGCCTACCAACACTGGTTTACACTACGCAATCAGCGCGGGAGCTCAACTCGACGTCCGAAGACCCCACCATCACCTCCCTCTACTTCGACAACCCCAAGTTTGACCTCTACATGGCAAAGGTAGACCGCAAGTCTACAGCGTCGTCGCTAAGGGTTCGGTGGCACGGGCAGCTCGACTCGAAGCCGAACCTGGCCTTGGAGATGAAGACCGTGGAGGGTTCCGGCGGGAGCTCGGAGGTTAGGATGCCTATCAAGGACAAGTACATCCTTCCTTTTTTGAAAGGCGAGTACAAGATGGAGAAGACCATTGCCAAGATGGAGAGGCAGGGACGGCCGGCGGAGGTTGTCGAGACGTTTAAGAACACCGTGGATAAGCTTGCCGGTTTCATCCAGGAACACAACGTCGCGCCCATCCTGAGGGCGAACTACGTCCGCACGGCGTTCCAGAAGCCTGGAGATGACCGTGTTCGCATTGCCATTGACAGTGATGTCGCCTTCATCCGCGAAGACACCCTCGACCCCAGCCGCCCGTGTCGAGACCGTGACGAGTGGCACAGGACGGACATCGACGACCACGGCATGACGTACCCCTTCAAGAACATCCGCGAAGGGGAGGTTTCCAAGTTCCCCTACTCGATTCTCGAGATCAAGATCAAGGGTGACGGCCGAAAGCGCCCAGCGTGGCTCGAGGACCTCATGGCGTCGCACCTTGTGCACGCGGCGCCGCGGTTTTCCAAGTTCCTGCATGGCGTAGCCTGTCTGTTCGATGACTACGTTAACACGATGCCGTTCTGGATGAGCGACCTCGACGTGGACATCCGGAAGGACCCCCGCGAGGCGTTCGAGGAGGAAGTGGAGAGGCAGGCGGAAAGAGCCAAGGACGACCAGGTGGTGGGAAGCTACCTGGGGACGAAGGTGAGCTCGTTCCGGCCGTCGAAGAGCTCGCCTGTCACGCAGTCGTATCTATCCCAGCGGCTCAGTACCGAGTCGCCGGACTTCCGCGGGGAGGGGCAAGATGTCGAGGGCGACGAGCTGGGGGAGTCAAGCGGGGAAGGCGGGCAACAGGGCAGGAACTACGGGACGATATCGTCGTTACTGCCCAGCTTCTCTCTGAAGCGGTACGCCCTCGCGCGGCGCGGGAAGGGCGAGATCCTTCCCGAGGGCGTCGTGCGGCCGCAGGAGTGGATCAAGAACAGGGGGGAGCTCAAAGTCGAGCCGAAGGTGTGGCTCGCGAACGAGCGGACGTTCCTCAAGTGGCAGCACATCAGCATCCTGCTCGGCAGTCTCGCGGTGGCGCTGTACACAGCAGCCGGGGAGGGGACCGCGGGCAAGGCGACGGGACTGTTCTACGTGCTTGTGGCGGCGTTTGCAAACTGGTGGGGCCACAGGATGTTGAAGGTGAGGAGGAAGATGATCCTTGAGAGGAGTGGGAAGAACTTTGATAACATGCTGGGGCCGATCGTGGTGAGCGGGGCGCTGGTCATTGGGTTGGTGGCGAACCTGGGGCTCAAGGTATGTTTTGGGTTGGGCGAGCACGGCTCCGTCCGGTCTCGTTTGTCTGAAGGGATTTGCTAACGGTTCGGCAGTGGGATGCGACGTTAGGTGCTACGGCTAAGGCGGTCGGCGCCGAGCTTTGAGAGCGAAGCAGTACAGAAGAACGCCGTAGTTTTCAGACGAAGCGGATGGAAGGTTGGGCTGGGCCAGAGGATTGCGTGTCCGCAGGACGATGGGTCGAGGGGCTTGTTATTATAGGGCTTGGGGAGAGGACTGGTCAGGCACAGAACGGGACAGCCAATGGACTGGTTTTATGCAAGGGGCTGGCAGGCAGGTTTGAGCTTTCCCGCCGAGCAGCATATGTGTATTGTACCATAAACAACGTCGATGCCCAAGGTGGCGAGGGCAGCCTCAGATGCCATTAGGCGAACACAGAGTAACACACTAGCAGCATGGCATCAATGAACTGGACACAGGTAAACGGAGAAGCATCAAGCATACCGAGACAGAAGACTGCAAACAGAATGGCGGGGGGCGAGTATACCTGTCCCATAGCGAATAGGGAGGCTGGACGACAGGTGCTGATGCGGGTTGAACGCACAACGGCGGCCTGGCACAGGTGCGGTATCATCGTCCTGCAGGCGGCCTCCTGCGGTGGTCCGAGGCCTGAAATGCAGTGGTGTCAGCGCTGGGAGTATGCATGTGTACAATGTACGATAAGTTGAGGCCACCGAAAGCCCAGCCCCTCTATACATGTACCCGCATCTCTGTCAGGCAGTGACATGCAATTAAGACGCTCATAATAAAGCGAGCGACGGACCCTGGAACTTGGACAAGCGCCACGGCCATCAGACAGAATAACCAAGGACATAAAACCCACTCTACAAATTTGGACTGTGCGGCCATGCACCAGCTATCCAGCTGCCATCGATCTTGGAAATTCCCCAGCGGAGTCGTGCAGGTCGGAGACATGTGAACAGCCTATAAGCGGCCGCGACGCCCGGCTGTGTGGGATGAAAGGAAACAACGGCATTGGTGCCAATGCGTCTGACCACCTGCCTCTTTATTATTCTCCTGTTTCTTTTTTTTTGGTTTTAGTTTCTGTCTTCCTGCAGGTTTCCCGGCCTCAGGTCTCGCGTTGTCTTTCACCGTCTCTTGTCTTGCGTCTGGGCAAATTATTCTTCTCGCTCCGAAACATTCAAGGCAGGTGCGATTCGTGCCTCCTGCTCCACGCCCGACAGGCTCGAGGAAAGTCATCGATTGTTTGGCTCTCTCAGCTCTTCGTACAAAGTACAAGCTCATCCTCTTCTCTCCACATAGTCCCGCTCGATTCCTCCATCTGCACCTCATCTCACTTCCTGTCTGGCCGCCCCTCTCGATCCGCCGGCGTACGTGTAAACCAATCCATTCCTACCTATCAGCAGCCGCGCATCCTCGTCCTCTCCGCAGGCCGAATCACCGCGCGCCATCCAACTGTCCCGCCTCCTGCCAGCTCACCCCAAACGCCAGTCCCCGCCAGACGGGGTTTCCCTCGGCAGACAAGCACCCGCCGGAGCCCTCTGCAGGGCGGTTTTGCCTCCGCCGCGCCAGCCTCGCTCAGCTCGCCGTCCGCTCGCCACGACAGCAACGCCTTTGGGAGAGGAACGATGCGAATGCGGGCCCTGGCGGGGGGTACATTGTACTCTTTCGTACTCGCACTCCCTCACACCTCTCGACCAACCCGCATCTTGTAACTTTCTTTTCCGGCCTGTCTGCTGCTTCGAGTCCTTCTGCAGGTGCCTATCCTCTTCCCTTTTTAAAGAGAGATACATAGTGCTACTCCTACTGTACTATTATTCTCCGTCCCTCCGTCTTCTGCAGGCCTTCCAGTCCATAGTTCCTTGTTCTTATTTTCCGGCCGGGTCTTTTTGTTTCCGCTCTGCGTTGCTCTTCGTTTCCTTTCTCCCGCTGCTCTTAATCATTCGTTCATACTTTCCTCTCCCTAGCCATGGGTGCCGGGGAGAAAGAGAAGTCGGGGTTCTGGAAGAGCCTCTTCAGAAAGAAGCCTCCCTCCTACGCCCAGCAGCAGAACGGCAAGCCGGTAAATTCGACCCAGTCCTTCTGTTGCCTCCCTCGACAAGTAACCCCCCTTTCAATTCTGTCCCCAGCTCCTTTGTCGTTCATATGGTGCTCTTACTTGCGTAGCTCTCTGCAAAGATAACCATTGCTAACATTAACATCCACTTACTCACCACAGCCACCACCACCACCACCACGCAGGAATAGGAATGTTAATGACACCGACGCCGTCCTTCGCAGGCGAAGGGCGGATGGCACCCGCGTGGCGCGTTCCCCAGGACGATCCCGCCGTCGGGCCCGCATCTCGGACCCCCGGCTTGCCTCTAAGAGATTCAAGGGCAAGGGCAGGGAGGACCCGCGAGACCGGGGCCTCGTGCCGCTGACCGAGTGGCCGCCGCGTGGCCTGGCCCCCGAGGACGAGCTGACCCCGAGACACGCCGAGTCTCTCATCTGCCGGGGCGCCCCCGTTCACACCGGCCACGTGAGGAGCATCCCGCACGCCCCGGACCACTACTTCGCGTTGTACGCCACCTCGACCACGTCCCCCTATGGCGGTAAGGCGGCCGAGGGCGACGCCGTGGACCTGCACAGCGTGATGGCTGAGCTGATGACCATGCGGCTGCAGGGGAGGAGAGCCGCCCGGCTTCCCTGGGAGACCTTGGAACAGCCGAGCCTCGCCTTTTCGTACGGGACCCTACCGGGGACTGTGACTCTGAACCAGTGGCTCTCCCTCTCGAGCGCCATGCCGCACGCCATTCCCCTGCGGGACCCTGGCGTACCCGCCCTCCGGGAGGTGGATCTGGTGCGCATATTCAGGCGGCTAAAAGAGATCGAGATGGGTGGGGACCAGGACGATTCTGCAATGCACCGTAGCCTCTACAAGCATTTTCTCCGGGACTCGGACAGGCTGTTTAGCCTGCACAAGACACTAGACCGACAGATCACGGACCTGATCCAGGTGCTTTCGAAGCCCGAGTGGATTGACTTCACGAACCCCAAGAACCAGGTAGTCACCCGGTTCATCTTTGACAGGGGATACCCAAACCAAGAGCTGTACCAGCGCTTCTTCCACCAGCTGCTGTTGAGCCTGGAGCTCGACCTGCGGATCAACTCGCGGAAGCACAGTGAGTGGGCGAAGGAGAGGCTGTTGTCGCAGATGCCGCCTTCGATACAGTGGAATATTGCGCTGGCGAGACGATGGATGAAGTTTATCAGGATAGATGGCTACGGGATGACAGCGGATCAGGGTAGGTCGGAGCCAATCGCCGCGTGGGATGTGCAAGCTAACCCGGTGCTAGTCAAGCTGCGGTACAGGTTGCGGAAGCGGCAGGTCAAGATCCTGGAGAAGTTCGCGAGGACCATGAAGTGGCCGAACCTCGACCAAACGCTGGATAAGCTCCGGCAAAGGAATGCGGACACCAGCGTTGACGCCGTGAGCTCTGATGCCATGGCGTTTTTCAGCGGGCTCGTGCTCCCGGGTGTAAGTGCCCTTAGGCCCGTTCGTACAGATGTGCACGAGAGAGACTGACAGGACAGCCTACGTACCCCTTCCTCATCATGAACACCCTCATCGACGTCGACCCGGACAAGGCCACCGACGACCTCGCTCTCCTAACCCACCTCTACCCGAGCTGCGGCTTCCAGCACCGTAATAGTTACACCTACTGGACCGCCACCTGCATCGTCGGGAAGGTGCTCGCCCCCACCTGCAAGCTCGCCGCCGGCTGGATCGGCCCGGGCCGCCCATCGTCGGACCTCGCTCGCTCGCAGATCGCCCGCATACGCTCCCGCCGCGCGAGGCAGCAGCTCACTCTCGACGATGTGACTTCCATGGCAGAGCGTTCCGACCCGCTCGGTCCATCCGCAGACACGATTCCCGTGGGAGAGTACAAGCTCATTGCGGCGGACCCCGACGACGTGATTGACACGGTACGGATCGAGCGGCTGGCGTTTCAGCCGTGTCCGTCGCGTTTCGAGGATGCAGGGCCGCAGTGGTTCGACGCGACGGTGCAGTTCGCCATCGACGGGATGTCGTGGCCGCTGAGGCTGGCGTACGATGTGTCGTTTGTGGCAGCATGGCCCTGTAAGGGGGGCCCGCACCCGCTTTTCTTCGACTACGCTTACTCTATGATACGGGTTGACGGGATTGTCGGGGTGCATGACTGGGGTGGCGTGTACGGGGTCCAGTCGCCCGAGAACGGCGCGGTTGGGATGCAGGGGCGGGAGGAGGATGAGGAGAGGGTGCTGGTGGTGGAGGCATTTGGGGTGAGGGACAATGAGGTGCTGGCGAGGGCTTGGTGTGCGCATTGGGGGCTGGGGGCTATCGTTGCGGATATTAGGAAGACGTGGTGAGTTTGCCCCGGCAGATAAGTTGGGTCCCGTACTGACGGTTTAGTATTGCGTGCGCGGTTCGAGAGGCCTACGCTGCTACGTTAACTGTTGTCATCCTCATTGATGGGCAGAATGCCGTCGACGAGGAGTTCATATAACCAAGCCCATGCCATGAAAAGCTGGACGACTCCGGGAAAGGGACGAAACTGACAAACGACGAACGAAACGAAGCGAACGTTCACCGGAAACGAGACTCTGCGGACGAACGATGCTACGGAGAAAAGAAGGAGGAACGAGGGAGACGAATGACGAGGAACGATGACGAGTTATGCCCAATAATAAGAGTAATGTTTAAGGATGGGATGAGGGTTTGGTTCTTCCCTTCTTGTCTTGTCACTCTTTACCTTCCTTTTGTTCTACCGGGACATGGTCGCCCTAGCACTACTACTAGAAGCGGGTTGAATCTTGGGACGGATGGAGGGGCGCCGGTGGATGTCACGGAGTATGTGGGAGTCCGGGAGGATAGGTCAATCTGGAGGGGACAGGTTGGAGAGTGGTGTATGGTTATTGTTATGAATACCCCTTTTCTTTTTGCTTTTTTATACCTTGCTCTGGTGTGAGATAGGGAGAGAAATATCTATATAGCGAGCCTCGAGTCCTTGGGTTATCAGTGAGCTTTATAGTCTTCCGAATGTCGCTATGGAGGGATGGAAGTGGGTAGTGAAGCCTGTATTCGTGGCCTTGGCCATCTTGAGGGTATCTACACCGTGCAGGACGTCAAGGGGCGAGATTTACACATATTGTTGGAGGACATAACTGTGCCAGATACCGTAGGAAGTCATACAGGGGTGGCCTTCCACGTCCCATCCTCTCCGGTTTATTCTCCCGACAACAGCTCACGTTGACTTATACACGACAGTCCACATGAACAGGCGGGAGAGCACACTTCCGGTTTCCACATTTTTATGAGTGACCCTTTTCTTGTTTTTGTCTTCTACAGAGCAGCCTAATACATGCTATTTGATACGGAAACACCGGAAGGGCGGGGCAACGGTCAAGTCCACCCCTTTGGCCCGCACAGGGCTTTCCCTCCCCCCAGCCCATTCAACCCGCGGTAAATGAACGTGAGTAACAAAAGAAACCCCGGGGTTCAGGCAGAGGGGGAGTATCTTTCCCTCATTAGTGCGCGCCAAGTGCACCCTTCCGACATCCCTCTCTGAAAGAGAACTCGAAAAACGACAAGCGGGCCCAGTGCCCATTTCATTGCGGAGACGGGGTCGAAACCGTTTACCACTGCGAGGGCTTGGGGGCGGCAGCGTCGGTCGCGGCCCAGTCGCCACCAGCGGCGGCAGCGGGGGCGGGAGCGGCGGCCCAGTCCTCGCCGGCAGGGGCGGCGTCCCAGCTGGCGGCGGCGCTGGCACCGGCGAAGCCAGCGGGAGCGGCATCCCAGTCGTTGCCGGCACCGGCGTTGAAGCCAGGCTGGACGACGGCGGCCTCCTCCTCGACAACGGTCTCCTTCTCCTCGACCTTCTCCTCGGCCTCGGCCTCGGGGTCGCGGTCTGGGTCACAGAGTCAGCACAGCAGTTCGCACGCAGCATCCCCCCCTCCCAAGGAGCTAATAACTTACAGAAGTACAGATCAACCATGACGTCCCAGGGGGTCTCGCGGTTGATGATGCTGCCCCTCAGGCGGAGGACCTCACGGGCGAGCATCCACCAGACGAGGCCGATGGAGTGACGACCCTTGTTGTTGGTGGGGATCGCAACATCGACGTACTCGGGGGGCGAGTCGGTGTCGCACAGGGCGATGACGGGGATGTTGACGTAGCTGGCCTCCTTGATGGCCTGGTGGTCGGTGCGCGGGTCGGTGACGATGATCAGGCGCGGCTCCTTGAAGGAGCGGGTGATGTAGTTGGTCAGCGAACCGGGGGTGAAGCGGCCGGCGATGGCGACGGCGCCGGTGTGCGCCGCGAACTTGAGGACCGCGCGCTGGCCGTAGGGACGGGCCGAGATGACGCAAATGTCGGCGGGGTTGTCGACGGCGGCGATGATGCGGGCCGCGAGAACGATCTTCTCCCTGCGAATGCTGTCAGAAACTCCCCATTTCCTCTGCCACGTCTCGCCCGGCCGCCAATTGAAGCTTCCACTGCAGGAACTCACCAGGTCTTGCCGATGTTGATCACGTTGACACCATCGGTACGGGTCTTGTAGAGGTAGGGCTCCATGTTCTGCTGGAGGTTCTTGCTGCCGAGGTGGCACTGCGCCGCCAGGAGCATCTCAATGTCCTGGGACGTGGCGTTGAAGATCGAGGGGAGGTTGGAGGGAGCCATTTTGACGGTCGGGGGAGGATACGGGCGGTATCTGGCGAAGGAAGGGAAGGTCGGGACGGTTCGTGGTGGTGAGGAGGAGGATTCGCCAAATTCCGTGACTTTTTCGCGATGATAATTTTCCCTTGGCTCCGAACTGCCCCGCCGCAAATGATTTTGTGTGGACTATCGAAAACCCTTATCACAATCGGTGTGGGACGAGTGGTCTGTGCGCCGAGGGACTCTGCACCAGCCACAACACTCGGCGAGTCACGTGTGCCGCCACAGCCATCTCACCCGCCACAGTCCCTTCCGAACTTCGAAGTCGCGACTCCAGAATTTTTGCCGTGAGACGTTGTCGGATGGCGGATCGTTCAGAGCGGTAGTTATCACACCATGCCTCCCAGAATACCCGGTCTACCCGGCGTAGGCACGCTCAAATGTGAGTCCGACTCCGTTCTATGATCTCCTGTCTCTATTCTCCGGGAACATACCAATTGCTAACATCTCCGAAGTGTGCCTACGGCCGGCCGCGAAACCGACATCCACGCCGCTGCTCCCGCTCACCCAAACTGCCAACCTCTCGAAATGGGAGAAGAAGCGGCTCGCTAAGCGCGACCCCTTCAGATGGTCCCAGATCCAGCAGCGCAAGAACGCCAACGTCCAGCGCCAGTCCGAGCTCCAGAAGGAGAGGGACGCGAAATGGGGATCCTCCATCTGGGGCATCCCGACGCCCTACGTCGAGTCCTTTGACTCCGCAGGCCAGGAGGCCTACTCCAGGGTGCCCCGGGACGCGGAGGGCAACGCCCTCGAGAAGCCGCATGAGCTGCCCACGTCGCCACACATCCTCAACTACTTCCTCACGCGGGAGGAGTTCGACGAGGCGATACAGCACGCCTACACCATGTCGAAGCCCGTCTTCTCGAGCGACAACACTGACGAGGAGATGAAGGCGCAGACGGTTGAGAAGTACGAGCAGAGCCACGCGCGCGCCGTCGAGGCCATCCGCCGCATCGTGTCCATGACCAACGCCTCCTCCAAGGACCGCAAGCACGCCAACGTGCAGCGCTGCATCGAGGAGTTCGGCCGCCACAACACCGACAAGACCCTCCCGCCGAAGCCCCCGTCCATCACCCCGAACCCGGTCGAGATGCCCGGCCGGTGCGGGCCCGACACGGGGAGCTCCGAGGTGCAGATCTCCATCCTGACGGTCAAGATCCGGAAGCTCGCGCAGGAGCTGGAGCAGGGGAGGGGCTACAAGGACAAGATGAACAAGCGGAACCTGAGGCTCCTGGTGCACCGGCGGCAGAAGCTGATGCGGTACATGGAGAGGAAGGAGAGGGGCGGCGCGCGGTGGACGAACATGCTGGAGAAGCTGGGGCTGTCCCCTGCGACGTGGCACGGGGAGATCTCGTTCTGATGAGAGAAGAAGGGGGTCTTTTGTGTTGGGTTTTGCCTTGTAAGAATAGCAACTGTATTCTCGGCCGAGTGTCCATCTGTACATGATAATAGACGTCGAAGTAGCAAATCGGTCTTGCTATCCAAGCTTTATCGTGATACTTCAAAAAGAAAAAATAAATCCCATTGCGCCTTGGGCCGATCCTTCGCTCTGGACAACGGCGGTAACCTAAATAACAGACACAAACTTTCCCGCGCGGCTGCTACGGCTAGCATTACAGTACACTGATGTAGTTGCCAATCCTGCCCTTTTGGTTCTGAGCGATGCACTCCGCAATCCATGTGATGTTGCGGATTTCCTAAAACATTATTAGAAAAGGGGATGCAGTTAGACCGCCGGGGCACACATACCTGCTCGCGTAGCTTCAGCCACGAATACACCAAGGCGTAGGTGAACTGGTGCGTGAATGTAGACTTCGCAATCCTCATCTCCTTGAGATAGAACATGTCCTCCAAGCTCTTTGGAGACCCGTCGTCGGCCTCTTCGCCCTCGGTGTTCCCCGGGCCAGAAGGTCCACGGCCAAGCTGGGCCGAAGAGAAGAACTCCTGGAGGTCTTCGACGCCACTGAGGGCTAACCGCACGCCGTCGATGTCGTCCGCCCTAGACAGCATGTGGGTTCCCTCGGGGTAGAGACGACCAAAGGCGGGGTAGAGTTTCGTGCGCTCGCTCTTGGTCAGCTCCGTGCCGAAAGAGTTGAGGGTGATGTTGATGGCCCTCCGGTCAGCCTCGAATTCCAGCAGCTCAGACATGACCTCGGAGGTGGTTGTGTCCTTCAGCTCGGGGTCGGTGTTGACGAAGTTGTAGAAGTCCTCTAGGTAATTCTTGTAGAGGGTGTTGCGGATGATCTCGATGTTGAGTTCGTCGAGGTCCTGATGGCTGAGGCTGCTCTTGAAGTACGGGGCAAGCGGGGTCTCGACCAGCACACTGTTGTAGAGCTCCTCGATGTTGGTCGCGACGGTGAGGACAGGCAGGGTGTCGAAGAAGCCCAGGGGGTGACACCGCTCGAGGAGCTCGCTGGTGTCCCTCTCGTGGAGCGTACCGGTGATGAGAAGCGCGACATTGTCGATCATGTAGCCGTAGGTGACGTAGTCCATAAACTTCCCCAAGGTCTCCCCAGCGTGGGCCCGCACATATCTGAACTCGTAGATGAGCTTGTCCGTGGTTTTGGCGGCGAGGCTCGACGGAGAGGGGTTCGGCGGTAGTTGCGCGAGGAAGTCGCCGTAAGAAGGACTGAGTTGGAGCTTCAAGTCTAGAGGCAGCTGTGATTAGAAGATGGCGGGGACGCTGCTACGGGAAGAGAGCTTACCGTCTACCGTATCGCACTGCTTAAGATTGCCATACGTTGCCGACGTCAGGAGGCCGTTCTTGTATCCCCGTACGATGCCTTCAAGAAACCTGTTAAATTGTCAGAGGCGGCTGGAAACAGAGGCCGGGCGGGGAGTGTGGGCATACCCGCTGTGGGTGTTGAAGCTTAGCCCTTCCATCGTGGAATGTCTCAGCGAGGAACGCAGCCGAACTTGCAGATAGCGAGTGTAAGGAGGGGCAGGATGATAGGAGCAGCTTCGATGTAACCGAGACGTCGTTTGTCGGGATGGACCTGCGAGTTGTGGACAGATCAGGTGCCCCGCGAACTGAGAGTTAATTCGGATGCTGGGAAGCCTGGAAGCGAGAGCTTGGATGCGATGAGCCGCATGACTTCGTCACGCCTGTTTGTTGAAACTCCTGGGGCCGGCTGGTGCCAGTTGCAGGCCGGCTGTGCTGCCGGGGCCTCAGTTTATCCGACCCGGGCTCGCCGCCCCGCCCACCCAATCCGATTTGGGCTGGGCGGCAGAAAACCGAAAAAAATTGGCCTCAGAAAAAAAAAAGATCCACTGAGCTTGGTTCAAAATTTCTTTCCGGCCTTGCACCTTCCCTTGTCCACCACCATCGCGACCTCCCCACGGCAGCCTCGATCAGTATTCCCATTCAATTGAGAAGGGGCCTTTGGAAGCGAGGACATACTCGAGGAGGCGCGACATTATCAAGAGAGTAGGAGGGAAGGCTTCCCCCACATTTCTAGCAGCGATGCCTTCGTTATACGTTGTCGCCGACACGCCGGCGGGGTGAGTCCAGCACGCCATTGAAGATAGAAGAAGGAGTCATTGGCTAATTATGTTATAGTTACGGTCTGTTCAAGGCCTCCGACCGGAAGCTACTGAAGCGCGATGACATCCGGCAAAAGTTGGCCTCGGTGGAGGCCGTGACCGAAGCGTAAGTCTCACAGCCCACGCGCGCCACTCCCTCATCGTTTAGCCCGCCTGTGTCTAATCGGTGCATGCTTATAGTCTGCGCCTAAAAACGTTCGAGAAGTTCACGAGCCCCGCGGTCGCCCTCGAGGAGGCCGCTGCTCTGGTCAACGGAAAGGTCCCTCAGACTATGTCTGAGCTCCTCTCCCAGATCAAGGACCCCGGCGAGGCCACCATCGCCATCCCCGACCCGCGCCTCTCGACCGGCATCCGCACGCTTCCTGGCTTCGAGTCCACCAACCTCTACGCCAGCTCATCGACCGACCCCAAGACCGAGGACATCTACCGTGCCATCCGGGAGCACCTCGACTCGCTCATCCCAGAGTCGCAGACGACCTTTGAGAAGGTTGCCCTGGGTCTCAGCCACTCGGTGCACCGCCACAAGCTGAAGTTCAGCGCCGACAAGGTCGACGTCATGGTCATCCAGGCCGTCAAGCTTATCGAGGACATGGACCGCGAGCTGAACGTGTACGCCATGAGGACGCGCGAGTGGTACGGATGGCATTTCCCCGAGATGGGCAAGCTCATCAGCGACCACGTCGCCTACGCCAGGGTCGTTCTCACCGCTGGCCGCCGTGACGGGTTCCCCGACGCCGACCTGGCGGAGTGCCTCCCTGAGGAGGTCGCCGAGGCCGCTAAGGCTGCCGCCGAGATCAGCATGGGCACGGACATCAGCGATGAGGACATCGAGAACGTCATGCTCCTCGCGGCGCAGGTCATCCAGTACGCCGAGTACCGGTCACAGATCTCCAACTTCCTCGAGAACCGCATGCAGGCGCTGGCCCCTAATCTGACTGCCCTCGTTGGCTGGCTCGTCGGTGCCAAGCTGATCGCGCATTCCGGCTCGCTCAAGAGCCTGTCCATGTCCCCCGCGTCGACGATCCAGATTCTCGGTGCTGAGAAGGCGCTCTTCCGTGCCTTGAAGACGAAGCACAACACGCCCAAGTACGGTATCCTCTACAACTCGTCGCTGGTCGGTCAGGCGTCGCAGAAGACGAAGGGCAAGATCGCGCGTATGCTGGCGGCCAAGACGGCGCTGGGTCTCAGGATTGACGCGCTCGGCCCGCTATTGGGCGAGGACAACGAGGACGAGGAGATGAAGAGCGCTGAGAAGGAGGACGAGGAGAACGGTCTGTTTGGTATTGCTCAGCGGACGAGGCTCGAGAACCGGCTCCGCATGCTGGACAACAAGCCTCTACTGCCCAAGGGTGTAAACGTCGGTCCCGACGGCCAGATCCAGGGGCCCGGCGCGTTCTCCGTCCAGGAGGCGAGGGGATACAACGCTGAGGCCGATGGTGTCGCCAACGGGACGCCTGCCAAGAAGCCCCTGATCGAGGAGGTCTTGGACCAGAAGAACGGCGACGCCAGCGATGACGACGACATGGATGTCGACACGCCCAAGAAGAAGGAGAAGAAGGACAAGAAGGAGAAAAAGGAGAAGAAGAAGTCCAAGAAGTCCAAGGAGGAGGCCGATGAGGCGGCGGAGCCGGACTACGAGCAGATCGCCGAGAGCATGGGCCTGTCGGTCAAGAAGCTGAAGCGCAAGATCGAGAAGGGCGAGGTCACGCTCGGCGCGGAGGGCGCGGCGAAGTCGAGCAAGAAGGAGGAGAAGAGCGAGAAGAAGGAGAAGAAGAGGAAGAGGGACGAGGAGGAGGAGGGGTCGTCGAAGAAGAAGCACAAGAAGAAGAGCAAGGACGCGTGAGCCATCTCTGGGCCTCGTTTCCCTTCCTTGTAATCTCTGATCTTGCTCTTGGTTTCGCGGTTGATACCTGGAGTAGTGTATACGCCGGAATCAAACTGGCATTGGTGTCTTCTGTTTTTTTCCTGGGCCGAGGGGGGAGAGTTGAGGGGAGGAGTGGAGGATGGGATGGGGAAAAACTATTTGGAGTTGGTTGGGGGTATGTTTTTTTTTTCTGTTCTGTAGTTGTCATGTCTCGGCGTCTAGGGATCTGCCGCTGCCTCGCTTAATTTGAAGTTTGTTCGCTATCTCGAGATCAAAGTACAGTGTCATTGCATTGTCCGCGAAGATGGTCATAAAGACTGAGCGGTAAGGCCTGCTCCGTGGTCATGTAGAGAGCGGTCGAGGTTCGTATCCATGGTGTTACTATGTTCGCGATCCCTTGGGAGACATCCTGGCAGAGTTTCACGCTTGTTCAGAGGCAACGATAGCAGATTCAGACACACGCGAAACGTACGACAACATTCCACGCATTGTTCCTAGATATAGCTAGACGCGACAGGCATATTGCCAACGGGACTTAACGACCGTCGAGAAGGGTAAAGCAGAGAAACATTAGATATTGTGACCTCGAATCCTCCGCGCGTGGGTATCAACCATCCGCTTCCCCTTTCCAGCTCATATCTCCCCTCCAATTCATTATCATACATTCCCTTCCCATTCCCGGATATCTGGCAGCATTCGGGGGGTATTACCTCCCGGGATAAAACGACAGTGGGGTATAAAAAGCAAAATCTCAAAGGAAAATTATAAGGGAGTCAACAAATCAGGCCCTCAGATGTGCTCGACGACCCTCGCGTTGATGGCCTGCTGCATGCCCGAGTCGTCGTTGCTGCCCGAGGCGCCATCCTTGCCCAGGGCGCTCTGCAGCGAGCCATCGGGCATGGCCTGGCTGGCGCCGGGCAGGAAGATGACCTTGGAGTTGGCGCTCTTGGCCATGGCCTGCATGGCCTCGAGGTAGCGGATCTGCATGGCAGGGGCGGAGGACAGGATGTCGGCGGCCTGGCGCATGAGCTTGGCGGACTCGACCTCGGCCTGGGCGGCGATGACCTTTGACTCTCCGATGCGCTTGCTCTGGGCGGCCATGGAGAGCGACTCCTGCAGCTCCTGGCTGAAGATGATGTCCTTGATGAGCATGGACTCGACCTGCACGCCCCAGCCGGCGGCCACGTCCTCGATGATCTCGCCGATGGACGAGGCGACCTCCTCGCGGCGCTCGATGACGTCCTGGATGATGCGGGCGCCGACGACGTGGCGGAGAGTAGTCTGGGTGCGCTCGACGAGGGCCTGGCGCACGTTGGTGATGCCGAAGGCGGCCTTGTGCGGGCTCACGATGTGGTAGTAGATGACCGAGGTGAGCTGGACGGTGACGTTGTCCTTGGTCATGCAGGTCTGCTGGCCGACCTCGGCGATCTGGATCTTGACGTCGATCTGGATGAGGCGCTCGGAGAGCGGGTTCACCTTGACGAGGCCCGGGTCGACGGCCTTGTAGAACTTGCCGAACTTGGTGACCAGGCCGACGTTACCCTGGCCGACCGACTTGTAGGGGTTGGGGCAGACGATGCAGCAGGGGATGGCGCCGAGGGTACCGATGACGGCGCCGAAGGCGTTGACTTTGGAGGAGTGTTAGCGAGCGGAACCGCAGAGTGTGGGATCTTGGGAGGGGGGAAGCTCTCGGGTGAGGGAGACGCACTCATGGAGCCGTACCAGCCCTTGGGGCTCGCGTCGCTGTCGACGACGGTGGCGTAGCTCTTCTGCAGGTCCTCCTGGCGCGGCGGCACGACGGCCATGGCGGGCTGGGGGCGGAAGCCCTGGCTCGCGGGGCCCGAGGCGGCGGGCTGCTTGCCGTTGGGCGCCTGGGGCGCGGCGTGGTTCTCTTCCTGGGCGGAGGACATGGTCGCGTCTGGCCGGGGTTCTTCGCACGAGATGGGAGAGAGAGGCTGGTTGTTTCGCGTTTCTCAAGATCGAATGGAGAGACGATTCTAATGTGCGGGTGACTGCCGTGGTGTGACAAGACTAGGCAGCGGGGTGGTACATGGGTGGCCCGGGGGATGCCATTGTTTATGTACTCGGCACTCGTTGTGCTGGTACTCGGGCGACGTTCAGGCTGCACCCTTGCCCAAGCGCGGCACCACGGCCTTGGCGGGTGCGTTTGGGCCTCGTTTTGGCATTGGCAAATTGATCACTGGGGAACTTTGCTGACTACCCCGTAAAAAGTACATGCATCCGCTCCCGCCAGCCACCCACAGCAACAAGCATATCCAACATGTTTCCGGGCCGTGGTGGGCTTCGGCGCAGCAGCCCGCTTGACGTTGGGACGGGCTTCCCATTCCTTCGGGGCAGTGCCGTTGGAGTGGAGCTTGGCTTTGGCGGGGGTGTGACAGCGCGTGCTTGGCCAACTCGCGCCCTGTTGACACGCCAATCCGCCAGGGCTGACTGGATCGGAGCGCAATCTCGCCGGATCCGTCGCGTTTGAATCCTTGTTGCAAGCACAGGGCGAGTTCAGCCCTGGCGGCCAGCACCGAGCCCCAGCAATACGAAACACGGCGCGGGGCAGACTCCAATTCGCACATACTACGTACCATTTGATGGCTCCCGACCCAGAAACTGCCTCGTACATCCCGTTTATGTACATACATGGACCGTCCAAGCTTCCGATCCCCGCGCGGGCCTCAACCACACAGCCATAATAACGGGTATCTTTTCATCCGTGGGCCTCAAAAATCCTCCACAGAAGTCCCCATCTCTCGCCTGACGTAATGGATCATCCGTTTCTCTGCTTTCCCGCCTCACCGCAGCATGCAGCTTGCGCATCTTCCGCACCTGTTCTCCACACCTCCAAGTTCCCCGCAATAAACCCTGCGGCCGTGCTGCACATGCGCCTGGCCCCGGGGCTGTGCTTCTTCCACTTGGGCCCGGCCCAGGGCCTCACATGATGTGAGGCTTTCCTTCCAGGTTCGCGGGCAGGTGCCCACATTGGCTTTCTTTCCTTCTGGAAGGCTTGAGGGAATTTCCTTGGTGTTGGTCGTGAGGGTCCGATGGATGGGGCCGCATGTTGCGCCTTGGGAACACTGTGGTGGCTCTGCCAGGGCGGCTCTGGGGAGAGGCCATTGAAGGGGGGAACTGCTATCTCAAGGCAGAGCTTCCGGCGTGCAGTGGCACCTGCTTCCCTGCCAGCGGCGTGTGCCCACCCAAAGAATATTCCGAGCCGGATAAAGCGGCGACGCGAGGAAGCTCTGCCCTCCAACCTCGAACCGAGCGGAGCAGACGCGTGCCGCCCGCTTCCCGGCAACCCACCCGAACAATATGAGTGACTTACACGAGGCGACCGCATGCATACACAACTCTGCCCCCTCAGATAACCCATCGCCGAGGTCGGACCTCGAACGTGTCCGCAAGCTCCCCCACATACATAATTCCAAATGGGCCTTCCAAATTATCATCGAGTGGGCCCCATCCCCGGCTCCATCCAAGCCTCGCGCGACAGCTCGCGCCAAGCAACCACGGTCCGACCCCCCCGCCGGCCCAGCGACGGGAGCTCCGCTCTCGCCTCACTTGATAGCTGCGGCAGCTTGGGGGCTAAGCCACCACGGGCCGGAATCGAGCCCGCCGCTCGACGTCACTGTGAGGGATCACATCAGGCTTCGGGGCTTAGCTCGCGATCTCGCTTTGGGGGGGCCGGGGGATCACGGGTGGACAGCTGGGCTCCGGCAAGGCGGCTGGTGTATTTGGCATCCCAAGCAGGATGTATTGTTAATTATTGGAAGATCTCCTCCCTGGAGGAGACAAAGCTTCCCGCACGAATGACCAGGTTGGAACAGGTACCACTAACAAAGCCCAAACTCCTGTCTCCCGTAAACCCGGCGTCCCCTGGGAACATACCAAGGGCAACACCACCACAAAAGTAAAAACACACATATACCCTCATCTCAGTTCCGGCTCCCGAAGAAAATCTCCCCCGAAGTCCAGCCCCAACACTCCCTTCTTCGCGTCCCCGTTCGGCCCGTCCACCGGCTCCTGCTCCGCCCCCCTCCCCGCCCCCTCGTCGACATCCACCGCAAAGATCCGGATGCCCCTCAGGTGCGTGTCCTTCCCGTTCTGGTGGTTCTCCATCACCGCCACCTGCAGCACCCAGCAGAACAGCGTGTTCCCGTCCGGCCCGCCCCCCACGCCCTCCAGCGGCACCTTCTGCCACCCCTTGGGCGACACGAGGTCCATCGACGCGAAGCGGAGCATGTTGTTCTCGCTCGTGCCCGACCGGAATATTATGCGCGTGGGCGTGTACGACTCGTCCTGGTCGTAGTCGACGTAGAACCGGATCTCGCGGATGGCCACCTTTTTGATGAAGTAGACTGTGAGGTTGTGGGGCTGTGTGCCGTCGGATCTGGGTCTTGGTGAGCCGGCCGTAGTAGAATGTAGAGAAACAGGCAAAGGGGGGGCGCGAGGGGCGCATGCACGTACTGCCAGAACTTGGTGAGATCGTCGCTGCGGAGCTCCTCAACCCCGTTGTCCTGCTTGTGCGTGCTCACAGTGAACTTTCCCAGGTTCGAAATCTCCTTCAACCCAGGAGGATGTGGGTCGAGCATGAGGCCCTCGTCCTCCAGGTCTTCCTCGTCCTCCAAGTCTCCCCTGTCCTGTGAAAAGTCCGCAGCGTCGTATTCGTCCGGCTCGTACTCCTGTCCCTCGAGGTCGAGGTCCTCGTCCCCCAGTGAGACGTGCTCGTATCCAAGGACGTCCGATTCCTCATGCCCAGCGTCGCCGTTGCTATCCATCGCGTCGGACATACCAGGGCGGTGATGCATACCTACGTGGTTTAGCGGTGACTCTGCTTTTCCAGTCGCGAGTTAGCTCAGACCCCCAAACATCCTCGCAGAGAGTGAGCCGATCTTCCTGGGGGAGTATCTCTCTCTCCCTCTCGCTCATCCTCGCAGTCTCGGGCTTTCGTCTCTCGACCGTCTCAGTCCACTCTGCCGCCTCCCTCTCCCTCTCGCTCATCCTCGCAGCCTCAGCCTCTAGTTTCTCGACCACCTCCGCCCACACAAACGGCTTACTGCCGCGGTAGCCATGTATGCCAGTCTTCCACGGCACCCGGCTCTCGTCGTTGTCCATTTCCAGCCGCCTTGACTCATTCTTGGGAGCAGTGCCGGTGTCGTGGAGCCGGGTTGCGTGACATGGGTTCGAGATTTCCGGTGTCGTCCTGGTTCCAAGCAATGCCGAAGCCGGAGATAAACCTCCACGCGCTGCACCGCTCTCCCGGGACCTTTCCCGTAGTTCTGTGCCGAGCCCTAGCGGGGTGTAAACGTCCTCGCAACTCGGGGAGGCTCCATTAGGCTCGAGTACGGGGTGAGCAAAGGACCTAGCGAAAGCAGTCTCGGGTTCGGTGCTAGGGCGAGACATTTTGGCGCGTTTAGAAGGGCGGGGACGGGCCGCGCTTTCATACCCAACGGGGGAGCGAATAGCCTCACGCTTGGGAAGGCGACGCCGGAACACCGGCGGAGTAAAACCCCAGGAGTGATTAGGGTCAGTCACTCCTTCGAACCTAGGTGGGGTGCGAATCCCAGCGTGAGAAAGGCCGGCCATTCCTGAAAATCCAGTCGGGGAAGGGTTTCCGGAATCGTTGGAAGAGATTGTTTCGCTCCAGCAATAGGCGTGAGACGGAACCGCACGTCCATGGCACGGGGCCGAGCTCCCATCGAGATTAGAGGGGGTGGCCATTGGTTCTGCCATGTTGGAGGCACCTGGGGGCTGGCAGTTGTGATCCAGGTCCGCATGGCCACTGATCGAAGTAGGGATATCTTCCATGGCGTCCGAAATCCGATCCCATCGAGCAGCGTTTTCAGGACTCTTGAAGTGGAAATTGCTCTTGGCCTCCCTGAAGGTAATGGGAGCCAGCTCTGTCATATAGCCTGGGTTGAGCCCCCAGAACCGGCACTCCAGGATGGAAGGCGAGTTTAGCTGGTTGATTGGGCCGGCGCTGGCGGAGTGTAAGTCGAGTGAAAGTTGCCAGGGGCCAGAACTCCAGGGAGAGATATTTGATCTGTCCAATTTGCTCCGGCGCCAGATGAATATAGCTCCGGAAAAGGCCGAGCGTAGCTTTAACTCGGATTTTCCCGAATGAAAGGATTTGAAGCTCAACGGGGACAAAGGATGTTGCAGTTGAATGATCCGGATGGTGTAAATGAGCTGGTGGGAGCAAAGATGAAAGAATGGCGGTTGAAGTTTGGTACCATGAACCAAAAGTCTTCTGAATGCATATAATCCCGGTCCCATGTGGACATTTCTGGGGCTGAAGGCCTGATCTGATCAATCTTTCTTGGGAGGTTGGAGATGCCACGGCAACCGAGCTAAAGAAGCGAGAGAGAGACGAAGAGTACTGCGAGGAGCAACAACAACAGCCCACGAAGAATCTCCACACCCAACTAGACATATTCCCCAAGACATCTTCACGGCCGGGGTATCTGCGATCACTTACCATAGTACGAGGAATTCGCCTGCTGAGCGCCGCCCGGAGGCGTCTGGTACGCCCGGCCGCCCGCCCTGCTATAGGCGGCATAGCGGGCACGAAACCGGGCGGTAGGGGAATCGTCGTCCATGTCAACAAAACGGAACTCTAAATGGCGGTTCTAGCGCAACTTCTCGAGGCCACGTGGTCGGCGTTGATGTCGGACTGGCAGCTAAAGCATCGTCAATGACACTATGCCAGATAGCGGCCGGGAATGCTGGGCCGTCTCTAGGGAGATAGACAGGTTCGCATCAGAACAGTAGAAGAGAAGTAATTAGAGGACACATAGACGGGGGATAGCGCCGAGTTCACGAAGAAAGCACGCTTGCCGTCGACCAGACCCGCGCCTTCGCAAACGTCGAGAGTGGGCCGCTATCGCGAAATCACGTGATGCAGGAACACGGCGGAGGCAGCTCTGGCATACCACCACCGCTAACCTCAACGACATGCAGAGCTTTTGAAGAATAGGAATTGGACATGAAGCAATAGGTGACAGCCTCAATAGTAATTGTCGCTGGTTCGGTCTTTTCAGGGCTTCGTAGGCCCTAGCGAGCATTTGAGTAGGTGTTACGCCCCTGTACCCGGTAGCTGATGCCTAGGTATTCGGTACCAACATGTAAGGAGCGAGCAGTCGTCGAAGACGAATAGCATCAAGGATGGGGCTCCCTGTCATGAAGGCTTCCTCTTGCACAGCTGAGTTTCGACAAAAGGAAGGAAGATCTGGCCAGGATAGGAAAGATCGACAGAGTGCAGCAGAAGCTGCAAACGTCACGAACTAGCGATCGCACCGTGCAGATAGCTCCTGGAGGACTCCGCGGGGCAACGAGAGCGGCGCAGGTCTCACCTGTAAAAATACCCTCAATACAGTATATCTTCAATAAAACACACGCACCAAGATACCTCCTGCGCTCGTCTCGTGATTTCTCTGTCGCTGCTTCCCCTTCCGCTCCATTGATACCCTCCACGTAAACCCTGCTGAAGATCTCCCTCCTGCAACGCTGCTTTCAACAGGGTGCTCTCGAGTCTTCCAATCCTGTCTAGGGGGCGTCTGCCCGGCCAATACCACGTATCCTACGAAATTACCCAATTGTTCAAATCATTGTGCCCTCGCTCGCGGATGCCACCCGCGAGGGGTCCCCAGAAATAGAATCCGCAGCGAGCTTTCCACCACTCATACAGCTTATTGAGTAAATCGACGCCAGGCGGCAGCTCCTTAGACTTTCGGTCTAGAGCCGCAGGCTTTCCGTCGCGCGGGTCTTCAGCTCGGCATCCATTCTGCCGCCTCACACGTCCGCTCTGCGGCACTCGCTCATCTCAGCTTCAGTCCCACGTATCACATCACGGCCGCATTCGACCTTGTGGCGTCCCCGGTGTCCCCTTCCCACGGCTCTCGACGCCCTGGATGCTGCAGCCGCCTCCTGGGTTTAACCCGTGTTGACCACCTGGATGCGCCACCGAGAGGCAAACCGCTCCCTTCCCGCGGGGATACCAACCCCGGTTATGAGTCTGGCCCGCGTCAAACCTATTTCCTTCGCCACCGCCGCATCCGCGCCCCTGACCGAGACTGATAAACGCCGCTCCCCCTCCGATATTAACTCCTACGCCGGGACGTCGGCCTTTTCTCTAGGTGTCTTACAGCATTGGAGATAATTCATCCGACATCAGCCCCAGTTGCAATTAACGCCTGAGCTTCTCGCGCCGCTCATGGCCTCGGTGTACATCCACCCCCTATCCACTAGCATTCATTCAGGCCCCGCTGAAGCTCCCCAAGCAGCCTGCTAATCTACGGTAATGTACCTGGTCTAGCTACCGCTGCGGCTATTCACACATCATCCACCACTAGCTCATTGAAGGGTGTGAGGCTCCGTTCCCGTCCGCCGACGGAAAAGGTGTGCTCACAAGGGTAGCACCGAGCTACCGAGTAAATGGCCCACACGCCGGATAGCGTCTCGTACCCGTTCCCTGACTCTCCAGCCACCCCGTCCGCACCGATCAAGGATGAATACCGCCGTCCAAGTCTCGACGCCGCTGATTCAGCGCCGTCCGCTGAGCATGAGGCGTCAGCTGCGTCAGCTCAAGGGCGGAAAGGATCCAAGAAGCCGCGATCGGTTGTCAATATGACCCAAGATCAGCGCAATAGGAAAAGAGAAAACGGTAAGATCTCCTCGTCCTCCCCTTTGTGTGATTATGCCACGTCTATCCCGGCCGAGTGCGGAAAGCCCCGTCCCTGTCAGCACTTATTCCCGGAGCCCTCGCTTGCATCTCTAGAGCTCGTCCTTAGACACGCTCATGGCTCTAGATACGAGGCTACTTGTGTACCTTTTGATGCAGTAGCAGTCACTTTGGTCTAACGCGGCCGATAGACAGAGTGGCCCAGCGCGCCATCAGGGAGAAGACGAAACACAGGATTTCGCAGCTCGAGGCCGTCATAGACCGCCTCCAGAACTCAGACCACAACAAGGAGCTCCAAGCAGCTATACAGGCGAAGGAAGCGGCAGAGGCGGAAAATGCCGAGATCAGGAGGCAACTAGCCGACCTCATTGCCAAAATGCAAGGGCTGGCGGCGCCTCGCCATCTCAAGGAGGAGGAGCACGCATATGCTTCCCCGGCAAGCCAAGCGAGCTTCTCCATCAACACACTGCCCGCCGCAGCATCCACTATCGTTTCGCCTCCGGCTAGCGCAACGTCGCCGGCGGGAACGGCTGACGGCCATACACAGGACGCCGGACAACATGATTATCCACCTGCCGTCCACCAGCATACGCCTGCGCTAGCGCAGCAGAATCGGGACATGGAGCGGGGTTTGAAGATCGGCCGGAACCGTGTCAGCCTTGACTTCCTGGTGAATAATATGCATTCCGACGTACCAAGGCTCTTG
Organism: Sordariomycetes sp. S4602; assembly: GCA_023628835.1. Taxonomy (NCBI): domain Eukaryota; kingdom Fungi; phylum Ascomycota; class Sordariomycetes; species Sordariomycetes sp. S4602. Next base: position 232,646 of record JAMAJV010000019.1, on the reverse strand, counting down.
TCGAGGGGCACCGGCGGTGGAAGTGATACCGCCGGCGGCAGCCAAGGCTTTCGCTCATACGACAGCTCCCCGGCCCAGTATCACGGCAATACACAACCGCCTCCTACCTCTCAGCGGCCCCATTCGCTCCAACACCACTCCATCCCCCAGTCAACGACGATGCAAACCGACTCATACCATCCACATCCCGCAGCAAACCCCTACCGGTCTGATCCTTATTATACCCCTCACTCGCAACAGGAACAGCCTGTATGGGCGACTCCCATGTTACATCAGGAAAGCACGTGTACGATGGATGGCATCCTTCTACAGTTTCTGAAGGACCGTCGTGATCTCCTTGCCCAGGGCCGACCCCGGTTAGAGGTCATGGGCCCCGCTTACCCGTCTATTTCCTCTCTCCTGAACAAGGGGGACTGCACGCCGGGCCATCCCATTTCCGAGTTCTTTATCGCCATTATACGCACCTTTCCCAATCTCAGCAGCCTCCCCGAGCAGCTAGGTACGGTTTACCTAATGTTCCTGAACATGCGTTGGCAGGTGGAGCCTACGCTGGAAAATTACGACCGCCTCTTACCGTTCTCACGCGCCGTCCCTCTGCAACAGTCGGTGCCGCACCCGATGTGGATGGACTACGTGCCCTTCCCGCTGATGCGGGACAGGATGATTCGAGATCTGAAGAAATACAACCTCGACGAATTCTTCGTCCCGTATACGAACACGCTGAGTGTGAACTGGCCGTACGGCGACTCCTACGTCTTTATCCAGACGCCAGGGACGAAAACGGAGTCGAGCGAGGCGGAGATTACGATCAATCCCGTGTTTGACCAGCACATTAGGAACCTGGACAACTGGACGGTGGGCGAGGAGTTCAAGGGGCAATTTCCGGAGCTGGAGGGGACGTATAAGCTGAAGGAGGCGGCGGGCCGAAATGAGGGCCGGGTGCGATGGGAGGCATAGATGTGTCGTATGAGGCACATGGTTAATACATCGTGGATTTAGGCTGGCGTTGGGGCTAGATGGCGCGCGGGGAGCAATGGAGTTTGACATAGGAGATCAACTCGTGGGGACGTAGGGCTGTTAAATGCCCCGGATGGGTTATCGCGTGTCTCTGTATTGACGGGATAACGGTTGGCAGATACATGTCGGAAATACATCCACATCTCCCCCGAAAACACCGGGGGAGTCGTCTATCCAGAGACTCTGAGCACTTCACCGCACCGCGCCTTCGCCTGCCGTCCGGGGTTTCATATGAGTGGGCTTGGATTCGTACTGGGAGGCGGGTGGTTTCTATAGGACAAGGGAGGATGGAGACTTGGATTAGCGACTGCTGCGGAATCCTGAGCCCCGTCAGAGCCTTGCGCGCAAAACTCTCTTAATATTTCACAGGTCCGATTTTAGACCTGAGTCAAGATCTATCCTCCCTTATACCTCTTTCTCTTCGCCTTGTCCTTTACCCTACTACTACTCCCCTCGCCCCCTACTCTCTCCTGCACGTCTTCCCTCCTTCTGGCTAGCCTTCTCACTATAAAGACATCAAGGCACGCTTCAGGGAAACATTTCCCCTCGCGCCCTCCCAAGTTCGAAATCCCCATCCCCCGTGAGAAGCGCAATCCTCTCCTCCTCCCAACCCCTCCGCGCCGCCTCCTGGAGAATTAAGTCCCGGATCTCCCGATTCCACGTCGTGTTCTCCTCGTCTAGCTCCTCAGAGTCAGCGTTCACGACGTCAATGCCGCCGCCCGAGAGCGTCTCGCTGAGCGGGTACGAGCCGGCGAACTCCCAGTCGAGGACGGCCAGGAGCCGGTCTCCCTTTACAAGTGCGTTCCTCCCGTGGAGGTCACCGTGGACGAGTGTGAAGGGCTCATCGGCTATACTTGACACGGCGAGGGCATCGCGTTTCCCCTGCAGCTGTGCGACGAAGTCCGGGACCGAGACGTCGGCGAAGAGGTCTTGGTCGATGTCGTCTCCGGAGGCACGGGTGTAGTAGCAGATCTCCTTCTGGTAGCAGGCGAGGATGTATTCCTTGGTGGAGGCGTAGGGGCCTATGGGGTAGTGCTCGTTGCTGTGGAACTTGCCGCGGCCCTTGAAGAGCTTGGAGCCCTCGACGGTAGGGGCCGGGCACAAGTCTGAGGGGTCCAAGCCGCCGATGTGGGTGAAGCCGACCTCGGCGAGATCTACAGTGATGGTGGCCAGAGTGCTGGCCATGTTCCGCTTCTGGGAGGGCGCGAGGGTCATCCAGACGGAGCTCAGGGGCGAGCCATCGATGTATTCCTCTGCAATGAAGGAGACCTCTGGTTGAGGTGTAGCATGGTAGAAATACACTCTTGGGACTGGGATATGTGGGAGTCTCGTGGAGATGAATCTCCTGAAGGCTACCTCGTTTGTGATCTGGTTTGGGAGTAGGGCATCCTCGCAAGGGAGGCGCAGGATGTATCGGTCCACCATGGACTTTTGGGTGCTGCTCTCTCCCTCCATCTGGACATCGCCTACCTCGAAAGCTTCATGAAACTTCACGAGCCAAACCGTGTTGTAGCCTCCTCTGGCCAGCAGAGTTACATGCTGTACCTCATCACCTACCTCGTCCAGGATGATCGTGTCCCCGGGACACACGTCCTCGAGTGCCTGCAACTTATGCACGATGGCAGAGTTTGCACTTTTGAGGGAACCCAGTGCTACCTTGCTGGTAGTAGGTGACCTTGGGATGTTGGGGGCACTGGACCTGGTGGGCTTGGCAGAAGCCATTTTTCTTGCAGCACATACAGTGGTGAGTGGTTGGCATGGTGAGTCTCTCTCGCTCAGAGGGTCTAAATAAGACGGAGGTCACGTGTTGCCAACACAAGTCAGAGTGTACCTCGAACAAGTGTTCCTATCCAGCTTGCCGTGACTCGGGCTGATGTCCGGGCTTTTAACAGGCCGGCATCAAAGCGAGCATCGAGGCTATGTGCTTTAACAGGTGTTTCTCACAGTCCCTTGTCCAGCGTCTGTTGCAGTCTACAATCACATCTTGCTACCTCTTTGCCTACCTAAACCGACACGCTTGGTCTTTTGTCGGGTTGGAGCGGGAGACATGTGGTTGTTCAGGCCTCTTCCCGTTGCAGAGGTTCCATTCTTTTACTGTTGGGTTCATCTATCCATGACAAATAATGGGCGGTAGCTTGACGTCAAAGGGGGCGGAGAAGGAAAGTAGGCCAAGGGAATGTACACAAAAGGAACAGAGGGAGAAGAAGAAATGACACAAAGATAACTAGCGGGAAGCTGAGATGAGAAGAAAAGGGGTTGAGGGGGGAACATGGAGGGAGAGATGCCATGACCTGGAAGCTGGAGATAGGGTGGGAAGACAGAGCTGCCTCTCTCTCTGTTGTGTCCGTCTCTGCGCTTATCGCACGTCACTTTGGTCGGACCAATCAGGACGCGCTTGGGAATTGGCCAAGAGCCAACTAAAGTTGCTTTGCCCCGTGCGGGACGTTGACGAGAAATTTGGAAGGGTGCGGCAAGAGATGACTACCGAGAAATTAGTTCGTTTTCATCCCTTGTTCGTATGGTCTTGTGCAGTCGAGGACTCTGTGTACCGAGCACGAGGCACTTGCATGTACTTGGTTGCACCTGCTAACATAAGCGCTGTGACCTGCCTTGGTTTCCGACAGGAGTTTATGTGACCATATCCTTTTACGTATGTACTCGGCTGAGAGCTGTCGCTCAACACCTAAAATCCTTCCTGCCCCTAGCACGCTTGCCAATCAATTCCTGACGGGGATTTATCAACACCATTGTGATCTATCGCATGCAGGAACACACCCAGCCGAGAGGATCCATCTGAAAAGGGCAGGATCCGGTGTCAGTGGATAATCTGGCCAAAGCGAGATGAGGATGGGCGTGGCCGCGAGTTCGACCCGAACCGGCATAGTTTCCGATTTCCCCCACATTTCCGGAGCCGGTTTGCCGCCTCCGCCCGCCGACACTGGGCCGGCCCGGTGGGTCTGGGGTTTGGTCGGCCTTACGGGAGACGCGGTTTGGGCTAGCCGAGCCCGTATTCGCGTTCGAGAAGAAGGAAACATGTCGCGTGGGGTGTGGTGGGTCTCCGGGAGGGCTATCTGCCATCAATCATGCGGCTCGGCCAAGCCCCATGTTACCATGGCCCTGAAGAAGAAGGAAATATGGGGGTGGAGGCCCGTGGGTCTGGGGACGATCTGCTGTCAACCCGTTGTCGACGTCGACCATGCATGGCATGCCGCCCCCAGTCGAGCCTCTCCTTGCGATGCTGCTACCGTGGAGTGCCATCCCCACGCGAACCAGAATATGACATGTCTTAGCTCCCGCGATGATCGATCCACCCCTAGCAGGCTGATTGTAATGTCGCCTACAGCAGCAGAGTGTCTTGCCACTGGTTTGCGAGCCTGACTCCATTGTCTTGCAGGCCCCTTGCGCGTGGATCGCCAAGATCCTCCGATCTGTACGTCGGTAGGGGTCATGGCTCTAGCTCTAGCCAAAAGGAGGGCGCATATGACGGTAGGAAGCTGGACATTAGGGCAGTGACGCAGTTGCCGGATCCGAGGAGAGAGTGGCCCATGGCCTGCTTACACGGAAACGCCCCATGATGTATAAAGCGCTGCTTGGGCCCCCCTCTCCCCCTGCTGGCCTCCGTTGTAGACTCAGCCATCCCACGACAACCATAGCAACCCCAGGCCAAACCTACTCCGGCAAGGATCATGCGTCTTCTTACTTCCGGTCTCTTGACCGCCGTCCTAGCGGCGGGCGTCGTCAGCGCCGAGGCTCAGGCCGCCTGCGACGAGATCTCCGCCACCATCGCTGACCGCGTATGGACCGCGAACGACAAGGACTACCGGTCCGAGACCAAGTCGTACTGGTCCACCGCCCTGCACGACCCCCAGCCCGACTGTGTCGTCCTGCCGCAGTCCGCCGAGGAGGTGGCCGCTGCTGTCAAGGTCCTCAACAAGTACCCGGACGTGGAGTTCGCCGTCAAGAGCGGCGGCCACTCGCCCAGCAAGAGGCACTCTAGCGTCCATGGCGGCGTGCTCATCTCGACTCGGGACATGAACGGTGTCACCTACGACAACGAGACCGGCATAGCACACGTGAAGCCCGGTGGCGAGTGGAACGATGTCATCAGCGCCCTCCAAGAGGACGGAGTGGCCATTGTGGGCGGCCGGCTGGGTATGTCTATCTCTCATCCACATGTGGTCTTGGTATCGCCGTCTCTAACGCTGCTCGCTTAGGCATCGTTGGTGTCGGAGGGCTCCTCCTACAGGGCGGCATCTCGTTCCTCTCGAGCAAGTACGGCATGGCTGCTGATGTAGGTCACGACGTCGTGGACCCCGTCACCACCGAGTCAACACTAACGTCATTACACAGAACATTCTCAGCTGGGAGATGGTCATGGCCGACGGCTCGATGCGCACCATCGACGCCGCCGAGGATCCGGACCTTGCCGTGGCCCTACGAGGCAGCGGCAGCCAGTTCGGCATCGCTACCGCGTACAACATCCAGGCCTATCCCATGGGCAAGATCTGGGGCGGAATGAGGACCTACTCCGAGGACAAGGCCGACGAGATTTTCGCCGCTCTCCACAACTTTGTGCCCAGTAACGGTGACGACGAGGAGGCGGCCGTCATCCTCACGGAGCTCTTGGCGTTCGGGAAGGGCCGGTTCTTCCTCCTCTTCTTCTACTACGGGGAGGAGGAGCCGCCGACCACTGGGCCGTTCGCCCAGTTCCTCAACATTGATTCGACGATCGACAACACCGGGACCCAGTCATATGCGGACTTGGTGAGTTGGTCCTGGATGCCTGTAAATTGCGAGCATCATCAACTGACTTGTCCTGTTATAGTTGAAATCGAACGGAGGAATCACCGAGATCCTCCACTCGCGCATCTCCTTCTGGGTAAGTTCCCACTCACAGCCGAGCCGAGCCGGCCAAGACTAACCGCGCCCCTCTAGACCTACACCGTGCCCTATATCTCCGACTCGCCGCACATGTACAAGGAGATCTTTAACAAGTGGGAGTCCCTCCTGGAGGACCACCTCGAGGACCCGCTGCGCTTCACCGCCCAGTGCTCCATCGACTTCCAGCCCTTCCCCGCCGTCATCGGCAAGCACTCGGAGGAGCGCGGCGGCAACGCCATGGGCCTCGAGGGCGACGACATCGACCGCATCGTCCTGGAGATCCAGTGCTCGTGGACGAGCCGCAAGGACGACGAGCTGTTCAACGCCGCGTCGGCCGACATGGTGGACTGGCTGAAGGTCAAGGTGCCCGAGTGGACCAAGGGCGACGAGAGCGACTACCTGCCGCTCTTCATGAACGACGCGTCGGGCTTCCAGAACGTCACGGGGTCGTACAAGGACTACTCCAAGTTCAAGAAGCTCCAGGAGCAGGTGGACCCCGAGGGGCTCTGGAGCAAGAGGGGCGGCGGGTTTGCGTACTGATTGTGGGGAGGCCACTTAATTTCAGCCCTTCTAATAGTAATTCTGACGCGGAGCCTGTGCCGCAAGTTATATGATGTGGTTTTGCTATGGGTATTGACTGCTTGGGTGAGCCAGTAGCCAGCGGGCGTGAACTCTGAGCAGTTGGCCAAGGCGTGACTCTTTGCAATTTGAGGTCTGCAGTGAATGTGAGGATAGGCTTGTGTTTTTAGATGGGCGGTGTCGTCAGTTGGCTTTCACGCCCTGGTGGCCGCTCTGTTTAGGAGGGGTAAGTGGTGTAAGTGGGTGTTAGTGGTGCGAAGCCTTAGCCCGCGAGGTCAAGGGGTCCAAAACACCACAGCGTTAGAAGTACCCTTAGATATGCTTTGGTCCCATAAGGTCCGTCGTGGAGATGGTTTCTCCGGCATCCCATCTATGAGAGGGGACTTATGGCCAAGGGCGGCCCCTCGTGAGTCCATACGTCGGGCCTCTAATGTGAAAGAAGGATAAAATGCTACAGCGCGATTTAAGAACACGCTCCTAGGTTGTCAGCCAACTCCTAACCCTTATGTCATGAGGGCGACTCTCTCGAAACCTTCTTAGCGATCGAGGCGATATCTCCGACTCGGCTACAACTGGTATGGCTTACATCGGCCAGGGCTCCAGACGCGATCTCTCAGGGCCCAGTTGGAAATAGCACGCAGCACGGTGGTATATTTCGTCACCGTTGGTCGCCGAGAAACTAAGTCAACCTCCTAGGTAACCTCGCATACCAACGAATCGGGCCAGCCCCGGCATGAACCGAGACCATCACACCGGAGATCATGACCACTGCTCACAAGCACATGCCGAAAACACCAAAACGAACTCGCCGCAAGGGGGTACAATTCACTAAGCCTGATAACGAGCTAGCAATATCTATCGAAGCGCACGGCATGTAAACACGAACCCATCTCCATCAAGGACTCCCTGCTTCCCGCGTCCTGCCTGCGGCCCTCCGCTTCCTCCCACCAAGCGAACCATACAAGAAAATTAATATAATATCAAAGCAGCTAGTTGCTCGCCCGTCCGTCTAAGTAGAAACGCCGTTTGCTTTTCCCTTAATGCTTAGCAGTGACATTGTCGCCCGTCAACTTCTCCACGTAGCTCTTGGCCCTGTAGTGACGCACTGTTAGCAAATCATCCAGAAAGGAGGTAGGTGGAGGGGGTGGGTTGGGAAGGGCTTACATGTCGCCCATCGCTACCATGCACACGGTCTGCCAGATGCCGAGCCCGATGCGGGGCGCCACACCGCGGTACAGGCCCTTCATGCCGTCCTTCTGGTAGATGTACTTGAAGGTGTTGCCCACCGTCATCTTCTTGGGACGGTTGGGGTCCTCGGCCTTGCTCTGCATCTCCACGCGAATGACCTCAATCGGCTGGTTCCAGGTGCTGAGACCACCACCGACAGCGGACGCCGCGACCTTCTCGAGCGCGCCGAGCTTCTCGCCGTCGGCCTTGCCGGTGAGGGAGCGGATGCCCTGCTCGGCGGCGCGGCTGAAGCCGAAGCGGCTGCCCCAGTTGGTCATCTGGCGGATGGCCACGGCGTTGACGCCCTTGTTGATGCCGCGGACGCCCTCCTTGCGGTAGATGTCCATGAAGGTCGCAAAGGTCGAGGGGGGCTTGACGCCAGTGGCCGCGAGCTTGTGCTTGGTGATCTCGACCGTCTTCATGCACGTGCAGAAGCCCATGGTGGCGTAGGCCTGGGCGACGCCGCCCGTCACGCCGCCCGCGATGCCGCCGCCGAACTCGGACGCGCCGAAGCTACGGGCGTAGTACTCGGCCTCGGAGGCCACGAAGAGGAGCACAGCGCCCTTGGTCGAGGCTTCGATCCAGGCCCAGGGGATGAGGCCCTGGTAGACTGTGCCGCCGCTGTCAGTACCATGCTGCGATTGTGGTTGGGAATTGTGGTCGCTGGGGCATGTGCGTTGTCACATGCTAGGACGAAAAAGGGGCGGGTGGTAACTCACATCCCAGGACACCACCGCGGGACCAGATGCGCCCGAGGGCACCGAAGAACCCGTCAGTCCGGTGCGCGGCCATCGTGGTCTTGGTGACCTCGAGCGGCTGGCCGAGCGTCGTCACCTCGAACATGTTCAGTCCGGCGCCCAGCAGCAGGTTGGAGAACTTGACGGGCTTCTTCTCCAGCGTCTGGGGCTCGGGGGCGGCCCCGGCGGGGGTGTTTGCGGCGACCATGGCTTGTTGACGGGATTGTTCAGATGGGGCCCTGACCAAGGGAGTAATGTGCTTCTTCGCGGGGAGGAGGGAGGGGGGAACGGAAATAGGCTGGAGTTGAAGCTGGGGGGATTACGGGGAGCGAATGGGGCAGGATTGTTGGAGAACGGAACGATCCGACTCCACCGAATTGAAGGCTTGCCGAGGAACAAACAGCTGATTGGTCGGCCCAGTCGAACCTCGGGTGCCAAGAAAGCGGATGCAGCTGCGAGCAGGTGCTGCGGGTGGAACTTGAGGCCGTGACACTTGGGGGTCGTGGAGCTCGTCGGCTGTCGCAAGCAAGGAAGCTGCGATGGACCGAGAGTGATGCGGCGTTACGAGCAGAGACCGAGGTCCGTAAGGTCGCAGCAGACGTCTCTTCGCACGTGTTTATGCGAGGGAGGAATCGAGGATCTTCGCAATGTGAACAAGCGGATTCGAGGCAAGAAAAGAAGCCGGCGATACGAGGGGAAAGAGGCTGGGGCTGACGCTCTGCGCCAGATGGCTTTATTTACCCCCTTTTCGCCTGTCCAAACTCTCCTGCAGACGCTGGCACCCTCAGGCTGCCCCTGTGCAACCTTCTTTCAGCTGCTGACACTCCTCACCGAGCTGGCGGGATCCCCCCAAGCAAGGGTGCTGCTATCATTACGAGGTTAATCCTCAGCCAGGATGTTGAGGGCGCGACCTCAATGTTGGGACGCGCCGATCTGAGACAGGCGCGCACAGGGCAGGCCGGCCAGCGATCCCAGCAACAAACGGGTTCATTTTCCATTGAACCCGGTCTTATCTCGTCTGGCACCTGCTGCGCTGTGAAGCTGACAATTGATCTCACGAGCTGAACATGCGAAGGAAAACATCGCCAGTAAGCACCTATTTATCACGCCGAGCTCGTATCCGCCGTCGTCCATTTCCAAGCCTCGTAAGGGAATTTCCTATCGCGGAAAAAGGCAGATTCAGAGCTTTAAACGCTGCGACAGGCTCACCTGCAGCAACCCTGCAGCTCCAAACCGACCCGGGTGGTACCAGGTACCAGAGCGATCTTTACCTCGGGCAATGCCGGCCCGACCAAAATGTCAACTGCACAGCAAAAAAGCTCAACCCCCAACAGCAGGCGAAATTTTTTCGGGGGCGCGCAGGGAAAAACTGTCAGGGTCCTCTCAACGCTCTGGGCTGCGAGTATCGAGCTTGTACCGGTACTCGACCTTTGAACGAACTCGGGAGTGGGAGCTTGCAGAGAGCTTACATGTATTAGCTGTGCCGGACAGCGATGGGGAAACAGCATTTGTGGCGTCAATTGTCGCGGACCTGGATAGCTTGCCTCACGTAGCATGACGTAGAACATCGCCGCGATCGAAGAACGCGAAGAACTCTACAAGTTTATGTTACTTTTCGACCTGCACCACAGGCGGCAAAGCACAACCATTGAAAAGACATTATGGCACAATTTAGAGCACTGGAATCGTACAAGCAAAGAAGCATCGCAGAATCCCATCCATGCGCTCTGCTCGTGCGCCTCCAGTGTATTTAATTTACAGACTCGGTTATACAACAGCGGGCCTTGCCCCCGAGATTTTCCTCCACGTCTAGATGTTTCCCATTCTCTTCATCAACATGAAACGAGACTCACGTCCGAGTATTCAAACGGCCGTGTCCATGCGCTCCCCCTCCCCAAGCTCCAACGCCGCGCTGTCGTTTTGGCGGCGAGGAAAGTACTGTACACGCTTCCGAATTTAGAGCTTCTTGCAGATCTCGATCCACTTCTGGGTCGAGAAGCTCTTGGGGCTAGGAGAGAACTAGTGTTAGCGTTGCATCCGGGATAGCCTTGCAGCATGGAAGAACTTACCGCTCAATGGGGGCACCGACGGCGCGGTCGATGATGAGCTGGGGAAGGACACCGATGGCGCGCGAGACACCAAAGAGGACGGTGTAGTAGTTGGCCTCGGTGAGACCGTAGTGCTGGAGGAGGACACCAGAGTGGGCGTCGACGTTGGGGAAGGGGTTCTTGGTCTTGCCGTGCTCGGTGAGGACGCCGGGCGCGATCTTGTAGACCTGGCTGACAAGCTTGAACATGGGGTCCTCGGGCATCTTCTCGAGACCGAAGGCGCGCTGGGCCATGTAGCGGGGGTCAGTCTTGCGGAGGACGGCGTGGCCGTAGCCGGGGACGACACGGCCAGAGTTGAGCGTGTCCCAGAGGTACTTGGTGATGGCCTCGTCGCTGAGGTCGTCGCCAATCTCCTTCTTCATCACGGTGAGCCAGTTGAGCACCTCCTGGTTAGCGAGACCGTGGAGGGGGCCGGCGAGACCGTTGAGACCGGCCGAGAGCGAGAGGAAGGGCGAGCTCAGGGCGGAGCCGACGAGGTGGGTGGTGTGGGCGCTGACGTTGCCGCCCTCGTGGTCGGTGTGGATGGTGAGGTAGAGACGCATCAGCTCAACGAAGTCGGTGTTGCTGCCGAAGCCAAGCTGGTTGGCAAAGTTGAAGCTGTAATCCTTGTCCTTCTGGACGGCGGCGACCTTGCTGCCGCGGAAGACGTTCTGGTAGATGCGGGCCGCGATGGTGGGGAGCTTGGCGATCAGGTCCATCGAGTCCTCGAAAGTGTAGCCCCAGTACTCCTTCTTGTTGACACCCTTGGCGTAGGCCTTGGCGAACGACGAGGTCTGCTCGAGCGCGGAGATGGCGATCGAGAACTGGGCCATGGGGTGGAGGTCGTTGGGGCAGTGGTCGATCAGCTCCTCGACGAACTTGGGGACATCGGAGCGGGCGGCCCAGTCGGCGGACAGGTCACGGACCTGCTGCTCGGTGGGGACCTCGCCGGTGAGGAGGAGCCAGAAGAGACCTGTACAGAATTTGTCAGTTGGCACATTCGGCAGCGGCGGATCGTGTGGAAAAAGACTAACCCTCAGGAAGGGGCTCCTTGCCGCCGGGGGCCTTGGGGAGAAGCTCCTGGCACTCGGGGATGGTCTTGCCGCGGAAGCGGATACCCTCCTCGGAGTCGAGGACGGAACCCTCCCAGACGAGGGCCTTGATGCCACGGGCACCACCGTATACTTGGTCGAGGGTGACCTTGTCAACAACCTTGGAGCCGTGCTCCCTGAATCGCGACGTCAGTATGGAGCTCCAGGGGAGTTGGACGGGCCAGCGTCGAGAGGGGAGACAAACTTGCGGAGAGCCTTGATCTCCTCGATCTTCTCGGGGAGGAGCGTGGCGAACCGCTCCTTGAGGGACTGCGGCGTGCGGGTTAGCACCTGGTGAAGCTCGGCTTCAAAGGGAGAACGGGGCAATTCGGATTGCGATTGCATACCTGAGACTTCGCCGAGTAGCACCTAGCGCCCTGGAAGGCGACCGACCTGGCGTTGAAGGCCGGGGACCTCATCGAGGTCCGGAGGGACGAGGAGCCCAACCGCGCGACGGAGGCCATTATGGATTAAGGATATGCGAGGAGGCCTTGGATGAATTAAAGGCTGGTAGGAGAGACAAACTGACTGATCCGGCGATGGACAGTCAGGCAGGCGCAACGATGTGTGGGAGAGGATGTGGTGATGAGGTCAGACTGAGGCCGGAGTTTCGAAGGGAAGGATCGGGAGAAGGGAAAAAAATGCTGTTATTAAAACAGCGCTCCCTGCCAATGCTCCGAAGGTCCGTAGACGGACAAGGAAGCGGATTGGTAGAAAGTGGGTATTGCCGAGTAGTGGGTACGAACCAGCCGGACGCACGGCTGGCCGGGGCGTGTGGCCTGAGAGCGTTGGAATAATTCTTGCAGAGGACACGGCAAATCGATGGCACAAGGTGATACGCACACACCAGTGGTGTCAATTGATGGCATGCATAAACGTTGCTTGTTCTCGTCCATGTCCATGTTTCTTCTGTGTCCAAAGGTTGCAGTTTTCTCCCGTGATAGGATTGACTGGTTACATCACCCAAGCACCCCCTAAAAAAAATTCCCACGTTGAAGTTTTGCGGTGCTGCCGACAGGGCCATTCAATTTGGCTGGCTGGCGTGTGCCGTTCTCGGTACCGCGGTAAAGTACCCGGACCAGACAATTTCAAGGGCACACCTTCATAAATCTTGTTTCCCTCACACCCTCGCATATCCCTCACGTCAAGCCTCCAGCCTGGCCCTCTACGATCCTACTGACTCTCACGGTCCAGCTTCATAGAGGCACCAAGCCGGCTGAACAGCTCAACCTCCATCCTCTCGGCAGCCTTTGGCCCAGTCCTGATGTCGCCCATGATATCCGAACCGGGCGGGAAGTCTTCCTCGAAGATAGGCTCCCCAGCCCCTCTCATGTTGGCGAGCACAGCTTGGCGAAAGTGCCACCTAAGGAGTTCGGGTGCAGGTCGTCGGTCATCATCCAGAAGACGGCGGTCTAAGGTCGAACCGGCAATTCCGTGAGCATCTAACACAAAACAGATAATCTTATAGTCGTCCTGTTATTTCTATTAGAAGAAGGCTTAGGAGGGACAGCAGAAACCTTACATCAGGATTGATAGAGAACTCAAACTGATCAAAGGACGTATGCAGACCCGCGTAAAGTAGCAGGCCGTTCTGCACTGAGTTGATTTCCTCTCCATTACCCGGGAGAGTAATCCAACGACAGAAATCCTGGTTCTTCCAGTGATGTTCCCATGCCAAGGGAAATATATGGGCCGCCTCGAAAGCAGTCCATATCCCGTACTGAGCCATCAAGTTTTCTCTCTTCGATACAACGCAACGTCCGTCTCGCTCGCGCACTTCATTCCTGAAACTCTGGAGCCGCGTTCCCGTGCTAGGGGATTTGGTCCGCGTAACAACCACCTCGTCGTTGATAGTAACGGGGCTGTCCGCGACAACGAAATAGTTGCCTGGGCTGAGAGGGTGAGAGTCTCGAGGAAGCGTATTACCGCTATCAGTCTGGAGGAAATAAGGGCCCGAAAAGACAATGACGATTTCGACCAGCGAGTGGAAATTGGCGTTAGTGATGCCAGGCGTCAGAACCAGCCCACCTAGCTGCGTGAACGGATCTCGGAGATCGTAGAAGAAGACGTCCCGAGCGAGAGCTCGAACCCCAGCGTCTGGCATCTTGGCGGCCGAGGCGTATTTGGGCGGGACATGACAGCCTATCGAGGTTGGATGCTCTCTGCGGGATGCGATGACATCGATGCTAAGGGTGCTCTGACCCGCTGTTTTGTTAGGGAGAATTTGGAAGGTTGTGGGGCGGGAAGTTATGGTTTTTGCGAAGCACGGCCAGCAAGCATTTGCCCAGGACTAATACGATCTTTTCAATTATGGGACAGAGCGAGGGCCGCGCCTACGGACGTGACAAATTTAGAGGAACATAAAGATAGCATGCTTTGCAAGAGGAGTGTGAGTTTGTCGCAACCTCCTAAAGTAGATGATAGAGTTTCCGCTCTATGTTTGGAGATATCGCCCGACGAAGGGTCGCACTTTTTTGCTTGTGTCGCTTTGTGAGACGATTGAAGCTTCGGACCCATAAATTGCGCTCCGTGCTCCGTACAGCCGGATTCATCCGAACCTCCGAGACCTCAAGCTGGCCTCAAAATGATAAACCTCGGGTAAATTTGCGCTGCAGTGCAGCCAGCCCCTGCAATATTCTTGCGCCCACGCATCCTTTTCCTGCTCCTCGCCTTCCCCACCGTTGCTCGCCACTTTTCTTCCATCACCACCACCATCCGCAACCTCCCCAACCCATCAACACTCGTTCGTCTTTTCGATCACTACGCCAGTAATTACGTCTCCCACCACTATTTAGGCGGTAGATCGCCTTGCGACACCTTTTTCTTTCGAAAGAGCGAGAATCGCGACCCCTTGCGAAGTCGACCGGATCGCATCAGCACCGTCGTAGGCTCGATCAGCAAGATCATCAGCCTCCCCTCGGCAACCATCTAAAACACCCTCGCAGATAGGCCTTTCCTCTCGGGCGAAGGCTCACTTCTGACTTGACGCGTACACACACTTGGTGGATTGAGTAGAGAAGCAGACGACGACTCGAGTCGGAATCTGCTGAGCCGCCAGACCCAAGAGCGACGGCTTGGCTCTGTCACGTGATCGCACGATTTCGTACGTCTCCACTGAGTACTTGGTAGGAAGGAACCCGCGTTCTCTAGCCGCGCCTTCACCAACATTACAAGGCAGAGATTGAAGGATCTTGCCGTGTGACACCACATCGCACCGTCATCTCCCCAACCCGTCATCCCCTCGTATCATTACCGGCCTTTCTTTCAAGGCGTGACTAGAGCCGTCGGCATTGATATCTGAGCACCAACTCCCCTCGTCGTACTCCAGACTTAAGCTCGCATCTGTCTCTGTTCACGGAGACTCCACCTTGACGCGTACGGAGGAATAAGCGGGACTAGACCTGGAGCTGGGGCAGCCAGACGCAGAGGGCTATCACGTATCGCGCTTTTGACGCAGGCCGAGTCGTGGATCGAGTTTGGCGTATCTGAAAAGTCGGTCTTTCACGACAGACCGACCGGTATCCAAAGGGACCGGAGCGAAAGCCCTGTATCGTCTCTTCAGCCAGCCATTGAAATCCCCGTAGGGAAAGGCACATTTCAGTATCGCGAACCATCGCTCAGGCGTATCCTCACTTTGTTTCGACGGACTCCTGTCAATCTCACGAAAACCCCCACACATGTCTTCAACGCCTTTGTTCTTCTCATAAAGGCTTAAGAGAACATACAGACTCTTCGGCAACTACCCCGGACAGAGGTCTAAAATCCTCCTTTCCAGCTACATCTTGGCCCCAACAATCTACGACACAAAGAACCATCCGCAGCCCGGCAACAATGTCGTCTGCTGTCGCTGATCTTGAAGCTGGCCTTGGTGCCATGCTTCACCTAAAACCACCTGGTGTTTCAACATCTCGTATCAAGAACCTCACAGAACTCTGCCAGAACAATATAAAGGTATGCATTTGCCCTTCAGCCCAGGTTTTGCTGCTCTGTTAGGCAGGACTAATCCAGACCCCCTAGGACGAATCCCTCATTGTCCAAAAGTTCTATACCCAGCTGAAGAAAGCGCCTGGGACTCACAAACTGGGCGTCCTATATCTCATTGACTCCGTAGTCCGGAAGTGGGTAGATCTGGCGAAGCAGCACCACCAGGAAATCGCCAGCACGGCGCAGGATGGCTCGTACGGTGCCGGTGTATTCAGAGTGACCGAGATCCTCCCAGCCCTGATGGACAACATTCTCCAAACTGCCCCCGCCGACCAAAAGGTATGTTGAACCCAGACTCGCAATTGCGTGGCTTCGTAGCCGTTTGTAGGGTCGTCTAGAATCCCTACGACGCTCTTTGTTATGTTACATTGTACCGGACCGCAACAAGCCCTTTGTTGCATTGGTCTTGGCATTCGCCGCCTATTGATGATGCACACGTACTTACTATTCCCCCCCCTCTTGTAGGATAGGATCAGGAAGCTGGTGGACATTTGGGAGAGAGCGCAGACATTCCCCACGAAGTATATCGAGAAGTTCCGACAGCAGTTGAAGGAGTCCTCAGCCCGTACGTATCACTTTGGATCCCCTGTGCAGTTGGCTAGCAGCGCCGACGAAGCACACCCCAGTATTGCTAGATATCTAACTCCGTACGTAGCCGCTTCCACTACGCCGCCTGGAAGCCCGCCGCCCGGACTACCCGGCTCGGTACAGAAGCAGCCGCAACAGCCCGCTGCGCAGCCTATGGCCCAGCAGCAAAGCGGCAGTGGTGCCAACATCATGGAGGTCCTTGCAAGCATCGCCAAACAAAGTGCTGTGCCCACCCCGCCTAATGCGTCGGCCACACCCCCGGTGCCAGCTAGCACTTCGACTCCTGCCGCGCCCGCTCCGGGACACGCGTATGGAGCGGCTCCCACCACCTTGCCGTACCAGCAGCCGCAACAGCAGGCTTACAACCCCCCCACCGCACCGGCTTCGTCATTGCCGGCCAGCATTCCCGGCTTTCCGGCCCAACTCCTTGCGGGTCTCGGCGCCCCCGGCAGCTACCCTCCGGTGGCTCCACAAGCTGCACCCCCCGCGGCTGCCCCAGCTCCGGCCCCTCCTGGCGGAGCTGGTCCGGGCGTTAACCAGGTCATGCTCATCAAGACCCTCATCGACCAGGGTCTCCAGCCAGACCAAATCACGGCCATCCTACAGACCATGTCCGGGCCCCCGGCCGGTCCCCAGGCGCCCCCCGCTTATCCCGCCGCCCCGACTCAGCCCCAGGACGGAGGTTGGGGCGCCGCCGCCCAGGGCCACAACTACGGAGCGGGTGACCACCGGGGTTACCCGTCCCGCTCCAGGTCCAGGTCACCGGACCGATGGGGTCGCGATGCCCGCGGTGGATACGACAGGAACGGATCTGGGGGACCGTCTGGTCGCGATCGGGGCAGGGACAGGCCTGATTACCGCCAACGTAGCCCTGTGGGCCGACGCGACCGCGGGACGCCCGACCGTGGACACGAGCAGAAGAAGAAGTGGGTGGAGTACGACCGTAGCTTGCGGCCTAACACCATCAAGGGTAAGTCCTCGTCAGCTGCCTTCCTGGAATTGGATCTAACATTGATTAATAGTCTTGAGCCGCACCCTCTTTGTTGGCGGTGTAACGTGAGTTTCCCCTGAGCGCCCCGACCCTTACCGTCTGTGTCCTAACCATCGTTCTAGCTGCTCGCAATCTGAGGTCCAGGACATCTTCAGCCAAGTTGGCCCTGTTCAATCGGTCATAATCAACAAGGAGAAGCGCCACGCGTTCGTCAAAATGCTCACGCGCGACTACGCCATCGAGGCCAAGCGCGCCATGGGCGAGTACAAGTCCGGGCCACTAGCACTAAGGGTAAGCATACAAATCCCGTCTCCCTTGACGCCGTCTTTGTCGAGAAAACGCCACTAACTAGAGTAGACCCGCTGGGGCGTCGGCTTCGGCCCCCGAGATTGCTGCGATTACGAGAACGGCAGCAGCATTATCCCCATCTCGCGCCTCACCGAGGCCGACCGCAAGTGGCTCACGACGGCCGAGTACGGCGGCACGGGCGGCATCCCCATCGAGTCGGGTATCTGCGTGGAGGAGCCCGACATCGAGATAGGCGCGGGAGTCTCGTCGAAGGCCATCTCGCGCCGCGTACAGACGGACAAGGGCGGCGCCAACGGGCCCAAGTCCTCGCGCGGCCGGGACGACGAGCCGCACGGCCGTGGCGGTGGTAGGCGGGATGTACGGCGGGACGACGAGTTCCAGAACCCCGTCAACCCGAACCTGATCCCGCCGGAGTACACGTACGGGATGAACATGCCGACGTATCCCGGGTACATGTATCAGCCTCGGGACTCGAACGGGTCGTAGGTCGCCAGTCGGTTCTGAAGGCGGATAGGTGCGCGGGGAGCTCCAGGGGCTTGTCACCATGATGGAAGTTGAGTATGGCAGAGCTTGATATTGTTACGAGGAAGGGCTTTTCTTTTGTGCTTTGGGGGATGTTCGGTTAGGGGTGTATGCATACGGCAGGGAGGTCTACTGTGCCTTGGAAAGGGAAAAGGGGCGCGGCTCCCCTACGTGCCCTGGTGTTCGGAGTAAAGCAGGCTTCGGTATTACTGTTGTTTTTCAGTCATCAATGGCACGGTTAGCAGTGCCTTAATGCAAAAATTCTCAAGTTCCAGATCACAAGTCCACGGAAGGGGTGCAAGAGAGTAGCTAATGAGAACAGTGCCAATCGGGTCTGTTAGTTGTATGCAGGGTCTCAACAGCTGACGATGGGTTGGTGAGGCGTAGTGAGCAGGGGCAGAGGTTTCTCGGACAGGGGAATAACACAAGCCCCGGTCAGCTTGGGGAAGCGCCGTGGAGATTCAACCCCGGGAGCAACGAATGTAGGTTCAAGCCTACTCTGCCCCGGTCAGTCTCAATGGTATTGACGTTCTTGCATAACGGAGCACCGTGTTCTACTCGGAAGAGGCAGTGCGTCATGCTCGTGCCCTGGAGAGGATGAAGAAAACGAGAAGCAGCTGGTACCCTTGTTCGGCGGAAAGTGTGATGAGGCCAGCCCGACTTCACGGTCCTCGCATGCACGACCAGAAGCTATTCTGGACGGATACACGAGAGAGTACACCGTGAATATAAGATGGATAGGACGGATGAGGCTACAGTGGCCTAATATCAACCTTGGCCCCCCCCGAGCCGGGATCACGAGCCATGTTGATCATGGTGTTGGAGGATATAAAGCCAGGAAGAACATCAAATAGCTCGCCTGGGGCATGGCCAACAAGTGCCCAGTTATACGGCAGTCTAATGACACTTCCCAATGCAATAAATTGTATCTGGGTTGTTGTAGACTAAAGTATGTTGTGAAAGGGGGGCAAATGTAAGAATCAGACAGATACTGGCGACTCAGTGGTATCGCAGCGTCACAGCTCCCAGCCTCGGCAGTCCCCATCGGGAGGGTGTATCCGTCCTGCTACTGCTAGACTGCCCGTACTCTTGGAGCTCACTGACTGATCATTGATTTAAGAGGGCACCGTCATTTGGTGATACACATGGTTGAACCGAACTCTGTAACTTATGGCTGGGAGACCCGTCCAGGACCGGGCCGTCTCATTGGGCCTCCCAAACCCATTTCAGATCAAAGTAATACTAGTGACGATACCGTATATAAGTGTTTGTAATCGAGTGCTACGACGTTACCACGGCAGAGCACTTGGTGGGTGCCGAGTAAACTGAGAGAGGAGACTCCAGGGTTCCTGGTATGATATTGAACCGAGGGGGTATGCTCACTCAGCCGGATGAGCGCCCAGTGCCGTGATGCTCTCACGCCAGGGGGTATACTAGTTAGGAAAGTTAAAAGCATGAGCATGAGGTTATCGTATCGGGATCCCGGTAGCCCGGCGGGGGCAAGTGACAGCGTTCAGGGGTCTCTACTAGGATCCAATCGGCTGGGAACATGACTAGAGGAGACGGGATACTTCGTATCCTCCCCAAACTCGTGGATCTGCCCTGACGGGGTGAGCGTCGCATCCTGGGAGGGGCGGAAGTTCAGCCCCAGCCCCAGCCGGCTGTCTCAAGGCCGGAATACATCCAGCCCCCGGACCACCGATACGCGTGTCTCAGTCGCGCATCTGAAGACATGCCTGGGTCTTGGCAAGACGCATGTCCGGAGTTATGGCGGGCACTTGTTTCGCGGGCATCTACACGTCAGATCTCCGAGGTTTTGCTGCCAATGCGAGGGCTGTTGCGTGTGATGGTTCATCTCCTGCCCTCCACATGCAAGTCTCGTGTCCATGGGGAGGGCCTTATGAGACCGCATGGAAATCCTAGGGCAGGCACACAACCATAGCGGCTAACACAGGCTTGCACATGAGTGATGGTAGGCTAGCGATATTCTTAGTACGCCAGAGTAGTCTCACTTATACGGAGAATTGATCCTGTGAGACCCGGAGGCGACAGTTCTCCACGAACATCTCACACCGACCATACCAAACGCCCTGTAACATATCCACTTCAAAGAGTGAAGAGCATGAGATACCCGTTATAATGACCAGACCACCAGCCTCAAAATGTGTGGTCGAGAAATGCAAGTCTGCCCGACAATAGTTGAGAATGACAAGCTGGCTGGCGGCTCATTTACAAAAGCAAATATATCCACCCAAGAAGCAACCCATATATGAACATATCATCATTCATACCAAATGAGACACCAAGATTAAAGCCTACTTGCTTTACTTTAGAAATATGCAATCCCTTTCACTTTGATAGATGTGAGACATCGCAACTGAATAGGCGGTGCGTAGAATCACCAACAGCAACCTTCCGCCGAAACAGGGCAACAGCAACACCAACCCCCTTTCAAACTTGAAGTAGCCGCGGGGTCGAACTGAGATTCACTACTGCGTGGAACAAGGATGGCCGGGGAGTGAGGGGTGGCGGAGGCAAGAAGGGAACGGAAGAAGCTTTCTGCAGCCCGGTGGCTGGGGTTGCAGCACGCGGGCGCCCCGGGCCGCCTCGTGCGCATGGTCATGTTAGCGGAGGGAACGAACTCAAGCTCCCGCACGGGTCATTCCGCCCTAGGGCCATTGGAGAGGGGAAGGAATGGGGAGGTTGGTTGGACCCTTCAACACCAAGGTGTGGCGTCTCGCGGCCTCTGCCCAGGGAATGGTGTAAGTGAACGTTGATCGAGGGCGAACGTCGTACGAGACATCATTGGAATTCCCGAACACAGACGTACTTGTCCCCGCAGGCGTCAATTATGTTCCCAGGTACACGAGTTAAGAATAGAAACTTGGAGCACCGTACCTCGCGTCGAGTGAGTATCCCATTGCGCGGCCGGAGGGCACAGCGAAGCACTTGGGCTTCTATCATGGCCCCCAGCCCGGACTGGGAAATAGATCACCTGAAGGGCGTATAGAGGGACGCATACAAGCTTCACGAGGGAGATTCTACGTGTCTACAAGCCGCTGGATTCTCATTCTGCACTCCCTCCAAGGAACACAGGGTAGAAATAGCAACCCGGAAGACACCGTACTACGCGTCGAGTAGGACGTTCAGGTTACCAAAGCAGGAATGGAGACAGAAAGTCGCCCGACCGCGCGTCAAGCATCTAACGCAGCCACCGAGCGATCAGCCACAGCCAAGAAACGCCGACATGCCCAGCCGGGCCCCTGTATGTGCGTACCCTGCAGTGACAGCGCGGGGGCTGAGGCTCAACCCCGGACCTCAATCAAGGCGCATATCGGGGTACACGTAACGGCAGCTACGACAACTCAAGAGACGTCACAATGTGGTTGGCCGGCTGGCTGTGCCACGGGAGGGAGTATGGCAGTCCTGGGGCTGCGGTGGCAGACCCGCGGCTCTCGGCGATCATAGATAACGGTTCTGATCGACCGAGTTCACCACAGGCTCTTGCGGCATGTTTACTACGTTATACAGTACGAGTGAGACAGTTTATTGCTGTATCGACAGGACTGGAGCTCACCCCCTCGGCGGGAGAGCTCTCAGCCGGGCGACGCGAGTACTCGGTAGAGGGACAACGCGGGAATGTCGTGGAATATAAACGCGAGATTGAGGACCGCGTTTTGATAGCGGCCCCCAAACAGCCCACCAAAAACCGCGGATCCCCATCTCGAATGGAGCCGCCGTCTCCATCTTGGGTGCCTCGGCGCCATCGGAGCTGCAGGACACGCCCTCTCTTTCTTTCTCTCCCTCTCTGCTCTCCAAACCTGTGTCCACCATGCTAAACCTGCAGGGTCCCGTGGACACAACAGGCGGAGCCCACGCTTTGTGCCGGGCGAGTCCAACTGGGGCCCTTCATCTCCTTGTGGTTTTCCTGTTTCCTTCTTAGATAATTTTATTTATTTTTCTCGCGCAGTCGCCGTCCGAACACCAGGCCCCCGAATCCCTGCTGTTCTCGGCATCGCAACGCCGAGTCGCCCGGCTCGTTCGCAGACAAAGAGGCGCTAGCACCGCACCTGTCCCTTCCTAGCATCACCCCCCTCCCTTCTAGCCTCGAGCCGACTTCCCCTTCCGGGCCCCACCACTGCTCGGTCTGATCGTGGGTCCCTCTGGGTTGTGGGAACGCGGAATCGGCGGTGAGGTCTGGTGCCTCTGCAAGGGCAAAAACGGGCAGCTCGTTGCCGGAGAGTGGGGGTCGTGTTCGCGTGTGGTGTCTGCGCTACATGTAGGAAGAGTGGGGGAGCCGTTCTCAGCAGGGCCATTCCAGCGTCGGAGGACCTCGGGAAGAGGCGTGCCCACATTTCAAGAGGTTGCAACGACTACCTCGTACATTGATGGAGGGTACATACAGGACAGCACAGTACAGCATCGAGTACACTTCGTACTTTCCTACCCGCGGAAATCGCAACCACACCCCCATTAGCTAAGGGACTCGCGGAGGAAGGCGGGCCCCAATGCTCGTGGCGCACTAGCCAAACCGGTTCCCCTCGCGCAGCCAATTTCGATAAACCGAGCAGCGCGCGCCTTTTCACTACATACTTGTGTGTGGCCATTATTTGTGAAAATTTTCTCGCTCGCCTTATCTGCTCCTGCCCCGCAACGTCGCGAGGGGGATGGAATCTAGAACAGGGCGCGCGAAGAAGGGCCGACACCGAAGTCCAAGGCCCTTCATGGCCACCCCCGGACTCCCCAGCAGGGCAAAACCCACAATGCCCATTCCCGCCCCATTTCGTTTGGCCGCTGTGACGTGCCTCTGCATGGGATGGAATCATGGGGCCAGGGATTCCTCATTTTAGCCCGGGCTCGAGCCCTCTTTCCTTTCCTTTGCCGCTCAACGATTGGATCCCCGGCCATCCCGCGGAGTGAGGCGACCGATCGGGTTTGCAGAGCCGACCCCGGGCAGGGGGGGGGGAAGGACCACAGAAGAGGCGAACGGGGGTCGGATGCGGCGGCTCTCTCGTTCCCTGCGAACCCATGCGAGCTTGCCATGGGTCTGGGCTTGATAAGGACGCGCCGTGGGGGGCGAGTTAGCGGCGAACCCTCCGTTGCTGCATACTTTTATGGGGACGAAATTTCCCGCAAACTGGGGACAGTAGGGAGGGGGAGGTGGTTCCCGTGGGCGCCCGTTCCCGTGTTTGTCTCTGGCTCTGCATAGGCGCATGTGCTGATTTGTGCGCGAGATGCGGAGTCCCCTTCCTCCCGCGGAACCAACCGGGAGCTATTGCAGGGATCATATGCACAATTTCTAGGCCCGCCCAGGGAAAAAATAAAAGAAGGGAAAAAAATTCTTTCACAAAATTCCTGCCCACCCAGCATGTACAATTTGCAAACATAAAAAATCGCAACAACACAACCTTGCCGCGGCCAACTCCGGATCCGACTGGCGCAATTGTTGTTCCCTCTGCAAGGCAAGCAATGAAAATCAAATCGCCGCACGCCCTCTCCCACCCCCCGGTCGCGACACTAAACCCACCCGGCTCATCCCATGTCCTGCCCGCCCGTTTCGCTATGACGGAAGCCAAGGCGTGAAGATCAGAAGGGGACGAAGCTTCCGCCCAATGTTTCGTGCTTTGCCAGCGTTTCGTTTCCTCCCCCCAGTGGAGCTCTCCCACCGTCCGGAGGGGGGCGTGTATGTAATCAGGACTGGAGGGACCCTTCCATACCGAGAATGTCCCCACCAGAGCTGGAAACGTCTGCACAGTGTGCGCTTGTGGCTTGCAGGAGGCTCTCGCACCTCGAGTCTGTGCCGCTCGCCAATCGTGCTGTCCACATTATTACGCCGAGGCGGCGATGTTTGGCCGCGGTTGTGGACTTCATTGTAGGTGAGGCAAGGCTGAAACCGGGTCGGCGAATTCGTCGAGAGAAATGCTCTTGGCATTGGATGTGCATCGTGAGCTGCCTGGTTGTGGCCGAGCCGGTGGCATCAAGCAGGGCGAGAAGTCTCCGGTCGCGCCCCTCGCGCTGTTGCCGCCCTCAACCAACCAACTGCGCATTTGCTCACACTGCCTCTCCGGCCTCCGTACTTGTACCTCTGCTCGGTACTCGGTATCATCGTGGCTTTGGCGACCGGTGAAGCCTCTCACAGTGTAACTTCCAATAATAACTCGCCCATCCCCGAGGGTTCATATCAAGCAAGACGTCACGCGAGGCAGGACACAAAAGAGGCCGGGGTACAGCAGAGCAGGGACCACAGCCGCCGTGGGGGTGGATATTCCGCGCCTCCCTCCGCCCCCTTGCCGCCCACCTGGCACAGGCTGGATTGGAAGCTCGATTCCTGTTTTCGCCGTGACACGGCATGGGTTTACGCGAGAGCGGGTTTTGCCTATTCCTGGCAGCTCTTCTCACCGGACGGGGCGTGGCTGGGAGGCGCGCGGGATATTCCCGAGTGGGACATGCGGCCAACATTGTAGCTATCTGGAACATGTCACGGGCGGCACTCGTTCCAAGTATACATGTAGGTAAAAATAACGCTTCCCGTGCTCGCCCGCCCGCCCGAGTTCCTCGGAGGAGGCATGCGCGATGTGTGATGTGCGACCACGATGTACGACGTAGATCATCCACGGCGAGAGAAGGAGCAAGGAATGGAAGTTCGGTCCTTGGCCGTGCCAATATGCAGGCCAGACGCACGCGGGAGCCACAGAGCCAAGAGGCTGCAGCGCCCGCGTCTGCCCGCACACACAGTCTCGCCCACCTGCAGGTGCGGGGGTGGAGAAGGCGAAAACCTCGAGTCGCGAGGGAGACGGAGAAGGGCGCCGCTAAAACAATGCGACGGCGCCGGGCAGGACCAAAATACCAATTGAAGCCTCAACAGGGGGCTCTCGCGGCATCCGGCACGCGGATCCCAGTCGCGGAGGTGAGCCCCAGCGAATGCCGTGTTTCCCGCGTGTTTATCTCGCGTCCCACTGGCCCAATTGCGCCGTGATGAAGCCGCTCGCTCGCCCTGGTCTTATTTTTTTTCCTGGGCGAAAATTTGACCGCCGGATTTGAAGCGGGTCGCGGCGAACCCACATCCCACGCTCGTCTCACCCCCACAGAAGGAATAATACCTCAAGTCACTGTGGAAGGGTCCATCCAGCCAGCCTGCGAGGTACACTAATAATTTGCATTCCACCATTTCCCATTGGGGGGGACGGAGAACTGGGCTCACACGGACCTGGTCCACTTCATCGCGAATGCGACATATTGGCACGGAGCTAGGCTGGTAGGGTCGGCAGGAAGGGACCCCGAGCGCACACAAGCGACGTCCCGGGCAACGAAGGACCTTTCCACCGTTCCGTTTCAAGTTGATTGGAAGGGCGCCCGGCGGAGAGCGCTAACCGGGGCCAAACCCGTGGGAAGATGGCCGCTCGGGGCGTCTCCCAGGAACAGGAAGAGGTGACGGGCTGCTGGGATGTTTGTTTACCCGCGGAACAATAAGATGTGCGTGGTAAGAGCGCTTTGGGCCACAGCGAAAGCAAGGTGCCGGCGATTGGGCCAACCAACGAATGCAACGGTCGCAACCTGAACGGCTTGCCGAGCTCGACACGTCTTGGCCGAAAAGGGTGGGCGCGTGCCCCATGGTTGCATCCGCATCCCTGGCGCCATCATCTGCACGCGGCACAGAGTGCCGAGTCAAGGCTCCGGGGTGGGCGGTCACGGACCAGCCTTGGCTCCAGATCGGCACACCGACATCCGAGCGGGCGAATTCTCTCGGCGCAAGGACGTCTGCCTCGCCCCAGCCTTCGGTGTCAGCGGCTATGTGTTGTGGTATCAAAACGCCGCCCCAGGGATGAAGGGGAGCCCAATGTCGGATCATGGCGCACTCGACATATCGAAATTTCAGGACAGCCACTCCCGCCTCTTGCCGCCAGGTGGGTTCCAACGAATGTTCTGGCCCACAATAGGAAACGTGCCATCGGAGAAACGGCCTCGCGCCCTGGGGCTCAAACCATCTGAGGGGTTCGCTAAGTGCGCGGCGGTCCCTCTGGCCAGGGGGAGCTCGGCGTTTAAGTGCAAGCCTCTCGTCGGGGCCGAACGGGCGGACGCCCAGCCACGGAGTGTAACATCGAATGACGGCTGCCCCAGGGCTGGCCTGAATCAGTCTGCCACATTCCCACTCCACCCGCCATCCCTTGGACGGGAAGGCGGCGGGAATCGGACTTGCACGATGGGACGTGGCCGTGGCAGCCCTCACCGAGGCGGACACTGTGCCGCGTTCGCCTCCAGAAGCTTCTGCCCGCGCTCCCCGCTAGGGGAAATGCCACGGCGCCATTGGGGGGAGGTCCCACGGCAAGGAACGGGGCGCAACGTGGGTGGAGAGCCCCCTCCCCGGGACTCCGAACCAAGTCCGCCCGGCGCGCGCCAGAAGCGAATGGGGGAGCCGACCAAGGGTCTCCGCGGGGGTCGGTCGCGGCGGCACGATTTGAGGTATTTTCACGGCGAGACCGGCATGCCCGCGCCGGGGCAGCCAGCCACGCCAATTATCGTGTTTGAAGCCCCGGCCACCGTTCGCGGGGAATTTTCGCAGTGCAGCAACCCAAGAAAAAAAATGCAGGACATGGGCACGCTGTCACCCGCCTTATCCGGCCGGTATTGGGTCCGCCCTGCCCGTTCTGTCGGGGACCGCAATAAATCTTCTGTGAGGGATATATTTCCCTGCGCCAAAACCGCCATCTTCGGTCGTTGCACATCTAAATCAACTGGCTCAGGCGGAGGATAATACTTGTTAGAGCGAACCCCGTCTTTTTTTTCTGGCCGGCGGCGGAACCAGCTGGGTCTATTTCTACGGTGCGTGGACGGTGGGATGGAAGGTGATGGGACATGGAATGTGAATGTATCGGCATGGTCGCTCTTCCTTACTGTACCTGAGGGACCGCCGAGTCTCACTCGAACCCTGGAGCCGGACCAACCAGGACCCCAGGCTGTCGGCATGTGGGGCGAGCGGGCGACGAGGAAGGAGCCAAGAGTGACCGAGCCACTCAGAGCCCGCCTCGGAGCTCGCGCCTCGGCCCTGGAGGGAAGTGGCCCTCGCCTACAATTACGACATGGAGGCAGGTGCAGCGGCGGGCATCGCTGGGCCTCGGGGAGGGGGACTTAGGTCGTTTCGAGGTTTCGCCGTAGCGGCCCATCCGGGGATACTGTACTGTATGTATAGAACAAGCGAAGAAACGTGACGGAAAACCTGCTCGGGAAGTCAAAAAAGAGGGTCCCCCAGACACATTTTCACCACGCCGTTTCCCGCCTGCATGTGGAGGGTCCAGAAACATTACCCGGCGCCGGGCTCGGGGGTGGCGACCGCCAAAGATCGGGGGCGGCGACGGCAACGGGCGAGTCGCATTGAAGACCGACAAACCCCCGACCCATGATGTAGATGCCGCCCCTGTGTCGGTGTCGCCGGTGGCTGACCGAATTCAACCACAGAATGTGGCAACCCCCCCCTTCGCTTCACCTCCCACAAAGGCTTGGATAGTGTAAGACGTACTTGTCAACGCCGGGCGAGGTACGAACGGACCACACGGCCTCACGTAACGGGAATTGACCTCTGTCCTCGCAATAAGCCACGCCCATACGTAGCGAGCAAACGCGGATAGTGTCGTCATCATACGGGGCTCCCCTCGTTCGACGGGGCCAAAGAAGGAGGAAAAAAGCCCAGGGCCGTCTTCCCCCCTCGGCTCCGGTAAAGGACGGCGCAAAGATTTTTTTTTTATCGCTGTAAGAGGTATCGTTACTCTGGATTACGGAGGTACTGTATGTACTGGACCGGTGGATGGTGCTCGACTTCTTCTCTCAACCCCCGCCCATGTGCCCATCCGTGGAAAATCGCGCAATTCAGGCTTTCGCCCTGCGAAGAGGAGAGTCGAGGGTACTGGGGTCCCACAGTAGGATACCGTGAGCGGTGATACTGTGTACCCCGCTCGGCCAAAGCTCGCTGACTGGGGCCCGGGGGACAGCTCTCGTGCAGGTTGACACCAAACCTGCAGGCGAGGGACGATGGGGGAGAGAAGAAAAAATGAAATTCGGTAATCCCACGAAATCTGGACCTGACTGGTCCGAATTATGCGCGCTTTCTGGTCGCTGATAGCGCTATCAATTGCTCGGCCAGCCCAGCCCGGCAAACGGGAAGGAGACTCTGCAAATCATTTAACGGCAGCCCTGAATGACGATATACCAAGTAATTGATTGACTTCCCCGCAAGCCGAGTCTTGAGGCTGGCACTCCGGCAGGGGTTGTGGCCGCCGCCAAGGCCGCGCGCCGCAAGGATGATATCGCGATGGGAGGATGGGCGGCAGGGAGGGAAGAGGGGGGAGAGCAGCAGCAGCGACGGGAGTACGACGCAGGTAGCTCTGGGGGTCTGCGAGAGAGTGGGGGGCCGAAGCGAGCTCCAATTTTCCGCGTTTGTTTATGTGCTGGCTGCCCGGATCCGGACGGAAACAGGACCATCCACAGTGTGAATTGGCTCCGCGGTCAGACCTTCACGCAGGAAGAAGGCTGGGTGAAGGCTGGAGAGGCACTGAACGAGGACGGAGGCAGGTCTCGGAAATTCTGCTCTTCTTGCTTATGGTTGTCAAAGGCATGCGCGCGTGGGTTTGGGCTGCGAGACCTTGTCTGAAGAAATGGCGGAGAGACACAGGTGACCCGTCAGCGATGTCGGATAGTCGGTGGCTGACGGAAGTGAGGCATATCAGGCATTGGACATGGACTCGGTGTGCCTCGCCCAGCGGACACAATACGTCCATAATTGTAGAGAGAGCCGCGAGGGCTCCCGGACGAGCGACAACAGCCGTGGCAACCGCCTCAGCCCGCGCGCGCTATTTGCTTGTCCTCCGCTGTGAGCTCTCAAGACCTCGTACTCGTGCGACTCGCTCCGAGAAGCCCGCTCCGACCGAGCAATGACCCGCGCACTGTGTCCATCACAGCGCCCGCGCCGCTGCACGCTTGTAGCTTATTTCCTGCATATCCCAGAGCTGCCAAGTACAGCCATGGCCGTACTCCGTGCGCCGCTTGTACCCTGCGCCGTCCCCAATACGCTCGAAATGACGTCCCGTGGAAAGCCCTGCCAGAACGAAACGTCCAGCACCAGTGGCGCCCCGGTTCCGCCGGCCCCCCAAAGTTGTTGTCCACAGGGGGACCGCCCGGAGACCCCAGGAGCCTGTCGCCGCGTGCGGGAAAAAAAGAGCGAGGGAAAAACAACGCCAGAGCGCGGATTGGCCACTGAACCACAAAACCTGTTGGGGGGGGACCTGGGCACACCACAGCTCAGGGCCCCAGTCGGCAAATCTGGGTCGCCACCCTAGCGCTGGTGGCCCACCCCACCGCAGGCCAATCCACACGCCCCCCCCAGCCCCACTCCGCGTCCCGGGTCAACTTCCTTGCCATATGTACGTACTCGATTCGGAAGCTACGAGGACCTGAGTCGCACCGGAGCGAAAGCTTTCTCATATATTCACAAGTGCCGCCCGCCTCCTTCCTGCTTTTCCTCCCCCTTCTCTCTTCTCTCCTCCATCACCCACGAAGGTTTCCCAGTTTCGAGCTTAAATTGGCCCTCAAAATTTCGTGTGGTGGTGCTAGCGAGGCTTGCCTCCTTCCTCTCGGCCTTCCTATCCTTTAGGATTTCCCCGTCGCGTCAAACCTTGAGACCACTCTCAATTCATAATTTTCTTGTTTCGCCTCTTTCCGTCCCTCTTCAAATTATAAAGGGTAACCGCGTTTCTCTGCCAAACGCGACTTACCTTTTCTTCCTTCCCCATACCCAAAGGGAAGTGAACGGAAGAGCGACAATCCCTCGCAAGAGAGTTGGTTGTTGGAGCTCAGTGAATCGGCACAAGCTCCCTTAGTCAACACGGTCAATCCATACGCGACGCGTACACCAACCGCCAGCATGGCCGACAACCCGTCCGGCTCGCAGCCTGCGGGCTATGACGAGAAGAAGGAGTACATCCCTGCCGACCCTCCCAAGGGCCAGGCTGAGGATGAGGAGGAGGACGCCGACATGGACGCCCTCATCGACGAGCTCGAGTCGCACGATGGCGGCGGCGGCGAGGAGGAGTTCGAGGAGGGCCAGGAGGACGCGTCCGGCAACACCCGCCAGGTCCCCGACGACCTGCTCCAGACTTCCACCGTCACCGGTCTCACCGATGACGAGGTCCACGCCCGCCGCAGGAAGTACGGCATGAACGCCATGAAGGAGGAGAGGGTAAGTGGCGCCCCGGCGGGAACCTGGTCGGCCTGCGAGGAACCAGACAACTAACTGCGACTGCCAACAGGAAAACATGATCCTCAAGTTCCTCGGCTTCTTCGTCGGCCCCATTCAGTTCGTCATGGAGGCTGCCGCCGTTCTCGCGGCCGGTCTCGAGGACTGGGTCGATTTCGGTGTCATTTGCGGTCTCCTGCTCCTGAACGCCTTCGTCGGTTTCATCCAGGAGTACCAGGCCGGTTCTATCGTCGACGAGCTGAAGAAGACGCTCGCCCTCAAGGCCGTTGTTCTGCGTGATGGTTCCCTCAAGGAGATCGAGGCTCCCGAGGTCGTCCCCGGTGATATCCTCCAGGTCGAGGGTAAGTTTCTACTCCACAACCAAGAAGCGAGCGAGCAGTCGCTAACCAAGTCAAAACAGAGGGTACCATTATCCCCGCTGATGGCCGCTTCGTCACCGAGGATACCTTCTGCCAGGTTGATCAGTCCGCCATCACTGGTGAGTCGCTCGCCGTGGACAAGCGCTTCGGTGACAACTGCTACGCCTCGTCCGCCGTCAAGCGTGGTGAGGCCTTCGTCATGGTCACCAACACTGGTGACCACACTTTCGTCGGTCGCGCCGCCGCCCTCGTCAACCAGGCTTCCGGTGGCTCCGGTCACTTCACTGAGGTCCTGAACGGCATTGGTTCCATCCTCCTGATTCTCGTCATTCTGACCAACCTGGTCGTCTGGGTTGCCTGCTTCTACCGAAGCGTCGGCATTGTCGAGATTCTCGAGTACACCCTGGCCATCACCATCGTCGGTGTCCCCGTCGGTCTTCCCGCTGTCGTCACCACCACCATGGCTGTCGGTGCCGCCTACCTCGCCAAGAAGCAGGCCATCGTCCAGAAGCTCTCTGCCATCGAGTCGCTCGCTGGTGTTGAGATCCTCTGCTCTGACAAGACCGGTACCCTCACCAAGAACAAGCTGTCGCTGGCCGAGCCCTACACCGTCGCCGGTGTTGACCCCGATGACCTCATGTTGACTGCCTGCCTTGCTGCCACCCGCAAGAAGAAGGGTATCGACGCCATCGACAAGGCCTTCCTCAAGTCTCTCCGGTACTACCCCCGCGCCAAGACGGTCCTGTCCAAGTACAAGGTCCTCGAGTTCTTCCCCTTCGACCCCGTCTCCAAGAAGGTCGTCGCTATTGTCGAGTCTCCCCAGGGTGAGAAGATCACCTGTGTCAAGGGTGCTCCTCTCTTCGTCCTATCCACCGTCGCCAAGGACCACCCCATCCCCGAGGAGGTCGACCAGGCCTACAAGAACACCGTGGCCGAGTTCGCCACCCGTGGCTTCCGTTCGCTCGGTGTTGCCCGCAAGCGTGGCGAGGGCTCTTGGGAGATCCTCGGTATCATGCCCTGCTCTGACCCTCCCCGCCACGACACTGCCCGCACCATCAACGAGGCCAAGCGCCTTGGTCTCTCCATCAAGATGTTGACTGGTGATGCCGTCGGTATCGCCAAGGAGACTTCTCGCCAGCTCGGTCTCGGCACCAACGTCTACGATGCTGAGCGTCTCGGTCTCGGTGGCGGCGGTGACATGCCCGGCTCTGAGGTCTACGATTTCGTCGAGGCCGCCGATGGTTTCGCCGAGGTCTTCCCCCAGCACAAGTACAACGTCGTCGAGATCCTTCAGCAGCGTGGCTACCTTGTCGGTATGACTGGTGACGGTGTCAACGACGCCCCCTCGCTCAAGAAGGCCGACACCGGTATCGCTGTCGAGGGTGCGTCCGACGCCGCCCGCTCTGCCGCCGACATTGTCTTCCTCGCCCCCGGTCTTGGTGCCGTCATCGACGCCCTGAAGACGTCTCGCCAGATTTTCCACCGCATGTACTCGTACGTCGTGTACCGTATCGCCCTGTCCATCCATCTCGAGATCTTCCTCGGTCTCTGGATCGCCATCCTCAACAGGTCGCTCAACATCAACCTGGTCGTCTTCATCGCCATTTTCGCCGATATTGCTACCCTGGCCATCGCCTACGACAACGCTCCCTACTCGATGTCGCCCGTCAAGTGGAACCTGCCCAAGCTCTGGGGAATGTCGATCCTGCTCGGCATTGTTCTCGCCATCGGTACCTGGATCTGCTTGACCACCATGTACGCTGGTGGCGGCCCCGACCGTGGTATCGTGCAGAACTTCGGTAACCTGGACGAGGTCCTGTTCCTCCAGATCGCGCTCACGGAGAACTGGCTCATCTTCATCACCCGTGCCAACGGTCCCTTCTGGTCGTCGCTTCCCTCGTGGCAGCTTGCCGGTGCGATTCTGATCGTCGACATCGTCGCCACCTGCTTCACCATCTGGGGTTGGTTCGAGGACTCGGAT
Organism: Sordariomycetes sp. S4602; assembly: GCA_023628835.1. Classification (NCBI taxonomy): domain Eukaryota; kingdom Fungi; phylum Ascomycota; class Sordariomycetes; species Sordariomycetes sp. S4602. The sequence continues at coordinate 200,049 of JAMAJV010000019.1, read as the reverse complement.
ACCTCGATCGTCGCGGTCGTCCGTATCTGGGTGTACTCGTTCGGTGTCTTCTGTGTCATGGGCGGTGTCTACTACCTGTGCCAGGGCAGCCAGGGCTTCGACAACCTCATGCACGGCAAGTCCGTCAAGGGCTCCTCCAAGCAGAGGTCCCTTGAAGACTTCGGTAAGCTTAATCCCACATCTCTCTTACGTGTCGTTTGAACATCACGCTAACACTCTACTCCAGTCGTCTCTCTCCAGAGGGTCTCCACCCAGCACGAGAAGTCGTCGTAAGCGCAGCCAACGTGAGCCGGTACCCCTTCCGGCTGCTTCGCGAACCTTGGACACCACACCCCATACGGAGGTTGGATCCAAGATAATGCCTTCCTTTAGGCGCCCATTTTCTCTGTTTAAATTTTACGGTGGATTTTACCCCACGCGGTAATAGAGTGGATCGAGTTAATAGATGGGGTCATAACTACCCTCTAGACGAGATCTTAATCAAGAAAAAAGTTAATCAAACTGCTGTGGTTCGCGTAGTTGATCTGACGTGCATATGGGTGTGTCGCGAGATATTTTAGCCTTTAAAAGCTTGTGAGATAACATTGACGTCGTTGGGTGTGACTTTGACTGTGCCCAAAATTTGAGGGTATGAGATATCATCTCGCAAGGCTTGATTGACTTGCGCGTCTCTTCTCCAACCTACCTACATACATACTCAATGGTTATCTCTACATACACCCGGGTGTCCCTGCCATCGGATCGCAGCGAGCATGCCACCGGTCCTGTTCCTAGCTTAGCCTTGTGAAGTATCGAGGGGTATCGAGGGGGCACTCGGGTGCCTGTGTCTTCACCGATGACGCCCCTCAAGGTAGGAAGGTTTTGGCTAGCCGCGACCGTTGACGCCTGGATGAGCGCATGGGGAGTCTCGAGGGTGGATGGGTGGTACTTGCGGAAGGTCGGAGACGGACAGGAGACCTGAGCGAAAGGGTTGCTGGTGCTAAACGATGGTGTTGTATGTTGACTACCTGGCTTGTACGTGGCTGGTGACCATCTTGAGGCAAGAAGGCCTGGCCGGAGGAGGGGTGGTCACAGAGCTTAAACAGAACTATGTCTTCATCTCATTCTAACACCTTCTTTGTAATTTCCATGGATGAATTTTGATAGTTATTTGAAACTGAGCGTGAGCCAGCTCGTGAATTCCAACATGTCGTGCAAGAGCGAGTGAGCTCCTTCCTGTCAGTGAAGGCAAACAAAGACTGCGGGCTTTGGTGGTTGTGGTGGTGGGGCAACAGGACATGGGCGGTTGCCCTCAGGTGGCGATTCTCATCTGTCAACTCCATCGTCGTTATTTGAATGCTATATTCTCAAGGACGCGACTTGCTCAAGCCTAAGAAAGGTTTTGAGGCAACAACCACAGCTCGGTCTTCTAACTCACAGGTGCCCTTGTCGTCACAGGCAAGGGCTTTCAAGATGCCTCCGAGGGAGATCCCAGGGTTCTACTATGGTGCGTTGAACCTTGCATTTGTGCTCTTTCCTCACTCGGCGCCTCATTCACCTTGGCCTCTCATGCTCCGTTCTCATCGTGAGCCAATGACCATTTATCTCTCACACGCAACCACTCATCAAAATTTACTGAGGCATACCTACTAACCATATGCAGATGAGGAAAAGAACAAGTACTTCAAAATAGAGTCCCGCGCCACCGCCCCGTCCACAGCGGCCTGGTCGGCCGAGAACGTCAAGAAGCGCGCGCAGAAGGACCTCGAGCGCGAGCGCCGCGAGCCCAAGCGCGGGAGGTTGGCGAGATGCCAGCCCATACGGACCTCTCCCACGGCGGCCGGGCATTGCTTCGCTGGGGCTAGGCTGAGGCTCGAGTGCGAGGGCCTGGGGCGCCTGGAGGAGAAGGGGCGGGCGCTCGAGGACGCGAAGGCGATGGTCTGGGCGGAGGGACTGGGAGATGCTGGGACGGTCCTACTGGGGGGGTTTGATGGTTACAAGACGAGGATTACGGACTTTGAGGTTGTGACGGGGGACGTGGAGAGGCTGGGTTATGTCTATGTGGGTGGGTGCTTCCCCGTTGGGAGAGCATGAGGTTCGATAAATCCTTGGGCGAAGTGTGCTGACGTGGATGTAGCGGCGCAGAGCTCGATGGGAAGAATCCTGTTTGGAAAATACGTGCCGACGGACCACTACGGCCGGTAGGTTCCACCCCATACCTCACTCATCTCAAGGCCCATGCTCACATTAGACTCGGGGACAACAGGATCTGCTTCGACGCCGAGGAGACGGGCATCAAGAACTACCCCATCAACATGCCCGGAGACTGGACCATCCCGAGCCAGAGCCTCTCCGCGCTGGGGTACAACCCGCACAAGAAGGTGTTCTTCGCCTCCTGCATGCCCGGCCGGGACGGGCCCCGGACGCCGCTCCTCTGTCTGGGGAGGGCGGACCCGCTGCGGCCTGGCCCCACGGTGAGGAGCCGGCTTCACTTTGGTACGTTTCTGAGGAATATGGCAGTTCCCTCCCCCTTCCCTTGGCGCGTGGACCGCTCCCGACTAATGAAAGGGACGCAGACCACGGCCTAAGGCCCACTCCCACCCGACCCATATCCGCGGTCGCAGAAACCTACGCCATCGTCTCGGCCCCAAGCAACTCCCCCGCCCTGGGCTACCTCGGCACAAGCTCCGGGGCCGTGCAGGTGCGGGACACTGGCGAGTGGGACACCCTCAAGCCCACGCGGCGCCACGGCGCCATCTTCGCCGTCGACTGCTCGCACCTCGACCCCGACCTCGTCGTAGCGGGCGGCCGCCAGGGCACAATATCCACGACGGACACCAGGACCGGGGAGCTGGCGGCGAGCTTCATGCACGGGACCACGGCGACGCACCTGCGCATCGCGCCGGAGGGGGACGGGGACGAGCACAGGGTCCTGGTCGCGGGCGTTAGAAACACCATGGCCATCTACGACCGCCGCTGGCTGGGCCGCCGCTCGCACAAGGCGCCCGCCGTCGTCACGTTCCCCGAGTACCGCAACGAGGCGCGCGTGCGCATCGGGTGGGACGTCTGCGCCGAGTCGGGCGTGGTGGTCGCGGCCGAGGGCACCGGGGCCGTGGGGCTGTACTCGCTGGCGTCGGGCAGGCGGGTCGGAGAGCTGCCGCTGGGGAGCAGGGCCTCGGAGGAGGACCCCGTGGGCTGCCTGCGGGTCGCGAGGCTGGGGGGCGACGCGATGCCGAGCGTGTTCGTGGCGGTCGAGACCGGCGTTGCCAAGTTCTCGTGGAGGGTCACCGACGACGACGATCGCCGCTGTGAGATGTATCGGATCGGGCGATGGCGGTGGATCTAGGGGCTGGGCGAGGCGGCCCCCATGTGTTATGACTTGATTTCCGGTTGGTCTGGCGCTGCGGTGTTCGGTATCTTGGGGTGCGGGAGCCCCAACTGGTATTATGATTCCCCATGCATAGGAGATAGGTGTGTTGTCAGACCTGAACTCAGTCTGTGCTGCGAGTCTTCGCATCTCACATATCAACTGAGCAAAGACAACCAAACCAGTCTTGTCACAAAATGAACTTGGTAACTTCAAAAGTGCTCTGCGAGAATCCACATTACAACTAAATCTATGCTACCCTACACGTCCAACAACCCCCCCTTCACTCCGCCGAGGCCCTCGCAAGCGCCTCGTGCACGCCTGGCGAGAACCGGTACCTCAGCTGCCCCGTGAACGCCACCAGGTCCCCAACCATGGACCTCAGCCGGTTGACCATCATGTTCCTGCTCTCCTCGTTGCCCGTGAACTGGCCGCGTAGGAGCTGCTCCTTCTGCCGCACGCAGCACGTGATGGTCCAGAGGAGCAGGTGCGGCACGTTGGATGCGACCGTGGGCGGGAGCGCCGCGAAGGCGGTGGCGTACTTGCGGATCTGGGGCGCGGAGGAGGGCGAGTTTAGAGGGAGGATGTCGAGGTTTATGATGCGCTGTGGGGGTTTGGTTAGTATACGTCTATGTGAGAGTGATGGCAAGTGGGAAGGGGAGATAAGGGCAACTCACGTCAAGGCACTGCGCCCACTGCCTCTGCTCAACAAGCCCCTTTACAACCCCAAACTCCAGAAGCAGCCGGCAGGCCTCCTTGTTCTCCTCCTTGATCTTCCGGTGGAACATGGCGTCCCGCGAGTACATAGCCTCCATCGTCCTCGCCAGCTCGACGGGGTCCCCGATCGCCGCCAGGGACAGGCTAGTCCCGGGCTCCGCCTCCTTGGCGCGCGGTTTCACGGGGTCCAGCACGAGCGGGTCCTGGCCTATCTCCAGCGCGATCGACTCGCTGAGCGCCCGGCTGACGATGGCCACCACGGTGTCGTACTCGCCCGCCAAGTGGTAGAGCAGCACCGCGTCGGTCGTGCGGCCGTTCTCCTCGGCGAAGGCCGCGGCCTGCAGCGTCACGGCGTGCACAAAGTCGTCCTCCTCAGACAGCCCGATCAGCGCGCCGCGCACCTCGATCGCGCCCTTGATACGCTGCCCGTCCGGCCGGATATCGCCAATCAGCTTGCTGAACTCGCGCGTCTCAAGCACAAGCTCCCGCAGCGCCTCGTGGCAGAGCTCGGTATGCCGACGGCCCGCTTCGCCGGGGAGGTCTCCGTTCAGGCACACCAGCGTTAGGTAGTCCACCGCAGCCTCCACGTCCGCGGCTCGGAAGTCGCGCGTGTAGTAGCCCAGCATGCGCCCAAAGTTGATCTGCGCGCGGCTCCGGCTGTCCGTGCTGCGCAGCTCGTTGTCCGCCGTCAACGGGTCGCTGGGACGGAGGAGGCCATAGTAGCTCAGCGCGAGGGCAAAGTGCACGGCGTCGACGTACGAGAAGGGGTATAGGTACGAGACGGCGTCCTCGAACTGGCCCGAGAGAGCCAGGAGGTAGAAGTACATGCCGAAGTTGCCGTTGCTGTCGTCCGAGGGCGACTTGGGGAAGTGTTTGGTGCCGATCTCGCGGATGGACGCCTGCAGGTCCGCCAGGTCGTACATCTCGTGCGCCAGCTCGCGCGTCTTGTCGGCCTCGCGCGCGAGGTTGAACTGCAGCCAGATCCAGTCGTGGATATCCGAGTTCAGCCCCTCGAGGCTGCGGTTGTTGACCTCGCACCGCCCGATGACCTTGTAGCACGCCATGCGGAACGGGTCGATCGAGTTCTCGGGCGCGTTGCGCGCGCGCTGCCCGTACTCGCTCGCGCAGCGGTCCTGCAGCATGCGCTTCAGCCGCCGGTCGGGGCTCGACGCGTAGCCGTTCAGGTAGGTCGAGAAGGTGCGGTCGATGCCGCGGAAGTTGTTTAGGTTGTCGTGCACGTAGCGCGCCGCCTCCATGACGTGACCGGAGCGCAGGAGGTAGAAGACGATGGCCCACACGTACTCGCCGTTGATCTGCTGCAGCTCCGAGTTGTCCGGCACCAGGTCCCGGCGCACCGACCGCAGCCGGATGTATGCCTTGACCTTGCTGACGATGTCCGGGCGACCGCCGAGGTTGGCGTCCTGCGGGTGCTTCTTGATCAGGGCCTCCATCTCGGCGACGAATTGGTTCTCGAGGAAGCGGTTCGCCCCGGTGAGGATCCGCGTTCTCATCTCCACCGACTCGGCCGAGTTCCGGTTGTCGTTTAGGTAGCTGCCGACGAACTGCCTCGCCTTGGCTGTTGCGTTGCCCAGTGACGTGGACGCCTCGGGGTCCTCGCCAGCGATCTCCGTGACCGCCCTGTAGGCCTGCGTGACAAAGGTCGCGTGCGGCTCGGGAGATTTCTGCTCGACCTCCGCGAGCTCGGAGAGGATGGGATACGGCCTCTTGAGCACACGCGCCTCGTTCAGCTCGCGTACCTTAAATGAGAGCTTGGTCTGCTTGTCGCGGAGGGCACGGTCGTCGGAGGAGACGACGCCGCCGAGCTGGCGCGTCGGCTCGCTGGGCCTCTCGACATCCGAGAACTCGGACTTGTGGGAGCCAATGTGGGCGGGTGTCCCGATAACTGAGCGGTGAAGGCTGGTGTTGCCGAGGATCGTGCTCCTGCCGGAGCGCGCTGGGGTTCCTCCGGGCTGCTGAGACTTGCCGCGGCGCGAGCGACCAAATCCGGCCTGGTTCGATTCGCCAAGGGCACCGTCGCGCTGCTTGATACCAAAGTGCTCGTAGATGCGCTTCCGCTGCGCCTCCCACTCCAGCGCCATGTTATCCTCCAAGAAGCTATCAAAGTCCCTCGCCGACCTCTCTAGCCCGTCCTGTATCATGCCCAGCGTCGTCTTCGTCTGCAGGTTCTCCAGGTATGTTTCGACGTCAATCTCGGGCGGGCCGGCGCCCTCGCCGTGCCTGTCAACCTTGCTCGGGTGGACCGCAAGCGAGCCTAGGTCCTTGGCCGCGGCGCCAAGGTCGATACCCGAGGCGGCGAGCACGTAGTGGGCGCGGCCGTCAACGGCCTTCTCGGGGGCCTTGCCACCCATCTTCTTGAGGCGCTGGCGCAGGTCGCCCAGCCCGAGCTGCAGGTGCGGCATGTCCTCCGCGCCGCCGCCGGCGCGCTTCTTGGTCATGGCGAAGAGGGTGTCGAAGTAGGCGCCCGCGGGCTGCGGCTGCGACTGGCCATTCTGCTGCTGCTGCTGCTGGCCCAGATTCTGCGTGGCGCCGAGGGAGGACAGGCCGAGGTTCGAGGGCGCGGTGCTCAGGCTCGGGGGCTGGTTCTGGTTCACGGTAGTCGAGCCGCCGAAGAGGGAGGGTTTCGCGGTCGTGTTGGTGGCGCCGAAGCCGGTGGACTGCTGCGGTTGCGTCTGGGTCGTGGAGCCAAAAATGCTCGGCTTCGAAGCCGCGCCGCCTCCAAAGAGGCCGCTGCCTCCACCGGCAGCAGGCTGTGTCGTGCTACTCTGGCCAAAGAGGCCGCCACCAGTCTGCGCGGGCTGTTGCGTCGTGGAGCTCTGGCCGAAGAGACCGCTGCTGGTCGAAGCACCCGGCTGGGTCGCCGTGCTCTGGCCGAAGGGGCTCGGTTTCGCGGTCGAACCGCCAAACAAGCTCGATCCGGCCTGGGACGGCGCGGTGCTCTGGCCAAAGGCCGACTGGCCGCCTCCGAAGAGCGACATCCTGCACGCCTGTCTCTGATGGGATCCGTAAAGGAAGGTGGGAGGGGGAGGGACAGGGCGCGGATTGGCGTCCAAAAAGGGCGGGATTCGTGGTGGCCGTGATGCGGTTGGGCGTGGTTATGTAAAGGGTCGCGCGCCTGGGCGACGGAGCTGGTAGAAATTTAATGGCGGGAGCGGAATGTTTGGTTTCGGTGGCGGGCCAATCAGCGGGCGCAAGAGCGGCGGAGCTTGCACCACCCAGGCAACCAAAGGGAAGGTACCTTTAATTCTCACCGAGCAAGCTGTTGGCCGCAGCAGAACAAAGCACGTCTACAAACAATATTCAAGTTTCATCCGCACTTTTGCAGTAATACTATTCCACCAATGTTTTTTTAACCCATACGCCCATCAATATATGCTACCTCACTTCCCCACCGCAGCGTCGATCGTCTTCCTGTACTCCCGCTGCGTCTGCAGCTGCTCCAGGAAGATGCCGTACTTCGCATCCAGCAGCTTCCTCTCGCCCTCGTCCTTCCGCGGCCACACCGCGCTGCCCGGCTTGCTCATCCTCTTCATGATGCTCCATAGGTCCTCGGTCTTGCCCGCGGCGTCGGCGCCCGCCGCCTTGGCCCCCAGCATGGCCGCGCCGTGCACCACCGCCGCGCCGATGTACTCCGGGATGACCACGGGCATGTCGCACGTCGTGGCCATCAGGTCCATGAGGATCTCGTTGCGGCACTGCCCGCCCGACATGAAGATGCTCGTGATCGAGTGGCCCGCCTTGTTCATGGCCGCGATGATCTGCCGCGTCTGCATGGCGATGAACTCCATCGTGGCGTAGTACATCAGCGCGAGGTTGTCAACGCTCGTGTCGCTGCTCATGCCCACCAGCGCGCCCTTCATCGTCGGGTCCGCGAGCGGCGACCGGTTGCCCCAGAGGTCGCCGTAGAAGAAGACGTGCCGCGCGAGGTACGGGATGTTCGGCGCGCCCGTCTTCTTCGCGAGCGCCGTGAGGTGCTCGTTGAGGTACGCGTAGATCGACTTGTCGCCCAGGCCGCCGGGCGGCAGTGCCGAGCCGGTGATGTAGCCCGGGTGCGTCTCCACGACGTGCCGCAGGAGCTCACCCGTCGCGGACTGGCCGCCCTCGGCCATCCACTGACCGGGGATGAGGACGTCCCTGTAAGGGCCCCATACGCCGGGGACGAACACGGGCTCCTTGGACATGACAAGGTGGCAGGTTGACGTACCAGCGACGGCCGCGAGCCGCGAGGAGGCCTCGGCCAGGTCGTCCGCGCCGGTGCTGCCCAGCCCGTCGATCTTCACACCCACGGTCCCGATCCAGCCGGCGTAAGCGTCAATGACTCCGCTTCCGACGGCGACGTTCGTCGGCAGGCCCAGGTCCTTGGCCGCCTTTTCGCCCAGCGTGCCGACGAGCTCGCCGGCGCTGAGGAACTTGCCATTCTACCCAAATGTCAGTGAGAACCCCAAAAAGTTGTCCACAGGGGACGAGGGATGGGGGGAAAGCAGGAAGGGCTCACCACCCTATCGACGCCGCCAACCCTCTTAAAGTTGTCCTCAACCAGGTCGCCCAGCCCGATTTTCTCGTAAAAGTCCTCCTGCCACCCCTTCACGCTCCCGTCCACGCCCACAGGCACGTAGCCCTGCTTGCAAACCGCGCTGCAGAAGCTCCTCGTCTCGCCGCCCGTGGCCAGATGCGTCAGCGCATCGGCGAGGTCGTAGAACTTGCAGCGTGCGAACAACTCGGGCGGCATGTTCCTCTTCAGCCAGAGCACCTTGGGCATCTCCATCTCGATGTTCATGGTGCCGCCGACGTAGCGCAGCAGGTTGTGGCGCGTGGCGTTGACTTCGGCGGTCTCCTCCTCGGGCCGGTGGTCGAGCCAGAGGATGACGTTGCGGTCGTCGCCGTCGTTGGTGAAGGAGGGCCCCGTGACGGAGACGGGCTCGTCGGTGTCGTGGGTGAAGACGCAGAGCGAGCACGTGGCGTCGAAACCGAGGCCCTTGACCTTCTCCGGCGGCACGGCCGAGTCGGCGAGGACGCGGCGGACGCAGGACGAGATGCGGTTCCAGATGTCGGTGGTGGATTGTTCCTGGGGACGGTGAGCGGGAGGGCAGCGGGAGGAAAGGGGCGAGGTGGTGAAGAGCATACGTAGTACCCGACCTGCGGCTTCCACAGCCTGATGTCCTCCGACGCAATCGCCTTTATCGTCCCCGACGAGTCGACGATGCAGGCACGCGCCGACCCCGTGCCGACATCGATGCCGATGTAGTGGGCCTGCTGCAGTTAGCATCGCCGCACCAGCGAAGGTTGGTGGACGCAGACGAGCCGACTAACATCTGAGGTGTTTTGACTGCGGCAGGCGTTAGCTCTCCCGGATCCTCTCGGAACGAGACGCCTATGAGGCAGACGAAGTTCGCCATGTCATACCTCATGGTTGCCACGGAGCTCTCGGACCCCTCACAAACGACAGTGAAATATAAGCCCGGTAGGACAGAGTTCTAGCTTCTACTCTGGCAAGGGTCTCAAGGGACAGCACGGGTCAAAATACAGCTTGGATCTATATGTGTTGGCGTCTCGGAAGTTCACACAAGTGCAATATTCAAAGCAGGGAAAGCAGCCAGCAGAGCAGAGCATCAGAGCTTATGTGGGTATGCAACATAAAGCAGGAAAAGCCCCCTAAACTCTGTTCCCCCCTCCCCCTCATAAATAACCCCTCACCCCGCTCTACTGCGCTTACCTGCACAGCTCTGATCGACATGGCCCCTCCAAAATGTCTCCACAACGTCATCCCAAACTCATGCTCACCCACACACTCGGCAACGCCGCCCCTGAGCCCCTCCCACCAACATAACAAAAACTTTTTATTGCTCCTTCGCTAACCCCCGAGAAACGGTGATCCGCGGAGCTGAAAGAGCGGAGCGTGAGTCCTCTTCCGGCCCACTAGTCTCCACCCTGGAAGGCTCGAGAAGGGTGCGAACGAACGAAAGGAGAAAGGCATACGCGCTTACTCGGCGCTGGAGCGGCCACGGCGGGCCCGGTGACTCGACGAATCCTTCTGGCTGGGGCCAAGAGCGAAGGTAATAGTTAGATAATCGCGTCTTGGCTTCGGGTTGCGGGGGATTGCTAAGCTTAGTCCCTCCGCACTTGTAGCGTCTTGTATTAGTGGTGGTATCTCATCCGCACATCATACACCAACAGCACTAACAAGCGTTGGAGAACGGTACGGTGGCCAAGGCCATGCGCGACGGAGCCATTACAGTCAGAATTCTCCGTAAATGGCTCACCGGCATCTTTATCGTCGAATACTTCTCACCCCAAGGGCCGAAGTGGTGGACCGCCAAGCCGATCATTCGAGGATCGTCGCCTGCAAGGCAGACTGCCCCTTTGTGTGTGCCCGTCCAGTACAAGGGGTGTCGGGGGAAACAATGCGCGCTTGGGCAGGTTTACGAGCCCTCGAATTAAGTCAGTGTGTTGTCCCAGGAGAGAGATTACTCGCTTGGTACATGGCAGCCCTGTGTAGTTTGAAGCTCCCTTCACAATAAGATATCGCGAGACCCGGTCAGAATGAGACGTCAAATGTCGATTTCACCATTTCACCCAATACACTGTAGTATACACAACCAACCTCCCCCATAAAGATCAGAGTCCGATAAGAAACCCCTCTGAAAACACCTAGTTCCCCCTCCGATCCCTCTCCCTAGGATCCATCCCCATCTCCCGAGGATCCTGCATATACACGTGCCCCATGTGCCCAACCGACCCCGAGTGGGCGTGTCCCGGCGGCGGCGCCCGCGCGTCGTACGCCACGGGCGTGTAGCTCCGCCCGGCCATCTCCCGCGGGTCGTGCACCACCTGTGCCGTCGGCGACCCGTAGTGCTGGTAGGGCATCGCCTCCCTGGAGGGTGTGGGCGGATATTGCCCCTGCATCCGGCTGTGAGGTCCCTGCGGCGGGAGTGCGTGCTGCGGCCTCGCGTAGACGCTCGCTTGGCGCTCGTCGCGTAGGGGCATCGGATGCTGCTGTGACCACGCTGCACCGCCGGACGCGTGAGGTGGTGCCGCCCAGGATGCCTGCTGTAGTGGAGGCTGGGTGGTCGAGGGCGGTACGGGGGGCCCCTGTGTCACCGGCCATCCAGGTTGCTGCAAGCCTGCCGGTGCCTGTGCGGGACTCTGCGGCACATGGGGTGGCGGCGCCGGCGTCCACGTCTCCCTAGGCGGAACTTCGCGGGGCCGCGATCCCTGCATGTGCATCGCGTACTGTGGGGGCGGCGGCGAGCCTGGCGATGGCCGAGGGGGGTACTGTCCGTATGATGGCTGAGGCGCGTACTGAGGAGCCTGCGAATGGGGCGGAAGATGATGGCCCGTCTGTGGCGAGCCCATGGCCGCGGCCGGATGCTGCGCCGCGTACGGGTGTGGCCGGTAGTAGTCGCGCTCGGCGGCGTTCGGCGGCGGCTCGTGCTGCTGGGCCACCATAGATGGCCGAGCGCTCTGCGGCTGAGGCTGCGGCGAAGCATAGCTGCCCATCGGTGCCATGCCAGACGCCGGACCAGGCGCGTTGCGAGCATAAGAATACCCCGCCGGCTCCGGCTCCCTCCGGGGCTGCGGGGGCTGAGGGGGAGGCGGGGGTGGAGGGGGACGAGCCGCCATACCCCCAGGGGGTTGGGGCGTGGGCGCAAGGGTGAATCCTTCGCTCCCGCGCTGGGGAGGCGCCGATGGAGCAGGAGACGGAGGCGGAGGCGGATCGTCGTTCAGCAGGGCCATCAGATTAGATTTCTTGTGTTCTGTTGGCTTGGGTGCCGGGGTTGGAGTGGGGGTTGCAGAAGGTGGCGGAACAGGGACCGGAGGTGGCGCAGCGGACTGACCAGGGCCGCCTCCGAATCGGTCCAGCGATGCCGCCGTGAGAGGTCGTGGGGCAGCCATCGGCGGCGGGGGGGCGTGGGAGTCCATCCTGTTTCTTGCAGCAGCAGACTCTGGCGCGAGAGGCGACCGCGGGCGGGACCTGGGCAACTGGCCAGGCTCCGGCCGAGCCTGCAGTCCCCTCGCACCGGGGTGGCCCGCGTACTCGTAAGGAGTAGGGCTAGACATGTCCGGTTCTTGCTTGAGCTGGACCGACTGCCGCTGGTCCATCATCCTGGCATGCGCCTCCGCCTGGTGGCTCATAGGAGGCGCCGAAGCCGTCGCTGGCCGCGGCTGTGCCGGATCCGACACGGAGGGCATGCCAGCCTGTGACGCCCTGATGGGCTGTGGTGCGGGGACAGGCTGCTCCCTTTCCCTGTCACCGCCATAGCCATAGGGCTGCGGCGGGTTGCGCAGGGACGGCATTCGAGGCGAGATCGCCGGCGCCGGCGCTGCGTGAGCGATGGGATGGTGGAGGGGTGGCTGTGATTGCTGCTGCGGGGGCAGCTGAGCCTGTTGACTCGGGGTGCGAGCATGGACGGGTTGAACAGGCATCTGCTGCGCGTGAGCCTGGTGTTGAGGTTGGCCTTGTGGTTGCATCTGGCCTTGGGCTTGAGGGTGTTGCGGCTGTTGCAAAATCATGCCAGGACCTTGAGATTTCTGGGGGGACTGGGAAAGGGGAGCATGGCTTGCGGTCGAAGAAGTGGGTGGCATGGTCGAGTATAGCATGAACTGCTGGTTTGGCTGCTGCCCCATCGTAGGCGTGGCCTTCTGTGGCCTGAGTGGTGACTCCGAGGGCGTCGTAGGCTCGGAGGTGGCTGCAGCCGCAAGCGGACGATGTGTCGAGCTGGCCGCGTGTTCTTGTCTCTTGGTCGTCCCCGGCGCTGAAGGAGGCGGCGGGTCAGGCCGCTTCTCCCCACGACGACGCTTTTCGTCCGCCTCGATGACCATTGCCTCCCATCCTTCCTTCTTGTCCTTTTGCCTCACGAAATAGTTCTTAACCTGTATCGGATCAGTCGAGTTAGCTTCACCTCGCCAATAGTTGTGCGGACGATCGCATCTTACCATGACAGTGGTCTTAGAGCCCATGTGGTTGGCAATGGCGCCCCAATCCGTACCAAACGCTCGTAGGAGGGCGGGAAATTCGGTGATTTCGGACACGCTCCAGTAGCTTGAAGCCTGGTTCTGTGCGCGGCGCTCGGCTTGGTGTTGCGTGGTAGGTTGCGCGAAATTGAGCGTTGACACAACGGGCTGAGGCGGGGGAACGGGGGGCTCGGGACGCAGTTGCGGGGGAGCGAGTGCGGAGGGGGGCGCCATCAAGTCTGACATGGTCGATGCCTGCATGCCGGGTCGTTCCGTAGACGGAGGGGCCACCGGTTGCTGAGCTGGAGCCAGAGCCGGTGCCTGTATCCCAGTAGGTTGCTCGTACGTTGTAGGCAGGCGAGGAGCCTCGGCGGCGCCAGTCGGGACTGGAGTGTCCGCGTTGAGGGCACGCGAGTTGGAGCGGGATCGTCCACGACCCGGACCTCCAGGGGCAGGAGGCGTTCCCGCGCCCTGGGTAGCCTTCGGCGCCTTGGGTTCCTTCTCCTTCGCTGCCTTCCGCCTGCCCTTTCTCCCGTCCACCTTTTCCGGCTGGCCTTCCAACTTGGCTCCGCCATTGCCTCGTTTTCCTGTCGCACCAGGTGTGAGGCTATCCGAATCATTCTGTTCGGACGATCCGAATGTCGGTGCTGCCGCCCGGCGGGGACGGCGCCTCTCTCCGCCCTCGGCGTTATCTTGATTTTCCTCCGTTTCGTTTTCTCCGTTGCCAAGTTCCGAAACCAGCGCGCTGGACCTCTGCTTCCCACGGCTGCTCTTCTTCCTCTTCTTAGGTTGTTTCTTGAGCTTCTCCTTGAGGTTGAGGTCCTTCTTGTTGAGGTAGTAATACTGGATGCACGCCCGGAAGTCCCTATTAGCGATGGTCTCGGCCACAGGGCCCCATTGCTTGGGACACGCCAGGTAGTTCTTCTCGAAAGCAGCCGACTCTTCCGCGGTGAAGTTGCTGATGGGAGGCAGGCATTGCCAGGCGTATGCGAGTGCATCCACCGGGGTGAAACCCGTTGTGTCGTAGAAGAGGTTGTTCTTGATATCCTCTTCGTTCCAGTACATTGGCGGGATGATGGCTTCCTTCTCGCTGCGGTACTTTTCTTGCTGCAGCTGGATCTCCCTTTGCCTCCGCTCCTCGTCCTCCCTCATGGAAGCTTGTAGGACTCTCTCTAGGTCCCTCTCCGAGGCGTTTCGCCGGCCACCGCCGCGACCCTCTAACTTGGGTTCGGGAGCTGAGGTTGCAGCTAAGGGGATCTCGAGTGGACCGTAAACCTTTTCACGGTGCTTCGCCGCCACTGGATCGTTCGACAGAGTGAAATCGAGGTAGTTCTGGTAGTTCTGGCGATACTCCAGCCTAGTCTCTTCCTGCTCCGCCTCCTTCTTGAGCGAGACGTTATTGAGCTGATCGAGGATGAATGAATCCAGCTCGGGACTCGAGTCGAGAGTCCCGAGGAACTTTGTGTCCTGTTCCCATGGCTTGCAGTAGAAATCGGGGAGGCTGTCAATGGGCGGCGTCTCCATATCCTCGCGGATAGAGTCGATCAACATCGCGTCAATGTCATCAGATTCCGTTTCGTCCCCATCGTCTTCTTCTTGTGACGGAGGAGTGGGAAGCTGGCTCTCTGGAGACGCGCCATTTTGGAGACTGGCTTCAAGAGGAACATCTCCCGCATGGATGGGTTGGGCTGGCATCGGGGCCTCGTTCACAAGCGGGGCGGCGGGAACATCGCTCATAGCAATATCTTCCATCCCATCCGGTGCTTCCTGCTTCGAGACCGTAATGGGCGAGGGACGGGTCGGACCCGCGTCTGCAGACTCCGTGTCCGTCTTCGGTGCGCCAGGGATAGGGTCTCCAGTCGTGCCATCAGCCTCGTTCGGCACAATCACAGGCACAAGTTTCAGTTTCTCCGGGTCGGATCCAACGGGTTCCGATGACTCGTCACCCGTCTTCTTCTGCTGCTCGGCGGACGCCGATGGCGGCCGCACCAGATTATGCTCGACCTCAGCGGGGATTGGCCCCAAGGCCCGTAAGAAGCCCTCTCCCTCTGAGATGATCTTCAAGCACGTATCGTGAGATAGGTTGGCAAAGCGGTTGACAATGTCCCAGGGCGCATCCTTCCTCTCCAAATCTCGAAGGTTGCTCCCGACCTTGGCAATCTCGTCGACGAAATAGTCCTCGATATCCTCGTCGTCGTCTGACTCAGGCTCGGCAGGTGGCAACGCATCCTTGGCGGGTAGTTGGAATAGGACGACTGGGATATTCAAGGACGGCTTTTTCGGTTTGGACACTTGTGATGGCTGGGTCGGTTGAGAAGGTTGAGTGCTCGGCGCCTCAGGGGCGTCGTGCATTTTCTCGTCCTGGTAGCTTGCAGACCTGTTCGGAGACGGACCAGGACTAACGATCTCGCCGTCATCTAGGTCATCGTGAGACGGGTGCTCTTGGCCCAAAGAAGCCGAACCGGTTGTACGCTCCCGTTCTAGCTCTCGGCGAGATTCCGGAGGCACGGAACGGCGTAGGGGTTGCGTCGGTCTACTGGCAGAGCCCGGCTGGAAATCTGACTTCGCGCCACTACTGCGAGGTCGTTTCTCGTCGTCGTGGTGTTGCTCCGAACCGATACTGTCCTGCCGCGCTGCAAACGGGCGCTGCTGCTGGGCGAAGCTTTGGGACCTCATGTTCTTGGGTGACTCGGGGACTTTCCTACCGGCTAGGTTGGGATTGATCCACTGCTTGCTTGATGGACGCTGTTGTGCCCGGGGTCCAACTGGGATGGGCGGACCCCCCTCAGACGGCGGTTTACCGTGGCTCGATCCCGACGAGGGAGCTTCGCCTACCGCACCATGGCCAGCCGAAGTCGGACGTTCTGCGAATGCTCGTGGTGCTGTAGGGGGGGGTTTGCCTGACGCGCTCAGCGGAGGATTGTCGGATACACTGGAATTGCGCGGTGGGACGGTGCCGAAGGCGGGTGCAGATGGCGCAACGGGAGGTGGAGAAACGTCCTTTGCTACCGGTGGAGGTTCGTTGGGAAGTGAGCTGCGGTCAGCCTTGGGCCGGAACGGTTCTCGATCTCGCGGGTCACGGTCATCCCGTTCCCGCCGCATGTCTGGATCGGGGAACCTATCACCCCTGTCACGATCGTCTCGGTCACGCACCCAGCGACCCTCTTGAGACCTACTGCGTGGAGGGCCGTAACGGTCGTCGTAATGGCCCCGTCCACGTCCACGGCCATCCCAGTCACCGCGCCCGCGCCCGCGCCCGCGTCCGAAGCCACCGCGGGGAAACGCCGACAAGCCGAATGGCGGGTCGGAAGAGGATGAGCCAGCCGAGGGAGGGCCCCCGTCTCGCGACCCGTGCCTCGCTCTCTCCGGATCTACACCGAGTGGCTGATCTCGGCCACGGAAGTCGCGTGGCGGTGGTGATCTGCCCCTGCCTGGGGACGGCCGACGAGCCCTGTAAGTATCGCGATCACGCCAATCCCTATCGCGGTCACGATCCCGATCTCTGTCGCGGTCACGGTCTCTGTCTCGCTCGCGGTCTCTATCACGCTCGCGACTTCGCTCGTCGCGGTAAGGAGGCTCCCGTCTGTCACGGAAGTCAAGATCGCGGTCCCGACCCCTCTCCCGGCTGGTATCCCGGGACCAGCCTCTACCGCCGCGGCCCCTCCCGCCCCTCCCGCCCCTCGCAAAATCACCGGCATACCCTCCACCCCGTGGTCCGCTTGGAGCATCCATCAGCGCCTTCGGGCCCCTGGGCGGGTCGCGCGGGAGAGCATCCCGATAGGAGTCGCCTCTGGTAGGGGCAAAGGGGGGCTGATGAGGACGCGAATCGACGGACGAGCGGCGCCTGTCTGCGTCTCCATATTGCGACAGCCGGTCGTACCTGTCGGGGGAACGAGAC
The DNA here is from genome assembly GCA_023628835.1 of Sordariomycetes sp. S4602. Lineage (NCBI taxonomy): Eukaryota > Fungi > Ascomycota > Sordariomycetes > Sordariomycetes sp. S4602. The sequence goes on along the minus strand of JAMAJV010000019.1, from coordinate 183,118 downwards.
CGAGATCGACGCGGCTCCCCATCGTAGCGGGAGTATCGTGACCTGAAAACAGATCGTCAGCACCCAGCAGAACAGAAACGAAAGGCGCGTGGCTGATCATGCGCAAAAGGGAACCGAAAACCTACATTAGGAATTAAGGTGTGCGACGCCAAGTCGCCCTCCCAATGTCGTATCTCGTCTCGGATGGCAAAGATTCAACGAGACGGCATAGGGGGTTTGTTATGGGCGGTGAACGGTTGCGGGATCCGTCCGACGCTGCCAAGGGCGAGGCTGAATCGCGGTCGAACAGGCTGGCGGTGGTCCTGCTCGAGTTCAAGGTTCGTTCGACGGCGAAGGGCGTCGGCGCTCTCAGGACACGACCGCGCCACCGTCGACGGCGTAGATAGATGTTGCAGGGCGCGAAATGGGCGCCACGGGCAAGAAATACTTGGATTCTGGACAGAGTTGGGGATATGAGCGTGATACCGCTATTACGAGTGATGTTTGGAGGAGTCGTGGTTGGAGATTGGGCAGGGAAGAAATACAGATCGGGACTTCGAATTCGGGGTACAAAGCTTGAGACCGGCCTGGTACCCCGTACCTCTCGCCTTCGAAGCGCGGGTCGAACACGGGCAAGCCACGACAACCGCCAAGTACGAGGTACGGGTACATCCACCGACCCACAGCATTGCGGGCGCGGGCGGGCGACCAGCAGGGGCTGCAGGAGAAGGAAGCAACAAAACAACCGGGTGCAGGTGGGTCTTCAAGTTTGGCAAAGGATAAATTAGGGGTGTGGAGAGACTCAACGTGGAGCCCGAGTACAGCCATTGGACGGTGGCAGACATTGAATGGGCGAGCCTTCCCAAACCGTTGCCACCCCCGGCCAGGGATGCACCCATGGTGCGGGAAAGGAGAATTTCATGCGAAACAGCATCCACCGACAGGCGGTCTCGTGCTTGAGGCTCTCGGGCAAACCTCGATGCAACAGCAAGTACATGATGAACCCAAGAGCCCGGATGCCTTCCACACAGGTCTGCGTCGCAGGCCGCTGCAACAGACTCGTCCATCCTGACCGGGCCAGGGCAACCTGCCGAGGGTCATGGATCAGGCAGGGCTCGAGCGCTTGGCAGGCTCTTCTCGTTGCGGGCCACTTGAGTCCCGTGCACCAGCCAATGATTGACGCCTGACGGCGAGATCGATCCATCCACCCCCGACACCCCTGCACGCCTATCATCCGACGCTAATCCCGATTGGGACGTTCTGTGGCCAGCCCTTTGCTGTCCGCTGGACTCGTACATGTACTTCGGGGCTTGATTTTCAAGGGTACTGGGTGCCTCCGACCGCGTGGAAGGCGCTGAAATCGTGCATCATCAAATCACGAAAAATAGCGCCGGCCGCCACTCTGAAAGACCTCGGCGGCGGCGAGTCAAGTAACTGACGAGTCCGGACGGGCGGACGGGGGCCATGACCCGAGGCCTTGTTTTACGTAGTAACCCTGCCAAAGGGCGGAACTGCTCGATACTTCAGACGAGGAAGAGCGGAACGAGGCAGCAGCCTAATCATATCCATGTGTGACCTGTCCATTCCTTCCTGTCCAAAACAATGCGCTAGCTTGCTTCGGCTCCGATGTCGACGTTGAGTGTGACTGGGCAATAAAGCCAATTGATGTCCTCATGCGTTGACAAAGTTCTTCCACACAGCGCCTGCCGAGAGACGTCAGCGTCAAATCTGTGGGACGGCACTTTGAGCCCCACCGCGAATATCTGCAAAGAAGCGTGGCGTCTATTAATATTATTACTAACAACACACTCGAACTACAAGTCTGCAGCCCAAAGAAAAGCTGGCCTGCGGAGACCCGAACGAGCAAGGACCTCTTCGATCCAGGCATTCTCCACCGCACCCCGGAGCGGAATCGATAAAAGAAGCGTTTTCATCAACTGCACGTAGTTTCTGCCCAGTTCGTCCTGTCATCATGGCCGACTCCCAAAGTATGCCCCCGGCTGCGGCTACCGGCGCAGTCCTCGTAAAGTCTGAGGACATGGCGAAGGATGCCCAGAAGGTCGAGGAGCTGGATTTCAACAAGATCAAGGGCCCCGTCACCGCAGATGACCTCCTCCAGGGAATGCGCCACATGGGGTTCCAGGCGTCGTCGATCGCCGAGGCCGTGCGCATCATCAACGACATGGTATTAAAGCACCCACCAAGCGCGGCAGAACCAACGCGCACTTGCTCTTTTCTTGCCTGATTTTCTTTTCCTTTTTCTCTGCCTCGCTTCTTCAACACAAGGATGTCTGTTCTTCTAACTGCAGAGAGTTGATGTAGAGAAATTGGAGGGACCCTGAGACTGGTGAGAAGACGACCATCTTCCTCGGATACACCTCGAATCTGATATCCTCGGGGCTGAGGGGGGTCCTTCGGTGGCTCGTGGAACACAAGCACGTCTCGTGCATTGTCACCTCAGCCGGCGGCATAGAGGAGGACTTCATAAAATGCCTGGGCGACACGTACATGGGGACCTTCAACGCCGTCGGCTCGGATCTTCGCCGCAAGGGACTCAACAGGATTGGCAATCTAGTTGTGCCCAATGCCAACTACTGCGCCTTCGAGGACTGGGTCGTCCCCATCCTGGACAAGATGCTCGAGGAGCAAGAAGCGACCAAGGACTCTGAGGAGCCGGTGAAGTGGACCCCATCAAAGGTCATCCACCGCCTAGGCAAGGAGATCAACGACGAGAGTTCTGTCTACTACTGGGCGTACAAGAATGACATCCCCGTCTTCTGCCCGGCTCTGACAGACGGCAGCCTTGGGGATATGCTCTACTTCCACACGTTCAAGGCGTCGCCCCAAGCACTCACAATAGACATCGTCCAAGACATCCGTGCGATCAATACCATCTCGGTGAGAGCGAAGCGCGCGGGGATGATTATCCTGGGAGGAGGGGTTGTCAAGCACCACATCGCGAATGCATGTCTCATGAGGAACGGCGCGGAACACGCCGTTTACATCAACACCGGCCAGGAGTACGATGGCAGCGATGCTGGGGCACGGCCGGACGAAGCTGTGTCGTGGGGCAAAATCAAGATCGGCGCTGACAACGTCAAGGTTCGTTTCCATCCTCGATTTCTACTAACATAGCCCCGAGGGAGATGCTGATGAAATGCAGGTTTATTCCGAGGCGACCACCTGTTTCCCGTTCATTGTTGCGAACACTTTCGCCAAGGATCGGGAAGAGAAGGAACGAAGCGGCCATGCCCCGTCAAAGTGAGCAAGCGCAAATGGACATGGGGGCTCATCTTGTGGAGTGGAGCGGGTTGAGGACGGCGCAGGAGGATATTGACGGAATTGAGGATTTATAAAGTCTGGGGGCAACACATATTCGCGTAGCATGGGATAAGGTGTTTGAAACCAAGAGCGATACAATCATGCTTGCTATTCAAAGATCCGTCATTGCTGGTCCCAGGCTGTTCGTGTTTGGATTCGTCGAGTGTAACAGGACCATCAGTCGGCGTTCGGTGTGTTATGTAAGCAGCAACAACGTCCCGCCGGCTTCGAGCCGCCATCACGAGAATATTCCTTTGTATCACCTGCGCACCTAGCTCCAAGGAACATTCGTCGCATCGATAGCTCGAATCGGGGGACTGCCCAAGAATATTTCCTCGGGCCCCCTGAGCCCAGAATTCGTACATCCACCCACTCTTCGCAGCTCGACTCCTTCAGCCTTCACCCAGCATGTCCGAACTCTACAACCTCGAGCCGCAGCCGACGGGCTCGGTCATCCTGCACACGACCCAGGGCGAAATATCTGTCGAGCTGTTTGCGAAACAAACTCCCCTTACCTGCCGGAACTTCCTACAGCTCTGCCTTGACGGGTACTACGATAACACGATATTCCACCGGCTTGTTGCCGGCTTCATCCTCCAAGGCGGCGACCCCACCGGTACCGGCCATGGCGGCGAGTCGATATACGACGGCGGTTCTCTTAGCGGCGACCTGGACCCGTGGCCTATGGACCAGCGGCACGGAAGGAACGCTGGACCGACGGGCGTGGGATTCAAGGACGAGTTCCACTCGAGGTTGAAGTTCAATCGCCGGGGCCTCCTGGGTATGGCGAACGAGGGACGTACGGACACCAATGGGAGCCAGTTCTTTTTCACGTTGGACAAGGCGGACGCTCTGACGCGGACGAACACCGTGTTTGGGAGAGTCGCGGGAAATACGATTTACAACTTGATGAGCATCGCGGAAGGGGAGGTCGACGAGGCGACCGAACGACCGTTGTATCCGACCAAGATTACGAGCGTGGAGGTGTTAGTAAACCCCTTTGAGGGTATGACGAAGCGGGCTCGCACTGCCCCGGTCGCGCAGAAGACTGTGGTTGTGGAGCGGAAAAAGAAGAGGAAAGGGGGGAAGCAGCTGCTCAGTTTTGGAGATGACGAAGGAGGCGAGGAAGAGGAGCTGCCGATACCAAAGAAACCGAAGTTTGATACGAGGATCGTCATGGATGACGGGGCCAGTGAGGCTCCCGTGACGGCCCCGAAGAAGAAGGAAAAGAAGAAGATCCGGGAAGAGCCCCCTGCACCTGAACTGTCCAATCCCGTCGCCAGCTCCGAAACCAAAGAGCCAGAACGGAAACGGAAAGATAAGGAGCCTCCCGGACGGTTTGAGTCAATGTCACCTGAGCCCGAAATCCCGAAGAAGAAGAGCGAGTTGGAACGGACGAAGGAGGAGATAGCGGCGCTCAAGGCGTCCATGCGGCGACCCACCGAGACCCAGCCCAAGATGGAAATGGAGAAGGAGAAATCGGCGTTGGAGAAAATGATCTCGCAGACGTCAGTCAGGGGCGGTCGAAGAAGGGGTCGGCAACACATCAACGACGACCAAAAGTCTGTTGATTTCATGAAAGATTGGGAAATGAAGCTTAAGAAGGCGCACCCCGAGAAGAAGGGATCTCGTTCTGCTGCAGGTGACGACAAAAAGGGGGAGGCGGCGGCGGAAGACGATGAAGACGCGAACCGGTGCGACCTGCACTTTGTGCCGAACTGCCAGAGCTGCCGGGTGTGGGATAAGAAAGAAGAGGGGGAGGAGAGCGGAGACGAGGGGTTCATGGCGCATGTGATGAGCTGCAAGGAGGACAAGCTGGGCAAGGACCTGAGCTACCGCAAGAAGGCGGAGGAGGAGCTCGTGGTTATTGACCCGAGGGTCAAGGCGCAGACGATCAAGGAGCAGAAGAGGGCGGAGAGGGAGGCGAGGGGCGGGAATACGGGAAGGGAGTGGGACCAGATGAGGAATTCCAAGATGGCGCGGGCTGCAGCTGCGTCGGGGAGGGGAGCAACTTGAGACTTGGATGTGTACATAAGAGGGAATGGCTTGCTGCTACGAGGCGATAAGTTTATGTAATTTAAGAAGAATGATACCCATACCTTGAGCCGCATGCGGAGACTCTACTAGTAAGGGTCCGTTGCTTTCACCCCTCGGCTTACAAGAGTTGGTCAAGACGTGTACAGCTTGCGCGATTATCTTGTTGACAGACTGTCCTATCCTATTCCTCATGCCATAGCCCGGCCCGCAGGCAAGTAGCCTGACCGTCTCTATGAAGTCTGATGCTTGTCTGTATAATCTTCTATCACCGGTGCCCACACTCGCCACAATCACCATTTGGACCGTTCATGAATCAAGCCGCAAGTTTCATGACAGGAGTACTACTTCAGCTGTGATCTTCTCTGTACATGGAGGATGAACGCCGTAGACTGCAATACTGTAACTGACCACATGCTGTCTGGTGCCGGCGGTGCCAGCAGACTGCATCTGGCAAACCGCAATAAGGACACCTCCACTGCAATCTGATGTAATAGGAATTGGCCCACGTCGCGCACCTGGATCAGCGACCGCCAGTCAATGCTCCCTCTCCACGTGATTCTTATCGATAGAATATTTCGCCATTGCAGCCTCTGATTGGCTCAGAGATGGCGGGACCCGCTCGCAGAGGGGGAACATCTATCGCGAGCATCGCCAGCCGAAGAATGTTTCCCGCATCGACCTGCAAGCTCGATATCGCCCTCTCCCGTCACCATCGTCCGTTCCTGGAACGGTTGACCTGCGATCCTTCTGCATGGCCAACCCTGCCGCAATAACGACATCCAAAAGACGCCTAATTTCGGTATATACCACTGTCCCGCGACGCCGTTTTCCCGACTTTCCGCGCGAGACATAATGCCTACGCCATAGCCCGCGTCCTCTTACCGATATCCAACAAAAACAGTCTGCTATCTTCGAACACCAACCGACGACCATAGAATTTCGAGGCGCGAGCGAGTACAGGCTTGTGTCCATACCACCCGACCTGATCCGCGGTGTTAGGAGGCAGTTTTACTTCGCGAACCCGTTTCGCCTTGGTATTCCCAGCCGGAATTGCACAATCGCGATATTGTGCTTCACGAGACATTGACACCTCGAACCGCAACAGCTTTAGCGGAAACGCGCCTTGCGACGTCGCACCCGTGAGAGGTTATACCCCACGCCTCTCCGTCCACACGGAACCCAACCAATTACTCGCCGCCTTGGCCGAGGCTTCCGCACCGACGACATCTTCCCCGTTTCTTCGATTCCCCGCGCGCTTCCGGTCGGAAGTCCGTGCCGCTTGTATTTTGATTATCGCATTGCGTGCTCTATTTCAACACTGCACTCTACGGGCCCGTCACACTGCGACAGCCGGCACCCGCGCAGCGCGTAACGCCCCTCCTCGACCTCGAACGCGTTCTCGGATTCTTGACCTTAATCCTTGATCCGAGGGTCGCCTACACACACTTCTGCCATGGCGTCACCAAATCAGCGGAAGAGGCCGGCTCCGGGTTCGTCCCCTTCGCTCGCCATGCACCCTATGGACCAGTTTGGCGGTACCGACAACCTCGTCAGGTGGAACTCGCCCGACAATGCAAACGGATTCACCGAGGACGGTTCGCAAGCCATCCCCTCGTACGGTATCCCGCAGGTTCCCGCACAATACCCACAGCCGATACCTGCGACGCCATCCAACATGCTAGCGCGACGCCAAGCGAACCGCGCTCTGGTACCCACGGGCGGCAGGACATTTGAAGGGGCTTCGGATCCCTGGAGCAGCCTTATCCCGACCGATGCCACAACGCTGGACCCGGCTGTAAACGAACTGAACGAGCAGGAAAGCCTAGCCCAACTAGAGCAGCAGGCGCTCAAGGCTAAGAGAGAGGCGGAGGCAAAGCGCAAACAGATCCCCCCGTTTGTGCAGAAACTGAGCAGGTAGGTGCACTTATCTGATGCCCTTTTCCGGCAAATGCGTCGAAGCTAACATTTCCCGGCTAGCTTCTTGAACGAGGGCAAAAACCAGGACCTGATAAGATGGTCTCAGAAGGGGGACTCTTTTATTGTCGTTGACGAGGAAGAGTTTGCAAAGAAGCTCATTCCCGAGCTTTTCAAACACAACAACTATGCGTCGTTTGTCCGACAGTTGAACATGTACGGGTTTCACAAACGTGTCGGTTTGTCGGACAACTCGATGCGAGCCAGCGAGCGGAAGAACAAGAGCCCTAGCGAGTACTCGAACCCGTACTTCCGACGGGGACATCCGAATCTCCTCTGGCTGATAACGAAGCCCAAGAGCAACAGCAAGACGAAGAAAACCAGCAAGGGCAACGAGCACGAAGTGGAAAGTGACGAAGAGGCCGGCGTAGAGGAGGTCCCGGGGTATCCAAGTGCTCAACCTGGCATGTCCCTTTCGGAAGTCGGCGGCCCGAAGAAGGAGTTTGCGGTTTTCCGGGAAGAATTCAAGAAGATCCGTGATCATCAACAGGTCATACTGCAACGCATGCAGCGGCTCGAGCAACACCAGCAGCGCATCGAACAGCAGCAACGTGCGCAACAGCAGCAGAAGGACCAGCGGGTGGACGATATCTACCGGCTGTTCATGCACCATGAGAACTCGCTGCAGAACATGATGCAGGTCCTCGTCTACCACTTCAAGAAGACCCTGGAAGATGGGAAGTCAGCGCAGCAGATCAAGGACATTATGGCGTCGGGGTTTCTCCCCGGAAACAACGGCTCCTCTCACGGCATCGTCGAGCTCGACGACCTTATGACACCGCAGCCCAAGTCGCCAGGCAACATGGGCGTGGCGAAGAGAGCGCCTCGCTTGCTGGAGGCGCCTCCGTCTGCTGGCAACGCGGGGAGGGCCAGCACGGCTTCCTCCGCGCAATCTGGAACCCACAACTACACTGCCCCCGAGCCAGGGTCCATCACGGAGATCCCGGATACTACACCCGGCGACTCGACCTCGTCTCCGTATAACCTGGCTCCTGAACTAGACACAACACAGCAGGAACATCTTCTACGGCTTCTTCATGATGCTAGCAGCACTTCGAACGCCGCCAATGCACTTTCCCACCAGATGGCCCAGGCCCAGGGGTTGTCAGGTTCTGTGCCTAACAACCAGCCCAATCCACCCACCCAGCCCGCACCGCGGGAGTCATTTGCCTCACCGGCATCTAGCATGGCCCAACCACCTCAGCCAAGGGAAAGCGTCCCGCCGGTTCCAAGCAGCAGCGCTCCCTCTGACATGCCTCCCTCCGCTCCATCAAACCCCTACCCCACGGCGCCGCCATCTTCCGTCCCTCCCGTTCCACCCGCCTCCTCATCTATTTCCACTGGGGTTAACCCCGCCCAATCCACGGTCCCAGACCTGTCTCAGTACTCCGCTATGGCACCGTCCATCCCCCGCAACCCCGACAACATCACCTACAACTCCAAAGAATACGAAAACCTCAAGAAGCTACAGGCCGCCCAGGACGCCAACATCCAGCTCCTCGGGTCCAAGCTGGCGCCCCTCAGTCCGTCGGGCCAGATCTCGCACTTCGGCGGCGCGAGCCCCGAGGCCGCGGACTACTTCCAGGGCGGCAACTTTGACCTCAATGACCCGGCGTTCAACGAGTTTATCAACTCGGACCCGTTCAGCAATGATGGCGGCGGCGGCGGCGGGGACGAGACGAATTATGACTTTGACCTGGGCCTACTGGGGATTCCAAAGGAGCAGGGGGGTATTGGGGTGGATGGGGAGGTGCCCAGCCCGAGTGGGACGGAGGAGATCCCGAGGGAGGAGACGGGGACTCCCGATCGCGGGTCGAAGCGGAGGAGGGTCCAGTAAAGGGCATCTGGATTATGGTGTGGTCAAACATAATACGGCGTTTGAACGTGGGTACACAAGGCTGTTCAGTCCGGGGGACTTTAGGGATATGGAAGGGTTAAAACGAGGGAAAGACAGTATCGTATGTTTCGGCTCGCGGGACGGCTTTTTGTGTTGTAATAGGCGGACAAAATGTGGAGGCAACGTTCTTTGATACCCATTTCAAGACAGGGTCAGAGATCCAGATGACACTTGATACTGCTTCCAATTGACGTGTGTTGAGGTAGGGTTTAAACTTGGCCCGAGGTTTGAATGTTAAGCTGCTTGTGAGTACTCGGGGTATAGCCTCGTATAAGGGGCCACGCCGAGGGCTATGCGGCCCTCATATAGAGTCTTGCAGCCCGTGCCTATGGCTATTATCTTGCTCTCGCTTCTACGCGACGTTTATAGAGTCGCAACTCATGGCAAGATCCGAGTCGCCCGGTAAAGGGCCACTCTGCTCGGAGCAGCCCCCTTCCTCCGTAACCTTCCAGCGATCCGCCCATAGCCACCTGTTAATCCAGGGTACTTGACGTCGCCGACGTTGCTCCCCCCGCCGGGCTTCCTTTTACCTACTCAACTTTTTCAGCGCGAGATGGACAGGGCATCCCTCTCATCCAGCTAGCGGATTCGCATGTATCGTGACCCTCTCAATCCTCACCGCCTCCTTTGGCCGATTCTTCCTATCCACCTCAATTCCCTCCATCTTCTTCATCGTCTCTAGCCCCTCGTCCCCGAGCACCCTCCCAAACACGGTATTCAGCCCATCGAGATGCGGCGCCTTGTCTAATAGGATGAAGAACTGGCTCCCGTTTGTGTCGGGGCCTTTGTTCGCCATGGAGACGACGCCGCGCGAGGAGTGCCGGAGCCCGGGGCGGAACTCGTCGGCGAAGGGCTCGCCCCAGATCGAGCGGCCGGATTTGGGGTTCGAGGGGGTAGGGTTCGCGGGGCCGCCGGTCTGGACCATGAAAGACGGGATTAGGCGGTGGAAGGGGGAGGAGTCGTAGTAGCCGGATGCGCAGAGGGCGAGGAAGTTCTGTGGCTTGTTAGTCCGGGCGCCATTACGGTGCTTGGCGATAGGTTGAGCTTGGGGAGGCAGCTTACTTCGGCGGTCTTGGGGACGCTGTCGCAGAAAACCTCGATTTTGATGTCGCCGTGGGTGGTGTGGAGCGTGACAGACATTGTCGGAGTTCGGCCGTCGGGCTCGCCGTCATGACACTGGAGGGATGGTATCGCGTCGGAACATGACCGGGCTGGTCTGCGCGGGCGGGACGGCGGGAGGTCGGAGCGGATGACGGGGCGAGGTGCAGACGCTGGAAAGGGTGGCGGCGCGAGAGGGCTTGGCGGAATAGCTTGGCGATCTTATAGCGGGGTGTTTTACAGGGCTGGGCCCAACCTTAAGCGGACGAAGCTTCGACCTCCGGGTCCGGTCCACACACCGCTGCCACTCCGGATGGGACGTGTCGAGGCTGCGGGCCCGAGTTGCACGTCGTTCCCCACTGGGCGAGCGGTTGGAGCAATGGAAGCCCAGTTTTGACGCTGTGAAGCCACTGGGCCGAGCGCGACACCTGCTGCGTCAACTTGTACCGAATACAATACCGATGTTCCAGCCCACAGCGCGTGCCTTTCAGATGCAGTCATCGCCCGCGGCGGTGTCCCAGTGGGGCTTGGCAGGCCGTCAGCATAGTCTCCATCGCTCCTCGCACCCAGATCTCGCGCGCTATTCGATGACGAGCGGGAGGCGCCTCTCAAGGTACTGGCGTGGCCCCCAGATGTAGCCACTCCGGGCTGTGCCCCAAGCCGGGCATGGTGGGGCCGATCAAGCCTGGGGCAGCTCGCTGCCGCGGCTTCGCCCTGGTAACCGTCTCGTCTCCCGCGTTTATTTACCCAGAATGCGGGCTGCCACCTCTCATTTGCCGGGGCTGGCGCAGGGCGGGCGTTTGCGGTCTTTGCCGGTGCGGCCCTTGCTGGCTGGTTCCCTGAATTAACAAAAGGGCCCGAGTGTCACTGGTGGGGAGACAGGCACGGCACAGGGTTCTGGGGTGTTGCTGCACGCTGCTGCTGCTGCTGCTGCTGCTACGGCAACATTTGGTGCTGCAACCACATAGACAAAGGAGCATCTAGTCTTACTTAGCACAGCTGCAGCCTGCTGGGCCACAGCCCATTACCGCATCCTCTCCACTCATGCAGCAAGCTTTCCCCCATTTCCCGTCCCTCTGTTTTGTTGACTGGACAGAATCGTCCTCTGTAACCTTGCAATGGATAGGGCTGTGCACGGAACAGCTCGGCACAGCAAAGCCTAAGGCCCCATCCACTGCCAGCCAGCAGCACCGGTAAATCCGTCCTTTCGCGCTGCAGCCCGCCCACCATCTGTCCAAGGCGACGACAGGGGAGACCTTCTTACCGGTCCCGCAAAAAAAAAAGAAGAGATCGGCGGCAGCGCAGGCTCCAGCCCGAAGAACATCGAATCTCTGGGCAAGACCCTGCCGTATCCTCGACCAGACCTCATCGCGGATAGTTCGTCGCCCAACCCCAAACCCAGCCGGTCAGCCCCGCCACCATAACATTGAACCTTCACATCCATCTCCTGCCGCCCCCCCGTCAGCTCAGCTTCTCCTCCCCCGCTCCTCCCACGAGCAGGCCCGAGCCTTGTCGTCACCCCCGGACTCTCGATCCCACGTAACCCCGCCGCGCAACCAACGAGATCCCGACCTGCGCTCTGTGCGACTCAGGTTCCACCCCACAAACCTGTCATCCCCCCGACACGACCGCGACGTTCCAGCACCCGCTGCTGACAGCCCTCCGAACCCCGACCGCACACTACCTTCCGCACCCCTCCCGCTCCGCTGCACCCGAGCCCGACTGCGCGTCAAGTTCATCCTCCGCCTCGAACCTCGCCGGACGAAACGACACATGAGAGCACCCCCCTTGCGAACGGACTCGACGCCATTCGCTACCCCGCCGCTGAGCTAGTTCGATACCTTGTAGCAGCCGCCCGTCCGCGAGCCCGTTGGTGCGACGAGGATGGCGGCCCTTGTCAGGGTCTCCGGCCCGCCCAACCGCAGCTTCCTCGTCGGTTATCCAGGCATATCCGCTACTTTGGTAAGTTGGTTCGCTTGGAAGTGTGGCAGACCGCCCGAGGGCGCGCTGCAGAAGAGAAACCTCGGAGTACTGTCCGGCGGGTTCTCCCGACCTAGCTGCTCTGCGTCACAGGATACCCTCAGGAGAGACGTCCGTGCAATTAATTACTCGTTCAATGACTAACGTGCCGCTTCCACCAGCCTCGAATTGAAGGGCAAGTCGAGATCCGGCCCTCTCAGGGGTACTCGGCCCCTGTCGCGATATCCCTCGTGCGAATAAGCCTACAACGACGAGAATCCATACACCCCACCGCCGAGAATGTCGCCAGGCGCCACCTTGGAACGCCAAGGCGAGAGACGGTAGACCTGGTGGGCAAAGAGATGTTACTCTACCGGTGTACCACGGGCAAGGAGGCCGACGTTGTCGTCGCCATGGACCTGCCCTTCGTGCTATACATACCCTTCGGCAGGGGAGGCGAGGATGCAAATCGGAAGATCCCCCCTGCGTCCCTATCACTAGGCGGCAGCCGCATAGTTGAGACTTATTACGAGCTGGTCGTGACGGTACAACAAGGCCACACCCACCAGCACCGATACTCGTTTCCCATACCCCTCCAACGCTTCGACACCCTCTCCACCTTTGGCATGTACAACAAGCCGGAGTACAAGACGGCCATATCAGACAACGTAGTCACGCTGGGCATGTCGCTCCCGAGGTGGAGCTACGGGCCCGCAGACCCGATCACCGTCTACGTGCGGCTAGCGCCCAACCCGGACTGGATGAGCAAGGCGCGGAAGGTGACGGTCGACAAGCTCACCATCACCATCGAGGAAGAGATTACTTTTAACCCAGAGGGAGACGAGCCGACGAAGAAGGTGAACAGGCTAGACAAGCGCGTGCACACCGTCAAGGCGAAGCTCTCGGAGGCGGGCTTCACGACGAACATGGCGCTGGTGTTCCCCTCCAAGTCGATACGCGACAACGACGGGATCGTGCGCCGCGAGAAGCCCGGGTTTCCGCTGTACGAGGTTAGCTCGTTCACGACGACATCTACGTTATACCGCATCGAGTTCTTCTTATGCATCAAGGTTGGTTGGTATCCACCATGCCGAGGCATTGTTACCCATGTTTCGGCGGCTGACCATTTTCTAGGCACATCTCAGCTCGGCGCGCGACATAACGATACGCCAACCCATCGTCATCTGCCCCATGGACCACCAGGAGTGCAAGGAGGTCCTGGATGCGATCGAGCAGGCCGCCAAGGATGCGTCGCAGGTGGACCCCAACCAACCGCCACCAAGGCCCACCGTCGTAAGGGCGACGGATAGAAGCGCGCTGGAGACGCTGGGCCTCTGCATGGTGGGTGGACAGAAGAAGCCCCTGATCGACTGAGGAGTCCGGGCGGTGACGTTTACGACTCACCGAGGCCGCCTGAGTTCGGATGAAAGGGCTCGGGCAACGCTCAAGGTCCTCGGGAACAGACGCCCGTGGTTTGCCCTGTGTTGGAAACTACACGGGCCCGTCTCTGATTGAGACGTTCCCCAACGGCAAGGGAGCCCATTGAATGCGAGCTGCGAAGGAAGCGGATCCACGATACGAAGTATCGACCCACCGCTCTGGTATATATCCGGCGAGCCCTTGCTCCTTTGCTTTGAACTATACCCCACCCCGGTGGTGCCATTGAAGACGAGCCAAGTCGGGATGGAACATTCGCAGACCTCCTCCACGGACCGCCATCGATCCCCTTCGAGTGTGGGACTGGCCCGGTGCGAAGAGAGATGATACCAGGACAGACCCCACCCTCCAGGAACGATTTTGAGCTGACGAACCGATTTTTTATTCTTGAATTTATCTTCTTTTTTTATCTTATATTCGAGCTTTATGCAGGCATTCGCAAGGCGTTGAGCGATATGGCAGGCCCGTTCAATTGGAGGCAATTTCTCTTCACTTTTTAAATCAGACGCAAGACGCAATGAACGGAGTGGGCAGGTCTTCTCCATTGTTACACTCCTTCTACTGTGGCCTCATGAGACTCTCGCCTCTCCAGCGATTGCACTGGCTTGCTGGGTTATAGGGCAGGAGTGGGATAGGTCAGGGGATCCAAGGCCAGGCAATTGCTTATCTCGGTGGTCAGGGGCATTGTATATTATGGAGTTTAGGCAGATAGGGGGGTTAGTGGTGTTGCTGTTAAAGTGAGCATGGATCCTCGTGAAGATTGTGTCAAAGGTGTTGGATAGTGACTGAGTCGATTATAACAATAGCCACAACACAACCATGAGCACGATTGCAGCTCTCATATCCCATGTTTCCTTTGTTTCTGCTCGCAGCGGTGCAGCCTGCTCTGAGTGAAAGTTGACTAGATCTCATTGAAACACCCAACGATGCCTACTGTTCCTACAAAGGATTGTTTATAGCCTGGGGCTTGAACAGCTGAGAAGAGGTCAAGGGGATCATCCACAATGGAGCCATCCACAGCTATGACAGCGGCCTTTGTCCGCGGCGACTTTGCTAGAATAAGAACACCCCGATTCCTCCATAAGGTCAGGGTGGAGGTTATAACCCATTTCATCCCTCGTCAACCCTTCATCCATCTCATCATCCCTAGCATCTTGAGTTGTCCGCAGATCAGAGAACAGCAAGATATAAGTCAGTGGCAAATATACGATATTAGCAGACCTTAGCACCCCTTTCGCCCTCCAGAACAACACATAACACACCCTTCCCGTCCCCTTCGGGACCCCCATAAGCAAGTAGCACCAGGAAGACATAGCCGGTGCGAGCCGCAGCCATACACAGAGAGGAAGAACCCGAACAGGCTAACACGGACAGAATGACGCGCGGAAACAAGGGCCACGGCGACAGCCGCAGCTCCCAGGAGAAGAGCATCGCCAACCAACGGAACATGGAACACCAGAACGCGGGGGAGGTAAACGCCTCTGTCGAGCGCGGGATGCAGAGTGCGTTCGAGTTGAGCCAGAGTTTGGTGGCAGGGAGGGACCAGGCACTCGGGGAGCAGGAACGCCGGGATCGGGACATTCCAGAGAGGGCTGACCGGGCCCCAAAGCTGGGCCCAAACGCATTGTTCTTCGGGGAGGAGAAGCCGGACCGATTCGTATTCGGGGCGGAAACGGATAACGAGATGCAGGACGACATGACGGAGTCAGAAGCTCACCAGTCTGACGAGGAGGAGAGGGCGCACCGCCGCGATGAGCCGGAGCCGGACAGCTCTACCGAAGGGGGGACGAGCACGGAGCCAACCTCTCCCGCGACATCGAGGGGGAATACGAGTGAGGGTACGAGTGAGGGTGAGCGGGAGCGAGGAGTCTTTCTTCCTCCGAAACTTAACGCTAAGCTGGATAATATGAGGAGACTGTACGCGACGGCTATCACGCGAAAACCGTTCGAAAAGATTAAGAGTAGCTCTCCCGATGGAGAAGCCAGCCAACAGCCAGCGACTCCTCCGGCGGCCCCAAATGCTGTACCCGAGCATGAGCCAGAACCGCAGTCCCGTCCTGCTCGGCAAGACTTTTCTACCATGGAGGGGATCATGGCGGTGATTCAACAGGGTCAGCAACAGCAGGCCGCGCCCCTGAGGACTGCCGACAGGCCTTCCGGTGGAGAAGCCAGCCAACAGCCAGCCACCCCAGCGACTCCGGCAGCCTCGAATGCTGTACCGGCGTATGAGAGAGAGTCGCGGCCTCGTCCTGCTCAGGCAGCTAATCCCTTTGGCAGCCTTAAAAAGAGGCTCAAGGAAAAGCAAGAAGGGCAGAAGACAGGGAAGGGAACTGCCGCAAGCTCTGTCAATGGAGGAGCTGGCCAACAGAGGGCCATATCCCAGAAGACCGCGCACAGCTCTGCTGATGAGGGAGCCAGCCAACAGCGGACCACACCCAATAAGACTGCGAACAGCCCTGATGATGGGAAAGCCAGCCGACAGCGGACTACACCCCAGGAGACTCCGAAAAGCCCGGCCGACGAGAAAGTCGTCCAACAGCAGACTTCACCACAGCAGACCCCGAATAGACCCACCCATGGAACAGCCAGCCAGCGGCCAGCCACGCCGGCGGCCCCGAATGCTGCGCCTGAGCACAACCCCTTCGCGCCTCAGGGTCCGATGACATTCAATTTGCCGGGCCAGGGCCTCGAGGACCTTGGTCCCCAGGGGGTACTTGGCTAGCTCGCCGCGAGTTGTCATGCTCCGCGCACCAACACGCCGCAGCCCCCTGCACCCAGCCCCCCACAGCCGTCTCCAGTCGTGCCAGAGGCCCCGGGCGCCGGTGAGCATAGCCCGTTCACGGAGCGCCGGGGCCAGTCGTCGTCCCCCAACCTCGCCAACCCGGAGCCCGAGAGCTCCAACACCCAGAACACACTGGGCCAGGGGGCTGCGGATGCCCCCGCCGCGCCATCCAACCGGCGGCTCCCGGCCGCGCTGGCGGAGATGAATGAGGCCGTCGTTAGATTCGAGGCATACCGCGAGCCGCCGCCCTCTCCACCGGATGACTCTTCGTCGTGTTGGTCGTCGTCATCGGACGACGACGAGGAGGACGGGTCTATGAGCGGGTCTATGGACTGGGACGGAGATCGGGTCCAGGCGCTCAACCGCGATATGCCGCGTATCCGCATTGTCTCGCCGGCAGCCTCCCCAACGCGGTCCGACCACAATGGCGACGTGAAACGGGAGTCCTCCGAGCACCAGCTCGTCCACCCAGATCGTCGTGGCGAGGTAGATGCTGAAGATGACAGCGATTCTACCTTGTCCGACCTCGATGAGGGCGAGTTCCGCACGCGGATGGCGCTCTCCCCGGTGGGCGCGGGCCACGATTCCGATACGGATGACGAGGAGTCGCACATCCCGAGCCATGGAGGGCGGGATTCCGATTACGAGGCTTCCACACCTCGACAGAACAGGACGCCCGAGAACCGAGGGAGGAGTTCTGACAGCCCTCTTCGCCTGGGCAACCACAGGGTCGTGGAGCCGGTCCGAAACCCCAATCCGTCCCAGATCTTGAGAAGCATCAGGAGCCCCCTATTCAACAGCGGGAGCGCCATGGCGGACGGCGGTCCGCGCCTGGGTAACCACGAGGTCGTTAGGCCGGCGGCCAACCCCTTCTTCAGGCCAGCGGAAAACCCCTTTGGACAGGGTAACTCCGAGGCCGAGGGGCAGGCGAATAACCCCTTCTTCCGCCTGGGCAGCGCAATGGACGGTGTTAACTACCAACTCCCTCCCACAGCCCCCCCATGGTGGCCGCCACTCCAGCAACCCGCGGTGCAGCCCACGAATGCTGCCACGGTCTTCGCCGACCAGTTCAGGAACACCCCCGCCCCATGGGTGACTTACACGCGGAGCCTCAACGAGAGGGGCGCGGCCTTTACGCGCGATTTCGCGAGTGATGACCTGGGATTCCGTGAGAGGCGGGAAGTGACGCCGCCCGAGGGCGCCCGCGCCACGCTTATCAGGCAGGCGGGACGGCACCCTGTCACCCCCGTCGTGTGGAGGGCGAGTCCGCGGGTGGTGAAGCGGGTGCCACAGCGGGCAGGGCCGCTCTTGGAGGGGCTGATTGGGAAGCCGGGCAACCGGAGGAGCAAGCCCGAGAAGAGCGGCATGGAGACCAGCGCGTCTCGTTCGCGAGCGGGCAGTGAGCCCAGATCGCCTTGTCCAGACTACCTCACCAGACCGTTCCGGCGCGTTCTCGAGGAGCAGGTCCAGAGGCACTCGGAGCGCAATCCGTTCATGCCCCCGTCTCGACGTGCTTCGCCGTCTCCGGAGCCCGAGTCGCCGCCGCCTGAACAACGGAAGCCCGAGCGGAAAGACGAGCAGAAGGAGGAGCAGAAAGACAAACCAAAAGCCGAGCAGAAAGACAAGCAGAAAGACGAGGATGAGATGCGCCGCCTCATGGCCGAGGTCAAGGAGTGGGGTGAGGCAGAGCAAGAATTGTTCAGGGAGGTGATGCTCGAGACCGAGGCTAGAGCCGACGCCGGACTCGACGTTTCTGACTTCTTCGGCCCCCTAGCCCGGTCTCTGGGGGGTCGCGGACGGGAACGCCGGGGTAGCTACACCCGCTGCGCGCCAACCACAGAGTCTACGCCGGACACCGAGGCCTCGCCGGACGCCAAGGGCCCCACGCCAACCACCGAGACCACGCCAGACACCGAGGCCTCGCTCGACATCAAGAGCCCCACGCCATCCGACCCCGTCACAGAAGCCAGCCCGCGATCTCGCAGCCGGCACCCACGGCGAAGGGCCGCAAACACCACCTACCCGTCCCGCCCATTGTCGGACCCCAACCAGGCGCCCCACGCCCCCGAGCTCCTTCCATACTCGCCGAGCGAGACGGCGGTGCAGACCATACGGCGCTTCCCCCTGCGCTTGGCGCGCGAGATTGAGGACGGCAACATTGACGGGGTCCAGCTGTTTCTCCGGATGCTGATGGTTTTGATCCTCATCTGGGTCGCTTTCGTAATCGCTATGGGGGACGGAGAGGATCACGAGGTGCACTGGTATGTTGCTTGCGGGGAGCCTCAGATGTGGCAGGCGGGAAGTTGACTTGCTGCTGTTTTCCCCCCCTTTTTTGGGGGGGGCTCTGCCGGTGCCTTGTTTTAAACCTGAGGATGGCTGTTTCTCTGTTTTTTCTTGACTGTCATTTTGTCTGTAAGATTAGTATGGGTGTCCCGGGTTGCATGTCGAAGGCTGTTAGCATATCATGGTGAGGGTTGGCATGACGAGGATCGTTGGTTGTTTCGCTTCCACATTTCGAGGTTGCTGGCAACCGAGAATGGGAAGAAAGGTGATCCAGAGAAACGGTTTATGACCTAATGAATCAGGAGGTAGCATTGTCAATGAAAACAAAAGGGAAAATGCAAGGAATGCTCTCCCTTGCGTCCTCATTTCAGGAACGCAGCCCATGCACAAACTCAATGTAGACTGCAAAGTTCCCCGTCTAAGTTAAGCCCGCCCATGTACACTGACCGAGTAAAAGAAACCCGGTTTCCCACATATTACACTGAACAGGAAAGATTCAAACCCCGTCTATATCCCCTATGCTTAGATACCCAGAGTGAACTCAACGCCGACATCAATATCCCGAGCTACACAGAAAGAAGCATGTTTGTTTAGCAAAATCAAGAATGACACGTTATACAGGGGGAATCGGTCTCCCACGACTCACCCATCTTCACAACCTTGGACAGCTGCACCGACTTCTCGGCGGCGTCCTGGAGGTCGTCGATCGAGAAGATCTTCATGCCCGAGTCGCTGATGAGGCGGTGGGCCTCCTCCATGTTGGTGCCCTGGAGACGGGCGATGATGGGCACCTTCAGGTTCAGAGTCTGGGCGGTGTTGATGAGGCCGTGCGCGATGTGGTCGCAACGCACGATACCACCGAAGATGTTGACGAAGATAGCGGTGACCTTCGGGTCGCTGGTGATGAGCTCGAAGGCCTCCTTGATGGCCGCGGGAGTGGCACCGCCACCGACGTCAAGGAAGTTGGCGGGCTGGCCGCCGTTGAGCTTGATGATGTCCATGGTGGCCATGGCAAGACCAGCACCGTTGACAAGGCAGCCGATGTCGCCGTCGAGCTTGATGAAGTTCAGGTTCGACTTGGCGGCCCGCACCTCGTCGGGGTCCTCCTGCGTGGTGTCGCGCCACGAGAAGATCTCCTTCTGGCGGTAGTCGGCGTTGTCGTCGAAGCCGAACTTGGCGTCCATGCACAGCACCTTGTGGTCAGTAGTCTCGGACAGGGGGTTGATCTCGATCTGGGTGGCATCCTTCTCGCGGAAGATGGTGTAGAGCTTCTTGATGGTGTCCTTGGCGGCCTCGACACACTGCTCGCTGAAGCCGAGGCTCGAGGCGATGTCGTGAGCGATCTCGTCGGTGACACCCTTGTTGATGTCGATGCGGGTCGTCTTGATGGCGTCGGGGCTCTCCTTGGCGACGGTCTCGATGTCAACACCACCCTGGGACGACGCGACGATGACAGGCGACTGGGTGGCGCGGTCCATGAGGATGGCCAGGTAGAACTCGCGGCGCGCGTACTTGCGCTCGCAGATGTAGACAGAGCTGCACAGACGGCCGCCTGCGCCCGTCTGCTTGGTCACGAGCTTGTGGCCGATCATCTGCTTCGCGAACAGCTCCGCCTCATAGGGGGAGTAGATGACGCGGACACCGCCCTTCAGACCGTTGTCGAAAGTTCCCTTTCCACGGCCGCCGGCGAGGACCTGCGCTTTTATCACCATGTCGTCGTTGCCGATGTTCTGGGCGACCTTCTTGGCGGCGTCGGCAGTCTCGGCGACGGAACCCTTGGGCACATCAACGCCATACTTAAGAACCAGTTAGCTGCATTCTTGAAACCCCGTCCTACCAGGAGCGGACGGGTGTTTATTCGGTATGTATTCGGTATGCCCGATGGTTGTGCGTGTTTGTGCGTGTTTGAGGTATGCTCAGATGGGCGTGAAGGTTTACCTGACGCAGGAGGTCCGCGGAGCGGTACTCGTGGATGCTGAGGTTCCTGGCTTGTTGCGCGGCCGGCAGCTTGCGGAGAGTGGGAGCGATGAACTATAATGGAGGCGTAGGTTAGTCGAGATCTTGTCAACCCGTGATAAGCTTGAGCAACGGAGCGACGCCGAACGAGCGACGGATAAGCTAGGCGGGCAAAACACAACACGACTCACCCTGGAGGACCTCGTGGCCGAGGCCAGCACGCGGCTGCCACCAAGCTTGAACATGATGGCTGTGATTAAGGGATGGGAGGGTGTAAGGAGTGGAGATGGGCAACGGGGGGGGCTTGATGACGGTGAAGCCGGCGTTGAGGTGGTTTTGAGCGAGCTGGCGTCAAAAGGGGAATGCAGGGTGCTTCAATGCGCAGTCGACGTCAGTCGGCAAAAAGGTCGCTCCTTCGGAATATGCCGGTCTCAAACTCTGAGCAGGTCGGCGTTTTGCGGCTTTACTGGGCGGCCCCACAAATATGCTGCCGAGGGGCCAATCAGGTGAGGCTATCGCCGCGGGCCCTTGGCCTGGCTTCCGGGACGAAGCGTGAATTCTTGGCCTGGATGTGACTAAGCATTGAGCACCCGGAGCTATCCACTCTGGGACTTGTTTCGCAATGTCACCAGCAACAGCTCCACAAACCCTACAGGAAACCGCCACGGTTACGCCCCAACGATCGAGGCCGATTCGCCCAGCTAGTGAATATACAAGTACCTCGTAATATGGCCCGTCAGCCTTGAGGGGAAGCATTACCGCAATGGCTTCGCCAACACAAGCCGATGCCCCTGCGCCGCAGGAGCTTTCGCCCCAGGCGAAGCTCGCAAAGTCCCTCCTGGAAAACGGCCTTGTCGCCTTTGACCCTTCCTCGACGAAGTCGTCGGATGAGATCCAGAATGCGCGTGCCGAGTTCCGGAGCCTTGTTGATGGGTAAGCTTGATATCGTAAGAATGTCTACGGCACATATATCTGACTCCTTCAGAGCGGGCACTTGGACTCTCGTTCAGGCTCTCAACGGGCTCCTGAAACCAGAAGCTGTTCCGTCATGGTTAAGAAAGGAAATAACGGATGTACTGGTTCGTATGCCGCTTAGGGACCTTGGCGTCCGCGCAACGCTGGAGTTTGTCTTTTCGGTCCATCCGAGTGGCACGCTGCCACAGACCGATGAGACGAAACCGGAAAAGAGGGGGGCGAACATTGCCCCCGAAGCGCTTGCGATGGCTACGCAGCTGCTTTCGTCCGTGCCTCCTTCTATTCCGGACCAAACATGGATCGACGCCATCGCGCCCCAGCTTCTCCACCTCCTGGACGACAAGGAGGGCAGCGAGCTAGCGCGCGTCGCTGGATACGTGATATCCTTTGGCATCCTTGGGAGGAGGCACCTTGGTGCCCCAGGTGAGCTCGACTTTTACCCTTTTGCCCACGGAACTCACTGACCCCTTCTTAGGATCTTCCGGTTGGAACGCATTCGTAAACCCGATCCTCCACTGTATCAAGCCCTCACTCAACCCTAACTGGCGGGCTGAGCTGGACCGTGAAAGTGAAGAGGTTGTCGATCTCAGCAAAGACAAAGTACTCGTCTCAGCCGACGACTTGCAGCTTTCTCTGAAGCGACTGTCGCTACTTCTGAATGCCAGTCCCTCTCCGAGTCTATGCAAGAGACTTGTGAGTCCTGTTTTACTCCAGCTGTGGGCTATCTCGTCATGGCTCGGTGCGCAGACCACCCTGAAGGAGAAATATTGCGACGTGGCGGCATCGCTTCTGCGAATCTTCCTCAAGGTTTCCTCGGCGCCAGAGAAGGCTGAAACCCTCATCGGAAATCTTCTATATATTGGCGAAGTGGAAGATGACCGCGTTGCTTGGAAATATCAGTTGTCCGGGACGGATGCCCTGGAGTTGGTCGTGCCACGCAAGCTCGAGGCCCCTCCCCAGATTCAAGACCTGGACTGGGGCGAGGTAGAGCAGAAGTCTGCTGTGCTCGCCACGACCCTAGTCGAAAGCTGTACTGACACAGAGTTGTCAACACTATTTCTCCAGCTCTTCAAGAAATGGGTGTCCTCCAAGTCCAGGTCAGCTGGGACTGTTGAAATCAAGGCCGAAGACACGGGAACAATGGACCCGGTCAGAGGTTTGCTGGAGATGATGGTCTTGCAGCAGCTGATGGAGAAGGCCACCACCAAACTGATCAGCAAGGCTGATCAGCTCTTGGACCTCATATCCGAGGTAATGGATGCGGATTCCAGAGAGCCTCAAGGCCCCGAGATCATCTCGGTAACCCTGAGCATTTTGAACCACATTATTTCTGCGCCTCACTTCCAGAAGTCGAGCCTAAAGCCGGGGGTGCTCAATCTTATGGAAACCTCTCTGGAACGATTCTCCAGGGATGGGACCCCGGAGGTGGCCCAGACGGCGAGGAATCTGCTCCTCTTACTGCAGTACCGGGACGAGCTCGACGAAACAGAGGGGGCAACCCCAGCGACTGATAAGCAGGTTGAGGACCGGAATACCTACAGGCTCGCCATATCATACATCACGGATTCGGAGTCGCCACCTCCGGTCAAGTCCGAGGGCCTAAATCTGATATCGGGCCTCATACAGTCTGGTAGCCCCGCCCTAGACCTCCCAGCAGTTCTTGTCCTCCTATCGAGGCTCCTTGCGGACAGTGAGGATTTTATCAACCTCCGTGTCATCAAATTGTACGTTCAACTAGCGAACAGGCATCCCAAGAGCGTCTGCCGGGAGATCCTGGACCATTACTTGGACGCCAAGGAGATGTCGACTACAGACACAAGACTCCGATATGGAGAGGCCCTTCTCCAGGTGGTAGAGCGTCTAGGCCAGACGTTCACCGGGGAGGTGGCCACTCAAGTCTGCGAGGTCCTCCTATCGATTGCCAGCCGAAGGGGCTACCGTCCGATGACGGAAAAGAGACAGGAACGAGAGGCAAGGCAGAGGGAAAAGGACGACAAGGAGGCGGCGGAGGCGTGGGGCGGCAAGGTGCCGGACATGAGCGACGACATGCCCGAACAGGAGAAGATGAACAACGAGCTCCTCTCGCGCATTGTGGAAGGATGGGAGAGCAAGCGGGGCAGCGAGGACATTCGCATGCGGGCATCCGCGCTATCGATTCTCTCCGCCGCCGTGGAGACCAACATTTCAGACATTGGCCCATCGCTGGTATCTGCTGGCGTCGATCTATGCCTGTATGTCCTAGCGTTTGAACCAGAAGTGGAGAAGGCCATCCTGAGAAGAGCGGCGGTTTTCTACATCCTGGGATTCGCACGGGCGCTGGATAGTGCTAGGCAGAAAGGGACGCGCCTGGGTTTCGGCCTCACAGACGAGAGCCGGGCAAATATCCTCACGACTCTGAGGTATATTGTGGCCACGGACAACGACGGCATGGTCCAGGAACACGCGAGGGATGTCATTGAAAGCCTGGAGAACCTGCAGATGGCGAACCTGTTGCATGAGACTCGTCGACAGGGCCCCGATATCGAGAGGATGGTGAATCTGGGGGGCAGACTAGATATTGGCGGGGGAGCGCCTGCATCGCGGCCTAGGATAGAGGAGATTGAGTAAAAGCGCTGCTTTCCGCCTCTGCATACACCTCACGATCTACGTTCCGTCCATCGTTCATGACGCCGCGAGTGAATGGCCGCTGGATGTGTGGTGTTGGCGGGAGTGGGTGTGGCAGCATCACGTGACACCGCGACGCGTCTGGAATCCGGCGCGCCAGAACCCTCCTGGACCCTGCAACTCACTCACCCTGCAAGCTCACCAATTGCGACGTCATCTTGTCGCACTTTTACTCCACGCCCACGAGAAATCATAAAACACCAGTCTAATGGGACCGACTCTTCCGATATGTGCGCTGGCAGGATTATAGCCGACTCGGAAGATGATGATGACATCAGCCCCGCCCCGAGCCCCGTGAGGACTGGCGCGTCGTCGTCAGCCGGTGGGAATGATCCGGGCTCGTCAGACCCGGGGTTCTTTCGGTCGCAATTCCTTGCGCAGCAGCAGGCGGCGATATACGATCCCGGCTCTACCGAGGACACGTTGTCGGGCCGTTTCCCCAATGGCGAGGGATCCGTGGCACGTGGGAGGGAAGGGGCCGACGCCTACGACCCGTGGGCTATTATGAGCAGCCCCGATTCGCTACGCAATACGCCCAAGTCGAAGACCATCGCACGGTGGAAGGCTTCGAAGACGTACTCGAAGAGGGAGGGTCCCAGCAGCAATACTACGTCACCTAGCGGTGCTGCGAGCATGGCGGTGCCAGAAGCCAAGCATGCGACACCTTCGAAGGCCTCTAAATCGTATTCAAAGAAGAACTCTGGTGCTAGGGACAGCGCCAGGTCACGTCACGAAGTCATAGACCTGGTGTCGCCGGATCGCCGGAGTACAGCAAGGCCGACGAGCAAGGGAGCAAAGCGCAATGTCGACGAGGACGATGGTGAGGCCGGGGAGAGCTCCTCCCGTCCAGCTCGCCCAGCAAAGAAAAAGAGGATAAGCGACCTAAGAGTTAGGGGCGCGGGAAAACTAGAGGATGGGGGCATCGATATCCCCAGCTCTTTGGATGTACCAGCCACTAATTCGATGCCTCCTCCGACACGACGAAATGGGCACGACGGCACCAACGGGGATTCGGGGCGGGTATATGTGGAAGCATCTAAGATGACATCGAGCCAAATGGGACAATACGAGGAAGTGAATATTCCATCGCTAAGCAGCTTCGATGAACCCCTAGACCTCGAGCTGCACACGCATCTGGCGAGGTCCAGTGGCTCTGCGACTGTTGCGTATCCCACGCCGACGCAATATCGGCACCCTGACCCTGACCCGCCATCAATGCCGCCTCCCCCAAAGGATCTGTCACTAGTCGAATCGAGGAGAGACTATAAGAAAAGGCGACAAAATAGCCTCCCCCCTACTGCCGAAAACCCCCGCTCGTCTCCGGATGTTATCTCGGGCGCACCTGACCGGGACGAAATCCGGTTGGGAGCAGGCACCGAACCGCCTATAATCGAGCAGGACAATAGTTGTGACGAGGACTGGAATGAGACAGACCACGGGTTTCCTAGGCCACAAGAGCGGCAGCCAAGCCGTACGCAGAAGCGTCAACGGACTACAAAGCAGGAGTCAACAGAAATTCGGGATGACATCACGGCGACGGCTAGATACATGGACGATGCGGGAGCGCAAGCAGATGCTGGCCATCCGCCCGTCCAGAAGAAAAGGGGCCGGAAGAAGAAGGAGAAGATGCCCGATCCCGATCCGGTTGCCCCCGCCGATGAGAACGCCCAATCTACCGAAGATGCGGCCCCACGGAAGAGGAAACGCGGAAGACCGAGAAAGTCGGACAAGGTTGATGCTGCGGGCAATGTATCAGCAAAGGGTCCCGAATCCTCAAAGGCCGACCATGGATCGGAGACGTCGCACAACTTGGGAGACGGATCGGAAGAGGCTAGCTGTCGTGATACCAACGCCAAGGAGCGAGATGAGCAGGATACCAAGGAAGACGCTGAGGTGGACACCAAGATGGAGGACCGAGATGCCGACGTGCGACCGGAACCCAGTTTACCTCCTGATAACAGGCGGGGCGTGGTCGAGATCTCAGGCGCGGTCACAACTAGCATCCCAACGGGCGAAAACGGCACGTCCGACGGGAAGCGAGAGCCCGCGACGAGAGCCCAGACGGACACACCAGGGAAAAGCGAAGGCTTGCTGAAGCCGGGAGCGAAGCCGGTTTATCGGGTCGGACTCAGCAAGCGGTCCAGGATCACGCCGCTGCTGAAGTGCATCCGCAAGACTTGACGGACATGGTTAAAGTCATGATCATCATTTCGGGGTATACTTGACTGGTTATCCCGCAATTTCCCGCCTATACAACCTACGCAAGACCACTCACCGGGGGAGGTCGGTGAGAACAATATTGGGTGGTGGTTGGCGCACTGCGGCGGGTAGACGGGACGGACGGACTAGGCCTAGGGTCACGAGCCGTCGGGAATGCCGTCATTCTAGATGCGGGGGGCGAGGGGCGAGGGGCGGTAGAATGGACGGTGTAGTCTGGCAGCGCCGGTACGTACGACCACAGCACGAGTCAACCATGCTCTGAGCGTGTACTAGGATCCGAAGAGACCAAGGAGATCGTCCGGCCTGAGGTCCACGGCCAAAACACACCGGCCGAGCCTACTGGACCCGCATCGCGGGGTCGCAACCGCTGGTCGCGAGCCGACGGGAGGGGTCGATGCGGGAGCGGACTGCGTTTGCTCGCTCCACTGCTTCTGCAGACGGTGGCTGCATGTATGGGTGCTTGGGTTGCGATTGTGAGCGGCTGGACGGCAGAGGGAGGTGCAGGGCACATCTTGGCGTCACCCACCGACGTCAACACGCCTCCCAGGATCTAATTTTGGGTGTTCCCGGGCCCCTGTTCGCCGGCACGTTCTTCTCTTCCGCTCCATCCTGCCTTCCTTCGTTTGCTGGTGCCTTTTCCGCCGTCTTGGCGCATTCCCCCTCTGCAGATCATCCTTCTTCCGAACACTGGCTCCGTTCTTCAACCTTGGCTTCTCGGCCTGAATCTCTCCAAATTTGTTGGGCCCGATGTTGCTGTCCTTTCCGCGGCCGGCGCTGCAGTTGGCCCCCGCGCAGCAGCCCGTGGCGCCGGCTCTCCGCCCGGTGCTCCGCAAAGTCTCGGCGCCAGGTGGCCACAGGGCGCTAGCGTGCGGTCGAGCGAGCCAGCGCTCGGGAGCGCGCTGCCCCTCTTCGCCCAATCTCGCCTAGTGCGGGGCAAATTTTCTCTCCAGCGTGTCCGGTGACCGACCTTCGGCGGCCTTTGGGCCCTGCGAGGTAACAGTCATTCTCGGACCCTGTGTTGCGGACACTTCGCCCTTCGTTCGCGAGAAGACAATTCCCTTCTTCTGAGCCTGTTGCCAATCGCGCCCCGGCTTCCCAGGATCCTCGCAAGTCTACCCAGGCACTAGCAGCAGTGGACTGTGCCTCCTTGCATCCGCTTCCGTGCCGTGGCGGCCGCCCACTTTCACGCCCCGCCCCTCTCGCTCTCCAGCGCCTACAGAGCCCCTAACACCCCTCTGCCCTTCTTGTGTATCCCGCCCCCACCTGCTTCTCCGGCTCTCTTTTTCTCCCCCCCTTCTCTCTCCCTCGTCATCGCTAGAGGCTCAATTTTTAGAGACGCAAGAGATCCCCTGCTCGAGGCAGCGCCGACGACACGCAGCGACACCCCCCACACGTCCGCTTCAGCATGGCCGCAAACGGACTCCCGCCCCGGCCCTCGGCCGAGACGCACACGCTCTCGCAGCGCTACCTCAGCACGCGCGGCGAGGACAATGACGTAGGGAGACATGCCACACCCGCCCACCCATTGGGCCGGTAACACACAGCGTTTTTCTGACAACCCTTTTTTCTCGCCCACCACAGTTCTCGTTCGAAGACGTCGTGCTCAAGGGCCTCGCCTCCGACGGCGGCCTCTACATCCCCGAGGAGATCCCCAAGGCCGACAAGTGGCAGCAATGGAAGGACCTCTCATTCACCGACCTCGCCTTCGAGGTCATGTCGCTGTACATCTCGCCGACCGAGATCCCGCCCGCCGACCTGAAGGACATCATCGCGAAGAGCTACGCGACGTTCCGCGCCCCCGAGACCACCCCGCTGGTACACCTGAAGGATAACCTATGGCTTCTCGAGCTGTTCCACGGGCCGACTTTTGCGTTCAAGGATGTTGCGCTGCAGTTTTTGGGGAACCTGTTCGAGTACTTCCTTGTGAGGAGGAATGAGGGCAAGACTGGGAAGGGTATGTTACGGTACACGGTTGCGGCGTTTCGTTGTCTTGGGACTGTGGCACGGTCGGTTACGGCCGGTCTGTCCCTCGGTTGACTCATTGACAGGCATGTCTAAACTTGAATTGTGACTGACAAGCCCCAAGACAGGCACCACCTGACCGTCGTCGGCGCCACCAGTGGAGACACGGGGTCGGCCGCCATCTACGGGCTCAGGCGCAAGAAGGACGTCTCCGTCTTCATCCTGCACCCCAAGGGCCGGGTGAGCCCCATCCAGGAGGCGCAGATGACCACGGTGCTAGACGAGAATGTGCACAACATCGCCTACCACGGCACCTTTGACGACTGCCAGGTAGGGGTATTCCGGCTTGCGCGCACATCGGCATACTAACACGCGGGAACCAGGACATCGTCAAGGCCCTCTTCGCCGACCCCGAAATGAACTCGACGCACAAGCTTGGTGCTGTCAACTCCATCAACTTTGCGCGCATCCTCGCCCAGATCGTGTACTACTTCCACTCCTACTTCGCCCTCGCCAGGACAAATCCCTCCTTCTCGGTCGGCGACAAGGTCCGCTTCGTGGTTCCGACGGGTAACTTCGGCGACGTGCTCGCCGGCTACTTCGCGCACCGCATGGGCCTGCCCGTCGAGAAGTTCGTGGTGGCCACCAACGAGAACGACATCCTCGACCGGTTCTTCAAGACGGGCCGCTACGAGAAGAAGGCGCCCTCCTCCGAGGGCTCCGCCGACCCGGGGGTCAAGGAGACGCTTAGCCCCGCCATGGACATCCTCGTGTCGAGCAACTTCGAGCGCCTCCTGTGGTTCCTGGCCTACGAGTTCGCCGAGGCGGCCAAGATGGACGACGAGTGGAACAAGAAGCAGGCAGGCCAGGAGGTCACTCAGTGGCTCCGCGACCTGAAGAACAAGGGCGGGTTCGGCCCCGTGTACCAGGACATGATCACCAGCGCACGGCGCAACTTCGAGAGCGAGCGCGTGAGCGACCCCCAGACCGTCGAGACCATCAAGGGGTACTACAACGGGCAGGGCTACGTTCTCGACCCGCACTCCGCTGTCGGCGTCACCGCGGCGGAGCGTTCGGTGGAGAGGAACGCCAACGCGCCGCACATCTCGCTCTCGACGGCGCATCCGGCCAAGTTTGCCGGGGCGGTGGAGCTGGCTCTCAAGGAAGAGGAAGCCTTCAGCTTCGAGGACAAGGTGCTTCCGCCGGAGCTTCGGGGGATTGAGGGGCTGGAGAAGAGGGTGAGGGAGGCCGAGGGGGGCTGGGAGGCCGTCAGGGAGCTCGTGAGGGCGCAGGTTGCGGAGGAGATTGGGGCGTAGAGAGGAAGACCTGCCCCCCCGGCGGAAAGAGCTGTGGATAGATGCTAGATTTGGGGGTTCCATCGACGTCTCTTTCAGGGGTTCACCTCTTGGACGTTCGGTGCGCCGCAGACTGGAATTACGTTTCTAGAGTCGAGGTGTCTACCTATGTATCTCGGTGGGAGAGGAGGACAGTCGGGAAGCCATTCCCGACGTCTGGGGAGTTTGCATTTGGCGTGCGGTCTGGGGTACTGCATGAATGTGAGATGTATATATGTGTACGGTCGTCTCCCCTGTGTCAGTGCCGTGAGATGGTTGGTCGGGCGCCCGTTTTTGCCTGCTTGGGGCCTCTGGTGAGGGGCTGTCTCCTTGCTATGCCTGCCGAAGCTTGAGGAGAAGACGCGGATTAGACCTAATGTCTGGCTACATCACCCACCAGGCAAGGCACCTGTCCTATCGCATCTTCTGTAAAGGACCTCGCAACTTGCGCCAGTCCGGAAGCGAGAATCGGTTGACTCGGGTAAGCGAATCTCGTCGGCCTGGTCGAAAAAACTTCCATGGGAAAAAAGGTATTAGTGTGTTGGAGGGCCCACCTAGTGAAAGAACTGCCAGCCCGGAAGCAGACCTCAAAAAGCTCAACCCAGCCCGCCGCCTTCGTCCGATGCGTCAGAGTGCTTGGAAGCCCATGAGTGGGGGGCCACGCACCCCGGCCGCGTCGACGACTCTCCGCAAGAGCTGTCAGGGCCGGCCGGGGCGCGAAATCTCCGACGGGCATCCCGCGCTTGATTGGCGAGCGGAGATCCCTGCTCATGTTTGGGATTCACCGTGACAGATCCCCACGCCAGGGATCCCTAATCCGGCCGGGCCAAGCAACGGTTTTGTTCCAGGCCCGGGGCCGAGAGGCCCGACTGGGCGTTCTGTGGGATGCTGAGGCCGCCCTGTGTAAGTGAGTTGTCACGATGCCTCGGATAGCGCCCTTCGCCTCCGCCTCACTCACACCCACACCCGCTTATTCCTACCCGCCACTTACACGACACGCAATCTCCCCCAAGCAACACAGCGACACACGAGCGCCTCGCCGCATCTCATAACCGACGTCATGCCATGAAGTGGCGGACCCTCCGCCGCCGCCCTCCCCAATCTGTCCCTGACATGCCACCCCCAAATTAAGTCCCCCCCTTCTCGAAGACAGCGTCACCCCGGCCCATAACACACAAATTAATAACGGGAATTTAAATAATCTTCCAAACGGGGAATCCCCCTCCAATTCCCCAAGAAGACCCGAGCACGCAAAAAAGAAATCCGGGTGCGCCGCATGAACCCTCGTTTCAGAACTGCCCACCCAAAACGTCACGCCAAACTGCGCATCGCGTCTTGGCTCCGGGGAGCCGAGATGCGTCTCGTAGACGAGCGGGGGAGGAGGGATGTGTCGGAGAGATTGGGGATTCAGGCGAGGTGTGAATCCGTTTCCTTGATCTGTCTCGACTTCCCTCGGTTCCTTCTTCTCGCATTCTTTCTGGCTTCCTTTCTTTTTGGTGAATTATCTTCTTTCTTCGTGATACCCCGTTGCGCACCGGCTGCTATACCCTTCTTACACTCCTTTTGATTCAACCCTTCTTGTCTTTTAGTGGAGTTATCCCCGTTCCGAGCTCTTGAAAACCGACTTCCTCTACCACCCCAGTCAGGTACACGCGACAGTTTGCGCCACCAAAATGAAGCCCGTCATCCTCGTCGCCATCCGGTCCTTCCAGGCCATCCTGGCGCTGGGAACCCTCGGCATGGCTGCAGTCGGTAGGTCCACGGCCGAACAGAGGAGCCGGGGAGTGTCGAGAAGGAACCAGCGCGCTAATGGATGCAGTGGCCGACTGGTACATCACGCAGTCGCCGTTCGCATCGCCCGGGACGGTCAACTTCCTCATCTTCGCGCCCGTATTTAGCATCATCTCGATTGTGTATCTCGAGGCCGTGCCGCGCCTAGCTCCCAGGGGTAAGCTCCAACTCCTCCAACATCTTCCCCCTCCAGTCTAAAGCGACTGCTAACGTGCGCAGCCTCCCATCCCTTCGCCTCCCTCGCCTTGGAGATCATGAACACCCTCTTCTACTTCGCCGGCTTCATCGCCATGGCCGCCTTCATGGGCCGCCTCGAGTTCTGCCGCGGGGCTATCTGCGCCGCCGCCAAGGCCTCCGCCATCGCGGCTGCGGCCTCGTTTGCCATGTGGGCCGCGACGACCGGGCTGATGGCGAAAGACGTGTTTAAGGGGGGCCTGAGGAGGGCGGGTTCGGGGCGGCAGGCCATGTCCGAGGCATAGGCCGGCTGGTGACCACCGTGGGGTTTGGAGCGGAATGTCCGGGCAGCACCCGGCACTCTGCCCCAAGGCGGACGGAGTCGGTTCCCGGCCTCCTCCACTCTGCGAGGGCCCGAGAGAGCGAGCAGTGTCAGCGGGCGGTGGTGGAATTGGCCCGAGGAAATTGGAAAGTGCTCGAGAGGACACAAGGGGGAGCATATTTCCGGTTCATTCTGCTGTCTTTATGACGGTTTGTTTCGGTGTCCATGCCGGTCGGTCTGGAGGTAGTGATCATGTAGCGGCGCCCACGTTTTCCACGTTGCCGGTTTTGACGCCGCTCGCCTAATAATTCAACATCCAGTCTCCCTTGCTTCGATATATTCTCAACCTTCAAGCCCGGACTGTAACGCGGCGTCTGGCGAGCCTGCGCCTGGTGGCTTTCTCCTCCCTAAAGCTCGTGTTAGTGAAGTGACCCGCTAAAGCTGCCACTCAAGCTCCTGGGGCGATCCACTCACCCACCCGCGTGCGAGCGTTAGTTCATGGTGCAATCACGGCCCAATCCCAACATCCAGGGACTTCTCCAGTCCCGCATCTCGGGTTTCTAGCTCCGACCCATCGGAGCCATCACGAACTGACATCCACCAGCTCTGATTCCTTCCCCTTCCCTTGGCCACACCCACGCCGCATCCACCACCCTATCCCGCCCACAGCGCACCAATACCTCACTCCCACCAACACATCAACATCTCACTTCCACCAGCGCACCAATACCTCACTCTCACCAGTCCACGAACATGCCATTGCTACCCCCGCGTCTGCCCACGTCCCCCGTGCCATCCCCCAATCAATGCCCCCTCGCAACCCTCACACCCACCCTGTTGATCCCTCCCCCATTAGCCACGCGCCCAGGCCATTAGTCAATCCCTCCAGGCCCCCATCCGCATTTCCACGCGCCTTAGCTTATATGGCGCAATTGCGCCAATCCAACAGCCGTGAGGAGCTCGACTAGCCGGCGAATGGGCGACGCCCGCCCCGGCTGCGACCTCAACCCACCGAGCACGCCATCGCCGAGACCCCACACTCACTTCCTAAATCGGAACGACTTACACCCGCCGTCCTGGAGCTCTTCAATGAAGACCCCGAATCAGGCACAGCGCGGGCGAGATTTTTTGGCATGCCCCTTGAAGCGAACGGAGCTGGATCGGATTGCCCCGCGCGGGACGGACGTGTTGAGGGGTCTTCGTCGTGGAGGGGTCTTGGGCCGTCAGTTCAGCTTATAACGTCATTCACCCCCCCTCTCTCTCTGTGGCGCCGCTTCTCCTTCTTCTCATCTTTGCCTGTTTCTCGAGCCTGTGAACCTTATTCTCGCTTTATTCTATAACGGAACGAGACCATTAGCAGAGACGACTTACCACGATGTCTCAGAAGTTCGAGACGCTGCAGCTCCACGGCGGGTACGCGCCCCTCACTCTGTGCATCGCAATGCGCTTCACTTCTGAGCGGACTTCTAACCGCGAGCAGGCAGGAGCCCGACCCGACCACCAACTCCAGGGCCGTCCCCATCTACGCCACCACCGTACGTTTCTCCCATGCGGCGCCTACGAGAGACTAGTAGCTGATAGTCATAGTCCTACGTCTTCAATGACTCCGCCCACGGCGCGAGGCTCTTCGGCCTCAAGGAGTTCGGCAACATCTACTCTCGTATCATGAACGTACGCTTCCTCTCGCTTCCCGCTCTTGGATAGGCACTTACCTCCCCAGCCCACTGTCGATGTCTTCGAGAAGCGGATAGCAGCCCTAGAAGGTGGCGTTGCCGCCCTTGCCGCCTCTTCGGGCCAGGCCGCCCAGTTTATCGCCATCAACGCCCTCGCCCACGCCGGCGACAACATCGTCTCCACCTCCAACCTCTACGGCGGCACATATAACCAGTTCAAGGTCTTCCTACCGCGCCTAGGCATCAACACCAAGTTCGTCGACGGCGACAAGGCCGAGGACATCAAGGCTGCCATTGACGAGAAGACTAAGGCCGTGTTCATCGAGACTATTGGTAACCCGAGGTATAACGTGCCGGATCTGGAGGCTATTGCCAAGGTTGCCCACGAGGCGGGCGTTCCCCTTGTTGTAAGTTACGCCAACTTACACTAATCCTTTCATCCCTTTGGTTTGCGCCATGGAAGGCCACTAACACTGCCCAGGTTGACAACACCTTCGGCGCGGGCGGCTACTTCGCCCGCCCCATCGACCACGGCGCCGACATTGTCGTGCACTCCGCCACCAAGTGGATCGGTGGCCACGGCACCACCATCGGCGGTGTCGTCGTTGACTCCGGAAAGTTCGACTGGGGTGCCAATGCCGCCCGCTTCCCGCAGTTCGTTGAGCCCGCCGACGGCTACCACGGCCTGCGTTTCTGGGATACCTTCGGCCCCATCACCTTCATCATCCGCGCCCGCGTCGAGATCCTGCGCGACTTGGGCGCTTGCCTGAGCCCCTTCGCTGCGCAGCAGCTCCTCCTCGGTATCGAGACGCTGAGTCTGCGGGCCGAGAGGCACGCGCAGAACGCCCTGGCGCTGGCGAAGTGGCTCGAGAAGAGCGAGGATGTGAAGTGGGTCTCATACCCGGGCCTCGAGAGCCACCCGTCGCACGAGACGGCGAAGAAGTACCTGAAGAACGGATTCGGTGGTGTGCTGAGCTTTGGTGTGGCTGGCGGTGGTGAGGGAGGAGCGAAGATCGTCGACGGGTTCAAGCTCATCTCTAACCTTGCGAACGTTGGCGACTCCAAGACGCTTGCCATCCAGTAAGTTACAACTCTGTACCCGTTTTTCCGGGAGAAAAGATCGAAAGGACCAGCGCACTGACGCTCACGCCTACAGCCCCGCGTCCACGACGCACGAGCAGCTCTCGGACGAGGAGAAGGTGGCGTCGGGCGCGACGGAGGACCTTATCCGCATCTCGGTTGGCACGGAGCACATTGACGACATCATTGCCGATTTCGAGCAGTCGTTCAAGGCCGCTGCCGAGGGGGCCAAGGCCGACGTAGTTGTCCCCAAGGTGAAGTAAGCGGAGTTCCGAAGCGGGATAGGGGGTTGGTGCTGTGAGGATACCCATAGGAGCGGGCGTGCCGTCTGCCGTCTTTCCTGGATATGATAGTGAGGTGTCTCATTTATGCTTATGAACACTGGAATATCTTGACTTTTCAACCGATGTGAAGAAGCGTCACCTGTCCGCAATGGCTGCCTGAACTACTACATTGTAGCCATGTGCGGGCGGGGGTGCCAGAATCGCGGCAACCACCTCCCCGGTGCTCCTTCCCTACCTGGCCACTCTAGGCCAACATGGCCTACGTGCACTTATATGTCCCGATGATCGCCCCGCCTGGCTGAGTAGCTCGAGTATCAGGGGATGCTATCGATGGGTAGTCGAAACATAAGGCCATGACACCCCCACGTTTCGTAACCAAGATGCCAGACGTCCAGCCTGCGGGACCTCAAATTTTTCGGCTGTCAAGGACCGAAATCTCGGCCTCTAATATCTCAAATCCGAGGCATAACCTTTCAATTCCTCCTACAAATACGTTTAGCGACGAAATGGCCCGAGACTGTGGTCTGTACTCGGCAGTCCCTGGCGACCGGTCTGAGAGGAGCTTGCGAGGTGTCGTCTCCGGAGGAGTGGCACAGGTACGGTAGCAGACTTCTTAATGACAACTAGAAATACTTGGCCTGCAGAATCTTGAATCAAACGAAAGTGAGCGCTGTAATCCCACTTCTCCGGAGAAGCAAAGTTAGCTGTCGTAAGGGAGCGAGCACGGGCGATAGACGTTGAAGGCTTATAAGATCACGTGATGTGCTCTCCACAGCCCATCTCGAAAGCTGATACGAAGCTCCACGAGCTCCCGACGTCATCTCCACCTCCAACCCCCGACCCGCGATAAAAACGACCGCCGACATGCGCAACATACTCCCCATCCTGGGCTTCCTAGCCCTCGCCCACGCGGCCGACCTGAAACTCCGCCTCACGCCCTCGCCGAACTGCGACACGCGGACACTCCCGCCCTCGACCCACGCCACCCTCACTACCCTCGGGGAGCGGTACAACGCGCCGCTGACGAACACTGGGGAGTTTGTGTTCCATAATGTGAGCGCGGGGTCGTACCTGGGAGATGTGCACTGTTCGACGCATGCGTTTGCGCCGGTGAGGGTGGATGTGGCTGTGGGCGAGGAGGCGGGCAAGGTGGTTGTTGAGGGGTGGGAGACGTATAGGGGGAATGACTGGGGGAACAAGGGGGAGGTTGCAGCTTCCGAGGGTCGCGTGGCTGTCAGGTGTCTCGGGCAGAAGAGCTACTTCATGGAGAGGCCGAAGTGTGAGTCTCGCCAGTGATAGGCCCTGAAACGGAAGCTGTGTGCTAATGGTGTAGTCTCCGTCTTCACGATCCTGAAGAACCCCATGATCCTCCTGGGTCTCGTCAGCATGGCCCTCTTCATAGGCATGCCCTACCTAGTCGACAACAGTTCGTCCACCTCACAATTCCCCCCATGAAGCGCACCGGCTAACCCGGATACAGTGGACCCCGAGATGCGCGCCGAGTTCGAGGAGCGCCAGAAGAGCAACCCCATGAGCGGCCTCCTCTCGGGCCAGCAGTCGAGCGCGGGCGCCATGCCCGACTTTGATATGGCGGGTTACCTCGCCGGGTCGAAGA
The DNA here is from genome assembly GCA_023628835.1 of Sordariomycetes sp. S4602. Lineage (NCBI taxonomy): Eukaryota > Fungi > Ascomycota > Sordariomycetes > Sordariomycetes sp. S4602. The sequence continues at coordinate 146,301 of JAMAJV010000019.1, read as the reverse complement.
AGGAGGGGAAGAATGGGGGCAAGCGGTGATCCCGGTGCTTTCCCGGTGCGTTGGTAAAAGAGGGGGAGTAATGGGTTTGATGTGTACCATATGCCAAGCATAGAACGGCTCTTTTAAAGCGGTTTTTTTGTGGTGTCCTTTTTGCAAGATGCAAAGTGATGTAGCATTGCCGCCGACGCTTCGCATGAAGCCCACGTCTCTATGTATTCTTCCATACAATCTTCAAACATAATTACTCATTGCGGGCTTCGCGCCCTCGATGAAAATAGACAAAATCCCTCCCAAGACATGGATTATAAACCCGCGGATACCAGCTTGACAAGTAACATTATCAGTCCCCGAAGTCACCACCACCATCATCGCCTCCATCCTCTGCAAATTGTTAGCAACCCAATCACGAGACTAGATAGGAAGGGGGCAAGGGAGGTTTCTAAACTCACCATATCCTTCCTCGTATGCATCTTCCTGCCCATCGTGAATCGCATCTGCCACCAGCGCGCCTCCGAGTACACCCGCTCCCATACCCAGGGCCGCGCCGCCCATCATGCCCGCGCCGCCCATACCCGGCTTTTTCCTCCCCGCTTGGGCGTACCCGCCGGGGTGGCCCATGAAGCCTTGTTGAGGATGTCCGTACGGGCCCGGCGCTCCGTACCCCGGGCCGCCGTATCCCGGACCCCCGTACCCAGGCTGTCCGTATGGCTGAGGCGGATACCCTCCCTGGTGGCCCATGTAGCCTTGTTGCTGGGGATAGCCCCCGCCATAACCCCCTCCATACCCCGGCTGCGCATGCCCGTACGACCCACCACCACCGCCCGGCGGCTTCACCTTGCCCATAAGCTTCCCGAGCAGGGCCTTCCCCTTCCCCTTCCCCCGACTCGTCTCACCCTGCGGCGGGTACTGCTGGTACTGTGGCTGCGGCCCGCCCTGCGCGTACGGCCCCGGCGAGGGCTCCTGCATGGGGGTCATCCCGCTGTTGCGGTTCTGCTCCTGCTGCTGCAGCTCGCGCGCCAGCCTCGCGTCCGCGTCCTCCTGCTGCTGCCTGCTCGAGCCCGGAGCGTCGGGGGCCGGGGAGTCAAAGTAGGGGTTGATCTTAGTGTCGCTGGGCGCGGGGCCGCCCCCCGGGGAGTAGCTAGGCGGCGCATCTTCCGGGAGCGGCGGCGGCGGGCGGGTGGACTCTGCGAGGGTGGGGGAGATGGGCTTCTCCCACTGCGACTGCTTCGTGGCGAGGTTTACGTAGAACCTTGGGCCACTGCCGTTAGCCGGGGCTCATAGGCGGGGAATGCTTGTGTAAGAGTCTAGGGAGAGGGATGCGACGAAGGCTGGGTTGGGAGGCACGGGGAAGGGAAGGGCGCTCACCATTCTTTGTACTGGTCGTTCCACTGCGCGAGCCAGCCCTCGGGCACCTCAGGCGCCTTAGGCGGCGGCGGGCCCGGCGGCGGCGCGAAATCCGACATTGCTTCTTCTCGGTGCGATGCTAGCGGCCCAGGCGATACCAATATGCGAGCGCAATGGTGGTTTTGCTGGTTGCGGCTGGGCGATGCGGGATGTTTCGAGCACTAGATGTGGCGAAGGGAGAACGAAAGCCGCCCGCGAAACGATTAGGCGGTTTATATACAAAGGTGTGCCAGAAACCCGCCAAGATAGAGCACTCCGGTAGCGCAAAGAAACCGGCCCTCTCTTTATTATACGGAAGGCTAGACGCGAACAAACCGGGACCAGAAGCACTAGCTCCGTCCCGAAACATCCAAGTGTCACGGCCGCGCTTCCAACCATCCGCTCGGTTAACCCGGCGCCCTCTCACCCTCCCTCCCGTTCCCGCGTTCCAACCACCAGAACGCCACCCGCGCAGGCCTCCCTCCGCCTTCTGGAATGTCCCAGCGCGCCGAGACTGGGAGCGGAGGCAAGGTACCGGGAGCTGCGAAGTGGTGGCGAGTCGTGAAGGGCGTCGTCATTCTGCTCCGCCCCCTGCCGCCACCCCGCATGCGCTACCTGCGGGTGACCCAGCGCCCTCCAATAGCGGGGTAGGATCGGGACGAGCTACATGTCTCGACGGGGACTGCAGGTTCAGCTGCAGCGGGGTGCTGGGCTCACCGGGACGGCCTGACACCGACGTGGGGTGGTGCCCCGCCTATTCTGTCAGCAGCCCTCTTTCATCCTCGACTTATTGGGACATTCTTGATGCATATGGAGATTCTCGCACACGATAACTTTCTATGCGTGTATGAAGCCAAGAGGAATATGCAGGAGCGCCAAGGTCATCACTCAGAAGCTAGACCGTAGAATACAAAGAGTTCAAGGTAATAATAATAAATGCTAGCACCTGCCAACTCCAGGCCGTCGAATCCAAAGATGCAGTCTCCCAGAGAACCTTCTATTCTCACCGGAGATGCAGCGCCGAGAGAGAGCACCAAACGGTGCACATCTCAGCGGTCTGTCCCAAACACCCCACTACGCTTCTGCCCCGCGCTTCTCTCAGACGTAGTCGTCACCCCCGCGCCTCCTCTTCTCACCAAATAAATACGCAGCTTCCATACAATACGTCCCGGCCCCGCTCGCCATCCGCCTCTCGCTGCCGTAGCAGATCACCACCGCATCCACGATGCCGCTGAGGATGCTCTCCATAGACCCCATGACAGAATACCCAATGAAGCTTGCTACGATTCCCACCACGTATGCGTAGGCCGATCCCCGAACGCCCACGCCATCCGGCAGCGCGATCTCAAGCTTTTTGGCCGTGAGGACCCACCCTGCGAAACCCATCGCCGTAGCAAGGATGAATCGGCTCGCATAGAGGATGAGCTTCGAGAGGCGGTACGGCAGGAGCCCATTCGTAGTATCGTCCCGGGACGTGAACACCCTAGGCGTGAGCGTTGCCGTCGGAGTCTGCGGGGACAGGAACTCCATCTGGCTGAGGCCCCTCGCCGAAGCTGCTAGATGCTGCGAGTGGATGGCGCAGTAGGTTATCGTGAGCGGGTTGGTGAGAGAAACGACCGGCGTCGGCACGAAGCTGTTGACGACGCGCTGGACGATGTAAGAAATGCGAGAGGGTAGGATAAGGAGCGGAACCCTGACGAGCCTCGCCAGGAGTGTCGACTGGCAGATGCTGCCGAAGATGGTCGTGATAGAGTGCATCAGCGCTGCCGTCACGATTTCTTGCGAGCTCGGCGCTGGGACTGCGTTGCGATGGAAATACCACTGGGATACCGTCGCCGCCGTCGTGGCGCGGTGCACCTCGGTGACGATGGAAATCGTCCACATGTACATGAAGATGAACCAGGCGCCCAGACACCAGCTCGAGAAGCTGATGATGTATCGCGATAGTCGCTGAGACATGTAGCCGCCGAGGAACACGCGGGAGAACATGCCAAGCCAGACCCACGTCCAGGAGACCACCACAAGCAGGGACGCAAGGCCAACCACCACGAGCGCCGAGTTCGCGGCGAGAATCCGGCTCGAGAACTCTAGGATGTCGATGGCCTGTCGGATGGAATGTCGGCCCTTGATAACGCAGTATACCCACACGACCGCCGCCACACAAGGTATTGTTGCCGCCCACCGCATGACCCTGTCTTGGAAGCTCGCCCCGTGACTCGCCCCCTGGAAACTCGAGATGAACGGGTACAAGGAGAAAGAAACCATAATTACCGGCACCGCGACGAGGATGAGGGACACCACTGGCCGGACGAAAGAGCGCAGGGCCGCCAACCATAGCAGCGCCGTAGCCACTGCCACTAGCGTGTCCACGGCAAGCATGTAGAACGACCCGTGCAAGGTCGCGTAGATGGTATCCCCGATCGGGTGCTTCCTGTCGGGGGCTGAGGTGTGCAGCCACACGAGAACGTAGGTCGATATCAAGCTCGCGAACAGGATCAGGAAAGCCCAGGCAAAGAAGGAGTCGTACCGGAAGAACTCGCCCTCTGCTGATGGCATGGGTGTAACGACATTCTCGTCGTCTATGCTCTCCCTCCTCGCGTCATCGTCGGTTTCCGCTGTAGACTCCCTTCGGAGGAGATAGTTCCTATCCTGCCGGCCCTTGAACTGCTGGAACGCAGGAGGGCTGTCGTCGTCGTCGAGCGTGTCCCCGATAAGCGACGCTGGGGGGTCATCGTCCTCAATAAGAGATTCCAAGCCGACGTCCTCGAGCCTGCTCCTCGCATCGTCACCGTTGTCGGAGTCCGTGTCCGCATATCGCAGCTGACCAGGTTTTCTCCGGCTCCCGGCCAGCTTCCCGCCTCTTGCACCCTCGATATTGCTGCTCATTCCACCATTCCAGCTGCTCCGTATACCTCGCCTGAACCGCTCGGTCTGGTACTGCGACGCGGTATCCTCGTGGCTTCGGTCCAGAGAGGCGTGGCTGGCTTCGTTTTCGGAGCCCACGCTATCGACAAGCTTGCTCGCGGCGGCTACTCGGCGAGATCGTTGGAGCGCGTAGAGGTCGGCGGCTTCCCTGTCGCGTTCCTCCTCTTCATCCTCCTCTCGGAACTCATCCCTGGCACTGGCGAATAGCGGCGCGTCCTGGGCGTTCAAGAGCCCTGATCGGAGGTTGTGGCCAAATCGGGAGTTGCTCTGCTGGTAGGGATTTCCGTAGGTCCGAGTGAAGTATGACCGCCCTAGGTTGCGGGCCTGCCTATAGGAGCGGTCGGGGGCGTATCGCGGCGGGGGATTGTCGTTATCGGCCTGAGTGAAGTTGGACAGTCGAGACTGGGACTGGGAGAGGAATCTCGACGCATCTGCATCAGTTAGCACCCTCCTCCTTCAAATTGAGCTATGATCGATGGGGAATAATAGCACGGGTATCCCCATTCAGACCGAGAAACTCCAGGGAGGCTCACACTCTGAGAACATTGCGTGGAGGGCGGCTAAAGAGGAAGGACTCGGCCCTCTCCTCCCTCAGATATCCTTCGCTCTTTGGTGGTTCGTAGGCGATGTCGATGAGGGAGAATAGGACGGTTTCCAAAAGACAGCGACGGGCGGGAGGAGACCGTTTGGTCGTGGGCAAGGGAGGCCGCAGCTGAGTGGTCACGCAGGTGCGAGGATCATCTGCTTGGAGAGCCGGGCGGATGGTGGGGCAAAACAGTAACAGGCACGGGGTTGAAGCCTAAACCCAAATCCGTTCCAGTGTCTGACTTTGAACGAGGTAGGGGTTGCGTCACGAAGTTCGGCAATAAAATCACAGGACCCTCGCTAGGTCGCTCGACTGGCAGGACGGTCGTTGGGGGTTCGGTCACGGAAGAGGAGGGCCTGGCCGGTATGACTGGCTGACGCCTGAAGGAGCATCACAGGGCGAACAGGCATGTCTGCTGCCTCCGGAGCTCTTACATCATCCTGGGCGGTGAAGCTCATACTGCCGAATTAATTCCGTGGTCCGAAAGCGGCATGACGTTAGTTGAAGCGGGAGCCCACAGTCAGGTCGCGTGACAGCTGATATCAGCTACAATACCGGATGAGCCAAAGTGTCTCAGATCTGATTTCGCTGGATGCGGGATCAGATTCATGAGGCTACTGGCACACTTCCTTACTTACACGATAACCACCATTTCAAATCTATCCAGGCATGTCCGTCAGGATTAATACCGGAACGGCCTGCACTTGAGCAAGGCCTGGGGATTATCCCATAACCGCAATGTCGCCCGGTAGTAACCCTCTCTTGACTTTCGACTGATGCAGATGAATCGAAACCCTGGTGACAATAGACACAGCGCATTGAGGTCTCTCCTGACTGACCCTTGAGGTTTGCGATTATTGTAGACTCCCTCGGCAATGGCGGGGAGTGTTCCAGGTGCCCGCCGTCTAGGATGCTCGAGTCGCGGGAACATCGTCTGTCGTTCGACGGTCAGTTCGTAAACCCTCGTCTAAGTTGTAAACCCTGTCAGAGGCGTTCGATGCTGTCAGTGCATGCTTCCAGACGAAACCCTAAAGTGGAAGGATATAAGAACAATTCCCAACCCTCTGGGCTAAAGGATCATGCCGTCCTCTCCTTCACTCTAACAGCCAAGTTCTTCAACCATGGCACGCACAAGATACCGGCTACGGCGGTATAAGAGGGACCCAGCTTCCGAGATCTTCCAATGGCGGAGACTACCGGCCGAGATCCAATTCCAGGTATTGGGGTATCTGGTGCCATCCCACGATAGCCGCGGGTTCGTCCGCACTCGCGGGGGCGGCTTGGCGATGTATTCCACTGTCTGCCAGAGTTGGCAAGACTACTTTGAGAGGATCATATTCCACCGGCTGGTCATCAGCCAAGACGATGTCGACCGATTCGCCGGCCTCACGGCCCGCCATATCGGCCTCGTGCGCCACATCTGGCTCCGGGTCGAGCATCCCAGGTACGACTGTTCGCAATGCAGCGGTCCGTGGAATAATGAGACCGTGAGAGAGAACGACACAATGTTCATGGAGGCTCTCTTTTCCGTGTTCAAAACCCTCCATTTCTGGGAGGCGAGATCGGGTGGCTGGGAAATGGCCAACGAAGAAGGGAAGGAAGGTCTGACGTTGGAGATAAGTTCCCATTCACCAAGCGACTCAGAGCATTTTTTTTAAGGAGATATCCTTTGACGGTATCGAGGTCGCGGACGAGGATAGTGCACCAGCCCCGGATGACCCCGAGCACAGCTGGATCGCGGGTCAGCGAAGCGGCCAGGCACGCTGGCGCTCAATCCATAGGATCTTCCGCGGAAACATATCAGTGCCGAAGGGGGGCCTTCCCCGCGTCGAATCGATCAGCCATCTCCTTCTCCGTCGACAGACTCGACACCGAACGGCCCCCGGGACATTGGGCAGCCTGTTCGCGAGTCTTCCTGGCCTCAAGACTATCCGGGCCGAGGACTGGCGAAAAGAGTATCGAGCTGGCCAAAAGTGGAAGGACCAAGGTGAGACAGCTACAAGCTGAAGGCCATACGCCCAGCGCCAACACAACCCCCTCGCCGGCACTTCTCCCTCTGGGCGCGATAGTCAATGTGATGCGGGCTCTGACGAACACCAACAGACTGGGCATATGCCTTTTGCCATTCATTTCCGAAAACCGTAGAGGCCTTGACCCTCTTCGAGGACTTCAACGAGACGTTTGACGCTGCGTGTGAAGGCCGCGGGCAACTGTTCGGTGAGCTCGTCAGGACTCCTCACCGGGCCCTGGGCAAAGCACTGGCACGGCTGAAGAACCTGCGAAGCCTGTCCGCGTCCTTTTCCGTTGACGCAAAGGACTTCTTCTGCGCCTTGATTTCCGATAGATACAGCGGGAAACCCTGGGAGAAGCTCAGCAAACTGTCGCTAACCTCGCAGCTCCTCAGTCCCACCTCCAGTTGCGACGATGTCGACAGTCTGCTACTGCTGGCCGCCGTGGCCGCGCGCCGTCTGCCTAACCTGTGTACGCTGGAGATATGGTACGGAAGGCGGGGCCACGCTCTTCTCTTCCGGTACAAAGTGTTAGACCGAGGGGTCGCAGAGATCTCCTGCCTCGGAACCCAGAACCTGGCGCTGCGGCCGCACATCGAGAAGACGTGGGAGGGAGTGTCTGAGCGGCGGCTGCGCACAGCACCGAGCCGGGTATTCGACAGCGGGCTCATAGAGTCACACGGTGATGCCATACATCATCTCGGGCTTCAGGTGTCTGTGGTCCATCCACAGTCGCTGAGGCAGATCCGGAGGGAGCAACAGAGACCAACAGGGAACAACCGGCCTGAAAGCAGTTTGGAGGGGGTTTCTGAGCTGTTGGGAACTGGGTAAGGGAGCGATGAGAATGGTAAAGCAGATTGCCTGACCAACATAATTTGCTTGCCCGGTGTCTGGTTGGTACTTTTTAAGTAGTGTTGTGATCTTTCTGGAGTGGTAGACGCTGGTGTAAGTGGCTGCCCTTTCCATTCTTGCTGATAGGATTGGCGGGCTCCTGGTGTGCCTTGGCAGAGCTGCACTGGACTCTCTGTCCGAAAGGGCAGCTATCGGCAGCGATTGGCGGCGGTGGAGGGCCCCACTCTCAGCGCCTGGACAGCACGCGGAATGCATGCATGAGGGGCCCCACGTCAGGTACCATCGGCATCATCAGACCTGCCAACCTCGACCTTTGGACCTTGCAACTTGCAACTTGCAACGCAACCCGCCACAATATCACACCTCCATATTCGACCCCAACGTCAACCCACCCCTCGAGTTCCCCATTCACCCAGGCCGCCGCCCAACTGTCCGCAGCGAGCTATCTTCGAAACAACCACCACCGCACCGCCGGCTCTCCATGTCCTCCCTACCTTGGGACTACATCGCCAAGCTCGTCTGCATAGGAGATTCAGGATGCGGTAAATCAAGCCTCACCATCCGCCTCTGCGAAGGCCGCTTCTCCCCGCACCACGATGTGACCATCGGCGTCGAGTTCGGCTCCCGCATCGTCCCCGTCGGGCCCCCGCACACTCCCTCCGGCGCCCTCGACTTTACTCCCTCCGACCCCTCCTCCGCCCCGAAAGACCCGCAGGACGCCTCCTCCAATGGCCTCCCCGAGCCGCCGCGCATGCCCCCGCCGAGGGAGACGGGCCCCCAGAAGCACATGAAGCTCAGCCTCTGGGACACCGCGGGCCAGGAAACCTACAAGTCCGTCACGCGCTCGTACTTCCGCGGGGCGTCGGGCGCGCTGCTCGTCTTCGACCTGTGCCGCCGGCAGACCTTCACGCACGTCACCGACTGGCTGAGCGACCTGCGCCAGATCGCCGAGCCGGACATCGTCGTCGTGCTGGTGGGGAACAAGGCCGACCTGACGCTCAACCCGAACAACCCCGGCGAGAACAAGCGCGAGGTGACGAGGGAGGAGGCCGAGGACTGGGCGAGGAAGAACGGCGTCGTCGAGTACGTCGAGACGAGCGCGAAGAGCGGCGAGAACGTCGAGATGGCCTTCACGAGGGTCTCGGAGAGGATATATCGGAATATCCAGGCGGGGAAGTACGACTTGAATGACCGGAGGTCGGGCGTGAAGGGACCCAGTGCTGGAGGAAGCAAGAACGTCGTATTGGGGAGCGCGCCACAGAGCTCCGGGTGTTGCTGAGTGTCTCAGGTCCATGCCTGCTATCTCTCTGTCTTTGGATACCACACCGCCGCCAGGCCCATAACGTTTTAACGCCTCGCCCTCGATAGGCGATAATACTAGCTTAATAGTAATCTATAAAGTACGAGTGCTTATCTTTAATTGTGCTTCTTTTATGGTGTAAACTTGCAGGAGGCAAGAACAGCGGCTCACTTCAGAGCTCAGAGAGCAAATGGACTTCACACTCTAACGTCCTACATCCTTACATGCGGCCATTCAAGCACGGAACCAGGTAGAACTGCTCAAAAGACCAGATCGCCTTTCCTATTTCGCCTATATCCCTACCCACATCAAGCAGACGAAGATCAGAGTACATTAAGGAGAGTTCTAAACAGATCTTCCTCTTTTCCCAAACCCATGACACATTAGCATTGGGCCTCCCGCACCCCCTTTCGTGCAAACTAATACAGATCCGTGCCATGGTCATAACATGACACTTATGGTAACCTCCCTTTCACTCCAGAAAGGTCCCCCAAATCGGGGACCACTTAGTCCGTGACCCGCCATTTGTCGAACCACTTCATGTACCGGTACTCCTTATTCGGCCCAGTCATACCCCAGCAGATCGGAAGGAAGTAGATGTAAAGACCGACGATAACAGTGTACAGCAGGCCGTAAGCAGCGTACTGCAGCACCTGTTTCCTGTTCCTAAGGAACCAGTCGACGAGGAAGCCGAAAGTCAGGATGGCGAAGTACAGCGCCGGGTAGTAGTGGTGCACGTAAGTGACACGGGCCATGATCACGAACGGTAGGTAGTGCAGCACCCAGCCGACGATCGGGTACATCCCAGAGTAGTGGATTTGGTCGACCTCCGAGACGTTTAGCTCATTGTATCCTCGCTGCCAGCGTACAAGGTACCAGAAAACCACAAGGGCGAATACTCCCAAGCCGGCGGTCGAGCCCCAGTAGGTGAAGGGGTTGCCGAGGAGGAAGTACTTGGTGACCTTGTCGTCCCAGCTGCACATGCGGAGGCCGACATTGAGAATGGGCCACTGCCACCACTTCGAGGCGAGGTCGTCTTGCTTGTCCGGGTCCGGGACGAGCGCGTTGTTCGACGTCATCATAGCCACGTTGAGATGGACAAAGTCATGGAAGAAGGGCGACTTGTAGTTGCCGGGATCGCCAGGCGGGACTGAAGAGGGTGTGTTAGTTATTAGGGGCCCGTCTGTCACGGTAAGACTCGTCCGGACAACTTACGCTTGTCGTTGACGTGCTTCTCCACATTCCAGTGGGTGTAAGCATCGCGCGGGTCGTTCTTCTTGGTGCAGCTGACCTCGATCTGCTTGAAGCCCCACTGGGGTAGGTTGGTGTTGCCGGCGCGAAGGTAGCAACCCAGCACGGTGTGCTTCAGCCTAAAGGCTGTCGTCAAGGTCCGGATCCGGCTGCGGTCCCTCGAGGCGACATCGCGAACGACCTCGATCTTCCAATGGTCCTTGGCATCACCGATTGTCACGTTTCCGTAGCCCGAGACTTCCTTGTCCTTCTTCGAGATCGGAGCGGGGATATCGTGAGAGTGGAGGTTACGGCCGGTCTGGACGTGCAAGAATCGGATAACATCTCCATCGCCAACGAACTGGGGCTCACCCTCCGGGTCGTAGGAGGTATCGGTGCGGTTCGGGTAGAAGTACCAGTCGTTGTTGTTGTCCTTGTGGTGGTAGCAGGTAACTTGCTGCTGGTTCGAACCATCGGGGTAGGTCTGGACGTGCGAGTGAAGCAAGCCACCGCCATATCCCATGTTCTTAACTGTGACACGAGATCCGAGCGCGATTTCGAGCGGGCTGTTCTTTCCAACGTCGGTGCCCTTGAGGTTCGCCTGGAACAGGGAGCTCATCTGGGCGTCTCCGGGGCCGCTGCGGTTGAGGATCGCGAAATGGAGATAGAAGGACATGAGGTAGACGATCAAAGGCACAATGATAAGTCCCATGACTCGCGCGAAGAGGTGGGCTCCAAGAGTAGGCTGCGGAGAAAAGGCATTAGCTTCACCCCCCGCTGTTCGCAGGTGGGGATAGAACCCCGGTCAGTGGAACTTACAACAGGCATCTTGATGTTGCCGAACTTGCGCCAAAGGTCCTCAATCGTGTAGAGTCCGACGAGGGCAGTGACAAACAGGCCAACAAGCTTGACACTGCAGACAAACCCGATGCTTGTGCCTGTCAAGAAGAGCCAAACGAACCACTCTGGCTCGAAGCTGTTGTGGCGTTCGTTGTGGAACTTGGACCAGCAGAAAACGGTCGCGACGGTGCCGAAGAGAAGCATCGAGTCGAGGAGAATGAACCGGCTGATTGTCGTGTATGAGTTCTCGCACAAGACCATGAGGGTGACGAGCCAGACGGTGGGGCGCTTGAAGTGCAGTTCGCGAGCCGTCAGGTAGGCGAGGGGGATGCACACAATGCCGAACATGGCGTTGAAGGCGCGCATGAAGGTGTAGTTCAACTCTTCGGGGTATGTCTCGCCGGACTTGAATTCGAACGAGCCGTTATAACCAGCCAAGGCCCCGGAGAGACCAACCAGCATCTTGCCAAGCGGGGGGTGGACATCACTGCGGCAGAAGGTGTCAGTACAAGCTCCATGTCCAGCACATATTCTAGAGTTCGGCGGGTCATTCGGCGTACAAGTAGTAGTCTCGCTTGATATAGTGGCTCCCAAACTTTCCAAAGCTGCAACGAATCCGTTAGCGAAAAGCGAGTCGTGGTGACGGTACGAGGGCGACGAACTGAGCCTCGTCCCAAGTGACGATATTGCTGGCTCCGATCTTCCATAGCCGTGTGAAGGCCGCGAGGAGGGTGAAGATGATAGGCGCAATGACCGGCTCCCAGTCGCTGAGGACCTCTAGGATAGTGGGCTCCTACAGCAGATGGGTTAGCTGCGTTGTTCTGAGCTGTTTGGGCGGGAGGCGCAGGGTATTCGAACCTTCTTAGCACGCTTCTTCGTGTCGAACGTTTGTGTCGGAGGCACGGAAGGCTGCTGCGCGCCGGGTACGTGTCTGTGCCTCAGACCATCGGTGAGGTCCGCGCCGGAGGCGGAGGCCTTGTCCGCGGCCATTGTGAAGTGTCGAGTGTGCGGGTTTCGCGCGATGGGTATACCGTTAAGGTAAAAAACCAATTATATAGTGTTGAGAAGACCAATCGTGGAAATCGTGACGGGAGACCCCTGGTCGAAGGCCGGGGGGCACGAAGAGAAGAGGCGACGTTGGAGATGAAGCTCGGAAATAAATCTAGAGACAGGACGAGCCGCGAAGGGTCTCAACGGATTAAAGGGGGACACGCGGTGGGAGCGCAGTGCCAGTAGAAGAAAATCGGACGCCGATAGTGTTCTTTACCAGTGGTAAAGCACAACATACGCCCGCCTCCGCAAAAGAAACAAAGTGCGGATGATGGAGTAGGGCCGGGGAGGGTGAAGAGAAAAGGGGATGGTGGATGTCGACGCCGACGCCTCCCTGTCCTTTGCGGCGGTTCTAAGAATATCTGGACAGTTTTCTGGCCTGGTCCCCGTCGAGAATCAATTGTGGGGCCGGGAGGTATGGGTACCCACTGTAGCTGCAGGACATCCGTGTGCCTGGAAGTTGAGATACATGGGCCGAGGGGCCGCATCCACCACCTCCAGTATGACAGGGCAGTTCCCAACGCGTCACCAACGGGCGAGAGGCCCCCAAAACCACACTGGGAATTCGCAGGCCCGATTGGGATGGTAGCAATGCTCGTAATACAAGATCGCACCGGCTCGTGTCGTGCGAGCTCACCGCATCCCCCTGATTCATTTGATGCCACATATGCCAGTTGGGATCCTAGCATGATATCGAAAAGCACCAATTCCCGAACAACAGTTGGCTTTACGGATAGCCTTTCAATCACTACTCGGTACAAACGGCCAAGGGGACCATGCACGATCTCTCGCAGCCATACTCGCTTCATGTTTTCATGGGACCCAAAGTCGGGGCGTCAGATGCTGTAAGACATGGGTTATGCTGGTCGAGACCACTCAAACTTGGGATCGAAGAAGCAATTGATGACTGCCGCTCCTACCGGCCGCATCACCACTGACAGAGGCGAGAGCCTTGGGATGGTTGGTTGTTATTGGCGACAAAAAAGGAAGGCCGGGTAAGTCTAGGCGGCGGAATCAGACCTGATTGCAACATGCATGACCTTCCAGAAGATTGACGAGACAGTGCGCCCTGCGACGACCCGCGGTTGGTCGGGAGCATCGAGCGCCCACCGCGAAGTGGCCGCCTGGAGCCGAAACCCAGCCCTGTGTGCTGTGTGGGCTCAGTCTCTCCACGTGAAAGAGTCGGTGTCCGGGGTGCACTGCGTGGCTCAGGACCTCTGGTGCGCCTCTTATAGCGCCTGTTGCTCAGGATGTCTCGATTACTCAAAAGTGAGACGGTGGCGGGCGGGAACGCCGTCACGATCTTGGGGGAAGCCGAAACGGAGGTTATGTCCCAATAAGTCCTCACCGGTGCTGCCCCGCGCCATTGGGACGAACATGTGGTCTCGGGGCAGACTCGATCACATGCCACGCACCGCTCGGAGCCACAAAACACTATTTTACTATTTATCAAGCACAACCGCCCGCGCAGTCCGGAGTTTGGGGGGAAGGCAATGCACATTCTAACTTGAACCGCAAGGAAGAAGCTGGGACGCCAGACGCCCGTCATCTGAAGCAGACTGTGCTTTTTGCCCAAGTTCTCTTACAGGGTCGCATCGGATCCCCTGCCCAATCCGGCGTTGGCGCTGCAACTTATGTCATCCCGCCGCGCAGCCTCAAATCCGGAGGCGTCTCGGGCTCTTGCTCTCGCCGCCACCATCTCGCCCTCACAAAAGTCTCAGCGGCACAAACCCCGACTGGCGGTGCCCGAACTGTATGTATCTGGGTTCCAGCAACCGGCATATCGAGAAAGTGCCACGCCCCATCCTCATTGTTTCAATATCTCCGCGCACCCCCCTACACGAGCGCATGCCTGTCCCAACTGCTGTCACAAGCTGCGGACCGCTCGCCGCTGACCTATAACTCGCCTCCGTCCGTCCCTCCCCCACCCTGTCTCCGGCGCCAAGTCCCCTTTCAATATCACCTGCCCACCGCCCCCCATCCTTACCACGACTGTCTCTTGGATAACCTCTCTCTCCTCGCCCGAAACCGCCTTTCCCATGCGCCTTATCCATTGCCACCCTCAAGACATTCCCGCACGACGTGCACAATGTCGTCCCTCGTGTCCGAATTCATCATTAACCCCGTGCTTCGCCAAGCTCGGCGACTCTCCGAGATCTCGAGACCCGCCTCATCCGAGGGAATAGCGCGCGTAGCCGAAGACGGGGCGACGACGCCCGTTACCGTCGACGAGCGGCCCGACGCCGCCCGGTGCGGTGTAGACGAAGTCGTGCTCGACCGCCCCACCACGTCGTCGACCCAATCGACTAGTGTAGAGCCCGCGGTGGACGGCGGAATGGACGAGGGAACGTATCCCGTGTCTGCGGTGGAAGTCGGCCAGACCCCGGTGTCGGCGTCGAGGGCGATCCCGTCGAAATCGCTACCTGAGGACGATGGGATGAGTGCTCTCAGGCACCGTCTCCTAGGCATACAATCGAGAGATATCCCGTCGACCGAGAAGGCAAGCCTTATGCACGAGGCCCTTATGGAGGGCTACCGCAAGTCTCGGCTCCATGGCCGAAGCGACGACCCGTCCGCGCCTCCCATCCTTCCCGTCCCGTCCGGCGAGGCCTGGGAGCAATCTCTCGCCATGGGCCCTCTCGATGCTCTCAAGTTCTGGCAGCACACGCTGGGGGATGTCTCGGCGTCGGAGAAGTTCACGCTGACGGCCGACGACGTGAAGCCGACGTACGCGCTGGTCGACGGCCACGCCTCGTCTCACATTCTGGGATGCCAGCACTACAGGCGGAACGTCAAGCTGCAGTGCTCGACGTGCCACAAGTGGTACACGTGCCGGTTCTGCCACGACTCGGCGGAGGACCATGCCCTAGTGCGGAACGAGACGAAGAACATGCTCTGCATGCTGTGCGCGTGCCCTCAAAGGGCATCAGATGTGTGTGTTAGCTGTGGCGAGACCGCCGCGCGGTACTATTGCGGCATATGCAAACTTTGGGACGACCATCCGCTGAAGAACATCTACCATTGTAACGACTGTGGCATATGCAGGCGGGGTATCGGTCTAGGGAAGGACTTTTTCCATTGCAAGGTAAGCCTAGAGTCAGACCATGCCATCGGAACCCACGTTTCGCCGCCCCCCGCTCCCTATTAACCTTGTTACTAACGCCGACTTAGACATGCTGCGCCTGCATCTCGATCTCTATAGTTGGATCCCACAAGTGTATCGAGCGGTCAACAGATTGCAACTGTCCAATCTGCGGGGACTACATGTTCACGTCGCCGAAGCCCCTCGTCTTCATGCCCTGTGGCCACAGTATCCACCGCAAATGCTATCAGGAGCACGAGAAGACGTCTTACAAGTGCCCCATCTGCAACAAGAGCTTCCGCAACATGGAAACTCAGTTCCGCAACCTGGACGCCGCCATCCAGAGCCAGCCCATGCCGCCCGAGTTCCAGGACACGAAGGCGACCGTGCTGTGCAACGACTGCTGCGCGAAGAGCACGACAAAGTACCACTGGCTCGGGCTGAAATGCGTCATCTGCCATTCGTACAACACCGTCGAGCTCCAGATCCTTGGCGGGAACGCGCCACCACCGCCCCCCGAAGGTCTCCAGGGGCAGGACGGTTCTCGTCTCGCAGCACCGTCACAGGCCAGCCATGGGGAGTCGCTCTCGGAGCCGCATGCGGAAGCCAGACCGGTTAGGAGGAGATACTCGTCGGCGGGCCAGGAGTCCCGCGTCGTCATCGATCCCCGGCTCGCCAGGTCACTCTCGCCCGGCACAAGCGTGGAGACCCTCCTGCGGCTGGCCAACCGCACGGCAGAAGACGACGATTCGGACGACGATATCATGGGGTTCTGGTCGAGGGATAGTGGTGATGAGGCGGTGTTTAGCGATAGCGACTCGGATGGGGATAGTGACTCGCTTCCCGTGCTGGACGAGGAGGATGAGGACGATTCTGATGACGAGATTCTTCTGATCGGACATAGATAGTCGATGTTCTGATGGGGGGCTGCTACTGGTTTGTTTTCGGGAGTTTCTAGGCCTTGGCTTTTGGGCATTGGATGGAAGCACATGGTGTTTGGCGTTTTGTATTAGTCCTTTTTCGCTTCCGGGGCGTCTTGGAACACCTAATGAGTCGCATGCATATTATGGTAGCCTACATCTATACTCAGCAATATGATACACTCTCAATGACGATGGGCGGTGACTGGTGACGTGTTTATAGCTTTTCATTGTTAGGGTATCATAATCGTGCAGCGTCTCCCGTGGTTAATCCAAGCCCCAACAGCGAAGCGTGAGAAGCGCCCCATGAAATACATATGTAGTCTCATCCCGTCTCCCTGTCTCCCTGTCTCCCTGTCTCCCAGTTCACTGCGCCCGCTGGTCCTCGAGCTGGTACTCGCCCTCCTGAGCCACCTGCCGCAGCTCCTTGATGATAGACTGCGCATTGTCAGCCAAGTCCGACATACGCAAGCAAGCGCACAGAAGAACTCCCCCCAAAAAGACTTACGCATAGCGCCTCGGGGCTCACCCCGTTCTCAATCATCGAGATGCATATCGACAGCGTCCGGCGGTCAATGTGGCAGTTCTACGCGAGTCAGCAACTCGTCCTTCGCCCCTCCACCTCGGTCGCGGAAGCAATGGGCAAGAGATAAGATTGGGAAAGCGGTGGATGAGCGGTAAGGAACCGGGGGGGTGTTTGAGGCGTGGGAGGGCGACGCACCAGAATCGTGGAGATCTCGTGGAGAATGTCGACGGCCTGTTGCGCGGCTGCGCGCTTGTCGACGGGCTTCTCGCCGGCCATTGCTACATTCGGGACGGGGCTGGCGTTGCGAGGTGGTTTTGCGTTGCGGGTGGGAGGTTGAAGGTTGTTGGGCTTATGTCGTGGTGGGGTCGACGCGTTTGGTGGCGCTTGGGTGTGTCCCGCCCAAATCCGGATTCCATGCGACAAGATGAGCGGCGTCGGTCAAGCGCAGGAATTGCACACGGCGGAGATCCACTCCACTGTGACTGGCCTTGATGACAGCAGGACTCTGTTATGAATTCACCTGCAAATCTATCTCCTAGTTCTTCGAGAAGCTTCATTCTTCTATTTGGTGGCTGGGGACCATTTGGTACCGTAATCCAAGACATTTTATTGCTTCTGCCGCTGACAGGCATCAGCAGCCATGTCTCCCACCATGCCATACATGCACCAACGCCAACCTTATCCATCGCCATAACGCCGCAGCTAAGGCTCCCATAAATCATTATCGTAACGCGTCCTTCGGCCCCTTCACGCCTTCATCGCCTCGACAAACAACTCCCTCATCCCCTTCAACAGCACCGCCAGCTCCCTCGTCTCGTTAACCTTATCGAGGACCCTCTCCACCTTCTCCCTATCCAGCCGCGGCCTGCAACTCCTCACATCATAATCCCTAGCCTCCGTCACAAGCTCAAACCACGCCTCGCGGCTCCAGTCCCGCTCGTCCACGCACGTGTACACGAACTTCAGGTGATCACTCTTGCCCGCGCCCTCGATTTTCAGGCCCAGGTTGTCGACCCAGAAGTCCAGCTCGGGGAGGTTGAAGCGCGCCTGGGCGTCGAGCTGGGCCGCGTGCGCGCGCTGCGCGGCGAGGCGCGCGTCGATCTCGCGCTGGGTTTTGGCGATTTGTTCCTTGAGGGAGTCGCGGGTTTGCTCGTGGTTCTCCTTTTGGTCCTTGAGGGAGGCGACGGCTTCCTGGATCTCGCGCGCCTCGGCCGCTTCTTTGGCGAGTGTCTGCTCGTAGGTCGTCGTCTTCATCTGGATGATCTCCATGTCCTTCTTCTTCATGCGCTGGTCCTCTGCCCCGCGCGTTAGTCTCGTAGGCCCATGCAATAGCCACCACGGAAGTGTTTATGAACCTGCGCTGGAGACCTACCTTTAAGCTCCGCCATGTTCATCCGGAATTGGTTCCTCTCCTCGAGCACGCGCTTGCGCCCCTGCTCAATAAAGGTGTCGAAGCGCGCCGAGAACTTGGTCATGCGATCGCGCAGGTCGTCGAAGCCCCAGTTGATGTCGGGCAGTGTGTCCGCAAGGGCGGGGGGCGCGGCGAGGGACTGCCGGTGCATGCTCGAAGAGCGCGGCGCGAACGCGGAAGACATTTTTGCTATTCGAGTATCGCCAGTCGTGGCTGCGTTGGTGTCGCGTTGGGTTTTGGGTGCGTCTGGCGGCGGGGAATTCTTGGGGTCGACTTTGACTTGTTGACGATTCGGAATTGCGACTGTAGATTGTTCCTCCGTTGCTGGGTGAACCAGCTGATGACTAATCAGAGTGTGCCGCGGAGAGTTGCAACTCTCGCTTCGAAGCCGCCAAAATTGGTTGATCTTGACGCAGCTTACATTCTCCTTGGTCTTCTAAAGAGAATGAGCACACCCTCCAGGACGTTTTGCATCCAATCCATGCAGATAGCTGAGCTGAATCCGGACGTGACCTCGTCAATGGGCCCTCCTCCGTTTCAGAGATTTGGAACGAGTCCGCATTTGAGTTGTCGACGGGCTCAATAGCGGCAAGGCACAGCCGCCCGGAAAGGAAAAACACCTACTAAGAGATGCAAATGCTCATTCCTCTCGTTTTCATTCAATTTACAAATGCCTTTGCTTTAGACTTGCCGTTTGTCTTCGGGCCGGGGTCTAACTCGGTGCTTACATAAGGCGCTTTCCGCATACGGCTTGACCTCGTATGAAGAAGTCGCAGGCCAGTGACCTTCCACCTTAGCAACTTACAATGGAGGCATCAACCTCATTCATGTAATTCCCCTTCGGACTAAACGCCTACGCTGCCTTTTATTTGATGTGCGGGAGACCAGACTTTCGAATCCCCCCTTAAACGCCGGGCTTTCTTTAGTCATGAACCACGCCAGCCTCAGCAGATTCTTACATCGACCACGCCGGATTTCCATGACGGCACCGGCACCCGATGGCTAATAAGGAGAAAATTCGGGCTCGTCCACCCTATGGACACGTTGGGTCTCTTCTGTATCTTCCACATGAAGGTGATCATGGTGGCATTGGGGCCCTTGAAACCAGCCGCAGGCTTCTCGACCGTAGGTAATAACTGGCTCCGAACTCGTACCTGAATCTGACTTTAGTAGCGCCCGAACTTCGCGTCATTCGTCCTCTTGAGGTCGTAAAATCCGCATCGAAAGTCCCGGAGGTGGAGAGAGTGAGTGGTGTGTCGTACGCTGAGAAGCGGGTGCAGAGACGATGGTTGAAGAATACTCTGCCGGAGGCCTACCTCGGCAACACGGTGTTCTGGGATTTTCTCGGCGAGGACCAGAACCAGCCAGACCCTCGAGATGCGACCGAATCCAAGGTCCCCTCTGCTACGGGCGAAATCTCGGATTACAGAGATCCATGGCGTGTCACAGGCACGGCTTCGTTAGCCATGGCTACCGGTGAGAGCAGCCAGATTCTTCGCCTACTCCATCTCAACGAATCTCCGTGGTTCTGGGAGGGGTACGAGGATGTTACCCTCAGTGCCTGGGACTTGAAGCCAGGTGACAGAGAAGAGGAGGCCTATTGGTGCTCAGGCGCGGCCGCCATTACGGGTATCAAATACTTCACTCATCGCACGCACCATACCCCCCTACGGTGGCTCATTGTTCAAAAAAGTGTGTCGACAACGATCCTGAGTCCAGTTTATCATTCCGTCCCGGTAGCGTACTCCAACGCAGCGCTTGAAGGCCGCTCGGCATCCCGGATTGATCCCAATGAGCTTCTGTCCTTTACGTTTAAGCACACTGAAGGACGGGCCCACGTCGACGTGGATATCAACCCGCCGCATCAAGATCTACCCCTCCAGGTTGCCATCATCGACGACCATGGGGGGTGGAGTATTTGGAATGTGACAGGGGACCTCCATACGGCGACCAGTATTCTGAGACCTACTCTATATAGGCGAGGAGCGTTCTGGGAAGGTCTTCCGGAAGAGCAGAGGGGAGGCTTTGGTCTTCTTTGGTACCACCCCCCATCGGAGCTTGACGACCCCGGCTTTTCCCAACGAACCACCGGCAGAGACGATATGGAGAAAGCTGCCGCCCTCCCTGGCATGGCTTCAGTGCTACCGCGTCGCTCTCGCACGCTCCTGATGTGGAACTACACTACCATTCAAGTCCTCAACACCGACGTCGGATCTATCACCTCATACGTTGCAATCACCCAGCGCTCATTGAACAAGGATAAGATACTGCAGGTCCAGCGGAATCCATCGGATCCCAGTCAGGCGCTTATCCTCACCACGCACTCTGTGCTATGCCTTGATATCTGCCATGGAGGGGAGGATGCGCAAGCAGAACCCCAAATTGTGCATGCATATCTCCACGACCATCCCGGCGACCCCACGCTCCAGTTTTCTGCCTCATCCTGTATGGAGGATGGAAACGCTGCCTTGGTCCTCGTTTACCCCAAGGATGGTCCACGTGTGGGCATCTTCTGGTTCTATCGGGGAGCTAGAGGTAGTCCAGGCCAAATCTCGCATCAGCTACAGTACTTCCGGAGACAGGGTGGCCCCGAGCTTGACAGCTTTCCTACGCTCTGTGCACTACCCATGCGGATGGCCTCCTACAACAAGAAAGCCGCCCACGGTCCGGGTACCATGTACCGCAATCTCAGCGTCGAATTTCACCAGGTTGTGTCTATTGGTAGACGCCAGAGCATGGCCTACTGGATATGCGCCACCGTCAGCCGCGGCGCGGACAAACTTCTGGCCCCAGAGCCGTGGACAACAGCGCGCGGCCCGGAGGAGCGCAATCCAGCGGTGGTGAAGCAGATTAAGAGGCGGGCAGCGTATGTGAACTACATGGCGGATAAATTCGTTGTGCCGGATGCTTTGGAGGACGCGGATTCCCTGGCGGCGCCGCAGGGTGAGTGGGAGATACGGGACGAGAACCCATGGTTGGAGTTTGAACCGCTGCCAACAGTGAAGCGGCAGATTCTCGTCAAGCGGAGGTTCTATCCTCACGTAGCGCTGGAGGCATATCGTGCCCTGCTCTCAGGTGTGGAATCACTTCGCGTCGGGTCGCTAGAGACAGTTCGGCAAATGTTAGACGCGGGGCTGAGGTTGGAAGGGGTTCCCAGGAGATCATTGTAAGTATTGTGGATGTCATGGTGCGAGATGCTTCATATGGCTAATCATCAATGTTCTAGGCTTGATTCTGCTCGTACGGAGGATGATAATCCTCCAGTTGCAAATGGGGTGGACAGTATTCCTACTCCCTACGACGACGACGAGTGGGCACGACAGCTTAACGAGGTTGTGGAAGATGGAATGGGCACCCTCTCATTAAGGGGTGTCCATACCAACCCGCCCTGGCGGACTGACGACTTTGTGGAGAAATTGGCTGAAGCGAAGCGCAGCCTGGTCGGTTACTGGCCAGTCCCACCAGGAGATTTCTATCCAGAGGCAGCAGCGCAACGAGGAGCCATTCTGGAGCAGACCGCTTTGGAAGCCGTTCTCGCGTACCATACAATCGAGGTGAAAGATGCTCCTTCTAACAGTCAATCCGCGTTCTTGCCCCCGCTACCAAGCACCTTTCCATCCTCATCTCAATCAACGTTCGGATACGGATCTCAACCGCTTCCCTCGCAACTATCGTCCTTCTCGCAGCTCTCGATACAGCCGGAGAGCCAATCGTCTACCCAGAGAGAAGCCCGCCGCGCTGCCGAGCAAGAAGCAAGCCGCGCCGCGGTTTCCCGCTTATCCAACCTCGCTACAAACATCAACCATAGCGCACGCCTCTCCAGTCTCGCCCAGCATCCCGTATTCTCGAGATGGGACGATGCCGCGAGGGAGGACTACGTCCCTTTTATCCAGCGGCCCGCTGAGGCACAGGAGGAAAGGCTGCGGAGGAAGGTCCGAAAGAATGCCGAGCGGCGAAAGGCGAAGGAGGAGACGTACAATCGACTCTTAGGGAGGGCTGAGGCGGCGTCATCACCACCGAGGAGGGTTGGCGGGGTGTCACGCGGGGGAGAAGGGTTAAGCCAGGGGCCACCCATCCCGATTCGGGCGAGGGATCAGGGCGGGGAGTTGATGAGCAGCCAGAGTCAGATTACAATGTCACAACCTGTCGGGGGATTGTTTGGTCAGAGGCCCAAGAAAAAGAAAAAGAAGGGGGGCATCAAATAGGCCCAGCCCGCGAAGATGGACGAAGCATTTAAGGGAGCATACAGCATTTACAGGAGTTGCTAGGTCGGTCACAAGTTGGAGTTCACATTGGGTTAATAGGGAAGCATAGGTATATTTAGCCTTGACTATAGACACCTAGCTAAGCAAGATAAGCCGAAGACTCATCGACTACCGCGATGTACAGCCACTGGCGAGGTGACGCGTCTAAACGAGTTGGTGAAGCTCTCGTCGCCATGTGATCCGGACTTTGACTTAGGCCTAGGCTTTGCCAAGCGAAGCCACCTGGCTGTTGCAGTTGAGACTCATGCTTGCCAGCTGGCAGGCGCATCTGGTTGGTGGAGATCTCTCAGGGTGCGTCATCAAGTTGCGTCGACAGTTTGCCCCTCCAAATGGTGGCAGCCTGTCAAATGGGACCCTGAGAAGGCCATGATAAAGCGGGACCAAGTGCCCGCCTCCACCCAGCTCGAACAAGCTCGTCCGACCTCCGAGATAGCTTCTGCCATCTCAATACAAACTGAACCCCCCGCCGCTATACTCCCGCCGGGGTGAGAATATGACAGAGCAGTCTGAAACCGTAAGTCCACACTTCCGGAGACGGGCGGGTTTATGCGCTTCTGCACCGCCTTTCGTGCGGAGCACAGCTGCACGCTACCAACTTCGCTGGCCGATACTGACTACTTGTCCTTGTTTTCCCCACATTCCAGGATAAACCAACACACGCAACGATGCCCGAGTCGCCTACCACGGCTCGGCCGCTCGATTTGGACGATGACGAGGGCCAGGAGTCGGGCGTCGTGAACGACTCTCAGGGAGCTGGTACGGGGAATACCGGCGGCGCGCCCAAGGAGGGCAACGACGGCGGCAACGACGCTCCGGCCGACGCCGCCGCCCCCGCCGCCCCCGCTTCTTCGACGAACCCCGATGCGAGCGAGGCGCCGCCGCCGAAGCCGCCCCGGCCGCTGACGGAGGCGCAGAAGAACGAGCTTATACTGAAGGAAGCTTTCCCCAGCGTTGAGGTTGGCGTTATCAAGGCTGTCCTGAGGGCTAGCAGGGGGCAGGTTGAACCCGCCTTCCACGCGCTCTTGGGTTCGTAGCTCCCCTTCCGAGCTGGGTTGCGAGGGGCCTTCGGGACTAACTGTGTGCCGACAGAGATGACGGATCCGGAAGCCGCCAAGGAGAACGAGCAGTCCGAGACGCCGCCTCCCCAGCCGCCTCGGCCAGCCCCGGGCACGGCGCACCTCTCGCAGATGGAGGCGGACGAGCAGTACGCGCGCCAGCTGGCGGAGCACTACGAGACCGGGACCCAGCAGAGGGAGCCACGCCCCTATCAGCGGAGCCGCAACGAGACGGGTCTGAAGCCGAACGAGCTGTACGACGACCGGGACCACAGCTTCCTCGACGATGACCTGCCCGTGATCCGCGAGAACCTGCGCAAGGGCTTCGTCGAGACGCAGTCCAAGGTCAACTCCTGGATCACGGGCTTCAAAAAGAAGCTTGATGATGCGTTCGATGAGGAGGAGGAGGAGCGCCGGCAGAGTGCGGCGACGCAGGGGAGGAGGCCCGGGGAGCCGTCGAGCAGGAGGAGTGGGGATTACGAGCGGTATGATGCGGATCCGCATGTCATCACGGATGATTTCGCGGGCATGAGACTCTCGGCCGATGGAAGTATGTGGCCCTCACCCTCTTCCTTTCCACTTCTTCCTGTTATACCCTGTCATCTTGTTGTGGCCAGTGCAGATTCCTGACGATATGTCTTAGCTCCCATCCGCGACGGCCGATCTGGCGCGAACCCGAACGTCTTCCAGCCGCCCCCTCCCTCCAAGTCCCCCAAGCCCAACGATGGGCGCCGCGTAGCCTTCGCGGAGACGACGGAGGACATTGACTCGTACAACGCGTCGCCCAAGATTGGCGCTCGGTCGGGGACGCCGCCGGGCAACAAGCAGAGCAAGTGGCAGCCCCTCTCATCCGTGGACCCCAACCCGATCGCGGACAATGACCCGTTCACGCTGGGAGACAGCGAGGATGAGGGCTACGCGAAGGATAAGAGCGGGGCGGGGGCGCAGGATAAGGGGGAGGACGCGGAGAGGCTGAGGAAGGCGGCGGCGGAGGCGATGGCTGATAGCCTTGTTGACGAGGGGAAGAAGGGAGATGCGGGGTCGAAGAGTTAGAGGAGAGGTTCAATGGAATGTTAGTGAGGGAATACAAGCTGGGATGTTGAAATCTGCGTTATGACGTTGGGCTTGGCCTTTTTTTTTTCATAGGAATCGGCGGTGGTAGCATATCACGAATACTGTTATGTTAAAGATTGACGCTCGACGGGGTTGCCCTTGCGTGTGAGAGTGAGGTCAGCATGCAGACCGGAGCGGAAGGCGTTGTCGTCCTCCAAGTACAACTTGGTCTGGGGCCTCGATATGCGAAATGGCAGTGGAGTTGCGCAAAAGAAACCATTGTGAGCTAACGTCCGTGTGCCTTGTGGCTTTGTCTTTGTGCGGCGGGACACGACCCGATTGGTGGCCGAATATTCATTTCTCGGCACGAGATACGGAGATACATACGGCTGGGACCCAGACCCAGGGAGACCATGCGAGCCAAGTCGGATACACATACACCAACAGGGCGATAAGGACGGAGATCAACGGTCCAGAGACATGTCATCGATGCGCCGGGGCCCTCCTGTTCTTCCCGCAGGCCTGCCGATCCCCGGAGAAAGCGGGGGCAGCTCGCAGCTGATATCTCGCGGGACAGCGATGAGCAACCCCCCGGCCCACCTAGCTCGTGGCACATGTCGGCAGCGATGTGCCGCGAAAGCCGGAGGACCCCGGATGAGAAGAAAAAAGAGGCCGGCGGGTGGGGGGTGGCAACGGAGAAGTCTCCAGGAACAGCTTAAGCGGGCCACTGTCCATGCCAATCCGGACCACCACGTGCCGAAAGACGCACATGCAGGACGGCGAAAGGCCGGTTGAGAGGTCGAGATGTGACGTTGGCGATGCTGTCTCTTTCCCCCACGCGAGCACCGACCCCGTCAGCCTCATCGTGTCGATGGAGCACGGGGTCCAATTGTGCAATGCCATTGGATGCGAGGTGGAGGGTCCTGCTCTGACTCTTGGCTGACGGAGGGCTTCTTTTCTTTGGGTCGGCGTTACTTGTTTGGGGATAGGGCGAGGGGGGGAAAGGCAGAGAAGTGGGTTTTGCGAGGCCAGCACCGATGGAGGGGCTCTCTCTCTGTCCGGGATTGGGAGAGGGGCATCGCCGGTGGGGTGGACGGAATATGCTTGTTGCAGGGTCCGTTTGGTCAGTGTTGGTTGAGCCAATTAAGGCGGGTAGGTATTGCCGAGTACGTGCATTCATAGGGGGAGACAAAAGTACGTGCATCCAGCACGATATCTACATTACACATGCATTCTCTACTTGTAGCACCAGATTTACTGCCCTCGGAGGGTTGGTTGCCCGGAGAATTTGGAACAACACTCTGTCCCGACCTCGGACAAGAACGATAACCTTGAAATGTTTCTACTGACAAGAAACCCGATAATACCCCACATGAGTAGCATGCGGCATCGGGCAGGAATCCCCTAATTTTTTCGTTTTCGGAGGTATTGATCGCTGTTCGGGCCAGACTCCAGAGAGAGAGAGTTCGGGCAATTACCTTTCGACTAGCGCCATCTAGGCGTAGCCAGGCCGCGGGACCCAGTGGCGGTGCACTGGCGGATTTAGCGCGTGTGTCAGGCCAGCACGACCACTGACCACAGCGCACGCCCCCCTGGCTCGTCGTCGTCCAACCCGGGCCACGGTTCAGAACCACCCCACCCACCCGCCGTCCCGAAGCAGAAGGAACCGTGCCGTCACTAAAGCTGTCCAGCAGCGCAGCGCAGCTCTTCCCCATCGTGATACAATCTCTCCTCTTGCTTCACAAAACCCGCCTCATCTCTGGTGTACCCGTCCCTGCCCCCCTCCGGCCGCCGCCTGTCCTCGTCGTTCCTCCAGCCTCATAAGTTTTCCATCCGAAAGTCCGCCTGCTCCCCGCCCTCACGTCCAGCGAGAAAGGCGGAGCTTTCTCATGCTTGACCGAGCTCCCGATCCGGCAGACCGAGGGACACCACACGAAGCGCAGATTTCATCATCCCCAGCTTCCAATCACGCCCCCGTTGCGCCTGGCCCTGCGTCTTAACGCCGTTGCCGGAGGCCGAAGTGCAGAGATTTGGCTGCGTGCAGAAGAAGATCTTGGCTCAGGTCACGCAGGATCTTATACCGGCCTCTGTATAGACGACTGGCCTACCCCCGGCCACTCACTCCGGGCTTTGCATTCTGGTACGTGCCCTCCCTCCCTCTGTGAACCCCTGCTCATGTTCCCTCTGTCTTCGCTCACTCTTGGTGAGCTGGACACGGTTGCGAGAGCCCACTTAGAAGCACTCACTAAGCTTGTAGCATAGCTCTCTCACCAGCCAACCGACCTTCGTAACAATGGATGCCCGAGCTTCCGTCCGGGTCTGACCTCTTCCTTCCTGCCATTGGCTCAAGCATGCATTGTTGACCTTCCCGCCACCGGTTGACGTGCATTCGACCGTTGCAAGTCTCTGTTTCCTCGCCGTGGAGCTCCTTACCCCCACCCCACTTGCACGGCACCAGCTCTCTGTACTCCGCACCTGTTTCCCGCAGGACGGTGTCCATATCGAGAACTCGCCGAGGATACACCCCCCGCTCTTCCGGGCGTACATAGTGATTCGCGGGCCCCCCGCTGCCACTCGAGCCCTCCCCCCCGAGTTGACTCTCACCTCCCAGGTGTGCTCGGCTCCGTGGTCACCTCCCACTCACACTCACTCCTCCGCCTCCTCGTTCGACACTCCGCTCAGCTCGCCATCTCATCTCACAAGTCACTCCTGATACCCGTCCGGGAGGACCCAAGCATTCGCCTCGCTTTGACGACATCGCTCTTAGCAGATCGTCTCTCGCACACGTCATCCTACTCCAGCCCCTGTCAGGCTCCGCAGCCCTACGAACAGCCCCCCTCCGCCCACGTGCTTACAAGCCGGACCGCGTGGAACCATCGCAGGGAGAAGCAGACGCAAGCGCACCCTCTTTCCCCACCCTCAGCTGTCGCTCATCAACAGGGCGTCAAGCCGAGGCGTCTGATACCATACCC
Source organism: Sordariomycetes sp. S4602 (assembly GCA_023628835.1). NCBI lineage: Eukaryota > Fungi > Ascomycota > Sordariomycetes > Sordariomycetes sp. S4602. The sequence continues at coordinate 118,851 of JAMAJV010000019.1, read as the reverse complement.
GGGTCCCACCAGAAACCCGGCTATCCGCCGCTCCCGACGGCTGTACCCGCCCCTTTTCTCCGCTCCCGTACCTTGCAACCCCGCCTTCTACATCGCTTCTAGGCGTCTCGGCCCCGACTGCCTTCATCCTTCAACTGTGGGCCCTGTGTCTACTGGCTATCCAAGATGTAGTGTAACCATGCCGAGCCTGAAGTCGGATGACGACTAACACCTTTGTAGGAAGTTTGGTAAGCACATCCAGAAGCGCCAGCTCGAGGTGCCCGAGTACTCTGCCAGCTTTGTCAACTACAAAGCCCTGAAGAAGGTAGGGAACCACTGCCCCTTGCTCTCACACCCCCCTTGCTGCTTGTCCTGTCTTTGCTTCTGCCATCCCCTGTCCGCCCACTCACACCAGAGTATTCCCACTGCCCACCCTTCCCCAGCTGTTTGACCTCCCTCCCCTGTACCCTGCTATCCAGAGACCAGGAACATGGGAGCCATGCAGCCCTGTCCCCCAATTAGCGTGGCTTCTGTGTCTCTGTGGGCCGACTCTTCAAATCGACTGGCGAATGCACGAGTGCGGCGTTTAAGCTAACGACGTCACCCCCCTACAGCTGATCAAGAAACTCTCTGCGACACCCACCTTGGCCACGATCAATGACGCCCAACGCTCGTCTACGCCCGTGGAGTCCCAGGCGGCGCTCCAGGCTAACAAGGCAACCTTCTTTTTCCAATTGGTATGACCCAGCATGGCGAGCCGCTACCATGGTCTCCATCCCGTCCGGCATACTTACCCCTGACCAGGAACGCGAATTGGAGAAAGTGAACGCATTCTACTTGCAGAAGGAAGCAGAGGTATGTCGTCAGACAATCGGCGGTTGCTATCTTTGCGCGCTAACCCATGACCATCGTTACAGCTCAAAATACGGCTCAAGACCTTACTAGACAAGAAGAAGTCGCTACAATCCCGACCCATAGGCCACCCGCGGAGATCTGCCAAGTTTGCGGCTCTCGAGGAGGGCTTCCAACAGTTCGCGACCGACCTCAACAAGCTGCAGCAGTTCGTCGAGGTTAACGGCACCGCGTTCTCTAAGATCCTGAAGAAATGGGACAAGACATCCAAGTCCAAGACCAAGGAGCTCTACCTGTCGCGGGCCGTCGAGGTCCAGCCGTTTTTCAACCCAACCGTCATCAGCGAGCTCTCTGACCAGGCGACAACAAGCCTGCAGGAGCTCGGGGCCTGGGCCGAGGGCGATCATGTCGGTTTCGAGTCACGGCAGGAACATGCGGTCACGAGCCAGCACATACCCGGCACCGACGATGGCGATGTCGACTTCATCCTGCTCGACACCACGGTCTCCGGGAACGTCGAGTCTTTGAAGGATCTGTTGAATCGTATGAAGGCTGCGAGCGACGAGTCGGGGGATAATGGCATTTCCCTCGGGGACCGGGTGACGAGGACGTTCCTGGCGGCCATCCATGCGGCACCCGAAGATGCGCTCAAACTACTATTGGAGTCTGGGTTCGTCGATATCCAGTCCGAGGACGACATCAACGAGCGGAACTGCCTCCACCAGGCGGCCATTTACGGAAAGCCGTTTGTGCTGATGTACGGCCTGTCCAAGGGTGTCGCCGCGGACCGGACTGATGTCTACGGCCGCGTCCCTCTCCACTACGCGAGCATGCATGGCTGGCTAGATATGCTCGACGTCATATTACAAGGTTGGTCCTTTACCCCCGGCGTCCGCAACTCCCCAGAATGTCCCTGGCATGCTAACGGCATCGTGAAGCAAACGAGTCAACGCTAGACCTGAGGGACCACGACAACTTCACTCCACTACTCCACGCCATCATCCATGACCGCTTAGCGTGTGTGGAAAGGCTAATCGCAAGATCGGCGCGTCTAAATTCTGAGTCCGAGACGGACCACGTGCCTCTGAATTTCGCCTGCGAACGCGGCTCTCAAAGCGTTGTTGAGTTGCTTCTGAAGAATGGCGCCAGGATTGTCGCCGATGCGGAAGGCCTCTATCCCCAGCATCTTGTTGCGCGGTCGGTGCGGAATCCGAACCTTCTTTTGCTGCTCAGGCAATATGGCGCAGACCTGGACCAGATCGACAAGCTCTATGGCTGGACACCGCTGGTGCACACTGCCAGCGAGGGCAACGTTCCGTGCCTCGAGGCACTGCTACAGGCTGGCGTTGACGCCAACATCCTGGATGAGAAGGATCTCCCTGCCGTCTACTACGCTGCGTGGGAGGGCCATCTACAATGCATGAAGCTCCTGTCCCCGTACAACGAGCGGTCAAGGACAAGCCCGCTGTTGAGACAGCCGAACTCGCAGTTTGGAGTCGGGAGCAGCGCCGCGCCGGTGCCCATGTCCCTTGACCCAGACGCCATCCCTCCACTCGACCTCCCGCCGCCGATAATCCCCCTGAGGCGGTACGGCCACAACTTCCTCGACACCAAGACGGTCGTGCAGCTCAACTTCGACGAGCCGGAGGAGCCGGCCATGGTGTTCTTCCACGACGGGAAGTACCCGGCCGCGCGACTCACCATCTCGTCCAAGGTCTCCGATCTCATCCCCAAGAACATCATGCTCCCCTTCCAGGAGGATACACGGCTGGTGTCTTTCCAGGTTGACAACCTCGATACCTTTGCTCTCGACTTTGACGTCTTCCCGACGTACGGCGCCAAGGTTATCGGCAAGACGGTGGCACTCCCCAACATCTTCCGCTGCAGCACCTCGAGCGCATGCCGGTGCTCGCTCCCGCTGTTCGACCCGCGGCTGAGGGCCATAGGGCAGATCAGTTTCAGCACGCAAGTCATCAAGCCGTTCCGGGGCCAGCCGCTCGAGATCACGGACTTTGAGACGTACTGGAAGGCCACGAGCCAGTTCGAGGAGCACACGAGCAGCTTCGTCACGGGGTCCAGCCTCACGGGTGACTACGTGCGGTTGTACGTGCAGTACACGAGCGACGGGACCCCTGTGCTATGGCCGACGTGGACTATACCGTGTGGCGCGCTGGACATACCCATCTGCCGGCTGACGGCGGACCAGTTCGACACCATCACGAGCGGCAGCACGGCGCGGTCGCTCGTCCCCGGCCTTCCTAACCGGCAGCTCGACGAAATCGCGGACGTTCACCGCATCCTCGCAACGGCGGGCATCACCCTCGCCGACGCCCTCCCCCTCATCCCGCACGGCATGCACGTCAACATCCACATCCTCTACCCGCTCGCCGAGGACGAGGCGCGCTTCAACCTAGCGCCCTCGCGGGACCTCAACGCCTTCGCGGACTCGGTGCTCGGACTGGTCTTCGACCACGCGCGGGCGCAGCGCGCGCAGAGCCCCGACATAGTGCGGAGCATGGTCTTCAGCTCGTACAACCCAGGGGCCTGCACGGCCCTGAACTGGAAGCAGCCCAACTTCCCCGTGTTCCTGTGTAACGAGCTGGGCAGGGAAGAGGTGATGGCGGCGCCGGATGTGGTTGTCAGCAGCGGGAAGGCGGCGATGTCCGTGAAGGAGGCGGTCAGGATCGCGACGAGCAATAACCTGATGGGGCTTATCTGCTCGTCAAGGTTACTGGTAAGTTCCTCGTTTATCTCGCGAACGCGTTTTGACCCCCCTCGTTCCCTTTCGAAGCACCCCCTTTTTGCAAACTAGGGACAAAAGCTGACGAAACTAGGACATGGTCCCCGCGCTCATCGACTCTGTCAAGAGCCAGGGCCTCGCGCTGGTCACGGACGTCTCGGGCACGACACCCGCACGGAGCCCCTTCGCGGACCCGTTCCCGCGGCTGCCCGAGGGCGTGGACGGCGTGCTGAAGAACCACGGGGTGTTACGTTTCACCGAGTCTATAGACATCTAGGCCTTTTCTTTTTATTAACCCGGCATATCCATGTCAATCTGCTTCCGCATTCTTTTCACGTTTACGCAAGGGGGAGGTAATGAGAATGGTTTTTCTCAGGCGCTAGAAAAGAGGTGTGGGTATATATCATGTCAATTTCATTAAACGCTCGCAGTGGACGTCTCCCAGGGTATCCCTTCCCGCATGCTTCGTGACCTGTGGACTAAGCGCCTTTGTAATCGTACTTCAGCCCCCGTAGCTCCGAGGGGTCAACACCCGCCATCACCAGCTTCGCGGCGACCACGACCCCGTAGACCAGCGCCGGCAAACTCCCCTGTAGTGCCGCGAACGCACCACCGCCTCGCACCAGGCTCAGAAGCACAATGACGGTTGTGAGCCCGAGGTTCATGTAGGGGAGGTACTTCTGCGCAGGCGAGGACCCCAGGTCGAGCGGGTGCCTCCTCTCGGCCGTCCCCTTGGACCGGCGCTCGTCGAGGGGCGCGAGGCCCGTCTCCTCAGGCGGGAGGGAGTAGGCCAGGTAGGCGGTGACGAAGAGGCACGACAGCGAGAGGAAGCGCTGGAGGGGGGAGGCGGGGGCGAGGTTGAGGACGTAGGGGAGCGAGGCGAGGAGGGGCAGGGCGGAGAGGAGCTTGGTGTAGGTTGCGTTCTGGGCGGTGTTTCTCGTCGCGAGGTCCTCTATGAGGGTCTCTTGTTCTGGGGGGCGAGGGTTAGCTGTAGGTCATGGGAAATGAGGGCAAGGAGGGTTGGCGAAAGGTGTAGGGAGAGAGGGTGTGGAGGAGGAAGAGGATACCTTCTTCATCGAGGCCTTCGGGGAGCGAGTCGTCCGAGTCGTAGGCAAAGGGGCGGCGGCGGGTTGCCATGGTTGGGATGTGAGAACTTTGGCAGGATAGCTGTAGAGGTATGAGTTGTTTCTTCCTCAAGTTTCGAGATGCGGGGATTCTTCCTCTTGCGTCGGATATGACAGTTTAAAGCGACAAGCGGCAAACGAGGCAGCTCCGAAAAGCAGCAGCAGTTGCGACGCATGACGACATGTTCCTGGTGCAGAGTGGGGCAATGCGCATGTGGCTCAACCGCGTGGCGCCAGCTGGCCGCCCGCCTCTGCACGTGATCCTTCAAACCTCACTCCACCAAATCCTCGAGGTCGAACATCAAGACCTTCAGAGGACCCCTTCCTACAAGGCTTCCGAGAGCGAATTGCACCACGAATTCGCCGCCATGCTCTCCCGGACGATACACCGGAGCCTCGTCTCCGCCCGGAACCCCGCGCGCAGGGCCGTCGCGCAGAGGCGGTGGGCCACACCGGCGCCCAAGGCCGGCGAGACCCTCTTGGAGCGCCGCGGCGACCGCGAACTCCCGAGTGCGTTTCTCCTCCACGCCCCCGTACCCCGTTCCCCTTCCTCACCCCCTTGAGCCAAGGCTAACAAACCCCTCCGCAGACGTCGAGCAGGCCACCTTCCGCTGGTCCCGCAGCCTCCCCATCTTCGCCGCCCTAATAGCCGTCTCCTCCCTCGCCATCTTCAACTACCAAAAGTCCTCGTCGCCCGTCGTCGCCTCCACCCTCTACGCCCTGCGCACCTCGCCGCGCGCGCGCGCCCTCCTCGGCGACGAGGTCTACTTCCGCCACCGCATCCCCTACATCGCCGGCGAGATGAACCAGCTGCAGGGGCGCATCGACATCAGCTTCAGCGTCAAGGGCAGCAAGGGGACCGGCGTGATGACCTTCAAGAGCTTCAGGCCCACCGCCAAGGGGCTGTTCGAGACGAAGGAGTGGAGCGTCGTCATGGACGGGACTGGGGAGAAGATCGATCTGCTGGACGGTGGGGATCCGTTCAAGGAGATCCCGGGGGCGCACCTGGCGGATGACGAGTAGGCGCGGGACACGGGATGTATTAGGATGTGTGGCCTAAGGAGCAGCGGGCAGGGTCCCGTATCAGAAGGAGAGCGCCTTGGCGTGAAAAATACCCCGATGTATTCCACTCGACTCTAGATGTACAATATGTATAGTTACAATGCCAATAGACAAGAGAAAAAGCACCAGCAACACATACTCAAACAGCCGCCTCGGCATCCTGCCTCTCAATCGCCCTGTCGACCGCGACCTTCTCCCTCTGCGCCTTCAGCTCCATGTGCCGTTTCCTCGCCTCCTCCAGCCTCTCCGCCAGCCCCGGGTTCCTCTCCATCACCATCTTCCTGATCGCCTCCCTCCTCGCCGGCGTGAGGTCCCTCTTCTTGATCGCGTCCTGGATCTTGACCACGCACCCCTTGGGCCCGGGGACGGCCCCGTGCACCACCACGATCCCCAGCTCGTTGTCCACGCGCAGCACTTTGAGGTTCTGCACCGTCGCCTGCTCGTTGCCCATCCGCCCCGCCATCTTCTTGCCCGGGTGCACACGCCCGCCGCTGCCCTGGCTGCCGCCCGCGGAACCGAGCGACCTGTGCGTCTTGGACACACCGTGACTCGCCGGCTGGCCGCCGAACCCCCACCTCTTCATCACACCCGCGAAGCCCTTGCCGTGCGAGTTTGCGCGCACGTCGACGTACTGGTTCTTGACGAACCAGTCGGGCGTCAGCTCCGTGCCCACGGGCAGCAGGCCCTCCTCGTTCTTGACCTTGAACTCGGCCAGGTGCTCCTTGGGCGCCACGCCCTTGGCCTCGTAGTACCCCAGCTGCGGGAGCGTGACGTTGTCGGGCTTGCGGGACCCCATGCCGACCTGCAGGGCCCAGTACCCGTTGGACTGGCGCGTTCGGCTCGCGATGATCTGCACGCGGTCCATCTGCAGGATCGTGCAGGGGATGCGGTTCTTGCCCTTATACACGGCGCTCATGCCCTTCTTGACGGCCAGCACGCCCGTCCGCGGCGGCGTCGTGGCCTCCTTGCGCGCGAGCGCCGCCGCGGGGCCCGTGGTGAGGGCCGGCAGGCCCGACGTCACCTGCCGGAAGCGGTTGTGCTTGCTGCGCGGCGGGGCCGTGTTCCACCCGTACTTGATGCCGCGCGTGGTGGTGTGAGGGACGAGGCTGCGCGGGACGGCCGATACGCTGGGCCGGAGGGCGAGGCGCGCCCCGAGGGGGAGGCTGGCCCCGACGAGGAGCCGGGGTGCCATTGTGTGTGGTCGGAGGCGGTTCGTGGTGTCGTTGTCGAGCGAGTCGATGGGTGGGCGGTCGACAAGTCGTTCGGGGGGAGTTTCGCCTTGACCTCGATGATGAAGCAGAAAAGCGCCGCCGAGATTTTTTGGTGAGGTATCCGCGACTTCACGTGCCACTAGCCACAGGCCGTGGCTGGTGGACAGTACAGTACTAATTAACAAAATGGGCACGGTATGGATGGAGTGTCGCTGCTCGAGAGAGCTTTCCATGGCTCAAGAGACGAACGAGCACTTCCAGCTTTCAACATCCAAGCTCATTTTCTCCAGTCTATTCATTCTCATAATCATCTCGCATTAAAACCCCCCCGAGAACCTCGCATCAGTCCGTGTCCTCCTAGAAACCTCCCCCTCCCCCTCCCCTCCCCCCAATCCCATGACCCATCCTGTTAATACTCGTCCCCTTCAGCTCATGATCGCCTGGATTCGCCGCCGCCTCGTAGATGATCTCCTTGGGCGCCCTCCCCAGCGCCATCCACTCCCCCTTGAACCCCAGGTACGTCACCCTCGTGACGTCCTCCTCGCCGCCCGAGAAGTTGTCCTCGAAGAAGAGGGCCAGCCGCTGCACCGAGCTGAACTTGGCGCGCTTGACGGGGAGCTCCTGCACCTCGGACGTCTGCGAGAGGTCAAAGGTCTGCGTGGGCTCGGCCTCCTCGGCCGTGGCGAAGTCGAGGTCGAGGTTGGAGAAGACCTTGAGGGTGCGCGGCGCGCAGGAGGACGGCGACGTGAGGAGCGAGATGGAGTGCAGCTTTACCTGGCCCGTGAAGCTTGGCGTGATGTCAGTTCTAGTTCCGCCCTCGAGCGTAGAGTAGATTTGTGATGGGGAAATATAAGACTAGAGAGAGGGAAGGGGGGCCTACGGTACTGTCATGAGCAGCTGCTCATCCGCGTCGCTCTCAAGCTCCACACCCTCGGTCCTCTCCGCCCACGACTTCTTCACCACGTCTCGCCCCATGCCGTGCCGCACCTCGTTCAGCGTCGTGATCTCATCAAAGTTGATGTGCTGGTACAGCGAGTGCTGCACAGCGGGCGTGATGTCGTCCGAGTGGTCATGGCCTTCGTGGCCGTGGCCGTGGTCGTGGTGCTCGTCATGGCAGTGGTGTGACATTTCGAGTCTCGCTTTTCGAACAGTTTATTTCTCTCTGGCCGTCAAGAAGTGGATGAAACGAGTGAATGGGGTTCTTGCTGCGGGAGATGTTGTGGGGGTGTTGGATGAGAAGAGGTGTGGCGCTGGGGGCCTGTTGAGAGGCGAACTCGAAACTCGTCGTGACTAAGAGAGCAACTTGCATCGCCCATCACCTAGAACCTTATAACTACACTTCCACGACGCAAATGTCACGCAGCCACTATAATTTTGATTTTGACGAAGTCACAAGACTTTAGTGCTGTTCAATGCGTTTGACAATAACATTGGCTGGTCAACGCCAGATCCATGGTATATCGATATCATCCCGGGTATCCCTGCCAACCCGCTATGCTGCCTCAAAAAGACGCCGATGCGAATGCAATATCCACCATGTATGTCATACCAGACGCAAAGCCACCCTACAGGGTATCATGTAAAAGATGTGCATCGCCGCCGTATGCTCCCTAATGCCTCCCCTTGAAACTCCTAACCGATGAACACCCAGTACGAAAGCTGGGCATTCTAGAGTATGGACATGCCAAAAAAAAAACAGAACGGATATGTACTATTCGTAGACGAAAACGTCTCGTGGCGGCGGCGGCCGGTCGCGGCCAGCGTACGGAAGAACGGGCGGATGGGCTTGCTGGTGCCGTGGCTCCATCCTTATCGGATCCTGGAGGTAGGGCTGTGTTGCAGGTACGCCGTGTGCTGGCGGTGCGAAGGCCGGTTGCCGGTTCACTTCGTAAAATCTAGGTGACTATGTAAGATGGAAAACTTGACAACCGGTCATTAGAAACTTACGTTTCGAGTGAGCGGCCACGGCGGGGGTATTGGGCGTGCAATTCTTCCCTCCTCTGTGCCGGGATCTCATGTCCTGGAACTGCGTAACGGTTGTCGCGCGTGCCTCCACGCGGCTGTGCCTCCACGGTCCTTGGCTCCACAGTCCTCACAAAAATGGGTTGAGCAGAGGGCCTCTGTACCTGTTGAGTCTGGTAAGGACCACTTGGGTATTCGTGGACAGGGTAAGAAGGGGCCAAGGCGGCTTGATTGTGACGTTCAGGGTGGTGAACGGCAGAAACTGGGGCATCCGGGTATTCCCTGTGCGGCACCGGGATGGGCTCTGCGCGGTGGTAACTCCGGTAGGAGGGCGGCTCCTGGACACCCCGTCGGAGCTCTGTGATCTCACTGTCCTGGGAAGAGGCGACGACATTCGGTTGACGTACAATGATAGGGCGTTCTCGAGTCTCGACTGGCTGGGGTTGCCTTTCGTAGTAGACCTGCCCAGGACGGGGATCCTGCAGGCCCCAGTTGGGGTTCAAAGGGTGGTGTGGGATGGGCTGGCGCGTTTCTGGCTCACGCTGAATATGACCGCGGTGGTGTGGTGGGCTTCGAACGTACGGATCCGCCATACCGTCGCGGTCGCTGACCACGCGCCGCCGCTTAACCTGTCCATCTTGGACAGCTTCGGCGGGGTAGGCAAGAGGGAAGTGTTGGGGAGGTGGGTAGCCCGCGGAATGCTCTGGGCTCTCATCGCGAGCGCGCTTCCGAGACGGGAGGGGACGAACAAACTGTGGTGCCATGGCCGAAGGGGATGGCCTCTCGATAGATGGGACAAGCAGGTCTTGGTAATTGGGTCCATGGTTCCTCCCCGCTGGCAGCGACGGGTTTGTCAGGCTGCGGGTCATTATCGGTGCGCGCTCTTCACCCACACGAGGCTGCACAGGTCGCGGCGAGATCTGCCCATCAAGAGGCACGCTGGGAGGACCTGCGGGATACTGCCCCTCAACCTGGGCGAATCCCGGGTTAGTGGTCTCGGGCCGTCTCGCAGGTCCGAGATAGATCACATGGCTCTTAGAATGGGTATGGCCGGGTTGGTGGGGAGGCTGCGCCCGCGCGTTGTGATCCGGGTGGGTGGGTGCGTATGAACCATAGTCCGGAGATCTTCGCGCTGAGAGGCCGGCAGAGAGAGGTGCAGCTTCCACCTCCTGCCCATGGCGGTTCCTATCCACGGCCTGCTCCCAGGCAGCTTGGTATCGCTTAAATCCCCGCTTGGCTTTCTTGGCCGCCTTACGTTCACGGCGGACGGCCTTGGCAGTGCGCTTGGCATTGCCTGGAGTCGCTGGCGTTTTCCTGCGGGCGGTTTTGGGTGCGGTAGTGGAGGCATTCCTCAACTGGCGCGGGCGTTCCACATTCTCCGACTCCACGACACCCGGAGCGGCGGAGGCATTGAAGCCCCTAGGTCCTGGGCCGATTGACGGAGGAGAGATGAGAATCACATCGTCAGAGTCCTCGTCATCCGAATCGTCCTCACCTTCGGAATCAGAGATAACAACCACTTCGCGAAGGATGGAATCAAGAGTGTCACGACCGTTCTCCTCATCACCTCGCCACTTGACGATGATGTCTAGGCAGACTGCCTCGACAGTTTTCCTGGCATGCTGCCAGGTGGTCTCCTTCAAAAGGGAATCATAACGCGTATGTCGATGGCGGATGTGTGCCAACACGGCAAGTTGCACTCGGCGTGAGAGTGAAATGTCATTACTGAGGCCGACCACCTGTTTTGCTCTCTGGAGGGTTGTTAGAAGGGAGTGTATATAGTTAGCGAAACGGAAAACTAACCTTTCTGAAGGCGTGGTCGACAATCTCCTGACGATCTGTGTTTGGTATCCGCGGAAACAGCTCACGCAGAGCCGCATCAGCCTGGGCATTAATTTCTTCTTGAGCCTCGGGGATCGGTTCAGGGGCGTCGTCCTTCGTGGAACGCAGTAGATCGTAGCGAAAGCCAAGGGCCGCCTGGGCTTGGTCGACGATGGCTTCCCTGATGTGGTATCCAATGCGGGATGTGTGCATGGAAAGTTCATTCGTGTTATCCCGAGCAGTCTAGCGGCAGGCAGGTTAGTCAAGGGGGCCGCGAGGGGAAGGACCAGGGCGATGTTGCTTCGTCTCCGGATCTGGAAACTGACCGAAACCATGAATATCATTGCGTCCTTCTCTCGCGATATCTCTTTACATAGTGTAGTCAGCTCGGGGTGGCCGTTGGGTACGAATGTAAAACCAGGAGGAGGTTCTCTGTCGACGGAAATCTATGAGAGGTTAGATACTAGTGCGGGCTCCTCGACGGGCCTCTCTCTGCAAGCCATGCGAATCTACCTTGTATTCGAGCTGCTTCTTCTTATTCGTGTTCTCGACGAATTCATAATAGGCCTGGTGTTTCAGTTTTGGCTGTGGCGGGGGGTCCTTTGCCACAAGCCCGGCCGGCGGCACTATGCTCCTGTCAAAGACGGGCTTCGTCGCCTTTTTGGGCCTGTCGCGGCCATCACCGGCCGTGGTCTTCTTCAATACTTTCTCCATCCTCTTTTTCCGTTTGATTCCGACCCTCGGACGATTCTACCGAAACATGGCAAGAACACACCACGGGATACAATGGGAAGGGTAGGAGAGAAGAATCCACTGGACCACTCGCAGGGCGGTGTGAGCGGTGGGACGAAAGTGCTGGGAGGCGAAACCGGTCGTCCCGTGAAATGGAGCGCCACAGCTTGCCTGTACAAACAAGCGAGACGCTTGCTACTAGGATTCCCCCAAAAGACCGGTTCCGGACACCGAGAGCGTGTGGCGGGGAAATGCCGCCGCAAAAAGCACTGCCTACGAGGCTGGTGCCTGGTGGTTCCTCGCTCGGTTGAACTTCAAAGAATGCGCAATGGTCAAAGCCTCGTCTCCCAACTCGTACACCGACGGTCCCGGGCGCGGGAATATCGGGTTCAAGCCGTTCACCAGGAATGATTCCACGCGAGGCAGTGTATGTCGCTCGGTGCGATTTACTGAAGAAGGCAGTTCTTTGGAAGAGAATAGTACGACTTGAAGATGGAAGGAAGGGCGCTTACGGCCTGGCGCGGTTTTGTTGGGCGTCACTGCGTAAATTTCGGGTAAGTAGGACCCATGTCACGTGGAGGATGAGGAAAGTGCATGTGAAGCTCCTGACACCAAGCCATTGGAGCGAGCCCCGCAGCTGGCCAGACTCGACGTCTGGGGTTGACTTGCTAAATGGTTGGCTGGCACAAGACGCGGTACCCGATGCATGTCACTCAAGTTGCCAGTGGATAGAGCCAACTTTCCCGCTTGGTCCACGAAATACACATCATCAACCCCCTACACTTGACACGCTTGTTATGACCACACGCTGAAGCCCTCGCGCAAGCAAGAAAAGCAAAAACGCCCGGTTCCAAATTCCCCTTGCCGTACCAAGTCCGTGAAGCTCCCCTTGTAAGCCCTCGATACGTGAACCCTTGCCGAACGCCAAACCATTTCCATGTATGAATGCGAGTTTGATTGCCCCATGGGCTGAATGATGCAATGAAAAGCCCAAATTAAGTGGCGGGCTCCTCCAGATTCCGGATAGAGTTCTTGATGAACTCGTACGAGGAAAAGAAGATGGCGTTCACCGCGCACGAGCGTCCCATGGAGACGCCGAGCCCGCGGTACATGTGCCGCTTGAAGAACTCAATCTTGGGGCGGGGCTCGACCTTTTGTCCCCGAGAGTACATGAGGGAGTTCTTCTGGTAAATGCTCTTCGCCGAGTCGATTGGGTCTGCGGGATGCTGTTAGCCGGGAGAACCGAGGACAATCAGAGATAACCGGGGGCGGGGTGTCCTCTTACAGATAGCGGCCCACGATACTATGCCACAAAGGCCACCTGACATCAGAACGGCAACCTTCCGAGCATGCGGATGGTCGCCTCCAAACGTTGTGACGAGCTGCTTGCTACTTTCATACACCACAAAGTATATCGCTGTGCCAAGTGTGTCTCGTACTATGTTCTGTCAGCCGGCTGCCAAGGAGGCTAGCCGGAGGATGGGAAAGGGGATGGTGTGGGTTAGGCACTTACGGAGATGTAGATTGAATCCGGTGTACAGCCCAAACATCCCCCTATGCTTAACAATTGTCGCCATGGTCTTGAGCGTCCCCTTGTTCTGATAGCTCGCTGCAACCGCCTGCCGCTTATCATCCGGGGACCTCTTTTGCCCCGCAAGGAGAACAGACACTTGGGCGCTCAGTTTCGTCAGCTCGAAAGGGCAGGCAAGGACGGTGATAAGAGACCCCGCCGTCGCCCCCGCGGCCGCGAAACAGGAACAGGAGTAAAAGTTCGGGTAGTTTCCCTTAGTGCTCGTGTGTGCCAGAACATCGAACCCGAATCTCTTCTTCATCCACTGCGCGTATTCGAACTTCGATCGTTTGTACATGGAGAATGATACCGTCCGGACAAGGGTGACGCTGGCCATCGGGGCAGCGACGCCTATATACGACGACGAAAGTTAGCCCGGAATCCAAACGTGGTTGAGTATCGAAGGGGGGAAAGGTTCGGTTGCGAGCAAGAATATACCTCGAAAGAAGCCCTTCATGCTCTCGGTCCGGTAGGTATGTCGTATGCAGTCCAGAACGCCATTGTACTGATACGTCTGCATCCGCGTCTTCACGCTGTCTAGCGGGAACGCCGCAAGCGTGGACAGGACACTGGCGCCACTAGCAGATACCTCCGTGCTGTACCGCATCGCCAGCCTCGAAAAGCGCTGGTCCCCGTTCTCGAGCATGGTTCAGAGAGGCCGCGAGTCGGCAGGTTCATATCGACGATGGTGATCACCTCCCCGTGTCTTCCTCCGTTGCTCTCTCAGCTCGAAAGCGCGGAGCCTATCTAACCAGGGAGGGAAAAGACGTGTGTGGAGCCGAGGATGCGCGTCGGACGGATGGTCCGTTGTCGGGAGAAGCTCTTCCGTCGTTCGATCTCGGGTTTCGTAGATGGGTCGTACGCGGTTATGAGGGCGTCGCCAGGCGGCGCTTCGTTCGAGGTGCGGTAGGCGCAACACGACTCCCCGCAAGGCCAACTTGAGGACGTTGGGGGGAGCGCCCGATTCCGGTCGCGGTGTGGCTTCAGCCAAGCTGCTGCGGCCGTCGAAAGCACCAATTTGACAGGACCAACCCTTCAGTCTCGTGATACCGGGGGCGGATTGATGATGCCTTCGGCGAGGGATCGATGGGAGGAGGGGCAGGGTGTTGCCTGAGGAGTATGGGAACACAAAGGGTTTGCGGGGTCCAAAGGTTCCCGAGCTTGGGAGTCAGCACTGAAAGCTAGAGATAGGTACAAACAGAGGGAATGATTGAGCTCGCTGGCATTGCTTGACGCTGGCCATGTACTCTCGAGAAAGTGGTCCTGACAGCGTCATGATGGAGGTACTTGCTCGTAGGATACTTTGCTACCCAAGCATAGCTGTGTGGACAGGTTTGGGACGGCCTGATTTTACTGTGTGGGGAAGGAAATCCTGCACTGCAGCCCGGGCTCCCAGCACGTCACGGAGGTTCTACAGTGCAATGGCACTAACAGAACACAGTCAGCTGCCCCTCCTCCCAAGGTCCTTTTTCTCGCCATAGACCTGTTTGACCAAAAGGAGGTCCTTTATGCGGGACACAAGCTTCAACCAATAGCGCTGCTTCTCAACTTCAGTGGACTTTGGCACTCCTCATGAATCTGGGTATCATTATAACGTCACTTCACAGGGCTCAGATACTGGCTAATCTGTGATGGTCGTTATCAATTGCTATGAAATGCTTGGTAGGTATGGTACAAGTACAGGTGAATGCAGATGATGGTACAAAGGGTTCCGGATCCCCTATCCGTTTTGTTCTGCGTTGCCTTGGTCATCTCCTGGATGGGCCCGAGTCGGCCCACGAAGCCGGCAGTAGTTTCCCTCGGTGAGCTCCTACGGGAGCAGAGACAACATACGCAAGGCCATCCCATGTCCATAGCATCGTCCAGGGCAGCTTTGCAGCTCTCAGCTATGATCGCGCTCCAGAGCAACCTTCGTCAATACCGGCTGAATGAGCCCCTGCTGGTCCACGTGCAAGACCCTAGACGTCCTCAACGTAGACGAAGGCCCAGGGTCTTGTTCAGTATCTCAATCGTCATGTCATAATGCCGATACACGTTATCCTTCTTCTTGAGTCCCCTACACAACCATCAGCCATCCATCGCCCAATAGGCGAAGACGTCCATAGGAGAGACAACTCACTTCATCGACATCCTATTCTGCACTTCCACGCCGCCCGCGCGTCCCCTCCACATCACCTTACTGTCGTTATCGCGATGCCACGCCACGAAGAGCAGGTTCTTCAGGATCTTGTGCTCCGGGCCCGCCTCCTTCGCCGCTGCACTGAGGAACCACCCCGTGCGCTCCACCTCGTGGCAGTCAAACGTGCGCCCTTCGCGGAAGGCCCTCCGGAGCTGGTTGCGTGCCGTATATCGCGCCGGCGTGGCGTACCGCACCGCGCGGAGGAGCTCGCGGTAGAGGTGCCGGTAGGCGTGTATTATCTCCGTGCTGGACATGATGGATTTGCGCCCGCCGAGCTGGACGCTTCGGTGGAACCGGGCGAAGAGCGGAATGAGGATGAGATTTGGGTGAGTTGAAGGGGTGAAATCTGGGCCGGACAGCACTGTATTCGCAGCACGGACCACCTGCCGAGGACCACCGGGGCCGCGCCGAATTATCGCCCGGGAATAGCAGCCACCGACCAGACAGCAGGCATGCAGACGATGATATCAATGCCTTAATATTCCCAATGTTCCTTACATGCTCAGTCTACACTACTGCTTACAAGCTGTTGGCCTCCACATCTACCTCATGACAGCAAGGAGATAAACAGAATAGTTGGAAATAGCGGACAGTTGAAGGAAACCGTCATCAGCCGAACTCCGGCTGAAAAATTAAGGAAAAAAAACTCTCGCTTGCCAGACATTCTGGAATGAACATTTGGTATAGATGTCGCTGAGACATGGTCGTTCTCTGTTCTTTCTCTCTGTTCCCTCCTCCCACCACTGGATGCAGCGCCGTCTATATGCACCAAGGAGACTGATCCTCTGCAATCTGCAAAAACGCATCGCCCCTCCTCATCCCATCGTCACCCCCTTCATTCATCCCCTTGTTGCCGTAGGGGCGCATACCTGCCGCTACCACTCCCGCTGGCACCGCTACTAGCCCTGCTTCGGCTGCGGTTGACCACGCGCGCAAGCCAGCTCCCAACGGAAGGTGGCTCGCCAGTGGGCGTGGCTGGCTTGCTGCCGCCCCCTACATCTGGCGGTTCGAGAGGCATGTGCGGAATGGCGCTAGTCGAGGTGAAGCTGGGCCGGCCTCGGAAATCGGATCCAACAGCAGATCCGATGGGGGATCCGACTGACGGCATGAGAGACTCGGTCTCGGCCCGCAGTGAAGGAGTTCCGACGATCGTGCTCGCGTCACCGAAGAGGACGTCCATCTCTTCAAGGCGTACGCCACAAGTCTCAGGGTAAATAAAGTACACTGTTGGGCGATGTTAGCCATGGCGCTGCGCCGCAGCAAAGCCGGAGATAGGGAGGGCCACTTACCAACGACAAAACTAACGGCGCAGAAGAAGGCATGGACCAGGTACAGCCGCCATTTTATCAGCTCCTGCAAGATCGGTGTAACCTCGCCTACCAACCAGTTGAATGCCCAGTTCGTTGCGGTCGATAGACTCGCGCCCTTCGACCGAATGCTGAGAGGGAGGATCTCCGGAGGATAGAGCCACGGGATCGGTCCCCACGAGTAGCCGAACGCTGCGTTGTAGACCATGACGAATATCACAACCATGGTCATGGTCTGCGGTATATCGATGTAGAGGAAATATGAGATCAGCGACAGTGAGATGACCATGGCTACGGCGCCGCTGAGCAGGATGGGACGCCGGCCCCACTTGTCCACAATGTACCACGGCGGGATGGTCGACAGGAAATATGTGATGCCGTTGATACCAGCCATCAGAACAGCGTCGTGACCAACCCAGCCAGCCTGCTGGAATACCAGAGGCGCGTAGTACGAGATGACGTTGATACCGTTGAGCTGGGCGAGGCCTTGGGCGGACATGGCAATCAAGACTCGCTTGCTGTACTTGCGGAACATCTCCGAGTAAGTGCGCTCGCCCTCCTGTCTCTGCAGGAGCACGTCCATCTTGATGTTGCGGTACTCTTCGCGCGCCTTGGTGTTGTGGATGTCACCGCCGCCGTATAAGTTAGCGATGACAACGATACCTTCCTCGTCGTAGTCGTTGTCGAGGAGCCATCTACGGAGGAGGCATTAGCAAAGTGGGTCTCGGGTCAGTGACAACGGAGAGTTCGAACGCCGTACCTGGGGGACTCCACGATAACCAAGCTACCAACGGCCAGGAGGCCGCCCATCACACATTGCATGAATAGTGGGAGGCGCCACGACAGATTGCTCGGGATGAAGCCGCAGAAGTAGTCCACCCAAACAGAAGACGTGTAGCCGATGATGTTCCCGGAGAACTCAATGCATGCAAGCTTGCCTCGGTTGTGGGGCGGCGAGATCTCGGACTGATATACGGGCACGATCGTGGACATCATGCCGACGCCAACACCAGCAACGATCCTGCCGAGCATCATCCATGGCATGGCGGTCGACCAGGTCTGGATTGCCCCGCCAACGAAGAATATGCAGGACCCGTAGAGAATCGTACGCCGACGGCCTATAATGTCACCTACTCGGCCGACGATGAGGGACGAGCAGAAGGCGCCAACCTCGAGAATCGCTACCATCGTACCAATCTGGGCCTTGGACGGTTGGTTAAAGTAGTCTATGAAATAAGGTCCGCTTCAAAAGGGTCAGCAAGGACTGTGAACCCGGGGGTACGTGGGGTATCGGTAAGAGGGTGACAGAGGAGAGCACGTACGTTATGATTCCGGACATTACACCCTGATCATATCCGAAGAGGAAGACGCCCAACGACACAAAGATACTTGTGAAGTAACTGCATAGGTTCTATTAGTATGTCTAACCGCACGGCCATCCCATCGTTTACGTCCGGATAGGGTTCTCGGCCCAGAGACAACATACATCAAGGGCCGGCCTGTTAGGCCGTGGATGGGATTGGAACCCATAATGGAGGCAAGGCAACGTTCAGCACGGGGGACCCGTCGCGGGCGTGCAATCGGTACCTCGATGGCCTCCTTGTCTACGAGTCGGCGATCGTGCGCGGCCTCGTCGTAGTCCGGCGGCGGTTGGACCCTGACTCGCTTCTGTGGCTTGCGTGCTTTTAGTAGGGCGTCATGAGGGTCGTCAACGAGCCGGAAGTGGATGGGATCCTCGTCGTCCGCTAGCTGCTCGGCGATGTCGCCGGACTCGCTCGATGGGCGGGATTCGGATGACGACCGTCGGGTGGGGTGGGGGGCGGTATCGCCCGAGAGCTCGGGTGATGACGTCGATCGTGAGGTTGCGTCTGGGCGTATGCGTGGGGGTAGCGTTCGCAGTGGGATGTTGGAAGGGAGGCGGGTTGAGCTTTCGTTGGGAATTTTGGACGGTGATGGTGCTGTCGGCAGCAGCACCTTCCCGCAGAAGAAAAGTCGGAGGGCGGAGGTGAAGGTTTAAAGGCGGCCCCTCGGTGGAGAGGCGGAGGAGGTTCGGGAGTATCGAGACCGCGAGACGGAAGCCTTGGCTACTTTCGGGAGACCCAGCTGAGAGGTGGCCCTTTGGCTCACGCGGGCAACTTTGGCGGGGAACGCAGAGGTACTGCCGCGGTAGAAGTCGAGAGTAATACTTCGAATTCCACCTTTGATGGGCGGTGGATCGATGTATACAGTAAAATCACTGTACCGAAGTCAAAGCCCGTCAGGCGGCACAAGCGCTGAGAGACAGCTGGGGTCAGCTTTCGTCAAATAGGGTCTCTTCGACACCCAAAGTCAATCAAGCAACGGGAGCGAGAAGCAATGACGCGAAAAAAAGGTTCAAACAGTCCCACCCCATCTGAAGGGTATTCGACAGTGAGATGCAAACATGGTGGGTAACAATGTGTAGATCCTGGCGAAGCTCTCGTACCTCTAGTTGATCCTCGGGCCAACGGGTTGTGATAGATGGATGCCGCACCGCGTCGCATACGGCGGATGCTCGAATCGTATAGGATTTACTGACTCGTCACTGCAGGCGGGCCGACCGGATGGCCAGACGCAGGCCAGAATTGTCTCGGGCGCCCGCTGGAACGAGCTCTCCAACCTGCAGCACTCAAAGGTCCACTACCTAAGAGAGACACGAAGGTGACTTCGTTGAGCAATCCAAACGAGTGTCGTCGTCAACACGAGGTACTTCGTGGGAGGCGTGTGTCGTCGTTTTTCCCACGGGGGCGGCGGCAAAAGGGCACGAGGCAAAAAATGGCTAGGGTCAGATGGGCAAAAGCGGCAAAGAAAGGAGGACCCAATGACAGGGTACGCGGGCGAGCGCGGGTGATGCTGGGGGACAGGGCACGCGACCTTCGGTATTCCAGGCTTTCGAGCTTTTGAGAAATGAGTGAAGAGATGGGAGAAAATGAAGAACGCTCGACAACGGTCTGGTGAAAAGATGAGGAAAGGGGCCTGCGGGCGGAAGACGTGTCCAGATAACGTCCTTTTTCCCTCTCGATCTTCCTATCTGATCTCATAGCCCCTATCCAGCCTCCCGCGCTTCCTTCCAAGAGTGTCAGAGCAGGTTCCTATCTCCTGCCCGCCTCTAAGCACACATGAGATTGCCGCCAGGCCTGCCATTTGGCACCGTGCTCAGTGCAGGACGGGCCGCGGAGGGACCGAGTGCCTCTGGGGGCCCCGATCCAGCGGCTTGGCACATGGCGCGAAGACCGCTGTGGATATCTCCCCACACGCTAAAACATGCCGGCCAGGCTCACACCAGCACGTTAGTGGGAGTGAGCATGACGAATGCTGTCGTATCGGCAGAGGCAATAGAGGACTGCGATGCCCACCCAGGGAGCGCGATGCAGCTATTCCCATTTTCCCTAGCTTCAGCTACTGTCCAACTTACTAGGCTGTTTGCACCCCAAGAAGCGGCCCTCATCGCGTCTTAGATCCGAGGCGACAATGTCAGCGGAGGCTGATTTTGCCTGCTGCGGCCCGCGCAAGACGGCCCGTATCGGGTCAAGTTGGGAGAATCCAGCCGCCCACACATGCAGTGATTGAGATCCAGGCAACTTGCTATCTCCGCCAGACGGTCTTGGGACTTCGCACTTGTCAAATAGGGCAGAGACAAGCCACTGTCTCGGAAGAGCACCACCAAAACCCGTAGCCTTCTAACAGTTAGTATCGGTATCCCCGCATACTTGAGCGCAGAGTCCCCGTCGTTCAACTTGATCCGGTCACTTCAAGGCGCCCGCCCATGAAGTCGAAGATCCTCCGCGCTCTCTGAGTTAAGGCTCCATACCTAGCAAAGCCTGCTTGTGAGGTGTGCCTTTAGTGTTGCTGCTAAAGCAGGCTTAACTTAAATTATCTAAACAGGCCTCTATGGGATTTAGACAGACCCCGGCTTAAAGTTGCGTGGTTGCGAAGTGCGCCGCTAGAACTCTATCCCTACGAGTAATCTGTTGGCCCTGTCCTTGTGGTCGTCATGCCCACAACAACGGTCGCCATTCCAAGTCAACGCAATATCTCATTCAGGGTATCTGCAACTTCGGATATGAATACTGCTCATCCCCGAGTCAGGTATGCGATATGTTCGTTTATAGATGGAGAGCAGGGCGAGCTTGTTGGAAGTACACCTGGCATCGTCCTCTACTAGTGGGAAGACTCCAGAAGTCTTGGGCCCTCCCATAGGATGCTATGGGAAGCCCACATGGCTAGAGGGACAGTATGAGTATGGACGGAAATGAAGGTCTGGTTTGTCATGCTGCATGGCTGTGCTAGCCTTTTACGGGAGGGAGAAGGGGAAGTACGGCATGCTACCCACTACAGAGAGGAGGAAGACATCGGAAAGCAAGCCCCAGTCCTAATGAGCCCTACAGTTCAAGAGACGTAAGAAGGCAGATGGCGCTTGTACCGGCGGCCGACCACCAGCAACAGACGGGAGGATGTTGATGAACGCCGGCGCAGGACTGCACATAGCCGTCGTATAAACCGTCCGTACTTCAGGCTCAAAGCTGCGCGGGAGGCTGGGCGGATACAGGCCGTCTCCAAAATTACTTGTCGCCCTTTCCGTCTCCGCCGTGTAACGTTCTCGAAGCAGCTCACGGTTAACAGCGTCATCCCGCTCCGTATTTGACCATCCTTCCCGGGCTGCGTGACGTCGGGGGAGCAGGCTTAGCTGACATAGCCGTCGTCAGCGGTGCGTGTCTCGGCCGTGCGAGTGGGTATGTTTTTCTATATTTATACTACATGGCTTCTAATCTCACGTAGAGGCGGCCATGTGGACTGGCCTCTGGGGGAACCAAGCCGCAAAACACGTAAGAAGCGTATGCTCCGGGGTGATGAGCCCACAAATTTAGAAGACAGACGTCTTCCGGATGTCGTAAGCAAAACTGAGATGGCAACCGGGATACCAGAGGCGTCAAACCATGGTTGGCCGGGGCACTCGATGAAGGCCCCATCCGTGCCCTCCTTCTGGAACACCGCCGAAGGAACGGCGCTGGAACAGAGCGATCCGTGCATGAGAGAGACTTCATCGACCGGGGCCTGCAAGACATGAGGCCCACGCATAATGGATGGCGTGGTCCTGATCCACATGGACCATCGAATGTGAAAACGGGATTTCATCTCGGACGGCTGTGGCTGAAACGTCGAGCGAATCGAGCCTCCCGATGGAGCAATATTCTGGGACGGGACCCGTGGGGCTTGGAGTCTCATCCGGCGCGGTGGAGTGGGCGAGGATACGACCTGGCCAGCCCGTGTCCAAGGCTTCGTGAGACGTTCCCGAGATTATTGCCTGGCCTGCCAAGCCCGGTTGGACGACGTCGCTGGCCCAACGGCAACATCCTTTCGAATCCCCAGCACCCCAAGCCTTGTCGGTGGGACTGAGACAAGAACAAGGGAGGCGTGGGAGGCAACATGATGAAGTGGCGCAAAACCTCGATGCTGTTGTCTGCTGATGGAAAAGACTGCGCCATTGCGCCAAGAGGGCCAGTGGTAATGGGAGGAGGGGTCGCTGTCAACAGGTTCTTGGCCTAGCCACAAGTCTGGGTACCCAATACCTCATTCCCTGCTAAGTATATAGGGGACAATCTGTCCTGAGTACTTATAGCCTCGGGGTCCTCTGTAACTCTTGGCGTCCGTCCAGGGTTCCCGTCGCGAGGAAGAACCCCAGCTGAAGGCTGCAAGGGTGCTGGAATGTCGCGGAACGAATGCCCTTCATATCCGATGGCCGCGCCCGCCATGCATCCACCCACCTCCGCACACGAAAAGAGCTTCGCGGGAAGCGAAATGAGAGTGCCCCCCAGCGGATGCTACGCAAGGTAAGCTCGGCCTCGAACACCCAATTGTGTTTCCTCCTTTCGCAGGACCCTCCAAAGGTTTAAAACGGGAGAAAGTCGAGCACTGCCCCGCGAAGCGGAGACGAAACGAACGGACCGATGGTTTGGGCATGCGCATCAATTCCAACTGGGAGGCAGAACCAGCTGGCAGCGAGCGGTACACTGTGAACCAAGTCACCATGCATAAACACCGATCCCCGCCATTAACCACGTATTCGTGCCCGAGCGCCAAGACTCGCCGAGGGACAAGTCACAGCAGTGCTGGTCCCTTGCACTAGCCTTGCCGTTTACGAAGTTGTGCGCATTCCACCTGCATCTGGACGGCGGCGCCTCAGCTGGACGGCGTGCAGCGTCTCGTATTGACAGCCGGTTTTTCGCCTTCCGTTAATTGGCATCCCGCGTCCCGCCGCCCGGGATTCCTGACAGGATGGAGGGTATTAATTGGCATCTCAGAGAAAGATGGGCAGGAATTACTTGTATTGGACGCATTATGACGAGATAAAATGAAGCCCGCGAGACGGACAATCGGCGAAGGCTGGGTGGGCCGCAGTAAGATTGGCAGACACCCCGATGGAGAAATCGCCCGTAATCAACGTTCATCAACCTCGACCAAGGCCCCGTCCATGCATGATTCGTGCCGAGTAGCGCACCCTTCCCCGCTTATTAGGCCCGTGGAGTGGACCGATCTCTCGATCCAAACTTCATGCGCCGTTAGCATCTCGCTCGCCTGCTCTAGACTAGAAACGGTCCGTCTTGCGACGGCACCAACGAGCTGCTGTATCCGTAGAAAGGGAGGGAGCGGGACCGATGCCTCGAAGCCGCCGTCGATCTGGTCCGGAACAGTTCGGCGGAGGTCCGTTCACAGAGCAAGTGTGGTTTTTGCGTGCCAAGCCAATTCCAGGCAAAAGCTCCGTTGAGCATCGCAACGTCGCGTCGCCCATGCCCCGTACCCTGGTCGGCTCAATTTTGCCATCCGTCCAATCGGGGATAGCGCTGGGAAGTCGGCTGGGGTGGCCGTCTCCACAATCCGACCAGCGGCCGCCCAGTGGCACCACGCCGTTTGTGGCTCCTGCCGTGAACGGTCCCGCTCTGGGAAGGAGCCCAGCATTACGACCTATATTGTTGCCCAGGGCCGCCGCGGATTGTGAAGTCCCTCCCCTGCTGCCAGTCTTAATACCCAGCTTCGCTCCCCTGCGTACCCATTTTCCTCCACCCTCCGCCCCCCCTCTCTCGCCAACAACGATCCGACCGATTCTGAGCGAACGAGCGCAGCAAAGAGCGAACGGAAGACTTGTCTGGGGTTGGGTTGCGTAAGACAGTCTGCTCAGCGTGCAGGTCGCCACCGACGGTTAGGAGAGGTACGAAGGATTGCGACCGACTCGGCGACCACGACAATTTTCCACCACGCCTGCTGCCGTCGACTAAGCCGCCCGGCGAAGCATTCCGCCACGACGACTACGCAATTCGCTTGGGAGGAGGGTTCGAGGCGGGCAGAAGCCTATTTGGTGCGGCCTGTTCGAACTTTTTTTGCGATTCGAGGGCGAATGCGACTCACTCTGCGCGAACGCCGGAACACTCGTTGCGGATCGGTCTCGGACTCGGTGCACTGGGCAACCAACCCAATTCGATTTTCGCGATTTGAGCCCACAGCAGTTACACACCACAGCTGGTGACGACCTGTGATACTGTCCAACGAGGAATAGGGCAGCCACCGAGCTGACCTGCCTGCACCATGGGGTCAACGGAGTTTGGGAATTTCGAGGTACGCAAGGGCCGTCGTACCTTCGATGCGATCGCGGTTTGCTGACTGCGACTTCACAGAAATTCTGCCGCGACTCGACGCTACCGGTTTGCAACGTAAGTGCTCCTGGCTTGCTTGCGCTGTTATGCACCTTATCTTGCGATCGAGCGCTAACATTGGTTCCAGCTGCTCTCCGACAGCCATGACCAGAGCGGACCATGGGATACCGCCGACAGTTGCCAATTGAGGGGGATACCTCTGTCCGGTGGGCGGCACTTGGGGAATGTCGGGTCTATAATACTCTGCGCCATTGCGATTGCTACCTCGGCCTATCTCATTCTCCGGTCCTCGAAAAGGAAAGCGGCTGTGGGACGATTGTAAGTGCCACCCCGATCGCGCTGCCTCTATGGATCGTAGCCCGAGACTGACAAGCGCGCAGTGAGATGCAAATATTCCTCGCGGGATACCTACTCATATCAATATGTGAGGTTTTCTCGGTTGGTGTTATCCCGATAGGCGAGACTGTCAGAGTTGTAAGTGGGCTTCCTTTTCCGACGCAGATCGTCCTGTTCCTGCACGAGCACTGGACTAACCATACCCTTTGCCATAGGCCTTCTCTGCGATTCATATTGGCCTGATCGCGGCCACCACATGGATATTGTTGCTCAATGCTGTCGTCGGCTTCCAGATCATCGACGATGGAACGCCCCTCTCAATAGGTCTGATGATCACCTCCGCAGCTGTCCTCTTGATCGGAACCGGCTACATCGCCCTCGACACGGGCCTGCAGTGGACTGGGTATTGGGATAGCAGCTACGAGCCGCCGAACCGAAACATCGCCCTCTATGTCCTCTACCAACTAGCGCCACTCGTTTTCATCGTCTTGTTCTACGTCCTAGAAGCCATCCTCGTTCTCCGGATCCTCGGCGAGAAAGCCCCAATGCTCTACATCACCGGCGCTGCGATACTCTTCGCTGGCGGCCAAATTATCAACTACGTCGCCAGCCCGCATATCTGCAGTGGGACCGATGGCAAGATCGACGGCGCGCTGTTCCAGACGCTGTTGACGCTAGCATCGGTCGTCCTGATCTGGATCTTCTGGTCGTCGATAACCGAAGACGACTGGCAGGTCCCGGTAGGGACCACCTACCCTTAGACATAAGGAGGTGCCGGGCTAGACGTTGCGGTTTTCTTTGTTCGGGATTCATAATCTGGAGTTGGGGGTTTAAACGGCGGCTTATTTTTCTACCTTTCCTGCATTTGGGATATCTTTTTCTCCAGCGCTGTTGCTTCATTCGAAACCACGGAGGGTCCGACGACGACGACATGATGCCGACGCTACACGACCGTGGCCTTGCGGATACGAAAGGTCGCACGGCAGGGATGTCTCGAATCCTAATCTACGCTTCGTACGCTCCTTTACGTCGCCCCCAGAGCGAACGAGACCGAGGAGGCTGAGACGGGAGGTGTCCGACGAACACTGGGACAATGTGCTACCCCTCTCTGTCGTTGGAAGGCTAGCCAGGAAGAGGCTGAGGGTGCGTTAGAAGAGCTGGAGGCTGGGCTGGGCTGTGGGATGGGAAAACGCGAGAGAGTAAGTTCGTGGTGCATTTGCAATCGGTCGAAGTGATGTTGTTTCAAGGTGGAATTTATAGTATACCCCAGGTAGCAAGGAATAGTCCATGTGAAGACTATGTGTAATGCAGTGGACGTATTTACTCTTCTCACAAATCTGGATCTTCAAAATTTCGTTGTTGCCTAGCCTGCTGCACCTCCTGTAGTTCAATTTGTCAGGCAGTCATATGTTGGCTTTGGTGGTCAAAGATGGGTCAAGGGTAGCTGCGGGCAGCTGCGGTTGCGGGGGCCAGCACAAGGCTACATACAGTGCACCTCGAGTTTAATGCAAGCTCCCCACATTCTACGTACGTGAAGTCATCCACCTTTTTTCCTTATCAGCCTTGCACACTCATTCCTTGCAACGGCCTGCGAACCCACGCCAAACCCGCTCCCACCCCCCAATTCCCAGCCCAACCCCTTCAATCAAAGGAGCCGTGCCTCATCTACGCGTCTGCCTTCCGTCTTCGTATAAACGCTCCAAGTCGCGTCGCCGCCGCCGCTCGCCCACCATGTCGGACTCCGACGCCGAATACGTCGCCGGCGACCTGTCGGACGACGACTTCATGGACCACCAGGTCACCACCGGCGACGCGGACCCGTCGGCGCGCTCGCGGCGGCAGGGCAAGAAATCGGGCCAGAAGGCGGCGTGGGAGGATGTCAAGCGCAGCTGGGACACGGTGGTGGAGGGCGCGGACGGCAACCTCTCCATGGCGGAGGCCCTCGAGGCCGAGAAACGGCGGCGGCTGCTGCGCGACACGACACCGCTGCAGAGGGGCATAATACGCCACCTGGTGCTGGTGGTCGACATGTCGTTCGCCATGGCGGAGAAGGACATGCTGCCGACGAGGTACCGGCTCGCCATGGGGTACGCCGGGGAGTTCGTTCGCGAGTACTTTGAGCAGAACCCCATCTCGCAGATGGGCATCGTGGGCATGAGGGACGGGATCGCGTTCAGGATAAGCGAGATGGGCGGCAACCCGGCGGTGCATCTCGAGAAGCTTGGGGAGTGGAAGGGCGGCGAGGCGTCGGGGGTGCCGAGCTTGCAGAATGCGCTGGAGATGTGCCGGGGGACGCTCTTGTGAGTAATACCTACGAGGCCTGGTTGCCTCTGGCTCTTTTTTTCGGCGCCATCCATACGTCTAAGCTGGAGAGCAATAGCTAACGACCACTGTGCCCCTACAGCAACACGCCGTCCCACGGCACCCGCGAAGTCGTCGTCATCTCCGCAGCGATCCTCTCGGCCGACCCCGGCGACATCCACGAGACCATCGCCAACCTGATCCAGGACCGCATCGGCGTCTCGATAATAGGCCTCTCCGCCCAGGTCGCCATCTGCGAGGAGATCTGCCGGCGCACCAACGCGGGCGACGACACGCGGTACACCGTCGCCATGCACGAGCAGCACTTCCGCGAGCTGCTCCTCGAGAACACCACCCCGCCCGTCACGCGCACGGAGGAGCAGGCCACGGCGAGCCTACTTATGATGGGGTTCCCCTCGAGGACGCTGGCGACGGCGGACGGGGTGAACTACTGCGCCTGCCACAACAAGCCCTTTAGGGAAGGCTATCAGTGCACGCGGTGCGGGACCCGCGTCTGCCGGATACCCGCGGACTGCCCCTCCTGCGGCCTCACGCTCATCCTCTCGACGCATCTCGCGCGCTCGTACCACCACCTCATCCCCCTCCGCAACTTCGTGGAGGTCTCCTGGAAGGACGCCCACACGTCCACCGCGTGCTTCGCGTGCCAGACCCCCTTCCCGGACCCGCCCGACCGGGAACCCGGCGGCGGGGACGCGGCGATCAAGGCGCCCGAGGTGAAGGGCGTCAGCGAGAGCGGGCGCTACGCGTGCAACCTGTGCGGGAGCCACTTCTGCATCGACTGCGACGTGTTCTGCCACGAGACGGTGCACAACTGCCCCGGGTGCGAGGCGGGGCTGAAGGGCAAGGGCAAGGGGAAGGGAAAGAGTAAGAGTAGAGTCGAGAATGGGGTTGAGGCGAATGGGCATGCGAACGGGGCGATGGTAATTGATTGAGGCTCCGGGATTCACGGAGTTGGTTGGGTACTGTACAATATTTCCATCTTCTATAGCGGCGACCGTTCTCGAAGATGACACGGAAAAGGGGGTGGACGGGATACGGGGACGCATTCGGTGCCATGTACAAAAGGCGGGAGACACGGATACCAACGACAGCGGGAACTTAATGAATGACACGAAGCACACTACGGAAAACGAGGGCGCTGAGGATTGAAGTCTTATTTTGGCATTCTGCTTAATGTATACCAAGTAATACCCACGTTGAGGCTAACCAAGTGTGCCCTCCACGCCCCTCTCATCCTACCATAGGAATACAACTAGCTAAAGCACGACGATAAGAAAGGACAAGTCATAACACGTTATAGGAACGTCGGAACTCCCCCCAGACCAGTTCCTAGTCCAACAGGACCACACCGCCCATCTACACCAACACAGACATCCCACTCCACTTACAGATTCCCCCTCAGCTCCTGCTCCCTCTCGATCGCCTCGAACAAACTCTTGAAGTTCCCGGCCCCGAACCCCTCGAAATCGTGCCGCTGGATAATTTCTATGAACACAGTCGGGCGGTCCATCAGGGGCTTCGTGAACAGCTGCAGCAGGTACCCCTGCTCGTCGTAGTCGATGAGGATGTTCAGGCGCTGCACGGTCTCAAAGTCCTCCTTCAGCTCCCAGTTCCTCTTCTCCGTCTTGAGCCGCGCGCGCATGGTCTCGTAGTACGTCGGGGGCACGTTGATGAACTCCACGCCGCGGGCGCGCAGGGCGGCCACGGCGGAGAGGATGTCGTCCGTCTGCAGGGCGATGTGCTGCACGCCGGGCCCCGAGTTGAAGATGATGTACTCCTCGATCTGGGAGCGCTTCTTGCCGGGCGCGGGCTCGTTGATGGGCATCTTGACGATGTTGTTAGGCGACGACATGACGATGCTGTTGAGCGCCGAGAACTCGGTCGAGATCTCCGAGTCGTCGACGGACCAGAAGCGGTGGAACGAGAGGCACTGCTCGTAGAACGCGCAGGCAGCCACCATCTCGCTCCAGGACTGGTTGCCGACGCAGTGGTCGATGCGGCGCAGCGGCACGCGCGGCATCTCGATCTTGGAGCTGCTCTCCGCGGCGGCGCGGAAGCCGGGGAGGAAAGGGCCGGTGTAGTTGGCTCGCGAGATCAGCGTGTGAGTGGTGTCGCCGTATGTCCTGATGACGGCCGTCGTCACCTCTCCGTGCTTCTCGTCACGGCTGACCCTGGGAGGCTGCACCGAGACGGCGCCCTCCTCCACGGCCTTGTTGTAGACACCCTCGACGTTGTCTACCTCGAAGGCGACATCCTTGACCGCGTCGCCGTGCTTCTCGAGGTGGTCGTGAATCTCCTCAAGCAGATCGGCCTCCTCCGGCGTGATGTCCTCGTCGTCGGGGAGGTGCCGGAGCGAGCGGAGGGGAGACGTGAAGACGAACCGCACGTCCGCAGTTCCCACTATGTACGAGGCGAAGTAGCGGCTTCCCGTCTCGAGGCCGCGGTAGGCCACGGGCTTGAAGTCGAAGAGCGTGGTGTAATATGATGCCGCCTGCTTGGCATTGCCCACGAACCAGGTCACATGGTCATAGCCCTTGAAGTTGGAGACGGGAGGCTGGACGGAGAAGTCAGAAGGCCCGTCAGTCGAGAACACGGGCCGGCTTCTCTGCGGTGGAGAGTCGGTGAGAGCCCCGGGAGCCATTGTTGAAGGAGTTGAATATACACTTTCCAAGGGGTCTAGGGGTAACGGATGAGGAGTAGAGAATCTAATGTAGGTCTTTCGAGATGGGTCACTGAAGAGCACTGTTGGCCAAGGGATATCCTGAGGGACGCAGCAGAGAGTCTGGGATAGTTCAAGGTTGGGTGGCCTTTAATACATATTGTCTTGGTAACTTTCCAGACGGACGGACGTCGCTGACTACCTGAACGTTACCTAGTCACCATGAGCTAACGCTCGGCCCAGGTATTACCGACATCCAGTGCGGAATGGAGGGAAGCAGCACCGGCCACCATGGAAGGAAGAGAGGAATGTCTTTCCGCGCGGCCATGCTCGGCCAGGGAAGGCGAGACCCCGCCCTTCCGCCCATACTCCCCACGCCGTCGGCGTTACAGTCCGCTGGGGAGAGTGCGACGCGGCGGGGTCCTGCCTTCGGATGGGGAGTGCCACGCGGGATCCTTCTCCACTTTCATCGAATGAGAAGGCCGAATCGACAATATGACGGTACAAGATCGAGCCACGGAGGACATTGGGTCGAGAAAGGGTGGTGTCTGTTCTTCGCGGAAATCGGCCGAGCTGGAATCCAGGGTCCATTGGGCCTTGTCAAGCCGCCGGAAGCCGACGGTGGCCGCGGCCCGGCAACATCCGCCCCTAGCTCACTAACAACAACCGCATCAGCATCATCAGAGGTGCCCACCACTGACGTATGAGATGGTTGTACCTTGTCACGCCCGGTGTAGCGACAGTCCATTGTCTGGCTGCGCGGCATTCGCGGAATCGACTAAGCTGGACAGCGCCGAGCTCATCGACGCCGCGAATTCCGCACCCAAAGACCCGGCGCAACCCACCCCTAGTTGCCACGCTCCGCATCCTACCCCGTTGGCTCCGGTACAGTCCTGACCCCAGGCTTCAGTTGACCCTTCCGCATATCCCTAAATTCAGTACCCGACGCTTTTCGCACCATCGCGTGCCACCAATAATCCTGAAGTCGTCCCCGGAAGCGAACCATTCCCAACTCGACCTCCAACCCGGAAGAAACCATGGCGTATCTATCGTTAAGCAAGAACGACCTCAACGTCCTACAAAAGATCAAGGATCCCGAGTCCGACCCAACCGCTGCAGTTCTTATCGACCCCAGCTTGCCGCGCGACCCGCACGTCAGCGACACCGACTCGTACAATGCCGTTGTAGCGAAAGAGCGGGAACTCCTCCTTGCCTTCCAAAGCCTTGAGATGCAGCTGGCGAATCTACAACCCAAGACCGTCACAGATCCGACAGCTTCGTACCGAGACGGGGTGTCCAAGCTAGGCGACATAATTCGCCAGCATCCTGACTATGCAAGCGCACGAAACAACCGGGCGCAGGCGTTGAGAAGGCTATATGGGGACGGGCTGCTTGCCGGCGGGGGCTCGAATCAGGTCCTAATCTCTGAGGCGACAGAAGAGGAGAGGATGGACGCGGCAAGAACAATATTGGACGATTTAGACGAGGCAGTGCAGCTTCTGTCACCACCTAACCCCCGGGCCCCGATTTCTCCCCAAGCGGCCAAGACCTTGTCCATGTCTTACACCCAGCGTGCGGCTGTCTACCACGCCACGGTCAAGAAGTTCCCTGACACGAAGGCCTTGGGGGGACCGTTGAAGAGGCGGGAGTCGGAGTGGACTAAAATGGATTTCGAGGAGGCTGCAGCCGGGGACTTTGCCAAGGGAGGCTGGTACGGGAACGAAGTTGCAAAGGGGTTGGCGGTAAGCGCCAACCCGACGGCGAAGCTCTGTGGGCAAATGGTTCGAGAGGCGATGAAGAAGGAGTACGGTCCAGAGTATGCGTCATGATCGCATTCGGATGTTTCGATCGTGGACCCTGGACTGGTGGTGCCGCCGAGCTTTGGACACGAAGGGGCCTAGGATTGCTTGGAGAGCCCAGTGCGCCTGATAATAGACAAGATATTAGTTATTGCATTATGGATAGTCTCTGGAGCTCAACGTACCTGAGTGCGGCGTCAATGATTTCGTTCCTCGTCTTGCCTTTCTCCTTTTCCTCCCGGTTGATGCGCGTCACTGCTGCCCCAAGTCCGATAGCCACAGCAAAAATAGGGTCCATGGCCCGTGATATGATGTACGTCGGGGGCGCCATTTTGCCGCTTGGGGGTTCTCGTTTTGCGATTATGTTTGGAGAGTGCAGAGAATGAAGCTGTTCGGAACGGGCCTTGAGTCTACAGCCGAGGCCGGAGGAGAGAAAACGCGGAGCTCTGTCAGTGAGCTCGGACATGAATGGTGCCGCAGTTTTGCTGACTGGACACTCCAGTCCCACCCGACGGACGAATGGTGGGGCAGACAATACAAAGGTATCTCGAGAACCTTGACTTCCGCCGCCGCCTGGTCGCAGCCGGAAAAATACCGGCACGTGATTTCAACCACTTGCCCCAAATTTTCTACTGCCCACACAACCCGAAATTTCGCTCGAGAAAATAACCCCCCGATTCCAGACTCCCCAGCCGACGGAAGCAGCCAACACACCTCACCAACCAACACCACCGCCCGGCGAACAAGATGAAGTTCCTCAAGGTCGGCCGTGTCGCCATCATCACTCGGGGCCGGTACGCCGGCAAGAAGGTGCGCAATCTGTCGATTCCCCCAGCTTTTGCTTGCCCGCGTTTGCATCGGCTCGAATATCTTGAGATGGGAGGAGGGGGAGATTGATGCTTGGGGGCCACAACCCCATTGAAGCATGGAGACGAGTGGAAGAGACAGCGAGGAAGCAGAGACGATTCACAGCTTGCAACGCGGGCAAGCTCGCGAGCTTGGGAACCTTGGGAGAACCAGGAAGCTGACCAGTCGAAACCTTCAGGTCGTGATCCTTCAGCCCGTCGACAACGGCAAGAAGCCCCACCAGTTCGGCCACGCCATCGTCGCCGGCATCGAGCGGTACCCCTCCAAGATCACGCGCCGCATGTCGAAGGACCGCCAAGAAAAGCGCAACAAGATCAAGCCCTTCATCAAGGTCATAAACTACAACCACCTTATGCCCACCCGCTACACGCTCGAGCTCGAGGGCCTCAAGGGTGTCGTCTCGTCCGACACGTTCAAGGAGGTCTCGCAGAGGGAGGACGCCAAGAAGACGGTTAAGAAGGTGTTCGAGGAGCGATACACCAGCGGGAAGAACAGGTGGTTCTTCACTCCTCTGAGTACGTTGATCTCATTGGTCTCCAGCGCCGCGAGGAACTGGGAGACTGTCGGGCCCGAGGAGTATGAGCAATGGCTAACATGCGTTTCACAGGATTCTAAGCGTTTCCTCTATCAAACTGGGTCGGGGGAGTTGGGTTGGCTTGTTAAAACAGCATCCGAATGGCATTTAAAAACCCTCGGTTTTTACGGGCTCAATGCAAACAACGAAGACATTGACATGATCAAAAAGCCTTTTACATATCGTTCGGGCAGGGTGGGGGTGCTGGTAGTGAATGTCTTCGGGCGAACACGGGCGGAGCGCTCGCCTAGGTGTACCCCCGTGGGCGGCCAGCCCGGATGTTTAACGTGAAATCGGTGGGAGGTGGTCGGTTTCGTAGTCGGCTGCGGGGAGGATGAGGGATGCCCGCCTCGGATGTGCCATGTTTTTTCATGTCCATAGCTCGAGCTGGTGCCCGAGGGTACCGGGGCTTGAATGGGACACTTTAAAGGAGAAGCGTCGACATGTGAACGAGTCATCCCTCCCTGCTCTGTATTCCAGGTGTGAGTGAGGCTTAGCGAGAACTCCGTGACTGCAGCGAGGTCTCCCCATAACTCGCACAAGGACGTAAAGTGGTATATGAGGTGGAAGGTCGTCGCGGGATGTTCCGTTAACGAGAAGCAGCCCTGGCATGGACTTCCCAGAGCTAACAGGCCCCTTACGCCTTCTCCCCCGTGCGTGACAGGTATCATTGCTCTATTTAACATGTCTATTCACATTACCAGCTATTAGCCCGGCTTCAACTCTGTAGAGCGCCGTCATTAATCCAACGTCGTGAGCCCCTTCGCTAGCTTGCACCGTCCAAACGCCAATGCAGAACAGCAAGCCACGCAAATATTAATCCAAAAAGGGATCCAAAGCATTCAAAACCGGCTCACATCCCTGCCTCCCCTGCCTCCCCGTCCATGATCCGCTTGTTGGAGTTCACCATGCTTAGATCCTGGTCCAGAGGTGACACGGGCGTGCTGAACCCTCCCAGCAGGAAGAACATGGCCGCGAATACGACGGCAACAAAGAGGATTCGCCGCACGAGTGTGCTCCGGTTCCACTGGCGGCCCGCGTCGGAGACGAGGTTGCGCACAGTATTGTAGCCTAGCTTGTAGTAGACGATGCCCCCGAGAGAAATGGAGTAGCCGAAAGCCTGGAGGGGCCCGACTTTGGTGTCCCATATAAGCATGGAGGCGGCGACGAGGAGTATGTCCTTCAGGACGCCGCACAGGGTGAGGACCACGGCGGAAGTTTTGCCAATCTGGGGTTTGGTGTTAGAAAAGGAGGCGAGGGACAAGATATGGGGTATAAGTGGGATGGCGGAAAGCGCGGGGGTTTGAAGGCACTCACCAAGGAGACGGCGGCAAAGTTCAAGAGGAAGGCAATCATGCCGTTCACGGCGAACATGGGGATGCCGACATGGTAAACTTCCTCCATAGTCACCTTGGGTATCTCAAACACCAGCGCAACGAGGAAGTTCAGCAACGCGCAGACGGGCGCATAGTAGTAGATGGAGACCAGGGCGTCCATCTTGTACTCGTTGCTTAGGATGCGCTGCACCATGCTGAGGCGGAGGGCCTCGAAGATGACACCGCCGATCTGGAAGAGCACGCCCGTGAGGACGAAGTCGATCTCGCCAATGGAGGCGAGGACCACGCCGACGACGATGACGGAGACGTTGAGGAAGACTTTTAGGTCTGGGCGGCTGACGCCTAGGAGCCACCCCGAGAGGAGGACGGCAACTGGTGTCGTAGCCTGTGGTGTGTTAGTGCCCTGTGGTAAGAGGGGGCGGGGCAGGAGTTGGAGGGGGGCCGGACCTTGAGCATCTGGATGAAGGCGACGGAGAGGTAGAGGTAGGTTAGGTTGCCGCAGATGAGACTGAGGCTGAAGGTGACACCGATGGGCACGATTGCGCGGACGTAGACCTGGGGGTTCATCTTGATCTTGTGCCGGCCGTCAAGGATGTTCGTCCATCGGGCCATGAACTGCGTCATGACCGTCGCGAGGGCGAGATGGTACGTGGTGAGGATGATGGGGTAGCCTGCAGCCATGTAAGCACGGGCCTTCTGCAGAAAAAGAGGCCTAGCCGCAAGGGTGAGAGGGAGGCTCACGGAATTTCCGGTCGTGGAGGATCCATTTGTTGAAGATGATGATAGCTGAGCTGATTGATATCCACGATCTAGGCCATAGCTCCGTTAGACGCGGCGGTGCCCAGCGGCAGATAGCCGAGGGGGTCCAGGTCCTTACACGACATAGAGGGCAGCGGGAATCTGGGCCTTCGCCTTGGGCTGGTATCTCATATCGACACCAGGGTTGGCGACGGGGAGGAGGGGGCTGTTCCTCCCCGTCGATGCTGGCGAGTCGCCAGAGAGACGGGCCTTCTCATCCATCGCGCCGAGTGTCGAGCCCTCGCCGAGAGCCGCGCGGAACTTGCGTACAGACGATGAGAACGGGCGACGTGAGTGAACGAAGCTCGCCGACAAAGCTTGTCAAGTTTTAAGCCTGGTGACCTCACAGAGCTCGAACGTGGCCCCAGAACCGCGCAGGGATTGGGCTCGCGGGAGTCGGAAGATGCACAGACGGGATGAATAGCTTCCGCCAGTCGCGACGGGGGATGAGATCGGCGCCAGGGGCCCTGAAACCCAGCGCGCGGAAAACAGGGCAGGCTGCCGATTAGGTTCTGGGCCCGCTGGGGGCGCGCGCCGGCTAAAAGTTGACGTCGCACCTGCGCCAGGGCCGCTAGCACGTGCGGAAGATCCTTCTGGCGCCGCTGCTTTTTTTCCTTTTTTTCCTTTTCTTTTTCGAGGCGAACCCACTCTTGCGTACTAGTATGTGTTGCTTTTCAATTTGATGTCTTGGGCGACACACTTTTGGCTCAGCGGGGACTAGCGGGCCGTGCTCATGTGCGAACCACATGTGCTGTTGGCTGGCCGAACTCTTCTCTCACCGAGAACAGCGTTCCGGAGCCACTGACACTCTCTGGATAACAGCCTTTCTTCTTCTTAATGTGCTTGGTGCTCGGGATCGGCGGTCCGCTCTCAGTTTAATGGGCTGGCCATCATGCAGTCCCCAATACCGCTTCTCGAGATCCCTCTCGAGCACTAGCCGAGATTAATAGCGCCTCTTAGACCACATCAGAAACAGTAGCCCCGATACGAGGGCAGGCGTGCACGCTTCTTGTCCTCGGTATGGCCAGGACGGGTGACGCGGACTCGCGACCGGGAGTAGCCCGTATTCGTGCCCGGGCAGCGGCCAGCGTGGCTTCTCTTCAGTCCGGACGGGGTGCAGGCTTGTCTACACGGGGATATGATCCTGCTTCTTCCTCGCGCGTCATGTTAATTGCGAACCAGCAAAAGTATACCGGGCACCGTGTGGTCTCTTCTTCCAGCTGCTTTGAATGTCCAGTGGGGCCCACATGCCAGTTGGAAGTGGGTCCCGGCCCAGGCACGGCCCTGAACGAGAAGCGCCAACAGGGGCTGAGGGGGGGTTGACTGCCGTAAATAGTGGCGACTCGCCAGGCGATCTGCTCTGTTCCGGATCGAAACCCTGGCGGGATTCCGTGCCTCAATGTCTTGGCATAAAGACTTGCTCGGTGTCTTCTGGCTGGAAGCCACCTGCACACGTCGTATTCAGTTCTTGTCCACGTCGTAAACATAACCTTTTGCTTTTGCTCTGCTTTTCTATCGAGGGTGCGGCCTCGTCTCTACCTGTAGCCGTTTCGTTTGCATCATCGCGGACTTTCATCATGACGATAGAGTACCTTGCCTCCGATGCTTCGCCTTCCCGGCCTCGTATCCATGTGGACATGGGTTCCCAGATGTATGTCACCGCTTATACCGCTCCCTACACCGAGCTCTCCCCAGATCCACCTGTGGCCCGCTGTCAAAAGCCCACGCCCCAGCTTTCACGAGTGCCTCTAACATATGAAATAGAGACGTCGATGTGCTGGTCATTGGCGCTGGCCCCACCGGCCTTGGGGCGGCCAAACGACTCAACCAGATAGTAGGCCTTGCCCACCGTCCTCTCCACCCCAAGTCTCTTCACAGCTGACCTCTGATAGAACAGGCCGTCGTGGTTAGTCCTAGACTCCAATGAGACTCCGGGCGGTCTCGCCTCGACCGATGTCACGCCGGAGGGATTCGTATGTGACCTCACGCCGACTCCAACCTTGAAAGGGAACCGCTAACGTGAGTAGCTTTGGGATGTCGGCGGCCATGTCATCTTCTCTCACTACAAGTACTTCGATGACTGTCTCCACGAAGCCCTCCCCAACGAGGACGACTGGTACCACCATCAGCGCATCTCCTATGTGAGATACAAGGGGCAGTGGGTGCCCTATCCCTTCCAGAACAACATCTCTATGATACCCAAGGAG
The DNA here is from genome assembly GCA_023628835.1 of Sordariomycetes sp. S4602. Classification (NCBI taxonomy): domain Eukaryota; kingdom Fungi; phylum Ascomycota; class Sordariomycetes; species Sordariomycetes sp. S4602. The sequence goes on along the minus strand of JAMAJV010000019.1, from coordinate 81,746 downwards.
GATCAGGCTATGTGCATAGATGCCATGATCGATGCTGCGATGGGGCACCCCTACGAAACCAAGCCCGCGCACTTCGGCGAGTGGATCGAGCGTATGATGGGCAAGGGCATCTCAAACATCTTCATGAAGCCGTATAACTTCAAAGTGTGGGCTGTTCCCGTGGAGACAGTAAGTGACCTTGAGCGGGAAGCCGGATACAGATGGCCACTAACACAACCGTAGATGCAATGTGGCTGGCTCGGTGAGCGCGTTGCGGCGCCAGACGTCAAGACTGTTGTACGGAACGTTGTCATGGGAAAGACGGCTGAAGGCTGGGGTCCCAACGCGACGTTCCGCTTCCCGGCGAGAGGTGGCACAGGGAATATCTTCAAATCCCTCGCTGCGACGCTGCCCGCCGAGAAGTTGCGCCTCGGTGAAAGGGGCGAGGTCGTCAGCATCGACGCTAGCTCTAAGAAGGTGACGACAAGGGATGGGACGACCATAGCCTACAAGAATCTCGTCTCGACCATGCCCGCGAACCTTCTCGCGAGAATGATCGGGGACGAGAAGCTGGTGGATCTGGGAGACAGATTGTACTACTCATCCACCCATGTTGTCGGAATCGGCATTCGTGGTGAGCGACCGGAGAGGATAGGGGACAAGTGCTGGGTAAGCTGGGATGGTTGACAATGGCGTGCTAGAGATGCTAATGTTGTGTCGCAGCTGTACTTCCCGGAGTCCAACTGCCCCTTCTACCGGGCCACGATCTTCTCCAACTACTCGCCCAACAACAAACCTTCCGATGATACCAAGCTTCCGACTGTACTCCTTGGCGATGGGAGAAAGCCCGAGATGGCAGAGCCCCAACCGGGCCCTTACTGGTCCATCATGTTGGAGATTTCCGAGTCGTCCGTAAAGCCCGTTGACCAAGACACGATACTGATGGACTGCGTGCGTGGCCTCGTCAACACGGAGATGCTGAAGCCCGACGACGAGATCGTGTCCATCTACCATCGGAGGTTCGACCAAGGATATCCTACGCCTACTCTTGAGAGGGATGACCTCTTGAACCAGCTTCTGCCCAAGTTCCAGGCCATGGGTATCCACTCCCGGGGTCGATTCGGCAGCTGGAAGTACGAGGTAGGTCTTCATTGCCTGAACTGTGCTGCAGCTGGGAGAATAAGCTGACAAGAGTGTCCCTCTAGGTGGCGAACCAGGACCACTCGTTCATGCTGGGTGTGGAGGCTGTCGACAATATCGTCAACGGGGGCGTCGAGCTGACGCTGAACTACCCCAATGTTGTCAACGGCCGGAAGAACGACGAGCGGCGTCTGAATTCGGATTTCTGAGTTATAGCTGCACCTCGGGCTTTAAAAGACCGACACACGCGACGAGAACACCCGGCCGACGGAAAGACGGCCCCCCGGATCTGCGCGTGAAACTCTGTCACGTCAAGACTACTACGTGTCGAAATCTGACACTCAGCGGCCCCATGGGATGTAAGATTTACTCGGTGCCACAGCCTGCGACACACTTTGGGTCCGTGAGGTCTCCACTAGAGAACATAGCAAGGCGGCAATTGTTGGATATTGTGGGATATACGGCATGGCTTCCTGCATATCTGAAGCCTCCAGATAATAGTTGAATATAAGCAGGCTCCCGCGCTAATAGACACGGGGACAATTACATTATACACGCTGAGACAGCGGTGAAGCGTCGTAGTGACGGGTAAGCGAGTGCCACTGAGTCTGGCGGATGAAATCAACCGCGTCTTATACGCTCTTGCCGCTACACCTGTAAGACGGGAATCTGCGTCTGTGGACGGGCAGCCGTGTGATGGCGACTAGCACGGCAGGTGGGCGACCATAGCCGGCAGTGTCAATGAACCGTCCTCGAGGGCCACGGGCCGTAAGCGATTGGCTGCACGGGCTGCGCTGCACGGGAGGCGGTATGCTGGGTGCCGAGTCATTGCGACCGACGTCAGCGGTGGCGGGCGGGCCCCGGGCCGGGTGTGCTACGGCTGGGGAGGAACTCGTGGCTGGAGCTGGCGGAGCGGCTGGTGGTGGTCTGGCAGGGCGGTCACATGCGTTGCCATCCCTGAGTGGGAAGTTAGCTTCTAGATGGGGGTACGAGCCAAAGTTTGGTTGGCCCTTGGAAGAGGTGAGTGTGTGAGTTGGGGTGGGATGTAGTCCGCGGCTCCTCTCCTCCGGATCATGTGGCCGCTTGCCCACCCCTTATCAGAGTGTACTTGCGATGAGCCGTCCACACCATCGAGGTCCAAAACCCTGGAGGGCGGCCGTTGTTCAGGTAGGCTGGCGCTGGGGTCATCCTCACACGCTCTAGTAGTTCCCACGCTCTTCACGGACTGGCGCTTCGAGGTCTACTCGCTTCCAAGGACGCTCGAGATCGACAACGCGGGCTCTCGGAACATGGCGCAACGAAACGCCCCTCTTCCGATATATCGGCCAGTAAGGGAGCCAGCTTTCGCTAGACGGAGCCTAGCCTGGCCGGTGTGGACCTTGTCTGGTGCGGCAACACTGGGCCCACGGCGAGACGAGAGCCTTCGTTATGCGCGCTTGTGGCTAGGACCGAGAAGACGCGGCCGAAGCTAGTTTGGAGTGTGGAGCCTCTGGTCGAATTTTCGGCCCTTGATGTTGTCTTCGATGGGTCGGTCGGGCGGGTTTGTGCGTGTAAGTCTCCTGAGCATGAGGATGGATGCTGGATCTTGCAGCGGAACGAGGGCCAGCCCCGCTTGTGTGTGCGGAGCGTTTTGGTGGTGGAGTGGGCATACGTGCGATAGCAGGAGTATTCTGCCGCCCTTTTTAATGTGCTGGGGATAAATCATCGTGACTGGGGGTGGTGGCCCTTGCTCGCGGAACATTTGACATGTTGAAAGGTTATTACTGGATGCCCGGGAGAGACCCTGCTGGGATCCCGAAAGCGCTGCGTGTTCCCCTCGTGCTCGGCACGACATCCCCGGACAGTGACCACGCGGTACATGCCGCTCCGTGTAAAGCGGGACTCATGGGGTTCCATCCCACCCTTAATTTGGGTCGCGCCAGAGCTATTCGCACGGTATTTACGGTACCCCGCCATGTGCCTGATGCCCCGCGCACTAGCCACAGAGGCCCTGGACGATCGTACCCCCATCCACCACCAAACGCACTGGAAACACCTCCCGCCCGCCAGTGCTCCCCACCCTGCTACTATGGAGCCCGAGAGCCACACCAGCACCAAACGTCCCGCCCGAATTTTGGCCACAGGATACCGACGCAACATCTGTGCATCCCCGAATGAGAGCTGACTGCCGTCCGTCTCCGCCTTGTTCCCCCATCGTACTTTCGGCTCCGAAAAAAAAGGGTGCTCAGTCCAGCCTTTCCCTCCTCTTTTGAAATCTATCCTCCTCTTTTCCATAGGACATGTTTACGACCGTCTCCGCGTGGCCCCCAATGCCGATCTGAAAGCGAGTTGACGGACGACCTCCTCGCTCCCCCGAGCCGCCATCGCTGCGGATTCCGCCTTCCTTGAGCGCGTGGCTCGCGGCCCCCGCAGGAAACCGCCTCGAGATGGACGGCGCCGCTATCCTGTCGGACGACCTGTTGGATCCGCCGCTGCGCCTGTTCGAGCGCCTCCGCCAGATAGCCGGGTATACCTGGGACGAGTCGCAGGTGCCCATCCACACCAGCTTCGACGTGTGGTGAGTCGCCAGTCGCGTGCGCCCCACGCTGGCCCTGCCGGGGAGTAGGACCGGGCCCCTTTGCTGATGCTTCTCTAGGCTTATTCGCGGCACCCGCTTCGTCTCTCCGCATACCTCTAACCATCCTCACCATGCATCGAGCCCGGGCTCTTCGTCGAGGTTCTACGCCGGCCCGCCGACCTTCCACGCCGATCCCAGCAGCAGCTCATCTTCGGTCACCCCGCCGGCCCTCTCGAACCCCGGCCCCGAGATATCATACGTCGAAGAGTCCGTGGTCGCCCGCTTATCGTACCAGGTGCTGAGGGAGGAGCGTGCCTTTCATATAGCGAAGGGCGTGGTGGCGTCCGCCGATCCCGAGGGCGACCACATCGTCAAGCCGCTTGACTTACTACGCCTCAACCCGTACCCTGGCGACAGGGGGCCCATCGCCCTTAGCATATTCGAGGACCCGGGGACCAATGCCATGTACAACCTCATGGACCTTGGTCCGGCATTCTACCTCTCTCGCAAATACGATGACGTCTACCAGGCGCACATGAAACCCGACTTCCACCTCGAACCCCCTATCGGACTAAAAGAGTTCCTCGACTTCGCGATCGGTGCCGCCCAATGTCTCGAGATTCTCCACCATGGCCAGGGCATGATGCACGGCGAGATTCGCGGTGACGCGTTCCACTACAACCTGGAGACCAAGAAGGTCAGGTTGATATCGTTCGGCTCCGGTTCCAGGTCCTTCGAGCATGGGTTGACAAGTACCGGATGGTCATCGCTCTCCCGGGAGGTCGGCGCGAAGAACAAACTTTTGTTTATCAGCCCGGAGCAGACTGGCCGCATGCCCGCCGAGCCCGACACAAGGACCGACGTCTACTCGCTTGGTGTCTTGCTGTGGTCCCTCCTCACACAGCAGCCTGTGTTTGAGGGCGAGACCCCGCTTGACATTGTCCAGGGAGTCCTTCGCCTGCGGATCCCGAACGTATCCACCATCAGGCTGGACGTGCCAGATGTCGTTGGGAGGATCATACAAAAGTGCACGGCGAAGAATATCGGAGAGCGTTACCACTCCACCAGCGGCCTTCGTTTCGATCTTGTCAAGGTCCAGACCTATCTGCGCGACTGCGACTGGGCCTCCCTCAAGGACTTGAGTATAGGAACGAAGGATGTGTCGTCCTTCTTCATGCTCCCGACGACGATGATCGGGCGGGAGAGCGAACGGGCCCGCATCATCAAGGTCATCGAGCGTGTGGCCAAGACCCACACCGTTGGGAAAAGGGGCGCCGGTGCCGCCAACCGCTTCTCCGACGCTTCGAGCTTTTCGAACGATTTTCTCGACAACGCGGACGTTTCTAGTGAGGGCGCCAGCTCCGTCGACGGCAACCCCAGGCTTAGCAGCTCCTATGCGCCGACTATCGGCTCGGACCCTAGGCCGTCAAGAAGCGGCTATTTTACATCAGGCCCCAGCGATGGGCCGACCATCTTCAATAACGAGACTGTCCCGTCTCCTGCGTCAGGGCCACTTGGACGCCCGCCGAAGCCGTGGGATCGGCATCACTCCGTGTCGTTTGAGACGAAGAGCCTCATGGAGAGCAGCGTGGGAACGCCTGAACCGAATCGACATGGTGCTGTTGACTCATCTTCGTCCTCGAGCCTCTCGCGCCAGCTCGGCAATGCCAAATTCCGACAACGCGGCCATTGCGAGGTCATAACCGTCGAGGGCATTGCCGGCCTAGGTAAGTCGTCCTTGGTGCAGTCCGTGCTTGTGGATGCCAGGCGGCAGGGGTATTGCGCTACGGCAAAGTTCGACTCGGCCAGGAGATCACCCTTTGGTCCGCTTCTCAAGCTTTTGTCCTCGATCTTCAAGCAGATCTGGGGCGAGAGGAACACAGACACGCAATTCCACCAGGCCGTGCAGCATTACGTACGGCCGGCCTGGCCGATGCTCCACAAGCTTCTCGGTCTGCCAGAGTTCCTTATCGGGCACGTGGAAAATGGATCGCCGCAGCCGTCGAGGTCTGTCTCCACGTCAAGACCGAGGGCGAAGAGGCGGGGGTCGTCGCCCGGTGCGTCGACGAGGACTTCCCGAAGCGCCAATGCTTCGTCGCAGAGCTCACAGGATTTTCTCCGCGCCGGAGCCTCGACCAAGACGACGAGACTCATGAATACGTTCTTGGACGTCTTGAGGATGTTTACCAGCCACAAGTTTATTTGCTTCTGCATCCACGACCTACATTTCGCGGATGATGAATCCCTTGATCTGATCTCCCAGATCATTGGGACACGGATGAAGATGGTTATCATCCTGACATACCGTCCTGATGAGCTATCGGAGCAAAAGATTCAGAGGGCCATCTACCCCCCTGAACCAGACCGTAAGTCGCCCTAGGGTTCCGCACCCACCCCTACTGGCACCATGTTCCAGCAAGACCCTTTGAGGCTGACAAAAACGTGCAGAACTCTCCCGCTCGGTCGGGCCTGTGATCACTCGGATACCCCTTCAGCCACTGAGCGAAGAGGATATTGTTCAGTACGTGTCGACAACGCTCAGCAGGTCGAAAGAGGACGTGCTGCCCCTGGCCTTGGTCCTCCAGTCCAAGACGGCCGGAAACCCGTTCTACATGCGTGAGATGCTCAACGCGTGCAATCGGAAGAAGTGCATCTGGTATGATTACAGGGACAGCCAGTGGCATTTCGACCTCGACAAGCTATTCGATCAATTCCGCGGCGAAAGGGATTATGACGTTCTCGATACTAGCTTCATTACGCGGCGGCTAAGCGAGCTGCCAGCAGCCTCTCGTGCGATTCTTGCTTGGGCAGCTATGTTTGGCCAGTCCTTCTCGTTTTCGTTGATCACACGGCTATTAACTAGCGAGTTCATCAAACAAGTCGAGGACGTAGATGGGGTCCTCTTCCGCCACAGTCCGTACACCCCGCAAGATGTCATCGAGGGTCTCCAAGCTGCCATACAGGCGTACATCTTGGTTCCGACCGACAACGACGACAGGTTCCGGTTCGCCCATGACCGGTATATCCAAGCCTCCATAGCTCTCAAGGAGTGCAACACGAGGAAGATGCACTTTGTGATTGCCCAAACTCTCATGAAATACCCCATGTCCGAACTGAGGTCCCGAGACAGCACGGTCCAGCACATATGCGAGGCGGTGGACCTCATTAGACGCCACATCAAGATAAGGCGGCCCTTCCGTGACCTCCTGTTCGATTGCGCCCAACAAGCCACGGAGAACGGAGCGAGGCCGACGGCTGCCAAGTACTATAGTAGTGCGGTAGCCCTGCTGCAGCCGAATGCGTGGGGCGACGATGCCGAGGACGTATCCTACGACGAGACGATGCAGCTGTACCTCAGGGCCGCGGAATGCGCTCTCTTCATGGGTCATCATGCAGCTGCCAACAGTCTCCTTTCGACGATATTCAAGTGCGCGCGTTCGGCGCTAGATCAAGCCCCTGCGTACGTCCTACAATCAAGAATATTTGCCCAGAGTGGCGATGCGGACTCGACGCTGAGGTCCCTCACGGACTGTCTCGTTGGCCTGGGCGTTAGGGTGGAGGAAAACCCTACCTTCGAAATGTGCGACAAGTGGTTCGAGACACTCGCCACCAAGATTCAAGCCATGGACCAGACCGAACTCGTGGCGGAGAGGGAGACTACGGAACCGCCCATTGACTCCGTCGGTGCCGTCCTCGTGGAGACCCTCAGTGCGGCGTGGTGGATCGACACCCGGCAGTTTTACAGTCTATCAATGACAATGCTCGACATGCACCTGGCGACAGGGGCGTTTCCGCAGTCCGGGATGGGGTTTCTGCACTTTGCAATCATCGCGCTCTCGCGATTCAACATGGTCCAGTTCGCCGTCGACCTTGGCGCGATGGGCCTAGAGCTCCTGGACAAGTACCACGATCCTTTCACCATGTCCAGAGGTTACCTCATGTTTGCGAACTTCCTCGCGCACCTCAACTATCCCCTGAGTTCCATTGTGACGCAGATGGAAGGCCTGGTTGAGTATGCCGCGGTTGCCGGCGACAGGATCTCCACCATCCTCAGCGTTGGGACCTCGGCTCTTGTCAAGCTCTTTGCGAGTGAGAACTGTGCGGATCTCGAGACCTACTGTCAGTACGGGTGTGAGGAGATCCCCAACTGGCAGCAAGACTCGCGCGGCGGCACTCTCCTCATGGGGGTGAAGCAGACTTGCCGTGCACTCCAGGGCAAGACGCAGACCCGGGATCCCAGAAATATCATGTCAGATGAGCTGCACGACATGGGTGTGTACAAGCAGTGGCTGCGGGACCACACCCGCAACGGGTTCCGGTCTTTGCTCGTCTATGAAACCTTCGAAATCATGGTACTGTACCTCTACGGGTACTACGACGAAGCTCTTGAGGTCGGCGCACGAGCTCTTGAAGATATCCATAAGCTCTGGTCCCTCCGGAACACAAGGTCTACCGTATTTGTGTACGCGCTTGCACTGGCGGCGAGGGTGTTCCGTAAGCTCGAGGACCCTGCTATGGCAAACGCCGACGAAACGAAGGCCGAGGTTGCAGACGTGATCTCTCAGATAAAGGCCTTGAAGAAGAAGATCGTTGATTGGGAAGTTGTGGATAGCGTCAATTACCTATCGTGGTCAAAATACCTCGAAGCGCAGATCGAGGAGCTCTCGGGGGACGTCGGCATGGCCGTCCAACGTTGCGAAGAGGGTCTCGAACACGCGTCCGGACTGGATTTTGTCCTTGAGGAAGCCCTCGGCAGCCATATACTAGGCACAATCTTTCTGAGACGGAAGGCAAAGAGATCCGCGAGGGCGATGCTACGGGATGCCACGAGCCTGTACCGACAATTCGGCGCGACGGGAGTGGCGAACCTTATCCAAGAGCAGCATGGTGCCCTGCTGCTCGGCTATGGTGCGAGCTCACGCGTGGCGGATGCTGCCGTCCAGACGGATTTCACGCCTGATCCAGCCCATGTCCAGCCCTATCAACACGTTGACGCGGATGAGGAACCCCGCCTCACACCGGACAGCGGGAATACCGAAAACAAGAGGGACCAGATCGGGGCATGGCGGGGTTCGATGAACTTGCAGCAGGAGGCTGGGGCGGGTCTGCCGGCGCTCGATATGATCGATCTCCACGCGATCCTGCTCTCCTCGCAAGCAATGTCCTCCGTGCTGCAGGTCGACGAGCTGCTGAAGATCATGTGCGATGCAATACTGCAAACCTGCGGCGGCTCAGCTACACTGGCATCTATCATCGTTCAGGACCAAGACTCGAAGGAATGGAGCCTCGCTGCGAGCGGAGACCCCGAGAAAGGGGCTACTGCTCATATTCCGGGCATCCCCCTAGAGGGCACCTCGCTCGTTGCAGAGAATGTTGTTCTGGGGTGCTCGCGATTCCGGGAGCCGGTGTTTATTCCTGACCTGCTGAGCGACGAGAGGTTTGGAAATGTCAGCGAGTCATGGTTGCAGAGAAACCCCCTGAGCAAGGCGGTCATTGCCATTCCTATATCTTACGGCGAGAAGCCCATGCTAGGAGTTCTCTACCTCGAGGGCGAGCCGGGCTCGTTCACGGATCGAAACGTCACGGTTCTCCAGCTTCTCGTTAACCAGATAGGCATCAGTTACTCCAACGCCCTCGCCATGAAAGCCGTCGAGAAGGTCTCAGCCGAGTATGTGCTTGCGCTCTCGCTGCAGAAGGACGCACTGGCAAAGGCGCTAGAAGCCGAGACCAAGGCCAAGAACGCCGAGGCGGAGGCCAAGCGGAACGTCAAGCTGGCCGAGGAGGCGGCGCGCGCCAAGTCCATCTTCCTCGCTAACGTGTCTCACGAGCTGCGCACGCCATTGAACGGTGTGATTGGGAACTCGGAGCTCTTGACGGAGAGCAGTCTCAACAGGGAGCAGCTGGAGATGGCGGACTCGATCAAGGTCTCGGCGGAGCTCCTGCTCACGGTCATCAACGACATTCTCGACTACTCGCGCATGGAGGCGGACAAGATGAAGCTGTACATCAGCGCGTTCAACCCGGAGGAGATGGTCAGGGAGGTGGTACGCGCGGCGTCGTACAGCAACCGCGAGAAGACGGAGCGCGTCAAGATCATACGGGATATCAATCTCCCGACGATGCTCATCCACGGTGACCCAATCCGCCTCCACCAGGTCCTGTTCAACCTGATCGGCAACAGCATCAAGTTCACCGAGACTGGATCGGTCACGATCGGAGCGCAGGTCGACGAGGAGGACGAGAACAAGGTGACGCTCACGTTCTGGGTTGAGGACACGGGCATCGGGATCCCGCCGCAACAGCTTGTGCGGCTCTTCCAGCCGTTTAGCCAGGCGGACGCCAGTACGGCGAGAAAGTACGGCGGTAGCGGGCTGGGCCTCAGCATCTGCAAGAGCCTCATCGAGACGATGATGAAGGGCCAGATCAAGCTGGAGAGCAGGGAGAATAGTGGTACGCGCGCGTGGTTCAAAGTCACGTTCGACAGGGTCATCGGGGAGCAGACGCGCGGGGAGGGCACGACGACGCAGCCTCCCTCGCCGGCGTTGGCCAGTACGTCCGACAGCTCACCGCTAATCGACACGTCCGAGTCGGAGACGGCCTTATCGCCGAACCCGTTCCTCGACCTCTCGCAGATCCCCAAGGAGGAGCTGCGGATATGCATCGCAGAAGACAACCCCATCAACTCGAAGATCGCGATCCAGTGGGTCAAGCGGCTGGGGTACTTGAATGTCGACGCGTACGAGAACGGCGAGAAGGCGGTCGAGGGGCTACGGGCGAAGGCCTGCGCCGGGCTGCCGTACCACGTCATTCTCATGGACGTGCAGATGCCGATCCTGGACGGGTACGAGGCAACGAAGGTGATACGGAAGGATCTGGACGAGGCGGTGAGGAAGGTGCTCATCATTGCGATGACGGCGTCGGCGATCCATGGCGACCGCGAGAAGTGTCTTGCCGCGGGCATGAACGACTATCTCGCCAAGCCGGTGAGGGGGGATGTGCTGAGGAAGAAGCTGGAGGCGTACGTCGGCCTCACGGCGGAGGGGAGGAACCGTGGGTCGCCCGCCGCCTTCAGGGGCGAGCATCCTGAGACGCCGCAGGAGGGCAAAGAGCCCCAGCCACAGGATCACAATAATGCCAGCGGCGAGGAGTACGGGGAGAACGGAGCGGCGCACGCGACGATGAACGGCGCCGGCTCAACCGACGGGCACCCCGAAGCGAACCCGTCGGAGGGAGATCACAGGTCCGACTCGGAGAGGAGCACGGGCGCGAGGAAGCCGCGGAAGCTCACGAAGAGGACGAGCGTGTCTGTCTCGGAGCCCTTGCCCCCGCCGGTCGGGACCCAGACGGAAGCCGAGACCCCAACGCAAGGCGAAACACAGCCGCAGCTGCCAGAGAGGGAGAAGAAGGTCCTCACGAAGAGGCCACCGGAGCCTCGCTGATCCTACCTTACCCTCCCCCCTCTTCCCCCATGGCTCTTCTCAGGGCTCCTCTTGGTTAGTTGTTCTGGTAGACTGGGCGCATTATATACCATTTCCCACGTCTATACTCTCTCTTTTTTTTTGTTATTCTCCGAGTTCTTTGCTTATCTGAGCACCCTTTTTTCCTGGCGGATTTACGCTTTCTACGAGATATGGGTTACTTCTTACTTTGTTTTTATGTCTGCATAGGGTTGGAGGAAGGGGGTGGTGGATTATAGGAAGGAGGAGGGGTTAAGGGAGTAGGGATGCGTGGGAGGGGCAAGGGCGCGTGGGGTTATTTGATACCATTGATTCTGTACGATTTAGTTAGTAATGCATGGCGTTGAATATGGCTTCTTCGAAGGCACTCGCGTGAGGATGAGTCTGGGAAGGAGGAAGGTTAGGGGTGGAGGGGAGGCATAGGGGAGGGATGCCCTGGGTGCTGTGCTCAAGGACCTCACCGAGTTCAGGCGAGTTGGTTAGGAGCTTCGTCCATTTCACATGCCATCCACTCACACTCTTGCCATGGCCAGTCTCCCCCGTCCTACATCCACGCTCTGGGAGCCACGCACGCAAGTCCCATACACAGAGTCAGGCTTCAATTGAGAACTAGGACACAAATACGGCGTCCCTTCACCAGTCCGGGCCCAACGCGCTCCCATGGAACCCCCCGTCCCTCTCGGTCCTACCTTCCCCTTCGCGGAGTCGGTGGAGACGACGGCCGTCGGTCTGGAATTCACCGAAGGCGTCGCACAGCGCAGAAGTACCACCGAAGCGGCCCCAGCCAGACGCCGGCGTGCGAAAGGCACCCCCAAGCGGGCCCGCCCCGGTCTCTACCCCCCGCGCTTCACCCTATCCGCACGAGCAAGCCCTCATCGCGCTACCTCGCATCACGAGCCAAACCCTGCCCACCCATGCATCGTCAAAGACCCCCTCAGCTCATGATCGAATCCACATGCGAGATAAAAATAACCCACACAGACGCTCAGACCCGCTAAGCGCCGAACACCCTCCTCCGCCCGAGCACCCGTGCCCTGATGGTGTGTTACATCCCTCACCCCACCCCGTCTCGTTTCCCCCCCTCCCTTGCGCCAGCCACCTGCGCGGGAAAAGGGGGTGTGGGTTGCAGTCCCCAGAATTGACTTAATTTCGTTCGCTGTTGGCACCTTTTTTGCCCTTTTCTTCTTCTTTAGCTTTGCTGCGAGTCATCGTGCATTGCACTACATTTGAGACAGTGCCGAGCCTCCCGCAGGGGGGTGGGTAGTATTCCGGGCGTCTTGTACCTTCGTCCTTACAGGCGCGTCTCGAGAAAGAAGCAGGTCCTCATTTCTTCCGAGATTGCGAGCCCGAAACCGGTGGCACAAAGGCAGAGGAAGCGAGAAAAAGGTCGAAGGGTGGTAAAGCGGAGAGTGCGTATTTGGCGCCTGGGTCCCGCATGCTTGCAACCAATACGACACGCGCGGGAGGGGAAAGGAGAGGTGGTCAATAGGCGTCGTGGCCAGATTAACTCCCCGCCGGTCCCGACGTCGCTCGGCTGGAGCGTGCGACATGTGAGAAGGCCAACCGCGGCGCAGCTCACGGCCCGGCGTCTTCAGGTCTGGCTCGTGAGCTGCGAGACGCTGTATGCCCCCTCGGCTGGTGGGTTATTTACCCAACCCCTACCGAGATTCGAGGGTAAATAAGTGGGAAAGAGGAAGCGAGGGCTATTGTATACCCGCGACAGTGATCGACGACCACCGCCTCCGTCGTTCGCTTCCTAGGACCACGACTAATACCCAGGACAGGTCCGAAGTCGAAGGGACAATGTCCAGGGAGCTGATTCCCTGCTCCCGCCTGTCCGAGCCGACCAGCGCGGGAACACGCAAATACCGAGCCGCTTGGGGCCGTGTGGCTTGGACAGCCGGCGAACAGCCTGCTCATATTGCGCCGCCGGGGTGTGCCGCCGCGGAATGCCCGAGGGTTCTGCGGGGACGAAATCATCTGCTCGTCGGCATGTGGTTCCTGTGGCGGTGAGGACTTTCAGTACTTTCCCCGTAGTACTGAAGACCAGCAGTCACGGCACAGCATCGCCAAGCACGAGACGTCTTTCTTCAAGAGGTCTCTGCCGATCCAACCCACGGACTCAAGAGTGTCGCGCTCGGATCGAGTTACCCTCCCCCATCCTTCCCTAAAAGGAAAGTAGCGCGAAGACCAGGCGCCTAACGCCCTGCCGATCCAACCCCCCCCGTCTCCCAGAACTACACCCGGATCGGCCCTACTCACCTCCCTCCCGCCCATTAACTGAAGAACCACAAGCATGAAGACGGAGAACACGCGAATTCCCCAAGCCCCTCCGAGCCGCGTGTGGGGAACCCATCCGCCGGAGACACGGCACGAACAGCCACGTCGATCAAGTTTGAGGAGTTCCACCTAATGTAGAGCATGATGCCAAACCACGTGTCCCATGATCCGCCTGATCGCCCATGCGTTCGAACACTTCGGTGCCGAGCGGGCAACGGGCGGGGGGTGTTCCTGGGGAGGCATGAACGCGAGTGCTTGACCGGGAACCTGTACCTCAGGTCTATGACCGAGCCGCTGAGCTCACTCCATAAGCCCCTTAGCATAACCGTGCAAAATAATAGTAAGAATAGTCCCGAGGTTCGCCGGGCCGATGTTGACGTGGCCGAGGCCTCTAGTTGCCCGCTAAGGCCTCCCCTATGCCGTGTGGGGGCCGCGCCAATTCATGCGGCATGTCTCTCCTCCATCGCCCGCCCCTTCATCTCCCCCGCCTCAGAAGCCCGCTCGCTCTCCAAGCTCTTGGCCTCCATTCCAAAGGGCAACACTTCCACATCTGGACGAAGACCGACGATGCAAGAGGCACACCAAAGAGACCGAGCCCGCCAATCAGCGGAAGCTCACCACCCCACAAACCCCACCCCAAGCGCTGACCTCTCCACCCTTGACGCACAGACGCCTCTGCCGCCCCCGGCTCTTGCGGGCCTCGCTCATTGGGCGGAAATATTCCGACGGCGTCAAGGGAATCGCCCAATGGCAGAGGAGATGCCAACAGCAAAGGGGCAGCCCGATGAAAGGCACGAGCGCAGCGTATGCCTTATACCAACCCCCAGCTCGCCGTCCAGAGTTGGAATGCCATATAGCGCGGCTCGAATGCCCCTGAAGACGAGTCTTGTCGAGAGGTAGACGCCGAGTCGCACGTTCACCCCTCGAACAACCGCTCGGGAAGATCGCGGAGCGGCTACACAGAGCAACCCCGGTCCGATATGAGATGTGATAATAAACCACACCAACAAAACTCAAAAGACCCCATTGCTCAAAAATCCCCGAAAGAAGACCACCCCTGTCTCTCTTCCCAGCCATCTGCCTCTCCGACCATTCCCGAACCGGACGCGGCCCGGGTCCGTGCACGACGCCGGGGAGCGAGAAAAGCCGCCAGGGCGCTTAGCGGTTATAATTAGCAACACTTTCCCCACCCAGCCTCCCCAAAGAGTCTTCGCTGTGCTCGACCCCTGCGTCACCTTTCTGCAACATTGTATTATTAGCTCCCGCTGAACCGCATTGGTCCTGGTTGTGGCTTGCGTGGAATATTCGGGAGCTTCATTTTCCGTTCTGGGACATGCCGCAATGGCGACGGGCGAACATGCGTTCGGGGGACGCTTGGATCGTTTCGTCCTGGCCACACGCCCTGATAAGCGCTGCGTAATTAACCCCCGAAACGAACGTCCCAGCTTCAATGCCCCTGCCGTCCCCTTTGGAGAAACTTCCCGCAACGGCCATGGGTGGTGCCCTGATATCCGCTCCCCTCGCTGATCGCCGTAGATCACCACCCCGGCTCATCCCCATCGGTTCCGAGCCTCCCAAAGCAGCATTACGCCACTCGTAAGAGGGAAAGACGCGGGAACGCCAAAATGTCAGACCCACCGAGCCATAACGGACGCCCCAATCAGGAATGCCCCCTTCTGGCCTCCAATCTTCGGATGCACCCCGAAGAGCCGCGGCTGCACGCTCCACATCGATCTGCCTTGGAACCAAAAAAAAAGAACTCCACATTCATGGCCCGTCCCGCCCTCGGACAGGGGTATCGTAACACTTTCTCATCTAGACATTCCCAAAGTAGATCTCCCTGACAAAAGAAAGCGCATTGCGTGGCAGGTCATCTCCTACTAAACTCCTTGCTATCACATCATCCACCGCCCTCCGCCGAGCATACCCCTGGAGCCGTAACATGGTACGGTTCTGTTTACCATTACCTTGCGTGCAAAAGCTGTTGAGAAAAATACATAAAAGAATCGTAATGCTTTCCGTGACAATGCATCAACCAGACCCTCCAGACAGTTGTAACATAGAAAAAGAAGACCATAGATTCGGCCTGGAGGTCTCGGCCCCGCTGACCCATGCATGATGAAAAGAAGACCGAGCGGCTTGGCCCTTCGAGCGGCCGCCAAGGCTCGGCCCGGGGATCCATGGCTTCACGCAATCCCGTTCATAGCCTGGTCGGTCGGGGGTGCCGGGTCATCGCGTAATATGAAATTCGTAGCCGCGGGCGTCGTCTCGAGCTTCGTCGCAGTCCGTGAAATCGTCAGAATGCCCGAGTTCATTCGTCCCCCTTCCCTATGACCACGTGCTGTAGATAAGAAAAAAACCCATCATGTAGAATGCTCCCGCCGAGGGTCGCTCCCATCACCCTTCGTTGTGAGCCCGAGCGGCATCTCAGACGATGGTTCTTGTGGTCTTCCAGGCCCCTCGCTCGAGAGCAGCGAGGAGACGGGATGGCTCCCTCCGCTTCTCGGCCTCCCTCCCTCTGCAATTGTTCCGCCATCCCTCGGTGGGAATTGTGGCTGGCCTGGCGAAGAGCCTCGCGTTGGCGGTGTAACCCCCTCCTGTTGACTGTGATGGCGGTACGAGGTGTATGATGAAATATCGCTCTGCTGCCTCTGGTGACCCCTCCTCAACCCTCTCGACGGATTAGATGCTCCACTAGCTTGCGGCTGATGGGGAAAAGGTGGTGAGCGTTGCCTATGTGATGGTGCTGGCTGGGGCTGTTGTGATGTAGTCGCTTTCCGCTTCCTCGGGGGCTCGCCTGTACATATCACCAAAGAGCTTCACGTTAGCTTAGCCTAGAGTTATTTTTCTCTTGGGCCTTGACGCACCAGAGGGCCCGGCTGCCTGACTGGCGCCGCCATCTCCCTGAGTTGCCGGAGGTTGCCAGTGATGGAAGTAGATAGGGCTCGCCTGGGGTTCCTGGTGCTGCGCCGGATGCTGAACGTTGGTATTCAGATGTGGCAGGTTTGATGGCGGTCCGAGTTGGCGTGATGCTGGTTGGAGCCCAGTAACGGTGTGGCCCCTCACCCTGGGAGAGGGAGGAACCTGGTATGGCACCTGGGCTTGCCCTGGAGCCCCAGGGGCTGAGGGAGCCTGGGGCGGATAGTTGGGGTATAGCTGTCCCTGCGAGTCCCTACGCCGCTCCCCAGGAACCGCACCAGCTTGAGGGGGCATCAACTGCGGCGCGCCCTGCGTTTGTGAGGCCATGAACTGCTGCGCCCAGTCTAAAGCGGATTGCGGGAGCGTGCCTCCACTCATACCGGCGAAAACAACGGGTATCATTGGAGGCGGTATGCCCCCGCTTATAGACGTTTTCAAGATCTCGTGTTCGAGTCTTCGTTGCTCGAGGCGGAGTGATTCCTGCTGAGTACGTTCCTCTTCCTGTTTCCTTCGGTCCTCTTCGGCCTTGGCGTGGAGCCAATTCCTCATCGACTCCTCGGAACCCTGCCACTGGGGCGGCGGGACCGGGAGGTTGGGGAGTGAATGAAGGTGCGGCGCTTGCGGCTGCTGATGCTGATGCTGAGATGGCGGCGGCGGCGGTGGAGGAGGCTGCTGGTGATGAGACTGGGGCGCATGGCCGATGGCAGGCGCCGCTGGTGGAACGGAGGTGGGCGGCTGCACCTGGTGAGGAAGGGTCATGGCCGCCGGAGGGGGCAGGCCACGATGATGGGCCGACATGGGCTGGTGCTGTGGACTCCGGGGCGGCGCTATGGTTGGTGACGTCTTGTAGCGGTCTTGGTAGGTCAGTGGCGGAGACGGTCGAGATGTCGAGGGCGGCGTCGGGAGATCATAAACCGACTTGAAGGTGTAAGGCGTGGACTGCTTGACGGTAAGCATCGTAATATGGCAGGGCTGCAATTGGGAATAAGGCAAGGTTCAGGACGGAGAACAGCAAGGTGTCGAAGATAAAAGAGTGTACACAAGAGAGCTTCAACTAATGAGCGGACAGCAACAAGAAGGCATGGGACCGAGAACAAAAGATCGGCAAAAGAAAGCACCGCGGAATGGGGGGGTGCAGAGGGTGTATAACCTTTTCTGAAGAAGCAAGCTGGATATGACGGCCAGCCCAGGTGCGGTTGTGTCGAGAGGCGAAGTGGATTAAGAAGCCGCAAGGTGGAGGAGGCCAACTTCATCTGGCCATTGGTCCTGAAGCCGCATATGTGTAATAAGTGCTTCTTAATATAGCAAGGGACGGCACTGGCAGGGAAGCGTCTGCTCCAGGCTCCGGTCAGGACGAGCTTGTGCGATGGACGTGCGGACGGGGCGCTACTCCAGATCGCTCACTGAAGACGAAGCGGGACCGCGGCCAAGAAAGGTCGGCAGGTAGAGAGGGTTAAGAGCCAGGGTTGGTCGATCAGAGCAGGGGGGGGAAGGAGCTGGAGGTGTGAGTACCATATAATGCTCCGCGCCGGGTGGTAATGGGGATAGTGGCAGGCCACTGTATATGCGTGCCTGCTCGATTTTGCGGGTTCTTGAGACCAGGAGCGGCAGGAGTCTTGGTCCAAGGGGGGGTGGGGACCGTAGAGGAGGGGCGTGCGGTAGACCGCGGCAGGAGCAAAAGTGGGTTACAAAGGGCGGACTATGACTAGAACCCCCCAACTGGTGACGAACGGCAAACAGAGTGTTTATGGGGATAGAATCACAAAGGGGAATTTCCGGAATGCAAGCAGAGGGTAAACAAAAAAAAAGAGGAGAAAAAAGGTAGAAAGAAGAAGAACCGCCAAAGCTAATAACGGGGATGGCCGGAGATTCGTCGACCGTAAAAGGGAGGCTGCCTGTCGGTCGCGCCGCTCATGCAGCAGAGAGACTCGGTGCACCTTTGTCAAGGCGGGACCGGTGGCCGAGTCGCTCACCCAAGCCCAGGCCAAGCTATTTCCCTGACGGCAGACGTCAGGTTGCTATCATGGGGTCGAGGCTTTATCCCCCCCGCCGCCGCTCGCGCGCAGGGCCGAATTAGGCAAGGACACGACAGCCGACCGCGCCAGTCGAAGGCTATTCCGGCAGGTGGCGTGTAAGAACAGGCGCGTACAGGCGAGATAAGATTCTGTCAGAAGGGCCGGCTCAAAGACTAGCCCCGAGGTGACGGGTAATGGGCGAAAGGTTATCGGATGGGGGCGGGTTAGGGGTAAGTGCCCGTGAGGGGGTTATAAAGAGTGACTTGACAGAAGCGGCCTTTTCGTCGAGGCCGCGCTTCCTGTGCGGACAAAGAGCGACGGACGAAAAATAAACATATATTGGCCCGTTGGGGGCTGAGGAAGGTATCAACAGCGAGAAGAGGGGAGGAGCCAAGGAAATGCGCGTTGTCGTCCGGAAAGGGAAGTCAGGAAGGGGTTTGGTGGGCGAATGACGGGGCCCGCAGCACCCAAGTTGGAAAGGTGGCGGTGGGGGGACGACGGCGTGGAGAGAAGGAGCGAGGGGGTGGGAAGGAGGGAAGGAGAGTCGCGAGGAAGCCGCGAGGCCGGGGGAGAGAGAGGGAAAGAGGGGAGGAAGGAGGGAAGGAGGCCGAGAATATGCAGACGAAAGGGTGAGCGAAATAATAAAAATAATGGGCAAAGCAGAGACCAGGCCCGTTTCCGAGAGTGGGCGTGAGACGGGGGGGCTGCTTGACTTGGGGGGTACTGCGTCTGGAATGGCTGGTAGCGCGTCTGGCAAAGTACCTGCCCAGGGAAGGACACCGAAAAAGGAGGATCCAGTATTATTACGAGTCGGCACGAGAATTGCATGCAAAAAAAGACGGACCAGACAGGAATGAACCGAGGGGCGAGCGCGGCAGTGGCTGTTCGTTCATGTGGGGAGACAGCCATGGCCGACGAACGGAGGTGGCGAGGCTGTTCCTCTTTTTCCGCTTCACAGTCCGTCTGACGACTCGTTATTCCATCATTATTCCATTTTCTTGCTCGCCGCTGCCCTCGATCTCAGACGTTCAATGCCCAAGGCCATCAAATCAGCACTGTTGTGATTTCCCTCAGCCCTCGGAGCACGCCCGAGAGGGCCGTTCAGCGGGTCCCGCTCGCGCTGGACCCAGCGGCTGGTGCAGGTCTGATCCGACGCTGCGCTGCACGGCACAGCCGATCCTCCCACCACCGCCCTGGCGGGTCGATGATAAACAATTGACTACAAAGCCCGGTGGGAACGCGTCTATGCAGGCCCGAGCCAAGCCCCAGCTCTCGCGGGTGTGTTTCTCTCGTTATGGGGGGTATCAAAAGTCGCGGCCGCAGGCTCTGCCCTTCGCGAGCAGGGTCCTCATTTCGCCTTGCACCTGATTTGCCATGATCATCCCTGGGATGCATACGGAATATGCGTCCGCGTCGTTTACGGGCCCCTCGTATGCGGAGGCGAAAGGCGGCCAGAAAAGCGGCCTCGTCAGGTGGCCACCGAAGCGTCTCCACTTCCCACCCTCCCAATGGTGCCCCGTTTTCCCTGTATCAGGGAAAAAGGGAAAGCGGAGGGGGGAGAAGAAGAGACATCTTATAAAGGGTCTGGAAGCGAGGGCAGGGTCTCCCGGAAAAGGAATGACGAACGCCGAGAAGGTCTACACCCGAGCATTGGCGCATGTGAGACACACCCTCTCCCATACGACAACCTCACAGAATCAGCCGCCCAATCCGGGCCCTGGTGCTACTGTGGCCCGCAGCGAACAGAGCCCGGAAGCCAAGTAATAGGTTAAACTACTTCGCAGGGAGCAGGAGCCTGCTTCATGCAAAGTGTACGACCTTGAACAACCAGGGACTGTTGCACGAGACAACTCGCCGGGAGGGTTATCTTCCTTTTTAATTATCCTTCCCCCCCGCGCCTGCGTCGAGTGGCACGGGAAGCCAGAGAGGGCCAAGCCAAGAAGTTAATATCGTCATACGGGAAGGGGATCGGTGTGTGATAGTGGTGGTGGTGGTGGTGGTGGTGGTGTCCCTAGCCCGCTACGAAGAAGAGGGTCGCCCTCGTGGTACATGCTGTGAACCCAAAGCAGGTTCCCCCCCCGCGCGGGAGCCTACTCTTGTGCGCGGCGAGGATTCTTGGCCCCGTTCCTCTTTTCTTCGTAAATGGGCCGTTGCAGTTCCGGGGTCGGGGAAGGGTCCTGAAGCTCGTTGGCATAAATTCTCCGCCGTACCGTTCACACCACGGAGGCTCGGCGGGCTGTGATCTTCTGAGTGTCAATGCAGGGCCGATCCGGCTGCCCTCTCCATGTCAGGCGCCCCGCTGCCTGCAAGGCCCTAATGATCGTCGTGGCTGGGGTGCCGTCCGCCGTGCCGGGCAGCCTCGCCAAGCCGGGTGCGATGACATGGTGTCGTCCCCGTTCATGAGAGTGACAGACACGGAAGGAGATCGTAGGTTCGGGGGACGGGGCGGAGGGGGGGAGGTTAAAAGACGCCTCGCGAGGTGACAGGAGAGACGAAACACGTCGTATTTGAGGCTTGATAGCTATCCAGAATGCTCCCCCGGCTTGCTGGGAGGTCCCACTTTTCTCCCATAAGGGGCCTTGCCATCGCGGCTAGTCGGGCCTACAAAATGAAGCGGAGCAAATTGCCCTCGTGCACCCGGTCGAGGCACAGCCCGTCCCTCCTTGATCCGGAGGGCGTTTTCCACCCCTTCCCGTTGCGGCGGGGTGGTTCATCAACGACCGAACGCTGGAGACCGGGAACGGGCGGACGCGGCGGAAATGGGGCGAGGGAATACCACTCGGCGATTAACGGGAGAAAACGCGGGAACGTGAAGGACCAAAAGGTGGGTTGCACGGGGAGGGCAGACGGCTGTGCGCCTCTGGGTGCGTGGCCGGGCACAGAAGCGACTTACACCTGTGTAGCACGACACGCAGGATTGGGTTCTGCCAAAGTCTTTTGCTGGACACTCCTCTCTACAGCCCCTTCGGTGGTCCGTTACATCTAGGCGTACGGAGGAAGCGTGGAAGGGCGGATGGGGCTGGATGGGGGATCGTTACACGGTGCCTAGCGCCGGACGACGCTGCTGGCTCAGGTGGCACAGGGCGTCGTGGGACGGAATCCGTTTGTCCGTATCTGGGGGCAGCTAAGCTGCCCACGAGGCTCAGAGACATTGTTGCAGAATATGCTCATATTGCACAAAAACCTTGGGTGCAGCGTTAGCGCGAAGACTCCAGCGGGTGTGGATGGATGCTCAATTCTTCCAACGGGTTGAGGGTGTGGATTGGAAGAGGCCCGATCGAGACTTTGTTCCAGGGACGCCCAGAGGGATAAGGGGCGTTGATTGGTTTGTTTACTCTGCTGCTGGGGCAACTCGGCTATTAAACAGCTGGCCACAGCTGGTAGGAGGTAGGTCATGCCGCTCCACCTTTGCACCTCCCACGTCGTACCTTCCATGTTGAGATAGCTTTCATGTGGATGCCTGGGCGGGTGGTTTTCGCAACTTGACGCTTCTCCATCCTTGGTCAGAGCAGGAACGCGTTCCTCGACGTGTCCACCGCAGATAAGAACTACATTCTTCAATGTCCCCAGACGCGACAAGGAGCTACATCCCTGTCGAGGGAAGAGCCGCCTCTCTCCCGGAGCAAGCAAAGAACTATCCCCACCGGCGGCAGAATATTGAAGCTATCATCTACTACTACCAGCAGAGCGGCCGGTTCCTGCTCCTGTCCTTGAGGCCGTATACTCGCTCAACGGAGAGGCCAATATTGGAATTTAGGACGATATGCTCAATGATTACGCGGAGACGGAGACGCCTCCTTGGTACGATGTGCGCGCCCTAACCGACTCCGCCTGTCGTCGATATCATGGTTCTGCGGAACCTCAACCTAAGCGGCATGCCGCCCAGATCGCCGCTGCCCAGACAGGACGTTGGTCGTAGGTGGTTATGTCGAAACGGACTCTGTTAGTCCTCGTTCCCTTTCGACCAAGTTGACCAGTCGCAGAGTCCCCAGCTCATGGGCTCTCATCTCCATCCCCACCGTACCTCCAGATGGCCTGGTCGATGGTCTGTCCGATGGATCACGCGACATCCATAATGACACAGGCTTGCAGATACAAACCGTGTTCCAGCACGACTTGGACCAGCTCGGTGGCCCCCGTCCCCCGGGCGCGATATATTTCGCGCAGGACCTGTTCAGATTGAGGGCGCCAACCGCATCATCCTGGCGGTAACAGTCAGGATGGAATTCGGATAGCCAAACCCGATCTAAATGGAGATGATGGAGACGCTTGTCATCCGGAATTTGAACAATTGCCGAATTACTTTTCTCTCCAGCATGGCGATGAGGGGCAGATCGTACTTTGCCACGGCTCCCGGCAACGATCAACTCTTTGACCGTGAAGAAGAACGGCATCGTTTCGCATCTTCCAGCGGCTTAATTTTAACAACGAGCAGCAACGGCAAGAAAGGAGGAAAGGCCACGGCCCAGTTTTGGTTCCTAATCCAAGGAAAATGCCGGGGTTCAGGGTATGCCGCAGGTCTCGGGGGAGGATGACGGGGTCTTACCGAGCATGGAGACGAAGTTTCCCGTTCTCGGATATGGTTTGCGAGGGTAGCATCGAGGGATCAGGCACCGCCCAAACTTTTTTCCCGCTCGAGGGACAAGAGAGAGAGCCAGAGGTTGGCAATGTTTGGTTGCCCCTGCGCCGTTCCGCGTCTTCCCAGAACCATCCGGACCAGGGTTACACTGCCCCCCCGGATTTACCAGAGATGGCCGATCTTTGGCTGCGCGGCGCGCACCTGAACTTGAGACCAATGCGTCGTACCTGTTATATCGCCAATTATACCCCCTGTTGAGTGGTGCGTTCCAACTGCCCAATCTGGCGTTTCTTCGTTGTCGTCCGTCACGGATATGCGAACGATTGTCGCTGGCCCAGGGCATTTCACCACCGAATTTCCCCGACGGCCTATCATGGCGCCGCTTGAACCAGCCGGGCGGGCAGCAGCTTCTGCGCCACAGCGGAATCGGGAAAGAAATAATATTGGGATTTTCTTGCTTTGGGGTTCCTGCATGGCCCGTTCGGTGACCTTCTCCGGCGGCCGGGCCTCTCAGGCCGGAGGCGCGCCTTGTTATTCAGGTTTTGGGGGGCTTGAGCAGAGGCTCAGCCGCAGACTCACATCCGGGGGATGCTTTCGGAATTCCCGGGCGGGCAGGTCATGGCCCGGGCTAAGAAGATCGACGGAGAGGAGCGCGGGTCAGTCATGCCTTCTCGTGGATGCGGTTCAGGGCCATGACCACGTTCATCAAACAGGGCCCGACGTCTCCCGGAACGGACCGCGTGCTGGCCACAGCTTCAATTGGACAGCCTGCGCTCCCTTCCACAAGCCAGAGACACCCGAGCAGTGGGCAGCTGCAGCTCACACAGCCGCAATGACAACACAACAGAACCCCATTAACACGAAAACAGAGCGCCCTCGGCCACGCGACAAAAGGGGCTAGTGCGGGGCTCCACGAACAAGGGACATCCCTCCACTCCCTTCCCGAAGCGGTACCCGATCGGGTATAGAGTGGGGAGGAACCCGGAACAAGGCTCCCCGGTCAGGGACGAGTTGGCTCGTGCCTGGAGAAATGTCTCCCCGAGGGCGCGGAGCGGGGTCCCGGGGTCTTTCGCGGAGCGAAGCCGGCGGGCCCGGGTGGGTTCCGCTGCGGCGATGGTGCAGGGAGAGCTGGTCGAGACACGTTGCGTCGATGGTACCGGCGAGGCCACGGTTGGAATGTTGATTTCCAGCCTCGACCTCCGCGACAGACGCGCCATAACGAGCCTCTCGAGCTGACCTCGGCCAATTGGCTCTGTGCCGGGTATGCACGGTGGCCTCCTTGGCATCTTACGGCGTGCGCGTGCTGGTTCTCGGTCGGCTGCCACGCCAGGAGATGAAGAGTGTGTTTACTCGTATGCACGTTTTCAGCAAGCCAATCCTTCGGCAACGCAGGGAGACGGGGAGGCCCTCGCGCGTCAGCACCATCCGCCCTCCACGAGCACCCAAGAACCCCCACCCTTCCGCCAACGCGCTCTGGCCCCCCCTTGCAGAACCGCAGACAGCCCCCCTGAACCCTTCCCTCAAAGCACCCTCCCCGCATCCCCCTCCGCTAACGTGACGCGCCGGAAATCCCCGAGATCCCACGAAAAACACCCAAACCCCAGCACAATCTCCCATCGCAAAACTTCCTCGATGCGGAAAGCCCCATAAGTGTCCCCTGGCAGCGAGACAGCACCGGCGCGGGGGACTCTCCTCCTTCGGGCGGACGACTTCGCCCCGCGACACGGCGGGTCCCAGTAGTTTTCCCAAAGAGTGGGTCTCTCCGCGAGGGGCGCGTCCCGATGTGGAAGGGGGAGCATCGCTGTGGGGATGGAAAGGGAAGAGAGGCGGAGGGGGGGAGGGGAAGGAATCCCTACCCGGTGGGATCTGAAACGGCCATGGGTCGGTGTGGTGGCGTGTCCTAATTCGGAATGCGAGTTGGTGTTGATCTCGCTAAGTTGGGGCTCTTCAACCCTCGACACCGAGCATCCGACGAACTCCAAGGATACGGGAGTTTTCCCTTGGCTTTCTTCTCGGCCCCTTTGAGACCCGTGTTTTTCAACACGGTCGGCGGGAAACCACAGTCAGCGTCCACGCTGTCATGAACGCCCACACGTTCCATCGAGACGCACCGCCTGCATTAGCGAGATGGAAGGGGGGAACCAGCTTCAGCTCCCCCCGGTCCTCACCGGCTTCGGCTGCGAACAACTGCACGTGGGCCTTACTTTTCAGCCACCACGCGTCCTCTCTTGTTTCATGCAAGGGGCGTGGATGCGTCGGTTCTGGCAGTGTTGTGTCGTTTGTACGTGAGAATCCTGGCGTTTTGAGAGGCGCGCGGTGCGAGAGCCGGGGAGGTCGTCGTTTCCTGCCCCGTCAGCACCGGCCAGATTTGGGATCCAAGGGACGGGACTCCAGCTCCGATGTCGTGCTGCGTCTCGGCTCAAGGGAAACAGCGCTCACTCGGGGCTAAATACGGGCCCTCATCTCGCAAGCCCGCGATCCCGAGCACCTGGTTTACACCTTCCCCCGTCCGATCCTTACACGCACCAAGCTCACGCGACCAAAAAAGCCTTCCGGCAACCTCGAGAGCGAAACGCGTTTCCACGATTACAACCAGCCAATCTCACCTCTACCCACGGAAGTAAAAAGGCCCGGGCCACGTGCAAAAGAAGAAAAGCCCCCGCCCAAAGTTATACACACGAAACCGGCCGGCCACCCGCATCGGCTACCCGCCGTCGTTACACCCAGCTCTCCCCCACCAAGGAAACACGGCCGAAAGAAAGAAAAACTCCCCGCCGGAAGGGAAGATCTTTCGTACGGGAAAGAGGGTCAATATAAACGCGGCAGCTAGGCCCTTTCCCCTTCCCCCGGCTTGTCCGCCGCCGTCATACGAAGGGCGCTCCGGGTGGCACAGCGTGCCAGCCTCCCTTTCGCCTGGGAAGATAAGAACGGGAGGTCCTCGGATGGCGCAGCTGTGTCCGTTGTATCCGGGATCCTGTTGGCCTAGGGTGGGGTGTGGTCTAGGAGGCTGGCTCTGCTGATGAATCCGCGTGCCTGCCACGTGGGCGTAAGAATCGTGATATATCGCTGCTTCAACTCTCTATCTACGGGGCACCCTACGCCAACCTCTCCCCACATCCCGCTGCTTCACAGCTCGCTTCGGTAGCACGAAGCCCGTATGCCATTGTAGTCGTGCTTCCGGCTGGAAAACTATCCCCCTCTCTTCCGCGTCCTCCATCGTACAAGCCTTACGCCATCACCTCCTGTGAGCAGTAGATGATGCTCGGAACGACGTAGCCAGATTAGCCAGATACCCTCCAACACCGGGTCTAATCCCGTCCCCCGGGACCAGCGGAGATATCCAAGACAGGTCCCACAACGGTCCCCTTCTTCCGCTCCCTCCCCCTTCCTCCGCTCCGCTGTACCACAACGCACCACCCCTAATACTCCCAGACCGGCATGTCCCAGGGCCGCGCTCCTGCTGAACCGGGCTCGGGACTGGAGGCTTGAGCCCTCGGTCCAGCTGAATGCAAGGCAAGGCCCGCAGGGTCCCTACCCGAGACAGGAAAGCTGGAGACCCCCCGCAGAGAGTCTATGGCGACACCGCACGCGACATCACAGGGAAGCATCTGGTACACTCCAGACGAAAACCCCCTAGCAAGCACAGAGCACACCACCTAGATAGATCACCTTCGTCATAAGCGTACTGTATTCATACCATCACCTCTTCCACCTTAGTGCCTATACCGCTTGCTATCCACAGACCCCCCTCCACATAGGAGACCACAAAAGGAATGGTGTGCATAAGTCCAGGGTCTTCATCCCCTCATTACCATCACTCCTCCCTCATCCGCATTAGCCATATATTCCTCCAAAGCTAAGCCATAGTGGCCAACGCAGGGGTATCAAGAATCCCGGAAACGTTGCCCAAAACTCCCGTTGACAAATGGAAAAGAATGCCCGTCGGGGCGCATAGTCAGAAGAAGGCCCTCTAGCCCTTCCTCCTCCTGTGGTATTTCAACTCCGCCCTCGCCACCTTCATAAGTAGGTTCTCGTCCTTGATCGGAATCCACGATGTGAGCACCTTCATCGTGTTTTCAAAGTCCGAATCGAGGATGATCTCCGTGAGCGCGTCGATGACCGCCGCGCTCGCTGCGTGCAGGACTTCCAGTCCCGCTGGTGCCCCGTCCTGCTTGTGTTCGGATGGTGTACCACCGAGCAGTAGAAACACGTCCCAGATCCGCAGTTGCGCGGGGAACGGCACGGAAAGGTTGAATAGAGTCAGGTACCATTTGGTCCCATAGGCAGTCGCGTCGATGCCCAGATCATTCTGCAGACATATGTTAGCCTCGTTCCCGCGACAAGTAAGAGATAAAACTTACCAGCTTCTTGGCCACATCCTTCCCCGCGAGCCAGCGCTTCTCAAAGTCCCCAAGACATGCCATGAGCCCCTCAAATCCGTGATCATACAGTTGCTTGAGCCCGCGCAGCTGCCACATACGCACAAGCATGACAAACGCCCTCTCCTCGTCGAAATAGCAAAGCAGAGTGGCGCCGAGCGACGCCATGCCCTGCACGTAGCCGACCTCGCTGTGGTAAAGAGCCACGGCGTGGAGGACCCTGAACAGCAACCTCTGCCCTCCGCGATACCTCCGGCGGAACATGATGTGCTGGTTGACGGTTCGCGGCACGTCTAGGTCGATCTGGACGTCCTCCTCGCACGAGACGCCCTGCAGATGCCGGAACTCATTGATTAAATGCTCCTCGCTAGGAGCGTCCTTGTGTTCCTTGGCGCTCGTCTCGAGAAACGAGTACCACGCCGCGGCTCGCCACGGGTCTGGGATTCCCTTCCACGTCCGGTCGACGAGCTTCGGGTGTTTGGTGTCGAATTCGAAGCCCATTCCTTCGCCATCCTTCCCCTTACTGACCACCTTGGCCATCCTGCGCCACTTCTCCGCCCGCTCCCACTCCTTCCGTTTCAAGGTCTCGGATATCTTGTTGGCCTTTGCATCTTCGGTGATGTGTTGAAGCCCGGGCGCGTGCGTCAGCATCTCCCCTGCCTCATCTGCCATCCGACGGCCTTTGTTATGCGGCAGATAGTTCGTCGCGTGTCGCAAGGCCGACAACGACGACTTTACAGACACAGCCGATACCCCCGACGCCTGGGTATGTAGCGACTTCGCTGACACCTTCCTGTTAGGAGTCCGCGTGCTGTTGGTCTCGGACGGTTCGCGGCGGCTCAAGAGGTGCCTCCGTCTGGAAATCGGTCGGCCGGCTGCCTCGGTCGGGGGACTTAGGTGGCGCGGTCGGATGAACCCATATCGGTCAATGTCGGCCCCGTCCACGTCTTCCCAGTCCTCCACCCCTCCAGCCAATTCATACTCGTGTCTCACTAAGTCTGGTAGCTGCGAAGAGTCGACGGAACCTGAAGTAGCTCGCTCCGGCGCCGGTGCTCGATCGGGAGACTTGTCGCGCGTAGGTCTATAAGCGCGAGCAAAACGAGTCAGTCACTGGATATCGACGTCAAAGAAGCAGCGGTGCTGGGAACCAAGGAAATCGTACGTGTCATGCTTGTCCTCGTCGACGGGGTCCTCAGGGGTAGGTGAAAGGCGCTCTCCAGCAGGGGCCGGGGCAGGCGCGCCTTGCTCCCAATTGATGGCATCACCGACTTCATAGAGCGACCTCACCTTTTGAGAATCCCGCTCTATATCTGCAGAGAGGACACGGACGCTAGGCGTGGATCGAGGCATCGCCGGGGCGACTTCGGTCGCGTCGTTGGCGGGCGCGCCATCGGCGGCAGCTGTGGAAGGCGGCTCGACAGAATCTTTGCGATCGTCGGCCTGTTTCTTCGTCGTAACCAGGGGGAATGAGCGCGGGGGCTTCTCGGTCGCGTCGGCGGCCAATTGGCTCGACTCGGTGGCCATCATTTCGGCGGGAAAGGCGCGCTTCCCACCAAACATAAGACTACCTCTTTTCGAGAAGCTGGCGCTGGTGAGGAAATCGTCTTCGAGGAGGCTGTCGGTTGGGATGGAGACGGAGATCGGGGAGAAGTTGGTGTCTGGGGCTCGGCGACCGTGATTGGTGGCGGGTCGTTGGCTTGATTTTGCTGGTGGCCCTTATTAGTATCGCCCGTGGGAGTAGCCGCATCTGGAGAAGATTGTCCTAAACCTTGTCTCCAACTAGCGCCATGGCCACACTTACCAGATCGTGTTTCCCCACTAGCGGCGGAACTGGATCCATCGGGGAGACCCATCTCGCTCATGCTCTTCTTCCTTAATCGGGTTCCTGTCATAACTCGGAGGCTGAAACTTCTAGCCAGCTTTCGCGGTGATGACGCGGTATTGGTCGCGTCCGTGGACGGGAGAACCACGGGCTGCAATCTGGAGTTGGATGGCTCTTGGGCCCGGAATGTCCGCGATGAAAGGGGAGGCGGGGCGCGGGCTTGCTGGGGCGGAGATGAATCCTCGCCCGAGAACTCGGGCCAGACGGTGTTGCAGGAAAGGGCATCCGCAGGCTTCGGTTCCGCCAGCTCCACGTGCTCCGCAACGCTTGGTGCCACGGCGGAGTCGTCAGCCGCAAGGCCCAGCTCCTTGTCGTACAGGACGGTGGCGTCAAAGTCCTCCTCGTAGATTGTTGTGGTGGTCGACGTGGTGCGGGCAGCGCCAGAGTCACTCCTCCACTCGTCCCTCGACTCCTCGGATGAGAAGTCGCTGCGGAGCGCGGGGTGTTCCTCGGCGGGCGGGGAGATGGGGCGGGAGCCGGGGATGGTAAACGACGACGTGGGGCTGGAGGCTACAAAGGAAGACGTGCGAGACAGGCTCTTCCGGGCCGGGATGGGGATGGGCGGCTCGGCCTGGACGGTTTTCTCGTATCTGAAGCCGACGAGTCCCAGGTCGTCTCTGAAGGGGATCAGAGATGAGGGTCGGCGTCTGGAATACCGGAGGCTGGAGAATTTTGGAGGCGACATGGTCTGTGGAATGCTGTCTGGGCGGCGGGCCGCAAGTTGCCCCTCGTATTTGCGTGCTCGGGTCGGATTCTTGGGTCCGCTTTCCGGCAATTGGGCTGCGCTGGTAAGTCGGGACGCGGGAGATCAGCGATTGAAGCTCCGCAGGGCACGGTGTGCTGGGCAGCCCCTGTAGGTCTCAGTGCAACAGCACAGGGCACCGCTGGAATTTGCCGAGCAGGGGACAGGGATATGCTGCGCCGGAGGAGGGCTCTGGCAGGGGACGTGATGTCAGTTCTCCGCTCCGAGGACGAAAGAGAAAAGGGATGATGGAGGAGAGAGGATGTACGGATGCATTGATGGTTGCGGGGAAGAGAAGGCAAAGAGCAGGTAAGAGAGTAAACAAAAGGTGGTGAGAGATCGAAGCCAGTGCAAGCAGGCGGATTGGGGCGCGATCAGGAAGGAGCGATGTAAGCGATGCGGGGTGGGAAGGCGGCACCAGCGACCAAAACAAGAGCAGGGAAAGCGGCCAAAAGACGGCGAGTGCCGCGCCTTACATAAAAATCCAGGGTTCCGGCACATACCTGTAGCTTTCGAGATTGATTGTAAATGAAAGTCGAGGATAAGGTGAACGAGTGATCCAGGAAAACGAGCGTGTGATATCGAAAGGGAAATATTCGCCGGGACGCGGGAAGGTGGGCTTGGAGCCTAAGGGCCGGGAGGGTATAAGTCGGAGGTAATAATGGCAGTTCCCTTGAGCGTATAAATTGGACGGCAAAGAGGAGCGAGTGCGGGTGCAGGACGGAGGGACCAGCTGGATTTCGGGGGTGGCGGGAATGTCTGGGAATAATAAACCGAAAAGCTCCAGTCCGGCCGGGTTCGATGGGCGAGTGAGTCCGTCTGGCGGTGGCCCCGGAGGAAAAAAGAGAGACAAGGGCCCCTCTTTGCGGGGGGGAGTCAATCCGTTGTCCGTGGTTGATGCCGTGGATTGCTGGCAGGTCGGTCGGCCGTTGGGAAATGCGAGGCGCGCTATTGGGCGCTAATCGAGGCCGTGGAGTAACCTCGTCGACGTGTCGTCCAGTCTGTCGTCTGCGCCTGCCAGGGGACTTGTCGGCGTGCTCAAGTGACTTACACCTCACGAGCCGTTTATTACTCACATGCAGGGACAATGGGGAGGTTGATGCAGAGACGGGCAGAGGAATCCTTTCAGAGATTTAGAGAAGCAGGAACAAGCGAGCAAGCAAGTAAACGGGGCCACGATATAAGGAGCGTGGGACGAGGTATTGGTCAAAGGCCGAATGGGGGAGGAAGCGCGAGTCTTGAATGCGATGTACATCGATCCGCCCCGCAAGACACTGGCTGGGTGGCCGCCGTCTTTTTACATGCCAGGCTCCTCTCCTCCATTCGTCCCCTTTTGCACCGTCTCCCAATGACCCCCAAATCCAGGTTGCAACTAACAGCACTCTTTTTTCCATCCCTTGTTTCCATTTGCGGCGTCTGCGAGTGCCACATCATGTTGTCGCATTTCCCCTCTCCCCAGCCCCCCTGTCGCCTCAGAGAGCTGGCTGTCTTAGATCCGCCCTCCAGCTCGCCCTCCAGCTGGCTGCCCTCCCATCGCGAACAAAGAAGCAAGGAGACGCCCTCACCCCGTGACGTTTCGGCCGGCACCACCAGGACGCCGCAGAGAAAGCAAAAGCACAATGCCGACGGCGGCAGTAGCGCATGGGCCAAGGCGGGTAGGTGCTCTCGAAACTCATGTGGAGGGCCAGATCCAGCAGGGCCCGCGTGCGAGTGTGGGTGTTGTCTTGAATTTACTGGACGGCCGAGCCAGGTTTGCCGAGGGCGGGTTTATGCCATGGCCCGAGGAGAGCCGGGCGGCGCGCGTTTGCATCGTCCACCGCCATGCTAAGCTATGCGGGCGCCAGTCGGTGAGGTCAGCGACGGATCTGGTTTTTTTTTTTTTTTGGCTCGCAGTCTTTGTAAGACGTTGCAGCGGGTCCGGTCCGGTCCACGTCGAGCGTTGCATTGGTGAAGGTCCACCGAGAAACTGGACATCCCTGTGGGCCGTTTGCGGCCTCTGCCAGACCCAACACAGGATCGACCTCGCCAGGGCGCCGAGGGAGGCGAAACAGGGCCACAGACGTGGGGAACGTCCTCTGTTCCGAGACAGGCGTCGAGCCGCTGTGTCAAGGTGCTCCACGGCCAACGCCTCCCTCGGCAGCGCAAGACACCAAGGCCCGGCACATCGTAGGAAGCGTGCCCTTCGGAAGCTTCCCTGTTAGCGGGTCCGCAAAAGGCCCAGTCAAGTGCCCACCATGAAAGCGGCGGATCCGGAACAAGTGGGCACGGGACCCGGCTTAACATGGCCCTCTGGCTCCGCACAGCCATGGCCCGTCCGCTTCGCCTCCGAGAATAGCCCTCGCTAATCCTCCGTGTAGATGAATTCCGCTGAGAGTTCAATATGCTCCTGAATCCAGGGTCTGATCACACGTGCAGCTCCTCTGCCTGCTACGCGCTACTCGGCCAAAGCCTGCTTGGCCTGGGCAGTCCCAAGAGCGGCACTCGAAAAGCCACTTCCGGCCCGCGTCCCCCTCTCGGCCCTTTTCGCGCCCACGTTCCGCATGCGTCCAGCCAGCGACCCAACGCCAGGGTTAGCTTAACGCCTCTGGAAGTCTGAAGCCTCGCAGGGGCGGGACGGGACCTTGGCCTCTTCGAGGTGGATCGGCAAGCCCAGTTCCCCTTTCCAGAACAGCTCGCGCCCAATATTGCCCAGCGCATCCGCTCCTGGACGAACAAAAACCGAGGCTCGGGACTCTGCGTCCCCCGAACACCAAGAACAGCACAATATCCCCATATTAGCAACAACAACCCCTGAACCCTCGCGTCTCCCTTTTCCCCGGTTCCCCTAAACAACAACCCACGCGGGACCCTCCCCCAACGGTTCGCGCAAATAGCCAATATGGTCCCGGCGGCAGAAAGGAGCCCTGGCCACTATCCCTGCATCAACCGCCAGATTGACGTGGCTGTCCCCGCGGCCAAGTCACCCGACAGGGGTCCCGGTAATTCAGATGCTACTCGGTAGTCGATGCCCCAATGCGGGCGGCGTGTGTGCCTGATTTTCCCAGTTAGGCAAAGCCTGCCACATGATGGGGCAGCCACGATTGCAGCCACGGCCGAGCTTGAGCCCCTTGTCTTTTGATTCCCCTGCCGGACCCTCTTGGCGGGTCTTGCGGAGGAGTCCTTGCTGTGGGCCGTTTTCGTCCGAACTCAGTCAGAGAGGGCGGACCCTTCTGCGCGTCAAAGAGCTGGCTGTGCGTCAGACTCAGACCTTCCGAGACGCTGGGTTTTCGATTCTGACGGGAGTTGAAAAAAAGAAAAGAAAAAAAAGCAAAGGGTTCTCTTGGCGAATGGCATTTCGTCACGACTTTCACTCCGGCTTCCGGACTATAGAGCTCTGCGT
This sequence comes from Sordariomycetes sp. S4602, assembly GCA_023628835.1. Taxonomy (NCBI): domain Eukaryota; kingdom Fungi; phylum Ascomycota; class Sordariomycetes; species Sordariomycetes sp. S4602. The sequence continues at coordinate 48,438 of JAMAJV010000019.1, read as the reverse complement.
GTCAAGCCCCCTATTCACACTCTAACGCAACGAGCAGTTTTGCCCTGCCCCCACGTTCGTCGTCCAAGCTTCGGACGTGTCTCGCTCGCTGCCCGTGTTCGTCTCACAGGTTTGACACCAAAGCTTGAGAGGCCATGTGTGCCGAGGCGATGTCTAGCGCAGCCAGCATCCCGGCTGCTCCAGGCCCCCGAGAGCCCAGCTCCCATAATAGGAAATTCGTAAGAACGTCCGAGTCTCTTGCCCAAGCGGATCCGGAGGCGGTGTCGTGAAGGGCCTTTCGACCTCTGCTCTGTCAAGCCTTGTCTACGTACGTACGCTGGGAAGATTTCTCCCGCTACTCTGACTCACCTGCTACGTGTCCGTCATTCTGCCACGTCCACCTCTGCATGAGGGAAATTGCGGTCTTCCCGTCCGTAAGACGAACGAGGGGAAAGGGAAGGATTTTTCTCATCCGGTCATCTCTATGAAGAAATGAGTGAATAGGTGCCGCGAGATCACGACGGCTTGGGCGCTCGACGCAACATGGATTCGACCACTCCGTTTGCCATCTGGGTATAAGCGAGGAGAGAGACAGGATAATTAGCCTCTTTCCGAATAGAAAGGGAATCAAGCGCACGAACTGATTCGTCCAGCTCCCTTTCCAGGCACAGCCTTCGCAGACATCAGTCCCTTGCAGCTTGCAGTCTGCATGCAACTCCTGACCCTCTCCATCTTTCATCATATCTGCCCCTTTCCCACAAACCTTCTCAGTGCCCCGGTTCCGCGTAGCACACTCGGCCTACATGAGGATTGGTGCCTGATAAGATGTGGCTGGACGCTTCCTGTCTCTTGCAGACCGCCTACCCTGGCCATCCCGGGACATTTCCATGTGGCAACTCTATCTGGCTCTCAGCCGGCTTTGCAGGTTGCTCACCCTCTATCTTAGACTCTTGGGGTTTAAACAACCCGCGGATGGTGCCTCGTCCGGGGCGGCTTGCGGACCCGCCGCTAAAGGTCATTTCTCTGAAGCCTGCCTCATCGCCGTCGATGGGCTCACGCGAGATTTCCCCCTCGCCTTGGCTTTAGTTGCCTCGCGCTGGGGATCCTACCCCTGGCAATCTTCTGCTGCCAAAGGCTTCGTCGTTTCACCGCTCTCCGCTTCTGCACCCCCGCCTGGTCCAAAAAGACGTGGGAGCATTACGTCCTTGACTAGGACCGGCGGTGGGGGGCCTTTATCGAGTTCATCTGCCACCTCACCCGCGCCAGAGAGGGCTGCTATCTGTACAGCGAGCCACTGTGCTTCGATGATGACTTTCATCTTGTCAAGGTCCTTCGAATCAACCTTGAGACTCAGGACCCGGCCTGACTCTAGGAGGTGCCCATTCTCATCTCTCGCGGTGGCCCCTTTGGTTGAGATTAGGTTCGGCCGCGAAATGGGGCCACGAAGGGAATGCACAATCGATTCGACCGCTTCACTCGAGTCCAGATCCAGCAGCCTTCTGGAATTGCATTTCTCCCCCTTTGGCAAATATGAATGGCTCCGGAGAGCGTCGGGAATGCCATCAGGGAGCCAGTGCCACTCTACACGGAAGCTGGCATACCTCTCCCCCTCCTCCGCAGCCTCTCCCTCGGGCACATCCCTCGTGCCAGGGACCGGCTCGAGGGCATAGTCCTCCACGCCGACCCATCTGAGTCCGAAGTAAGCTTTGCGCCAGTATCGGTGGAGCTGGGTATTCAGAGAAAGCATATTCCAGGCTTTGTCTGAACCTCCAAGCTCACCGCTCAGCGGGGCGAGTAGGTCTGCGACTTTCTTCCTCATGTCCCGGCTGAAAGTTAACATGTTGTCGATAAGAGCCCTCCGTAGGTTGTCGCGGCGCTGGTACGTGTCATTGGCGATGAAGGGCCAGATGTGGCAAACATCTGGGTTTACGGACTTGGTCGCGATACATACTAGTCCGTCTCTCTGCAAGGCCTGGAGAACATATCAACTTACAGTTCCAGACGTGATCTACCCTAGTAGGCGACTTGTTGCTTTGTAATTGTAGGGGGGTGGACGGGGTAGCACACTTGGTCCCTTTGTATTTGGTCTCTGATGGCGAACCCGGTGCGCCCTGCTCGCTCCTGGTCGTCGTCGTTATATCCAAGGCCCTTCTGCCTGCCGGATGCCTGCCGTTTCTTCGATGAGGTGCTTTGAATGGGTTTATTCAGATCCGTCGAGGGCGGTTGTTCCTCCAGATATGGATCGCGCGTCTGTAAGACTATTGCATACATGCTAGATTAGTAGATGGAATCATCCGAGTGGATTAAATACCGGTGCTATGCCGCCATTGCTGATCCTGCAGAAATCTGAAGACGAGAGTCTAGCGCTGGCACGCTGCGCCAACTGAGAAGAGAAGGGCAGTGGGTAGATCGAAAATACTTACAATGTGCGAGAAGAGACTCGATCATTTCCAAGTTGCGAAAGAGGATTGCTCCAGAAGTGATACTCACACCCTCGCGCAAGGTGTCCAGGTCTGAGCATAGGAACGCGGAGAACTGCATCAGGTTCATTTGGAACACCCGTAACTTCTCAACGTCACCGCTGTGTCCATCTGCTTCGTGGCGGATAATTTTTTGGGCCTGCTTTGCAAGTGAGATGCGTTCTTGTAGCTCGTCTCGAGCGGAAAAAGAAGCCGGACCGAGAACGGGCTGCGATATCTTGATGGCGGCACGATGGAACTCTCTTCCCGCTGTGACTGCCGCCCGCGTCGTGGTGGGCGAGCTCAGAAACCCTCGCACTTCCCTCTCGTAGGCAACAACTTCATCTTCACGAAGGCTGTACTCCCACGGAACAACCATATTGGCGGTGAGGTATTTTCTGACGGTACCTGGTGGAGTTGGAGGGGAAAGGTTGAACGCGCTGCTGAACTCTGGAGGATCGCAAGTTATTCGACGCGGTCGTGGTGGTATGATAGTAGGGCGCGAAACATGCTGAAGGAAGGCACGAATGCCTTCTCGACAAATGAGGAGTTGAAAGTATCAGACCACCTTCCACGCAACTGGCCTTTTCCTGGGTGCAGCATCCTTCCCAACTGCGCTGCCACCCTAGATATCTGCGTTCCTCGTCGGTGCTGCACTTCCCATTCTGCCCTTAGTTCGCACCGAGATACCTACAGTTTACATGTTTAGACTTCAACTACGGCAGGGAATATCGCACTGTATCTTGCCTCTCGCATCTAGGGGATTTTACAGTGGTTCTCTACTTTTGATTTCTCTTCTAGCTAGCTTCGAGCTTCCAACCTCAACATGCAGCAATGCCCATCCACTTCAATAGCCAGCCCAAGCAGCCCCCCGTCGACGCTGTTCCACAGCCCTTTCATCCAAAAATGATGCCCTCTCCCCCCATCACACCTCCTCATTCTCCCAGTCCTTCTCCCCAAACATCGGCCCCTTCCTCGCCCCGCTGACCTCCAGCTTGGACAGGAACTCCGGCGGCACCGTCGGTATATACTTCCTCTCCCTCTCCCTGTTCATGCCTCCGAACCCGGCCCCGTACGTTACCAGCATGTCCGTCACCGACGGTAGCGTGAACGGCAGCATCATGGCCGGGTCCATCAACAGGTGCTCCTGCGGCTCGTCGTCGCTATCCTCCTCGTACGCCCCCTGCGCCTGGCTATCGGGCGTCTCGGCCGCCTGCTTCCCGTTGGACGGCTTCGTAGGCGTCGCGGGCGCGCTGTCGGGCTTCGGGACCGCCGATGTGGGCCTACTACGCCGTTTCTCCCTAAAGAGCGCCTGCTCCTTCTGTATCGCCTCGATGTACTTCAGCGCGCTCTTCGGCAGGCCCTTCTCGCCCACCTCGGGCCGGTAGTGCTTCGCCGCGTGGAGGAGCTGCTGCGGCGTGAGTCGCTTCAGCTGCTGCAGCGTGCCCACTAACGCCTCGAGGTCGTCGGCCCCGAGCGACGAGAAGCACTGCAGCCACTGCAGAAGCTGGATGACGGGCTCGAGGTGCCGCCGCGTCGCGTCGACAGTCGCCTCGCCCGAGGCTTTGAGGTCGCCGCTCTCGTAGTGCTCCGGCTGGCGGTTGTTGGTGCGCGCCCAGTCCTCCAGCATGGAGATGTTCATGCGGATCTGCATGGCCTTCGTGCGCGCCAGGTACTTCCGGTTGGACATGATGCGGTTGTAGATCTCGGCGCTAATCCAGTAGATGAGCTGCGAGACTATCTGAGCGGTGATGACGGAGTGTATGTCGTAGAGGTCGAGGACGAAAAGGGTGGAGGAGAGGAGGGATGTGACGTTGCGGGGGGCGGGTTTCGCGCGCTGCTTCGGAGAGGGCGGCCGGAATCGCTTCTCGGGGGGTTCTTCTTTCACCTGGGCTTTCCTCTTGAATAGCTTCCACTCGTTCTGGAATGTGATGTCTTCGAACCCGGGAATGATTTCGTGGTCGAGCATGGCGGCGTCAAGCACCTTGTCCATGCGCCGCTCTGCATCCCGTACGATGAGGATGAATATCTCGTTGACCAGCTCAGACAGCTGAGCTTGGAACTCCGACGTTGCCTCGATAAGGCCAACATCCTTCTTCAAGTAGTGTAGGAGTAAGGTCGCATTTGACATCCAAAAGGCCAGGATGGTCATGTCCCATTGGCACATCTCCACCACGTCGTTGATCTTGTCCATGGCGCTTATTAGAAGCTTGGCTAATAGGTCCGGGCTGGCATGGTAGTGGGCGTATCTCGCCGACAGGAAAATCATGTTGGCGGGCACGGGCTTTTGCGAGGGTGAGCGCTGGGGCGTCATGTTGGTGATGATGATGTCCAAGATGGCGTCAAGTTCGTTTTCTTGGAATACAAACATCTGGTCGTGGGTACACCTCGTCCAGTCGAACTCTTGGAGTTCCTCTTCGAACTCATCAACGGGCTATATGGTGTCAACTTCTTGTATCCTCGAGTATGGCGGGGAAAGAGGATCCTTACCTCGGGTTGGTCGTCCATCCCAACATTCCCAAGGTCTACTTCCAAATCCCGGGCGCTGTCCATCATTAACCTTTGCCGTTGTTCCTCGGCGGCCATTTCTTCCTCAAAGCGATCTTGTTCAAAGCCTGCGTTGTAAAAGTCGTCCGTCACCCCCGCAGTTCCAAGAGCGTAGCCACTATCCTGAAGATACCACGACATTTCGCTATCGGGGGGTACAAAGTCGAACGCAGTCCTCCCGCTTGACGTTTTTTGCTCTGCAGAGGCACCGTGGTCGAGCAGGAGCTTCGCTATGCTCTTGTGCCTATTCGTCATGGCCCACATCAGGGCAGTCCATTGGTTCCGATCCTGCTTGTCGACATCGACACCGGCATCAACGAGCGCTTTGACCACGCTCTCATGGCCCTACATGGCACTACATGTTAGTGATGGACTCGGAAAAGACAAAAAGACACCTGCCCAGGATGCGAGAAGGGGGCCTATTGTACATACAAAGCAGCTGGCGTAAATAAGAGCGGGAGTTCCATCTTCATCCGGTGCGTTGATATCCACAATTTCCTTCGCCTTGCCCGTGAGAATCTTATTGATCCTCTCCGTGTCGCCGTTGCTAGCGGCCATGTTTAGCGACTTTTGCAGCATGGTCCTCTTCTCGTCTTCTGACAGCTTCTCGTCTGCTACGATCGTGTCTTCGTCGCCGAGGCCAGGGTCGGCGGAGTGGGCTGCCTGGGCCGCGATCATCTCCATTAGTCTCGCCTCGTTGCTTATCGGGCTCCGCCGCGCGTCGTCGTCTTTGTCCTCGAGCGAGAGGTCGCCGAAGTCGAGGGGTTTCGCCAGCATGGGGGACGTCAAGAACTGCGACTGGCCTAGCAGTGACGAACGATGTAAGTAGCCCTTCTTCAGAGTACATCGCAGGGCAAGGAGGTCATCGAGTGACCAGCCACCGTTTACTCACCTTGCCACCCATCGTACAGTTCCGTCTCCGGGACAAAGGACGTCGACACCGCTTTGCGATCGTTAAGTGACTTGGGCAGGTCAGAAGGCAGGGTGGCGGGCTTCCTGTCGCGGCCATCTCCGCCGTCGGAAGCTCCAGAATCCATGGCGGGAGGAGGGGTGGGTGTCCCGCCCTAAATCATGAGGTTTCGTCGAACCGAGGCCAGGTCTGCTCGAGAGGAATTGCCCACAGAGGCCGCTGAACCGGCGGAACCGTGTGTGCGCCAGTCGGTCGGGCTAGGCGGAGGGCTGCGGTTTGTTTTAGGGGAGAAGATGCTGTCGCGAGGGGCGTGTGGGGTTATCGTTAGATTGAGGTGCACACGGACAAGGTACGAGGCCTGAATATTGGCCGACGACGTCAACCCCTGCCCAAAGTGGGTTGAATCGATCGAGGTGTGGCGCATTTGCGGAGTGCCACAATGCTGTGTGGCGGGGTACTGGGCCAGCTCGCCTTGACTCGAACCCCAGCCTCCACCGCGAAGCCACTACTGGCCATCTCACAACGACTCGAGACATTTTAGGAGTGTCTCCCATCCATTCTGTTCAATTTACTTTTTTTTGCCGCTGATTATGTGCTAGGCCACACACGCTCCTTGATGTTTCGTCCCCAAAGCTCAGCCAAAGTCTGGTAGATCGCAGAAATGTTGATTGCTCAACGTAAGCTTGGGGGTCTCTGGATGCTGCTGTGAGCTTCCTTTGATCGGCTTAGCAGCCAAAATTCAACCCCATTTCTACACACTCAACTCATTGTGGATATTCGACTTTTATATTCAAATATTTATCCTATTATTTCGTCAGAATAACCCCAGCTCGGAGACAGCTCATGCTGCCGCCCTCTTCGCTAGCACCCTGATCCGCTTCACTCCACCGTCCGGAATCATCACCAGCTTCACATGGGTGGCCATCTCCCCTGCCGTTTGTGCACAGTCCAACTCATGCTCCTTGTCCGGCCCGCACTTCGACGGCTCCACAATAGTTTTCCATCCCTCCGAATCCGCGGCCGGGTCCTTTTCTCCTTTCCAGTTAATCGCCTCGATCCTCACAGCTTGCGGGAAGTTGCCCCTAAAGTGCGCTGTGTCAACGATGACTTTCTGTACGTAGCCCGGCGCTCCGAGCCTGATAATAGTCCAGTCCTCGTGGCCCTTTCCTCTGGACCGCGCCGTCTCCCACCCGTCACCCATGTCCCTTCCGCGCCCCGGGAGAAGGAGGTTATCCTTAGTGCCAAAGTGCTGGTCACTGCAGGACGTAGCAACGCCGCCGTTCTGCGCGTTCGCGAGGTCGATGACCGCGTCCTTGTCCTCGGGGAAGACCGGCACCGCATGCCCAAAGAGACGGAACCTGGAGATTCCTCCGTCGGGATACATGTTCAGCCTCACGTGGGTGTACTGCTTTGACGAGGGGCTGTCCAGCTTCCACGCAAAGCGGTGCGACGGCCCGCACTCCTGGATGCCGAGGATAGTCTCCCACTTCCCGCGGCCGCCCTTCCACGAGACCACCTCGTCATCGTCCTGCGAGAAGCAGCCCTCCACCGAGCAGGCGGGGGCGTAGTTCCCCGTGAAGAACGCCGTGTCGACCTCCACGCCCAGGACGGTGCCGGAGGCGACGCCGAGGCGGATGATGGCCCAGTCGAAGGGCTCGGAGTTGTGCCGCCGAGTCTCCCAGCCGTCGTACCAGGCGCCGGTGTAGACCATCTTGCCGGGGATGTGAATGGGAGGCTTGTCAGTCAGGAGGTTCGAGGCGTCGGCGAACCACTGGTCTGAGAAGGCTAAGACCTTCCCGCCCATGTCCGTTGAGACCATGTCTAGCACGCATTAGGATTATCACCAAAGATAAGAGTTGTGAGTGAGTGCGTGAAGTAGCAGTTTACTAACCGATGGAGCTCGACTTGAAGGTCTTGTCGATGTCCTCCGCAGCGATCCGGGTGGCCTTGACATCGTCAAGCTTATACGCGATCTCATCGAGTAGAGACATGTTGGATGGTCACGCGACGTACGTTTTGGGTAAATTCAGGGGTGTTCAAGTATAGGAGTCAAATAACTGGAGATTGTTGAAGCCCAATTGTATGAGATCTCCAAGAGAAAACACCTTTTATTGTGTGGGTTACGAGGATGAGAAAGAGGGGATCACCTGCTTATCGGCCGCCACCGGGTTACCTCACTTCCTTCCGGCGCCGAGTTATCGGCCATTCCCGATGGCGGCGCCGGCGGGCAAGCCCCCGATTGGCTATGAGTGCCATCGGCCGAGTGCAGTCATCTCGGCCCCATTTGCATCTGGTTAAGAATTACCTAAGAGGATCCAACCCGGGCATAACGTGGTTCTTTTGAATTCAATTGGAGTCGGATTCGGGGTGGATATTATTATTATGAGCACCGCGATAAGCCGTATCTCCTGCTACCGGAGGGCCGGCCACACAACGTTCGCGAGTGACATGGGCCGGGTACCTTCAGAAACCCTGCACTTACATGGAACTAAAGCGGCCGCTCTTGCCGTGTTCAAGCTGCAGCTGATTCGCCTGACACTTCTCCCCAGTCTGAATCGGGATCTCGAGTCCGGAAGGACGTACCCATGCAGCGACTGAGTAATCCCCAGGTTCCCCCGCCCTGGTGGCGTCCCTGCCGACCGCGTTCGGGCCAGTCAGAGCCCTGGAAAAGATGATTAGGCCTGCTCCGTCCCCGATTACCCCACCACGCCTCCAAATTGCGTCAAGAACAACCGAGTTCAAACCTCGAGCATCGCGGCTTCCTAGCCCCCCAGCCGTAGGCGTCGTAGGGAAAACACCCGAGTTGGAGACTTCTCTTCCTTGATCGTCCCAATACTGGCTTCTCCCAGCAACAAATATCAGTGATCATCAGCACCGCTTGGTTCCCTTCACCAAACTCAGTAAGCTCAGATGCCATGTGCTCGGATCCCCGGATCCCACTACTGACCCCAGTCTCAGAACACGACAAGTGCAACACGCATCGAAACCTCAGCTCTTTCAGTTCGAGCTCAATAAAGGCACCCGCTCGTTTAGGAGGTATAGATAGGTCGGTCCAGCTGCCCAGTATGGCCTCGACAGCAGAACCCCCTACGGCACCACGCACGGAGGGTGAAGAGCCTCCTGGAGAGATGTCGCCTCTTTTGAACTTTGGCAGGGACGCCTGGAGCAAACAGCCCGAAGGTCAAGGAACATTAGGGAACCTTTTCCTTGGTATGCGGATCAGCCTACATATGTAACCCCGTTGCTAACAACAAGGTGACCGAAGGTGTTGCCTTTATAGCCCAGATTGCCGGGATCGTGCTCTTAGGTCTCGTCGCGCTTCCCATCTTCAATAAGCCCATTGTCCTGATCTCGGGCCATCCCCTGTCCCAGATCGTCGGCTTCTTCGCCGTCATCCAGTCCATCCTTGTGCTCCAGCCGGCCCGCCTCCCAAAGCAGAAGACCGATGGGCAGAAATGGCACGCGCTGATCCACGTCATTTCCTTCCTGTCCTTCGTCGCGGGAATCACGGTCATCGAGTACAACAAGGAGCACAACGGTCTTGAGCACTTCCACTCCGCGCATGCGTACATCGGCGTCATTGCCTGCGCGGTACTCGTCCTTCAGTACCTCGTCGGCATCACGATGTGGGCCGTCCCTGCGTTATATGGGGGCGTCGACAACGCGAAGAGCGTGTGGAAATATCACCGCTGGAGTGGATACCTGGTCTTCTCACTGCTCCTGGCGTCAGTGATTAGCGCTACCAGAACGGACTATGTCCGGGATGTTCTGGATATAAATACAACCTACGTGGGCCTGGCGTCTGCCATACTCGCCCTGGCCCTCTTTGCCCGGATGTCTCTGAAGAAACTTGGACTCAAGAGATGATGAGACGGACGTCGTGGGGCCGCAGAAGGGTCGCAATGACCCCATGAGAATGGCTGCGCGGCGCTTAATATGGATTCTGGGTTGGAGGTGGAAGCACAAGCGGTTATTAGGTGGCTTGGGTGGTTCATGATGCCTTCTGGCTTCCAGAACGGCGAAGCGTTTTTTTTTTCTTTTTTTGGCCTTGGCCGGATTATTAGCGTTGGACCTCTCGGGCGTGCCAGGGGCTAGTTTTCAGCACTTTGGCAAAGATTCACTTGAACATATTAATGAAGTATTGGTTAAGCATGGTTGGATGGCAAGACGCGTACGTGAGGCTTGCGGCGAAGGTCACCTATCAGCCCCAAACTGACGATAAACAAAGGAATAAGCTAGAATATTTCTGGCCATCCTTCGTTTAGCTGTCGACGGGCCTAGGATACGGGGGCTAAAATAAGCGGGCGTTAAACTGGATCCGGGGCGGCCTTTAGCTCTCGTGTAAGCGCGACAGTTAGATGTGTGGAGAAACCGCGGTGGCAGACAGGAGAGGGAGCTCTGAGGATAGAAGCGAGTCATGGACTCGGACAATGAACCTCTTGAGGCAACGAGGTATCTTCCTCGCGTTCGGTGGTAAGGTCAGCTCAGCTGCGCTCCGGACGTGCATCGCTGCTAGGCGTTGTGCCGAGAGGCAGCAGCCACTCGACCTAAGGGGAGGATTTGTGGCGACGGGGGCGTTCAAGCTCCTCAGAGGTTTCGGACGTTCGGAGGGTGTTTCTCCTTGGGTTAAACACCGGCGCCGTTCTTAGTGTGGGGAAGCCCGTGGAGGAGGATGGCAAGTCTCACCACTGGGAGACAACCTACTCAGAGCCCATCCGGCCCCACTTGAGGCGCCGTTATCCGAACGTTGGGACCTGGTAGTCAGATAGAAAGTTCGAGGGGAGCCAGTGCCTTGGACAAACAAAGCCTTGGAGGCATGTTAGGGATCGGCGGCAGCCCCATCGCGATAGAGACACAAGGCTTACATCTGACTCGCTGCTACCGTTACATGTGCTTGCACCCTGTGAGGAGGTGCAGGCCTGGCTGCGAGTCGCGACCACGCGAGCAGGTGGCTACTACATAGCTTTCGCTCTCAGATGCTCTGACGGTGCCAAGCCGGCCCGGTTGATCGGGATTACCAAGGTGATCGGGGGTTTCCGATGAAAAGGCGGCGATTCTCACATTAGAAGCGCCGAGGCGAGGTTCAAGCGTTGAGTTAAAGTGCTGGGGTATGATATCATCGGCGAAACGATCAATATACTTCGGTATCCTGATATCACAACCAGGGGTCAGAGTGAAGGACACTGGGCCAGCCTCCGGGTTGCAGACCCGAGGATGCGGTGACCCCGCAGAAAACAGCGGGAATCGTGCCGCCGATCATGGGTCAATTGGCATGATATAACAAGGTAGCACTTGTATATCACCCCATGCGGCTTTCCTTGTCCGACGATGGTCTGGGCGACAGGCTCGAGCGGTCAGGCCGGTGTTGACGAGAGATGCCTCTCGACTTCCCAGAGCCGTGTGGCGGAGCTTGCGGGCACTCCCGGCAGATGCGATCTTTCCACAAAGCAAGCTGCCGCGGAGGAATCGGGTGTGGCGTTCCTGGCCGGGGTTGGTTTTGGGCTGGTGTTTGGCGTCGCACATGGCCATGACGTCACTGGCACCCATCTTTTCTTTCGCCTCTGGCCATCGAACAAAGGACAGCGGACGGCCTTTGTTCCCGAAGGCGCCACCGAGGACAAAGGGGGGGGATTCTGGCACTGTGACCAGAACAGCCCTATTGTTTCTCTCCTGGTATTTTCAACCCGTCACCCCTTTTTCCCCAGGTCCCCAGACTTGACTCCACCTCTGCAGGTCGCACGTAATCTGGGCCCAGGCTCGCCAGCAGCATTATTATGTGGTCTCCGGTGATGGGGTGGTGGGCGTATCCGGCCTGATTGGCCCGGTGGCTTCGAGTAGAGCAATTTGCGGCTTTGTGGGCGCGCTGACGCGGGGGCGGCCCCCATTCCGGCCGGAAATCAAGGCCGGGGGCGGACGTGGCGCTGTTGATATCATCACTGCACATAAGCCGCGCGAGCGGTTGCATTACCCCATATGCGTCGCTCAAGGGTCGCACCGGCGACATTCGGTTCTCCTGCAGCTGCAGTTTCGCGGGTGCGCCCCGCTTACCGCTGACATCAACGTGCTTGGCTCTCACCATCGGTGTAACACGCATATATCGTTCGCGTTGCAGGTGCCCGAATGCTGATGTGCCTCTCGCCCTGGCGGCGTGGGCCGCGCGGGCCCTGGGCACGGGAGGTGATGGCGCTTTCGGTGGGATGACATTTACCCGACTTGGACGGAATCTTGCATTTGGCTCAGAGAGTCATGACATCCGGATAGCCGGGCCACACAAAATGATGCAAATGACCGCGCTGAGGTCACTCCATTCTCTGCCGACTCGGCATGGAGAGGAATGACAAGCAGGAGCCTGTCTTTTGCAGATTCCAAGCGCGGCGGTCTGTCGGCTTCCTCCCACAGTCCCGGGGCTTCGTAATTGCCAGACTGGCAGCCTGCCTGCCGGGGGGAGCCTGTCGTAATATAACAATGGCAGTCTCCGATGCTGTTTCGTGGACACGATCTTGGCCTTGTTTGGCCGTTGCTTGTTGGAGGAGTTGGCTTGGCGTGGCCCAATCGACGGGGATCAGGTCGGCCGCTTGCGTCGTCAGACAGTGCAGCGGGCGCTTCAACGTCCATGCTGGCGCTGCGGTTGGGAAGCCACGCGGGGCGGGCGAGACACTCTTCGCCGGCGCCAATTGGCCGCTGGCACACCGTCCGCCGATCGGTAGTGGGCGGGCCACGCACTGTGGTGGAGAATAGTCGGTGGGTCCGGCTGTGGGGACAGTCACGGGGCGAGTGCCTTGCAAATTTTACTCTTGGCTACGTCATAGTCTGATTTCAGGGTAGGGAACAGGTAATTGACGGAACGGGGCTGGGGCTGGAACGCGAGCGGACCGGCGCCAACCAACGAATGCCTCCCACCGCAACTCCTCCACTGTGTGGCCCAGTCAGACTTTCCTTGCTGAGGAAAACGGTCCAGATCCCGGCGAGTTCGACCTGGTAGACACGGCCTGCGTTCCCCATACCCATAGCCATACCACTTCCGCTCCCTCGCTCTGCCTTGAGATACACACCCTCACGCCGCCCCTTGCCGCATCCGAGACGCTACTAGCATTCCGGTACCCTTTCCCACTTTGGCCTCCATTTCCCGACAGACACAATCCCTTGTTGCTCACCGAATACTGCCAGAGCCGTGATACCGACCTCGAACTCAACACGCCGTCCCACTCTCTAGTCGCCCCTTCCGCCCTCGACCCTTCTACCCGGTCTCTGCCTTCCGATCCGCGTCGCATGCCGCAGTGCCGACTTCCTCCGCCAGCGATAAACCCGCCTCGCCACCGCCCCGACCGTCCCTCGCAGCGAATCCTCTACATGTTAAACCCTCCCGAAGCAGGTGATGGTAACATCCAACCTACCTCCCGCCACCGTCAACAAGAAGGAGTCGTCGCCCGCTCCCCTTAGACCCAGTCCCTCGAACCAGCCGCGATCGTTGCCCGCCGAATCGGACCCCCCCGCCGCCGCGTACCGAAATGGCGCGCCGTTACGTACTATGAGCAATGGGAACGGCTACCATACCATGACTTCTTCGCCGAGTTCCCAGCCGTCGCAGCTGGCTCGCGACCCCTTGGGGCCCCCTCAGAAACCGAACGACGCGCATCCCCAAGATGTTCCTGCGGCGCCAGGGGCTGACCCGCACTCGCGAGATAACGCATCCCGTGCCACCTCACAACCAGACATGCTACTTGATCAGACGAGAAGCCAGGCGGGCGAGCTCCCCGAGGACGACCCCGAAGATAATAGCGGTGCTCACGCCCAGCTAGCTCAGTATAGGAAACGGCTAGCCGAGGACCTGGAGATGCGGGAGGTGTCTGCGAGGGGTTCCTTGGGAGGAGACGGAGATGCTTCGTCCAAGAAGACCAGGGTATCGCCGATCGAGGAGGAGTCCACCGAGCCTCCGAGCGGCAACTCACCCACGCCGGACCTGACCACCACCTCGACCGAGTCGGGCAAGACGATCCGCGGCGGGTCCACGCCGGGCCTGGCCGCCGCGACGCCCTCGTACCCGTTCCCTAGGATGCCGTCCGCGAACATGTCTCCCCACCGCGTGCCCCAGTCCTCGATACATCTTCCGTCAAAATCTCCCCTGGCGTCCTCCTACTCACCAAATACCTTCTTCCAGAGCGGGCCGCCCAGCTCGTCAGCCGCCTCTCCCGCCACCTTCGGTTTCCATCCAGATGGAGCACAGTCGACCCCCGGTCCGAGCCAGCCCGGCGATTACCCGACGCCGAACCTGTTCGAGCTGTCGCTGATGCTCACCGCGGAGTCCGGCCTTGATAACTGGTGGGAAACCGTGGTCCAGATCATGACGAACACTTTCAAGGCTGAAAGGGTCACCCTGTCGGTCCCTGGCGACACTACCGATATAGAGAACGTGCCGTGGTGTCAGAAGGCTACCTACCACGAACATCCCGAAGACGGGCTCAGCATGGGCTATCTCGCGGACAGCATTGGTGATCTGGGCCCCCCTGGCCTCACCGTCCCCCCGTCCGAACCTCCCCTGGCCTCTGCGGCCGTTTCCCTTGCGTCTCCACCTTCACGACCGGGACTCCCAACTCGCCACTCGTTCACATCGTTCGAGGCCCGGACTCAGTTTCAAGAAGAACAACCCCTGAGGCCAGGCATGCCGTCTAGAAGCAAGACCTTTAACCCGTCAGAAGATCCCCAGAGAGAGGGTGTTTCTAACATCGCATTAAACCAAATTGCGCTCGAACAGCTTGCTGCAGCGGACGATGAAGAAGACACACCTACATGGGAGGCTGCCCTTCGCCCGAGGCGGACCGCCAAAGCGAGAGTTTTCCATGCCGCGCAGCCGCTCGAGGCTGAGGCTGATCCCCTCACGAACCATGACAGCATCACGGGCACTCTTAAGCGAGGCAAAGTGATAACGTTAACAAGGACTTATCCTTACCTCGATCCGCGGAAGTCTGAACAGCCGGCGGTTACCCCGAACGACGCCCCGAGAGAGGAGCCGAAGAAGGACGCCAGCCTGACCCGATCTGCGTCATCCAGCAGGAAATCCAGCGCGAAGACGCCAGGCGAACGTGAGAACAAGGGACCAGGGCGACTAAGAACTCGGCTTGACGAAGAATTGCGGCGGCCGATATCACCGAAGTATGAGGAGTACGAGCAAGCGCCGCAGTCGCCGTGGTCACAGTCCCCGGCGCCGTCTCCCGCTATTCGCTCGGAGCCCAAGGATAACCCCTTCTTCACCGATGCCTTTGTGGACGAGAGCTCGTTCAGCCCTGAAGCTGGTACCGCCGATTACTCGTCAATGCCCGCCCCTGAAGCCATTGGGGTTGACAACTCCTCGTCGGTCCTTCATATACCCCTGAACCACATCATGCTATCCCCGATGCGGTCCAGGACATGGGGAAACAGCCCACTTTCCACAGAAGGCAAGATAAAAACAACGCCGATCGCCATCCTTTCTATTCTCAGTCCCGTCATTCCATATCCGGCGAGTCTGCGGCGTTCCCTGGACAAGCTCTCGATGCACCTCGCTACGACGTTTGCGCTCTGCCAGTACCACACCAAGCTAGAAACTGAGATCGCTGGTCTGCAGAGGAGGAAGCCCCAAACACCGGGCTTCGGGGCGCTGACCTCGGACGGGCGTCCTGATGCCAGCAGGGCGAGTTTTATGGGCGCGGCCCACCTAAACCTGGGGGACCTTGCGGCCCAGGGCTCGCTGGGAGGTAGTATGACCAGTCTTAGTGAGTACTCTAGTTTCTCGAGGAGTGTGGTCTGTTCTCCCAACCCTACGCCGGGGGTTTCCGAACAACAGAATCTGGGCTTCCTGGCCGAGAGGTCAGATAGGTTCCCCACGAGCCCGCTGCCGGCATCAGAGGATGGGTACTTCGGTGCCGTTCATAGGCCACACACCCCTCGGGGTGAGCTGGGTCGCCGCGGAAAGTCCGTCAGGGAAACCAGGTCGTCGGAGAAGCGAAGGACAAGAGGATCCTCGGTGACAAGCTCGCTGCCATCGGATGGGTTGGAGATAAAGAGCACCACCGATCAGCGTAAGGCTTCCGACGATCCCGCTTCGATGGCCTCCCTTCACGATCCCAACCCGGCCCGAGAAGGCACCGGCACCCCTGCCTCCGAGCCTGCAAACGACGCCGATACCGAGGCTGCTGGGCAACCACTACCCGTGGATGCCTCGCTAAAAGCAGAGGGCACTGGTACCAAACATCCTCTCAAGCACAGACACACCATGCTCCACACGTACGGAGCCGAGTTCGCAACAACATTCCCGTCGCTGCCGCCGAGCTCTACCGTATCACTACGCCCCTCGCTGCCCCCGAGAGCAGGATCGATGATGGCCAGCCCTTCGAGTTCCGTCGATATGCCCCCGCCGTCTGACAGACTGAAGGGCCTCATTCTGGATTCCCTCCCAGCCCACGTGTTTGTCGCACTGCCACAGTCCGGAGAGGTGGTTTGGGTCAGCAGTCGGTACCTCGCCTACAGGGGATCGAGTGTGAGCGACCTCATCCAGGACCCATGGGGCAGCATCCATGTGGAAGACCGGGAAGGGTACCTCAAGCAGTGGAGCAACTGCTTGCGCACCGGCGAACAGTTCTCCAGGTCCGTCCGTATCCGACGATTCGACGGCGTGTATCGTTGGTTCTATGCCCGTGCCGTTGCCTCCCGAGATAAGCGAGGTGTAATCCACCATTTCCTCGGTTCGTACATGGATGTACACGACCAGCACATGGCGGAGATCAAGGCGGCGCGGCAGGATCAGCTCGAAAAGTCCGAGGAGAAGCATAAGTTGCTGGCGAACCTCATTCCACAGATCATCTTCACTGCCACACACACCGAGGGCATTACGTCTGCAAACGACCAGTGGCTTTCGTACACAGGCCAGACGCTAGAGGACACCCTGGGACTGGGGTTCATGGATTACGTCCACCCAGATGACCTAACACGGTGTCGTATTCCCCTCGATCCCGCCCTACGTCCACGCTCGCCCAGGAAGGGTCCCGACGAGAAGTCTACCGTTTCCCAGGAGGTTCCAGTTCTCCACGGCAATGGCCCCGATATCTCGGATCTGCCCGAGGGCGTGACTGCCGCGGTCCCCAAAGACGTTACGGCTGGGCCACGTCCGTCTGCCGAAGGCAAGTCCGACTATCAGCGGGCCATAGCCGATCTAGCGGACCTCGCGAATCAGGGCATCATCAAGGTGAGCCGGGACAGCAACGGCCGTATTTCCTATACGACCGAAGTGCGGCTGCGGTCGAGATCTGGCGAGTACCGGTGGCACCTAGTCCGGTGCGTCGAGATCGACAGCGTGGACTTTAGTGCCGGAAAGAGTTCCTACTTTGGCTCAGCCACCGACATCAACGACCACAAGCTGCTCGAGGCCAAGTTGAAGGAGGCCATGGACTCGAAGAGCAGGTTCCTCAGCAACATGTCTCATGAGATTCGGACGCCACTTATCGGCATATCCGGCATGGTCAGCTTCCTGCAGGATACTGAGCTCAACGAGGAGCAGAGGGACCACACCAACACGATCCAGACCAGCGCCAACAGCCTTCTCATGATCATCAACGACATCTTGGACCTCTCCAAGGTGGCCGCGGGCATGATGAAGCTCAAGTTCGAGTGGTTCCACACGCGCGCACTGATCGAGGACGTGAACGAGCTGGTGTCTACGATGGCCATCGCGAAGCGTTTGGAGCTCAACTACATTGTCGACGAGGATGTTCCGGCTCTGGTCAAGGGCGACAAGATCAGGATCCGCCAGGTCCTTCTCAACGTCATTGGAAACGCCATCAAGTTCACGTCAGAGGGCGAAGTGTTCAGCAGGTGCAAGGTGTTCCGAGGACCGGGATCATCAAGCCTCTCGTCCGACGAGATCATGCTCGAGTTTGCCATCATCGATACGGGCAGGGGCTTCACCAAGGAAGAAGCCGAGCTCATCTTCAAGCCCTTCAGCCAAATCGACGGGAGCAGCACCCGCCAGCACGGAGGGAGCGGGCTTGGTCTGGTGATCTCCAGACAGCTCGTCGAGCTCCACGGTGGGCAGATGAACGGATCGGCAGTCCCCGGAGAGGGCTCTACATTTATGTTCACGGCCAAGTTCGTCCTGCCGACGCCGGACGACCATCCCGAGGTCCCGTCGAAGTCCCCCCCAGTTCTGGCGGACAAGGCAAAGGAAGCTCTAAGCATGGACGCCATCTCTCCGATGCCGATGATTCCTGCCAGGACAAGGCGGTCTCGCGCATCATCTCAGATCGGCCACGAGATGGAATCGGAGTTCACGTCGTCCGATCCGCAGTCTAGCGGGAGCTCCAACCTCTCGTCGATCGAGTCCGGGCGCTCGTCGACAACGGAGCGGTCTTCGGCGCCGTCCGTCAACATGGGCCTTGCCCGGTTCAGCGAGGCAGCCAAAGCGACGGGTCACGACATATCACAGGTCACGCTATCGATGCCCCGCGACCGGACGCCGCCTGGGACGTCGTCGGATTCGCGCCCCGTCCGGTATTCGATCCTCATCGCCTGCCCACAGACGCACAGCAGGGAGGCTACGAGCCAGCACATTGCCACGACGATCCCCAAGGACGTGCCGTATCAGATCACGGCACTGGACTCGGCGGAGGAGGCCCGGAAGCTGCTGAGCGCCGATAACGGCCCGCGGTTCACACACGTGGTGCTCAACCTGCCGACGGCGGAGGCGATCATCTCGCTGGTGGAGCAGGCGACGAAGCTGGTGGGCGAGCAGCGCGTCAGCATCCTGGTGCTGTCGGACACGGTGCAGCGGCAGCAGGTGCTGAAGCTCGCGTCGGGGACGGAGTACGAGCAGATGCTCGCGTCGCCGGCGGTCTCGTTCGTGTACAAGCCAGTCAAGCCGTCGCGGTTCGCGGCCATCTTCGACCCGGACCGGGTGCAGGACCTGAGCATCGACCGCAACCGGTCGACGGCGCAGCGGATGGTCGAGAGCCAGAAGGCTAGCTACCTTGAGATTGTGAAGCGCATGGGGAACAAGGGGTACAAGGTGCTGCTGGTGGAGGACAACCCTGTCAACCAGAAGGTGCTCACAAAGTATCTCACCAAGGTCGGCGTGGGTGTCGACATCGCCGTTGACGGCGTGGTCTGCACGGACATGATGTTCTCGAAGCCGTACGGATACTATTCTCTCGTCCTGGTAAGTTTTGGGCCCATCTCGGTTCTTCCATAAGGGAAGACAGCTGCTAACGAAGGCGCAGTGTGACCTACATATGCCCCGCAAGGACGGATACCAAGCCTGCCGGGAGATCCGGGCGTGGGAGACAGATAACAACATCGTCAAGCCGATGCCCATCATTGCGCTCTCGGCCAACGTCATGTCGGACGTGCAGGAGAAGTGCGTGCACGCCGGATTCAGCGACTACGTGACAAAGCCAGTGGACTTTATCGACCTGAGCAGGGCCATGTCCAAGTTCTTCAAGGACTGAAGATGTTTGAGACGGAGGTTTGACTTAGCATTGCGCGGGGAGGCATGTCTTTCTTGGGCGTTTCAGGGGGCGATTGAAAATCAAGCTGGCGAGAACACTCCTTTTTCTTTCGCTACTTTTTCTATGGGTCTGCAGGAGGAGGAGGGTTTTGAGCTTTGGGGAGGACCATGAAAAGGGGGTGGGCTTAATGAACTTCGTTTGATACGGATACATGGTTGGGTGTTTGATATCCGGATTCCTCTTTTCATTGGGTTTTGGGGAACTGGGTGTTTTGGGATTTCTGCATGGGCTTTTGTTTCTTCTTGCGCTTTTTAATGATGTGGGTGTTTGGTTTGCATGAGAGTAGAGAGAGAGAAGGAGGAGGCGGAAGAGATAAAGGGCCCTCAGGGAGTCGTTTGGGTGTAGTATTATCAGAGGTATATATATTCTTCAGTGCTACAGTGTTTGGGGATGTTTCTTCGTCTTGGGTATTTTCAGGTTTTAACAGGGTGGCATGAGCTGGGGTTATTTCCGAGCAAGGGATGAAACTTCCGAGGCGGATACTGGGCTCCGTATTAATCGACCTGTCTTTCTGGCTCGAGATCACATACATCCCATAAGTGCATGTAGCTGTAAACGTAACGTCGTGACGTCGGAGACCTTCTGAAGCTGCGCAAGCAGAATACACCCTGATTGGCTGCTGTACTGCGGAGTCGGGTAAATAATTTACCGGGAAAGCTCCTGGGTGCGGAGTCTTGGCAAAGTGCCCCTCGTCACTGAATTTTTTGGAAGGTCGACGATTCCGGTTGCCTTGCCCAGCTCCAGCATTGTCGCCCCGCATATCAGCAGCGACAGCCGACCTTTCCAGAACCCCCCCCAAACACATAGTAATCGACATCACCGACAGGACCGCCCATCATGCAGGCCCCTGTGGTAGTAATGAGTGCGTGGCTCCCCTCAACAGCGCCCTGACCGCCCCACCTTGGCTCTCGCCCAGCTCCATGAGGCGGGACACGAGTTGCTGACGCGAACGCAGACACCGGCCAGAGTGGCGAGAGGCAGACCGGCCGCAAGGCCCAGATGTCCAACATCACCGCCGCCAAGATGTACGCGACCCCCCGCTCGAGTCTCGGTCCTGTCCCAAGCTAACACCCCGCAGCGTCGCCGACATCATCCGCTCCTGCCTCGGGCCCAAGGCCATGCTGAAGATGCTGCTCGACCCCATGGGCGGCATTGTCCTCACCAACGACGGCCACGCTATCCTCCGTGAGATCGAGGTGTCCCACCCGGCCGCCAAGAGCATGATCGAGCTGAGCCGGACGCAAGACGAGGAGGTGGGCGATGGGACGACGACAGTCATCATCCTTGGTACGCGCGCGATGTCGCCCCCCTGGTATCAAGACCGGACAAGGACTACGTGCTGACTGCGATTAGCGGGCGAGATCCTGGCGATGGCCCTTCCCGAGCTCGAGCGCAACATCCACCCCGTCGTGATCATCCAGGCCTTCAAGAGGGCGCTGAAGGACGCCCTAGACATCGTCGACAAGATCTCGCTCCCCATCGACATCGAGAACGACAAGGAGATGTTCGGCCTCATCAACGCGTCCATCGGCACCAAGTTCGTGTCGAGGTGGTCGAAGCTCATGTGCAGCCTGGCCCTCACCGCCGTGCGGACGGTGGCGTGGGACGCGGGCGACGGCAAGAAGGAGGTCGACATCAAGCGGTACGCCCGCGTGGAGAAGGTGCCCGGCGGCGAGATCGAGGACAGCCAGGTGCTGGACGGCGTCATGCTCAACAAGGACATCACGCACCCCAAGATGAGGAGGCGGATAGAGAACCCTAGGGTCGTGCTGCTGGACTGCCCTCTGGAGTACAAGAAGGGAGAGTCGCAGACCAACATTGAGATCTCGAAGGAGGAGGACTGGAATCGCATCCTGCAGATCGAGGAGGAGCAGGTGAAGGCCATGTGCGACGCGATTGTCGCCCTGAAGCCCGATCTCATCATTACGGAGAAGGGTGTATCAGGTAAGTCTACATATCCGAACGCGGCATCGTCGAGCGTACTTCTCACACTCGAGCCACAGATCTCGCGCAGCACTACTTCGTCAAGGCCAACATCTCGGCCCTCCGCCGTGTCCGGAAGACGGACAACAACCGAATCGCCCGCGCCACGGGCGCCACCATCGTCAACCGCGTCGAGGACATCCAGGAGTCCGACGTCGGCACGCAGTGCGGCCTCTTCGAGATTGAGAAGATCGGCGACGAGTACTTCACCTTCCTCACGCAGTGCAAGAACCCCAAGGCCTGCACGGTCCTCCTCCGGGGCCCGTCGAAGGACGTGCTCAACGAGATCGAGCGCAACCTCCACGACGCCATGGGCGTGGCGCGCAACGTCTTCTTCCACCCCCGGCTGTCGCCCGGCGGCGGCGCGACGGAGATGGCCATCTCGGTGGGGCTCAAGGAGAAGGCCAAGTCCATCGAGGGCGTGGCGCAGTGGCCGTACAAGGCGGTGGCGGAGGCGCTAGAGGTGATCCCGCGGACGCTGATCCAGAACGCCGGCCGCAGCCCCGTGAGGGTGCTGACGGACCTGCGGGCGAAGCACGCCGAGGGCGAGCACTCGTGGGGCATCGACGGCGACCAGGGGACGATCGCGGACATGAAGGAGTACAAGGTGTGGGAGCCCGAGGCCATCAAGCTGCAGTCTCTGAAGACGGCGGTCGAGGTATGTTTCCCACTTTCCCTTTCTGAGATGTGCGCTTTGGGCACTGTCGCGTGCCGCCTTGCCATTCCTGGCACGGTCTTGTATTCGTGTTACGCTATTGGGTGCAAGATACTGACCATTAACAGGCCGCGTGTCTCCTCTTGAGGGTGGACGACATCTGCAGCGCCAAGAAGGGGCAGATGCCTGGCGCCGCGTCCGGCGGAGGCGAGGAGTAAGGGCGGGGGAAGGTCAGGCTGAGAGGAAGGGCGGGGGAGACGGGTAATGTTTGTTCCGATACCCTCCGTGGGTTGAGTCCTATGTCCAGGTAGACCAGGTAGATAAAAAGTGAACTGGGTATGATGGAGCGATCTGCATCCTTGGGCCCTGGAGGCTGGCATCGAACCTGACGTTTTTTATGTTGACGGTATTATACTAGTAGTGGTACAGAATGAACTTTGGCTGGACAGGCGGCCCGCTCAGTCGTCCTCGTGGATAACGAGTCCCTCTTCTTCCGCGCCGCCGGCCGCATCCCCATCCGCATCGGTGCCCGACGGCCGCACATCCACCTCAACCTCAGCCCTCGTCTCGCCTCCCCCTCCTCCCTCAGCAGGCTTCACCCCCGCAAGCCCCTCCTTCTTCCCACCACCACCACCGCCACCCCCCTTCTTCGCCTTGGCCTTCCTTGCCTTCATCTTCTCCCTCCTCTCCCTATTCTTCCTCGTCCTCTCCTCGTCCTTATCCATCCTCTCCTTCCTCTCCCTGTCGAACTCCTCCCCCTCCTTCTCGGCCCTGCTCTCCTCCTCCATGACCCTCAGCCTCTCCCTCTCGCGCCGGCGCGCGGCCTTGTACACGTGGAACTCGCCGCTGCCGGCGCCGGCGCTGGAGCCCTGGACGTTGGTGACGATGTCGGGCGGCAGCGCGGCGCGGCGCGCGGGCGGCGGCGACGTGTGCACGTGCTGGTCCGGGCGCGCGAAGAGGTGCGAGAGCGTGGCGGCCTGGGTCGAGGACGGGGACAGGGCGCGGCGCTTGGTGGGGCGGTGGGAGCGCGGGTCTGCGGAGGTGGGGACCGACTCGGGGCCTGTGCCGGACATCTTTTTGGGGCGGTGTGCTCTCCCTCGTGGCGGGGAGCGAGATGTCACTTTGCGATGGGGGTGGTGGACGGACGGGGTGCGTCTGGGTTGTGTTGGGAGATGGAGTTGTTGGCGCGTGGTTTGCGCGACCGGCTTGATGGTTCGTTTTTGGTGGAGGGGGTTCGGTAGCGCGCTTGGGTGAGATGAGGTGGAGGACGGCGTAGAGCCTTGTGGGTGGGAAGGCTGAGGAAAATTGCTGGGTGAGGAATCACGATCGCGACCAAATGTCCAGGTGCTGGTTGCGCAGGTGGAAGACCCACTGACCAATGCAGCTGCCCCAGGTTGCCTGCCTAAATTCGAATTTAGAGGACATGAGCACTCCCAGCTGCGCGACAGGTGCCAGCAGATGTCCCACTCCAGGCTCAAAGCAGCACGCTATTGGCCCCCACTCTCACAGGATACCCCTCACCGTCCCTGATGATTCCGTCCCCAGCAGCGCAGTTGCAAGCGCCACGGCCCTGTGGAACCCTCCATCCCACCACTGCCGGACCAACCACGGCGCCTGGATTTGACCGTGCCCAACCGGGTACCTGAACGGTTCACACCCATAAAACAAGATGACCTCAGACTTGGATTGATGCAAACACTTTTAGATCAGAGCTTGAAAGACAGAGTCTGAGAGGACTCCTTCTTCCCCCCCCCCCCTTCCCCTTTTTGTGTTTGTCCCAAGTTATCATCATAGGTCGTGGTTTTAAAGAACAGTGGCATACTACAAAGCTTGGGGCGGGAGGGAGGATCGAAGCTGTATTTCATCCCCAGACGGCGGGTTGGGCTTTTATACATAGGACACCCGAAGACTCACATGATGGATGAAAGTTCAGTGAGTCACTGAAGCTTCAGTCGGCAGTCAACCAGACAGGAAGCTTTCTGCCTATGGTATGATCATCAACATAGGGTATTTCCACAATCAGTTCGATATAAGACGTTCCGAAATTTAGGGCCCCTAACAAGGCCACGAGAATTATAGTTAAGAAGTTATATCGATGAAGAATCAGAGACAAGGTTGAAGTGGGAACAGGTACTTGATATTGATCGAAAGGTAAGGTCTGGCATACGATGAAAATGGGACAGGGTGGGGCCACCGCGCGCCCATGTGGCGAATCAGAAATCGGCGTGCTTGGCAGCGACAAGCGAAACCTGCAGCAAGCTCTCCCAAAGGACGATTCGATCAAGGCCCTCGGCCCATTATTAAAGGGCGGCGCCATTGGACTGGCCTGCCTCAGTCGATGCCGCCTGCAGATAGAACGATCCAAGGAAGGCCATGGACCCTGTGACTCAGCTGTCGGATGACAAGGCAAGGGGCAAGGGTTGGGCCATGGCATGAATGTCCACGCGGTGGCGATCTTGCACGGAACCGGCCTCAGGGGCGTCGAGAAGCAAGCGCCCTGCTGCCTACCGAATGCGAGCTCGTATGGCCCACTCGATAGTGCCTTTTCTTGGGCTCGAACGCGCATACACGACCTGGCAAGACCTCGCACCTGATCTGGCGAGCCTGGGAGGTTGTGTCATGGCGGGGCAGCAGTGAAACCGGCCCCATATAATGCTTTCCCCAAATCCACACCATCGTTTCGCCCCTCCTCCAGACCCTGAGCCTCTCTCCCACCCCCAAATGCAGCTTTCCGCCGGCAGCCAGCATCTCAACGTCCCCTCCTCCCGTCCCCCCACCGTCGTTTGGAAAGGCAAATCCCTACCGAAAACCGGAACACGCCCTGTTCTCCGCGACCTTTATGCACGGCGAACAAACAAAACGACAACCTCTGACAAACACAGCCCAATTCGACCCTCGAAAATAGAACGGAACGAGCAGATCGTCTCAAGGGTCCTGGTTTCATCCCATATCGCTGCCCCGCCCTATTAATAGTGCTTCCCCGGTGCCCGGTGCCCCGAGCGACAAAACTTTCCCGCGGCTCTTCGGAAACCGTATTTTAACCTCGCCCGGCGCCCACGCTAGAGCCACTAACTCGGTCACCGAACCCGGCGCCCCTGGAGCGATTAAAGTCAATCTGCTCGCCTTTTCACGTCTCGAGCAGTCGTCGAACTATCTCTCTCCCATACCCAGCGCAGAGCCTCGCAACCATGGCGAAACCAAGGCTCATCATCGTCGTTAGACACGCCCAGTCGGAGGGCAACAGTATGACTCCCCGGTTCCCTGCATCGTTCCCACCTATGGACTCGGCCTGCCGAGTGCTCTCTTCCACATTGCTAACACCGCGCAGAAAACCGCGACATCCACCAGACCATCCCCGACCACCGCGTAAAGCTCACCCCCCTCGGCTGGAACCAGGCCCACGACGCCGGCCGACGCCTCCGCGCCATGCTCCGGCCCACCGACCGCCTCCACTTCTTCACCTCCCCCTACCGCCGCACGCGCGAGACCGCCGAGGGCATCCTCGAGACCCTCACCGCCACCGACGACGACGCCGATGGCGGCGGGCCCTCGCCCTTCCAGCGCGACGGCATCAAGGTGTACGAGGAGCCGCGGCTGCGCGAGCAGGACTTTGGCAACTTCCAGCCGTGCGGCGCCGAGATGGAGCGCATGTGGCAGGAGAGGGCCGACTACGGCCACTTCTTCTACCGGATCCCCAACGGCGAGAGCGCCGCGGACGCGTACGACCGCGTGAGCGGGTTCAACGAGTCGCTGTGGAGGCAGTTTGGCGAGGATGACTTCGCCGACGTGTGCGTGCTCGGTAGGTTGCGTCCCCAACAAGCTGTCGTGTCCCCTTGGCCGCATGTCACAAGAAAAGGGGGGACCAGGGGAAGATCACAAGATACTAATGCTACGCAAACAGTTACACACGGCCTCATGTCCCGCGTTTTCCTCATGAAGTGGTACCACTTCACGGTAGAGTACTTCGAGGACCTCCGCAACATCAACCACTGCGAGTTCCTCATCATGCGCAAGGACGAGGAGACTGGCAAGTACGCCCTCGAGAACCAGCTCCGCACCTGGTCCGAGCTTCGCCGCGAGCGCCAGGAGCTCGAGGATGCTAACGGCACTAACGGCACCAACGGCACCAATGGCACTCCCAACAAGGACGCCGAGAAGCTCTCGCGCTCAAAGACCTTCGTCTCCCTCCGCCGCTGGGGCGGCTGCCCGAACGGGTGCAACCACCGGCGGGAGTACAAGAAGCGCGAGGACCTCGAGACGCTGCGGCAGACGGCCGAGCACGCGGACGGGGAGGCCCTGACGCTCGTCACGCGCAGGAAGCAGCGCACGACGGTGGTGGACGCGGCGCCGCAGATCGACGTGACGCGCGCGCTGGACGCCGACGAGTACTCGTCCCCGGACGGCACGCCGTCCTTCATCTCGGCGGAGGACCGGCTGCGCGGGCTCGCGTCGCCGCACCTGCACATCGGGCGCGACGGCGGGGGCACGTACTCGGGCCACGCGTCGGTGAGCGGGAGCGACGACGAGGAGCTGTCGGCCGACGAGGCGAGCCGGAAGCGCGAGATCGGGCGCGAGGCGAGGGGCGAGAAGGAGGTGGTGGAGGAGGGGACCGGGACCGGGGCGCCGCCCAAGGTGAAGTACCTCGACGAAAGCGGCATGGGCCGCGGGGCCAAGGCGCACAGGCTCGGGGACTGCAGCTTCGACAACAGCGAGGAGGGGTCGAGGGCGGCGTCGCCCGAGGAGCTGGCGAGGATCGAGAGGGAGGAGAAGAGCGTCCGGGGGAGCGTGTACTAGGGTGGCCCTGGTGCTCTGCCCTCTGCCCTCTGCCCTCGCCTGCTACCAGCGGGGACCGCATTGATCATGGGGGCGGTGGGTTGGGGGTAGGATGGCCCCATCCAACTCTGCGCATCTCGCATAGCGTTTCCGCCGTTGTTTGCATCCGCCGTTACTACCACTTTCTTACGACTTTATCAGCCTTCTTCGTCCTTTTATCCAGGTGTCGGAGGATATACCAACGCAGATTGACATCCGAGGCGTTTCCCCCCATAATCATACTACTGGGGGTAGGAAACAGCCAAGGGAAAGGAGGGTCTGGGGGAGCATTTTGTTTTGCTAATGAGTGTTTTTGTGTTAAAAATGGCGATGATAGATACCCTATTACGAATACAGACGATAAAGCAACCGGTGACTTGTTTCTTTCTTCGATGCGCCTTGTGGCCGTGAGGATTGTCTATTCAGGGGGGCGGAGAGCGAGGAAGGGACGCTGGGCGAGGAGGTAAGACTAGGCTCTGCATGTCGGCATCGCCTCGATCAGGACTTCGAATGAGTCGCCAGTCCCGGTCGAGCTGGGATGAGGCTTTCTCATTACTTCTCTAGCTCCCCGTTTCCCAGCGGCGTCGCTTCTCTGGCACGAGTTTCTCCACATCAAGGGTCTAACGGGGTAGTATGAACAGCGGTTGAAGCACTTTCATTGGACTCGGTTTCCCAGACGAAAGGGTAGAAAGAGTGGTCAGAGGCTAACAGACCTTGACTAGGAATACGCCGGCGATCCCTCTATAGCAAGGGGGAGGTTCAAACACATTCACGTTTTAGGGGCCAAGTGTTGCGGGTATGGGCCGCACGGGGACGGTCCACCCCAAGTTCTTGCTATGCATCTATCTCAATGGGGCTCCGAGTGTAGTCACGACTGGAGGCCATCTATACTCGCAGTCGGCCTCATGGCCCCGATCTCCTTTGGCTTCCACAGGCAGGAGTGTTCGGTGACCCTCAGCTATCAACACGCCGTCCGCCCCTCTGCCATCCCGGTGCCCTGCGGGTGTCGACGCATGTCTGGGGCATTCTAATTCCCAACGCTCTTCCATGCGCGCGGGGATCTTTGTCTAGATCATCCCTTTCCTTGACCCCGCCAAGAGAGAAGCGCGTTACAGGTGGTATGAGAACACCCGGTGCCGCCGACTAGCCCCCGGCCCGTCACTTTCCCCTTCGGAGAGCTGAAGCCCCCCGAAGCACCCGAGCCAAGGCGGGGAGGGAACGTGAGCGGTCCCCCTGGGCGCCGGTACTTGGATCGGGCTGAGGACCGGTGTTCTCGGGTGCTTCGGGGCCCGCAAGCCCCCGACCTGTCTCCGAGGCAGCCGCGAAAGCGGGTCTCGATGTCATTAGCGCTGGGTAGCGACCAAAGTCTCCTGATGCTGGTATCAACTTGTCGATCGAGGAATGTTAGTGGACATGGGTCTAGTCCCTCGGATGTATCGTCGAGTTGCCACTCGGGCCTGCTCCCCAACGATGGGTCGAGACCTTCTCGGGATAGGTGGGCACGCCCTCGGGGGCAACCCCATCGCGTTCGGCGGCCTTCAAAGCGTGGCTGATGGTGTGATGTCGAATGAAAGCCTAGACGAGAGCCGCGTCCCAGGATAGGACCAAGGCCAGGCCCTTGATAGTACGCGTCATCCTCTCCCCCAAGCCCGCTCTTCTTCGGATCTTCGTTGGGAGGAGCACCCATGAGTTCCCCCGCTCTCTCGCGGACGTTACGCGTGCGGAACCCAGGGGCAGGACAGTCCCCCGGCCGGGACAAAAAGCTCGCTAGCATCTACCCCGACGAAGGCTCAACGGCGCTATCTCCAGTCCAAGGCCCTTGAGCGACGACGCCCGAAGGACTCTCCGTCCCACAAGCACCGGCATCCCGGCACCCGAAGTCCTCTACCTCCAACCCGCGTACCCCATATCCCTCTCCCCACGGAAGAAGCACTCCCACACCCTCACAGGCGGCCGTCACACCGGCTCAACATGCCCACCTCTTCCCTCCCCAAACTCCGAAATTCCGCGCGGATGCCGAAAGGGTTTGCGGACCACGAAAGGGGGGCTGGGGGCGCAAGGTCCGACGCTGTGCGTGCGCACTTGCGTCTGGGGAGGGGAAGCTGCATGGTGGATTGGGCAGGTGACCTGCGTTACAACGAGCGGGGGATATATAGCTCCAAGTGATATTGAGTGTGGTTATGGGGATATAGTGTACGATCTTTGGAGTATCACGCCTTGACTTCCAGGGAGGGAGTGGCTGATCGTAAACGGAGGGAGAGCCTATCGCGAATTCACATGCTTGGTGACTGGACTATTCCTTGAATAACTCCATAATCGTGACCTTTTCTCTCCATACCTTTCTCTTACGCACGAATCCCCTCTCTCGGGAAGTGGTGTGAACCTCTGCAAATAGCACGCGAGCCGAGTGTTACACCGAAGAGGGCGGGGAAGCACATCAAGAACTCGCGCGAATTCAGGCTCATTACTCGCCAATCCGCCCTCCACGGCATCAGACATGGCCTCAGCAGAATGTCATCGGTCGTAAGCGGGATCGCAGACGGTGGGCTGGAGGAAATCCCCCGGCCCGATACCCACTCTGTCCACGGCGTGCGACTCTGGACGGCAGGAGGCAAGACATTTCGAGGCCGTGGCTCCTGTCAGTCTGCATCAGTGGCACGCTGAGCGGCTGGTGACTGGCAGAGGCGTCTTGTGTATGTGTTGTAGTCGATGGACGGAGCACGAGCCTTTGGCTGGAGGCGCTCCTCGGATCCCTAGTGCTTACACGTCTACGACCCGTACGTAGCCCCTGTCTAAGGCGAGAATGACCCCGTCAGCGTCTCCTGGACACAAGACAGGGGGAATGAGTCTGTAGGACCCGTTCGACCCTCGCTTGTATGCCTGGGGGGCCTCAGTCGTCCTACAGCTACCGGCCTGTTAATCTTCGTTTGCTTTTGATAGGCCTTCCTACCACAAACCGGTGTAATGCTAGTCCAGAGCCGCCACGAGCGAGCCCCTCCAGCGGGCTCGGCTGAGACGCCGGTGGACCGCACAAGCCCGCAAGCAAACGGGATCAGAGAGCTCGGTGCCTTCTCCGTCCTAAGCAGCGCAATGTCACCAAAGTTTGCCTTCCCACCTCGTACTCGGCCCGTCTCTGTGAAATGAAAAGGCATCCAGGCAAATACGGCTCCGGACTCCAATCACATCTACCACGCCGGAAGCAGCTCTGCAACCCTGCAGCGCCCAGTTCCGGGCCCCGTCTCACCGGTAAAATGCAGGAAACCGCCCGCTCCCAACAGCATGGCCCTGGAAAATGGGAGCGCGGCACACCGAGGTGAAGAAGGTGGCGGCAGGGGGATCGCAGCAAACAAACAGAGTGCCCGCGGCCGTCACACGCCCCTCCTCCAGCCTGCCGGCTCACCGAATTCCCGGCCCAGCGGGCTCAAGTAATATTACGCGCCCGCCCCTCTGGGCGGGTGTGTCAGCGTTTCCAAGGCGGCGCTGGACCCCGGCTCCCTGCCACCGTCCCGGAGCTTGATGTGATGAGTGTGATGGGATCGTTGTGCGGATGCGGCGCCACGTAGCTTGCCGGTAAGGTTCCCACTCTCCAAGACTATGGCTCCGGGAGATTGCATAGCCCGGAGATGTGAGATCTTCGCGACTCCCCCTCTCCCCTTGGCGCAAACGCACTCTTAACGCCGAAGTGGCACACCGGGCTCGCGGCCGGTGCCCGGGATATCGTGGGCTTCCTTCGCGGCCCCCCTGATTGTCTCCCTTGCATGGCGCCGAACCAGCCCGGCTGCAAGACCTAGCCGAAGGGGAAGCACATTGGGAGCAGTTTTCTCGTCGGTGGCGCCGGTGGGAGAGGGGCGAACCGAGGGTTGCACAAGCAGCGCCACGCCCGGGGGGCTGCGGAGGCTCTCCCAACCCCGGATTTATCTGCACTGCAGAGCGAACAGGGAGGGCGGCATCGTTGCCAGCTTGGCGATATCCGGTTTCCCTCGCCGCTGCAGGGGCGCCCATCGTTCTCGTGACAGAACATCGAAGCACACACTCCCCCTTTTTGCCTTCTTTCAGGATGAAGCGCTGTATGCCTGGATCCGGAGGGTGATTGGTCCCTCGCGCAAGATGCACCATCCCTGATTCGCGACCACCCTTTCGGGACGTTTCTCTCACAAGTGGTGTGTGACTCCACGGAATCGGAACGAATGGTCTCCCAGGGCCGGAGATTAGCGTGTGACGAGAGCGAGGCGCAAAGCCCCGGCGATGACACCGGTGCCTCCGTCCCGGGAGACGCAGGGAGGACGGATCCCCTACGCTCGGCCCGCCGATGATGTGTTATTTCTCCCCGTCCTCCCTTGCGTTGGGAAGACCGGCAGGCAGGGATGTTCCGGTTACGAGCTGGCAAGGGGCTGGCCAGCTGCAGTCCAGTTCATTGGTAAGCCAAGTGGATTTGTAACGTTTTTCCCTTCTCGATTCGGATCGCTGAAGTCCGGGTAAACGTGATGACGCCAACAGCGGCGTGTGACGAGCCTTGGAAGGTCCTCCGTAGGCTTGAGCGAAACGGGGTTAGCGCGTTCCCGCGGGAGAGGATGCAGAGGGAAGGCCTTGGAACATGCAGAGTTGCTCAATGGGCTAACTTGGAATGGTATTCCGTATTTCAAGATGGAACAGGGGGTTTTGGCCCGGATCTGCGCCGAATGGCAGGGTGCAGCTCGTTTTGGGTTCGGCGACACGGCGATGGGCGACGGGCGACGGGCGACGGGCGACGGGCTGGCTGCGGCATGCACTGTGAAGCGGTGGCTCTTGGAGCCTGGCCTGCGGTCTCGGTGGATGAAGGCCGGAGTTGGGTTACGTGAGCGCGCCGGGTTTTGGGGGAATCAGCGAGCCCCATGCCATTGAAGCCTGGCCCAAAACGGGCGAGTCTCCAGCGGACCGGTTAGCACTCGCCAGCACGGTCACGCCGCACGGTCACGTCTCCCCCTCCTGCATACGTCAAGGTGGTGAAATCCGGCCAATCTCAACATTCGGAGTAGACTCACGCCGACCCAGTTCCCAACGGTCCATCGCCAAGGTCAATCACCAGAGCGACACACCCCAGAGCATGAGACCCCCGCCGCTCCCAGACCAACACGCTAACCCCCAGATGCCGCGGTCATGAGGTCCCCCCGAACAGGGATGGTGGCCCTCCCCCGCCTCCTAGTCCCTGCATACCCCGGATTTTCCAAGACGCATTGGGCGGAAATCGAAATGAAAGCGAAACCTCATCACCACCGCCGTCACTGATTGACGGATTGTCAGGAGAAGGAGGGGCGCAGCGAAACAAACTAGGGCGCAATGTCTCCGAGGAGATGTTTAGTAAATCGTCCTTTCCCTTCTCCGCTTAGAAAGGGGGAAACGGGGGCGTGTGAGAGTGAACCTTGGTGCCTCGCTCCTCTAGTCTACGGGATCAACTTTCCCCAGTTTGAGAAGTGGACGAATCCATTGAGACTAGCGCTGGTGCTATCCGGCCTACCGAGTAGCATTAGAAGAATTACTTCATAGTGCCTGGGCGTCCGGACTATGCTTGGGGCGAAGCGCGGGGTGCAGTCGCAGGTGACAGCGTGAACCCCCGCCAGCGTCGCGCCAGGCCTGAACGAGTAAAGGGAGCGCGCACCACACCTGTATCATTCTGTCATTGCGCATCCCCCAAACCACCCCCGCGCCGCGGCTACTGCGGCCTGCAAAAACCCGGGGTCAACCCAGCCTCTCGAGCAGAGACCAATATTACTGATACAGCGGGTTGCAGTCAAGTCCGCTCCACATCCACCGCCAGCCCCAGACCGGGCTTGACTCTCCGAACCCCCTCGTGCGCCGGCCTCGTTACCAGCCGTCTCAGCCGCGCCCGCCGAAGCGAGACACCGCGAGAGTCACCGGGCAGGCCAGTACGGGGGGGAAAAGCATCCAACCCGCGTGCTGCCTTGCCCACCCTTCATCTCCAAGCGAGCCCGGACGCAAAGCGAGATGATGGAACACCGTCCGTCCCCACTTGATCTTGCAGCGACTCGCCGTGACATCGTGGCCCGCTCCCCGCACGACGTCCCCCACGAGAGCAAGATGCACTCGCCATGCTCCTGCTCCGCCCCAAGGCCCCCCTCCCCTTGTGAACCCCGGGGCTCCGAGGGACGATCCCACGATGCCTCCACAAAAGTCGGGTGGGACTGCGTTGTATCGCGCCCTCATATGCCTCCACTTGGCAGAGCTTCGCTCCCGTCCCCCACACGCACTAGCACCAAAGCGGGATATCCATATGCGGGCTGGAGGGGGGCCGCGTCCATGGAGGCCCACCTGCTGCTCCCTCGTCCTTCTCACATCCCGTCCACTTTGGCTTTCCCCCCCTTCTCTGTCCATGGGGCACTCCGGATTGCTGCATCTTCGAGCATGGGGGAGGACGGTGGTCAAGAATCCAGGTGGGGCCGTGAAGCCCGGGCTGCACTGGGCGCGTGCTGCAGCAGATGTGGGCCTCCTTCCCCCAAGGAGACCCGCAAGGGCGCAGGGTCTGCACGGGGCTTCCGCAGCACTGCCACGGAGATCCCAGTCGCCCACGAGCCCCCGGCAAAAAGAGCCCAAGACGTTTCGTCCCCAGGGTCTTCGAGCCGTCTTGTCGCAGGGCGAGACTCTCATACCCTGCCGACTAAAACAAAAAAAACCGCCCGCCCCGTAAACAGACACGGAACGTCTTCTCTCAGAATACGGCGTTTCATTCGTGAGTGGGAAGGGTGTTCCTGCGAGCCAGACTCAATGTCTGCAGCAGCAGCTCCATGCACTCTCCAATACCCAGCGCCAAGTTCCAATATCAGCCCCCTCTCCCCCAAGCAGCCCCCGATGTTATCCTGCACGAGCCCTCCACGCACGTCGCTGGAAGGGGAAAGCGGGAGCGTCACATCGAAACCCACGATCCTCGGAAAGCAGACTCCACTCCCCCAACGCCGCCTTGAAAATCACCACTAACCTACGAGGTACACACACACCCCCCGTCATTATCCCTGGTAAGAAAAAAAATTCCGCGGGGAGGGTGGAGAACGGAGTGGCGTCTCGCTGCGACTCTGGCGGGAGATTGATGTGCGGTGTTTTTCTCCGGAAGCAGGGTAGAGGGAGGCGAGATTGAGGAAACCTGGGGTGGCCCTCCCTTCGAGGACAGGAGGCGACGAAAAAGGAGCCAAATGTCCGGGGTTCCCCTTGTCGACGCTATACCCATCGCGGCCAAGGGAACGGAGTTTGAATGCGTGAAATCTCCGCAAAGTGCGGGCACGAAAAAAAAAAACCAACTAGCCAGCGCCAGTCCCTTGCCGGAGCCGCCGGTTGCTGCTTAGTGGGTCATTCTCACGGACTCCCGTCCCTGACCGAGGATACGGTATTAAAGGGGGACGGGTTATAGTAGGCTTGGTGGCCGGCGGCCCATCGTGTGTACCGTACGTAGTACCTGCGTGGGCCGGAACCAAAATCAAAACGGCTCGTACTGGGGGGAGAGGGGGAAATGCACGGGCGCCTTGTGGTGTTTTGACGAGGAGCATCGAGATGCAGGGTCTGACTCGCCAGGCCTGGGACTGGCTCACACCCCGGACTCGGTTTTGGCGAGGACAACACAACAATGGCACGCCATAATGCCTGCAAGCCATCCTTGTCAGAAAGAGCACCTCCCGAGTTCTCAATCGCCTTGCGCACAAAAGGACCAGAAATGACTGCACCGGGGACGGCAGCACGCCTTCTGGTGGCCCTCTCCCAACCTGGAACACCTCAGCACGCCTCTCAGCTGACAAGAGCACTAAGCAGCTTCCCAACATAGAAGGCATCATCACGAAGCGCCCGCTGTCCTCCAGCTGCCTCGAACTCCACGCACCCTCCCCCCCGGAGGAATTGGCCAGTCAGCGCCCGCGACCCCGCCAAGCGGACCGGCCTGGGACCCACCGTTGGAGGCCAGGCTGGACGTGAACCACTTACACACGCCCCCGCCCCTGGACGGCTGAAATTTTTAGCGGGCGAGCCTGCATGCCGCAGTAAAGCATCGGCGCCAGCTCAAACGGACGCCCCCCCCCAATCAATGGCGCCTTCAGGCGTATCGCTGGCTGGGTCGGGGAGCCCTCGGTGTTCCAGTCCCTTTGTATTCAACAGGGCTTTTCTTTCCCTGCG
This sequence comes from Sordariomycetes sp. S4602, assembly GCA_023628835.1. Taxonomy (NCBI): domain Eukaryota; kingdom Fungi; phylum Ascomycota; class Sordariomycetes; species Sordariomycetes sp. S4602. The sequence continues at coordinate 13,413 of JAMAJV010000019.1, read as the reverse complement.
TTTCTCCCCCCTTTGAAACACGGCGATCATAGTAAGCAGCGCCCCCGGCGGGATAAATGCGAATCGGAACAAAGCCTCCCCAAGCCTTGCGTGATGCTCCGTCGAGGGTGGAAGCCAAGGCGAATTGGCGCCGGAAGGGGAAATAAGAATCGCCGCTCCATATTTACGGGCCTCGCCACAAGGCGAGCGAAAGAGAGGGAAAAGCATTACGAGGTGAGCCGTCCCGTGTCGTGATGCAAGTCATCGCGGACAGGGGTCCTCAATGTTCCCTTGATCGCCCAGCGTCCGTGCTGGCGGCCTGAACTCTGCATCCCGCCCCGGTGCCGCCTCGAGAGCCTCACAATTCCCTATGCCTGCTTCATCCCGCCGTTACGTCCAGACATGGACACAGCGTTTGAAACGCAACCCTCGCGCGTCGCATCCGCCGGAATCTCTCTATACCTCGTAATATATCCCGCCGTCGCATCAGACCCCTTGCCGCTGGGCCCCTCATCGCGGGAATAAACGCGAGCGGCTGGGGGCGCATAAAATATGGAACCCGCGATCTGCCCGTGTCCAAAAGGCCGAGGGCCGATGCTGCCCTTTCATTCCGTATCGCCACAGCGGTGCTCTGTTAATCTCCCAAAAACCGCCGAATCATGATCTGTGGCGAGCCAGCAGGGCGGCACAGGAAATTCCCCGACTGCACAACACAACACGCACACAGTGGACATTCACACACACCTTCGAAACCCCTTCCCAAGGTGCTGGAGCTCGGGAAAGCACGCCTCAGCCGCGCGGACCAATCCCTTGCTTCCTCCCATCACAGGCTGGAACAAAGGGAAAGAAAAATTTCCTCTCCCTCGCGTAATTCTTTTTCTGGCCTGGTTGAGCCGGGGGGCGCAAGGATGGGAGCAAGAGCCACGCATCGAGCGAATCAGCGCGGCGCTTGGGCGTGGGAATTGGACGTTGGGAGGAAAAGAAGGTTGCCTGCCAGCGCGGGACTGGTGGTGGGGCGTGTGCGTAGGACAAGCCACATTGGTGTACTTCAACCCCAGGTATCCAGCTTCTGGCCTGCCCATCCCTCCCCCCAAGGCCCAAAAATAAGATAAAAAAAAACAGTTGAGGTGTCTCTGTCGGGGAAGAATTTTTTGATGAGCAGCTGGAAAGGCTCACCGTCAGCCGCGATTTCTGGCAGGTGGGAAACAATAAGCAGGGTTCCTGGAGGCCCCAGGCAGCCCCCGGACAGCCCAGCCGAGCCCGCCGCGGCCGTTGTGGAGAGCACAGCTGTGCTCTCACCAGCTGTGCTCTCGCGCGCCTCATTCCGCAGCCCCAACGAACCAGAGATGCGAACTGCATCTCTTGCCATCCCCGGGCAGGGTGACGACGGAGAGACGCCCCGACATGGGCCCGTGGCTGCCGGTCTCGACCCACAGGCGATATTGTTTCTTGCCATGCAGGCCTTCAATATCAGACCAGAGGCGCTCACAAGGTTGGCGTGGCGTCCAACGGGGGCGAGCTGCTAGTCGGCGCTAGCCTCGCTTTATCCCCATCTAGCTTTTTCCTCTTTCTTTTCCCGCCCCCATCCCAAGCTTTCTGGGGGAACGCCGCATGGAGCCACAGTAGTCCCTCAATGGGGCGTTTTTTCTTTGTTTTGGTTGTCCCGCCGGTTACGCCCAAATAAGCCTCCTCAATGGCGTCGCGCGCCATCGTGCTGGGGTCAGGCCACCTACTCCGCGCTCGCCGGAGGGCTTCAATTTGTCAGAAACTTTTAATCTCTCTGTGCCGGGTGGGTCTCGAAAAGCAAAGGGTACGACGGGGACAATGGGCTTCTGGATCGTTCTGCGAGCAAACGGCAAAAGTGACGACTCAAAACAGGATGCCGGGAGCCCCTGAATCGCTCGTTGCTTTTTTCACCATCTCGATGTCCGTGGTGCAAGGGGGCCCGAACCGAACTACCCCGGGCCGGATGTCGGAACTGCCATGCGCCCCTCATAGTCACATATCAAATCCGATGGGACATAAGCAGAGGAAAAAGCAACGAGAAATCGCGGCCCCCCCGCCACGCGAGCAGAAGAAAGGGAGACGGGAAAAGAAGAGAAAGACCTCTGTGTTTGATGTGACCTGTCGGATGCCCGTCTCGCGCTCTCCCACCAACGTTGCAGTAAGCGTCGACATCAGCCCTCTGCGGCCGGGTGTGGCTTGCGCCCGTTGGGTGCTGGGTCCGATGTGGCACGCGCGGGAGCTGATGGAGGGCCGCTCATTGCCTTGTTGGGGAGGTGAGAATGATGGGCCAAGGCCCAGCTGCGGGCTGCTGTGTAAGCTGGCCGGATGGTGTGCGCGGAGGGCCTTCTCCTCTGGATGAGAGCTGCAGCTAGTTGTCACTGTTGGAGGCGTGAGGAGAGGCATGAAAAGTAAGGGTGTTGAAGAAAAGAACAAACAATATAAAATCAAAAATAGCATACGGAAAAAAAAAACCAAATCGGGATTCTAGAATGATAACTCGGCTATGCAGGGACCTCGCTTTTGAGATGTCTCTCAACCTCAGCAGAGCCCAGAAGATAAGCATGTGGCCCAAGAAGCTCACATTCTCCCGTATCCAGCTCATGTGCGCCCCTCGGTCTTGGGAAGCTCGCAAATTGATCGCCCCCGAGCGTGCGGGCGCAAGTGAGGGTCTCGAACGGGGCAGTGTGGCTCCCCGAAGGGATGATTCCCACCGAAAAGCCACTGCGAAATGACTCGTGTAAGCGGCCGCTGGAGGGTCCGAGAAGGGAGGGGCGTAAAGAGGTCTGGTCCCCTCAGCCGTGATCAATAAAACCGGTCATGCGAGCCCCCCCTCCGTCCAAGTTACCGAGCAGATAAGGCATCGAACCGGGTTAATTCCGTAGGAAACCTTGGAGGCCTGCCTGCGGTGGTGGTGGTGGTGGTGGCGGGTGTTGGTGTAGCACTCGCCGCAGGGCAATACGCATGCGAGGCGGAGCCGTCCACCCACCACCAGCATCGCCATCCGTCACTTCCAGGCGACCCCCAGGCCCATGACCACCCCGTGATGCAAACACGCGGCCCCCAAAAGGGGCTCTCGCCGAATGCCGAGCACGAAACTCCTGGTTTTGCCCGCGGGCGCAACCGTCCCGGGGGAGTGATTACACTAGGGTGGGGGGGCCCTCGTTATAGAGCTAGATGACGGTGGAAGTCAGGGTATTTTACGAGGTGTCTGGCTGCGACGCTAGTAGGTCTTGACATTCACGGCTCAGTCGCCGAGCCCGAGCCGTGTCTCGAGTTTCCCCGCCGGCGTGAGCAGACCAGACCCGGCCGCGGTTTGGTCCCCGTCATTGCTTGGGGGAGTGCGTGGGGGACTCTCTGCGGAACCAGATAACGAGAGGAGTGGCGCTGATGGGACCAAAACCACTCCCGCTTCCTGCCCATCCCGTGTTTCCGTCCATGGACGGCCGTGGTTTCAACCAAAATGCTGGGGCAGCCGACGGAGGGATCCACCTGCGCGGGGGGCTTATCAGCGGTTCTGACCCCCGCGTACCGGCCTCACCACGGGGCCTCTCTTCGGGATGTGACAGGGGGAACACTGTGGTTTAAGCGAAACCCGCAAAAACGTGCTCGAGGACCGGCAAAGCTCGGAGGCAATATTAAGACCATAGCCACTCGGCTCCGAGAGCAACGGACGAGAGGAGTGAAGAAAGAGAAAAGGACCCTTGTAGGTATCCTTGCAGGAGGCTCCAGCAGGACAAGGGGGGGGTTCTCAGACGCAAAAGCCGCATCGGCGCCTATCCCAAGAAAGGAACTTGCTCTCCGCGGTGGCGGCTCCTTCGAACCTCCGATGACGATAACCGCCCAGGGGCCCCAAAGGATGCAAAAACGGGCGTTAAGCTCACTCGAATCCCGAACTTCCCACACAACAAGTCCCTCTGATCATCCACATTTGGAATTATGGGCGCGGAAGATGCGATATCCAGGACGCCCCCTTCGGCCCTCGGCCTTAGCCATTAGTGGAGTCGGCGGCCGGCTGATAGACCACACGCCTCCACATGGGTGGACATGGCTAGCACGGGGGCTTTGCTGATCGTTCTATTCATTGTTCTCCCTGAATGGCGGAAGCGGGGCGTACTGCACTTGTGAGGGGAAGAGTGGGCTTTGCTCCCTACCCCAATGCCGAGGGCGTCCCGCTCGAGCATGTCGTGCAACACGCGTTGCGCTCGTTTCGCCTCTCTGGCATTGTTGCGTGATTTCATCGTCCCGTCGCCTCTTTCCTTGCATGGCCACTGGGCGGCTGGGCGGATGGCGAGACTTGATATCATCGCCTGCAGCTATGCAGATGAAGCAGCCCCCTTCGTTCCAACCACCGTCACTGATCATCCCTCCCAGCCAAAAAAAAATTCCCCTCTGCCGTCACACCTTCCCCAGCTTGCGTTGCCCTGTGGGGGCCCTTCCCATGAGGGGTGGACGGGCGCCGTGATTGGCTGGGTGTCCTGAGGGGGCCCTGACCTGGGGTACGCCCCACACCAAATCAGGGCGTCATTGTCCCCTGGTCCAGTTCGAAACGCCAGACGGCAGTGGTGGCCTGTCCCTGCGCCCATGTCTGGCGCGGGCCACGGCAAGCTCCGTTCGCGTCAGTAATGTAACTCGGAAACTCGTAATATTGCTTGACTGTCTGGATATTTTGGGCGCTTTCCCGCGATAGCCTGGATGGAACCCGGGCGTCGCAGTGTCGGTGGGGGTTTCTCTCCCTCGTTCCCACCCCCAATATGCCGAGTACGAGAGAATCCAACACAGGCTGCCCCCGCAGCTCCAACACGAGTGGACGCCATCTCCCCTTCCTTGTTTTGAGGCGTCGTCGGCATCCGCTTATCGTCTTCGCTGCGCCATATCACCTTTGGGCGTCCATAGAGAGCAGAGACACTTGGCCTTCTCGAACCAAGGGTTGTCCACCGAGGGAGCACATTGAGCACTCCAATCAACGCAGGGCGCTGCCCGCTTCCACCAACAGCGTCCCTCCACGCTGGAAGCTTCAATCGGGGCAGCAGAAATGCCGCCCCCCATCGTGCTGTCCAATGCCCGCAGCACACACATCCGAAATATCGGGGGCCGGAAACGAGCGCTGCAATCTGCACCTGCATCCTGCAGCAGGATGCCCAGCCCGCCATTGTGCACCCTTCAGCATGATGGACTGGCACAGGTGGACGAGTGGCATCGCTCTCCGTGCTCCTCCACGAACCCTCTGGAGAGGGATGCCCCCCCGTCCTGCATCTCCCTCACACCCTCCTCCCCACTCCCATCCCTGCCCGTCCAACGGGGGTTCCCAAAAGACGCTGCACCCGCTGTGGGGTTGCTGGGGGCAGGACGACAGGTGATTCGCCCGAGCGCTGCCACCTCTCCCCGCTTTTACATGCAGGTGTTTACGAAAGGAGACTGGCGACCTCTCTCCCGAATCTTGGCGGAAACACAGCGAACTTCGAGGCACAGCAGCGGATCATTCCCCTTCCCGGTATTCCTTCCGTCTGGGGGAGACAGGGAGAGCCCAGGGGGCGCGAAGCTGTGGGGAACAAGGAGAATTGGCCCGTTCGTCTAATGTTATCGAACGGTTGTGATTGCGACGCTGGCAGGTCCAACGAGGGGGCGAAACGGCACCTGCGACCCCAACCCGCTTTTGATCGTCTCGTCATGGAGAACGGGCTTCGGAGATTGGTGTTATCAGGGGATGGGGCTCTCGGGCTTCGAGATGGACCGATGGTGGGGGTACGGGGAGGGTGAAAGATATCGACCCGTGAGACCTGACGGCTCGAAAGCGGGCGCACGAGAACCGGAAGAGCCTGGGCCGGATATTGGGCGAGGAAGGGCAGATCGTCGCTGGGCAGGCCACTCTTCGTCATCGTCGCCCTGGCTGCCCGGCCAGTGGCGAGACTGGCCTGCACGAAGTCGTCACGTAAAACCCAAAAAGTCGCCCGACCCTTTGCCGCGAACCCGCTCGCCGCTGGCCCCCCGGTCACATATCACCGCGTAAACTTGCTCTCAAGGGACCCATGGGGGGAACCTTGGTGGTTCCTCCTGCATCTTGCTCCACTCACGCCCGCATCCCGCTGCAGTCGAGACGGGCCTCCCGTCCACATTTCCCCAGAAATTGCAAGGCAACAGCGTCCATAATGGTTCTTCTGCGGGTAAGGTCAAGAAGCAAGCCAGTTGTGAGATGCGACCTGCCCCGGACCCCGTCGCGTGGCCCACCTCTTCTGCCCCGATGCCCGCCCAAACGGGTGTAAGTGGCTTGTCTTGGCACGGGAAGAAGAGGCGTCCCGGTCTGGGGAACCCTCTCTGCCCGTCGGCCCCCCTTGATCGGTCGCGGCTACTGGCAGCTGCCCTTGCGCCCCCCTTTGCGCCGCATTTGCGAATGGAGTCACGGGCTCCCCCCAGTCGGATATGGGACGAGGGAGGGTGGCAATTGGCGTCCACCGGAGGTGAGACTCGGGAGGAAAGATGATGTGAGTGTGGGGAAGAGCGAGGGTATTGGGCGCCGCGGTTGGACGAGGAGAAAGTGATAGATCTCTCGGTTTGCCGTGTTGTGGCGGGGGAACAGCGTTTCACGCGAGGGTCTGGATCGAGGTCCCGCCGCCAAAATAGAACCTCAAAGGGCCGCCTGAGGCAAACTCGGGCTGGGGACATGGACGGGGGTTGCCGTCGTATTCCGCCGCCCTCTCACCCGGCAAACCGAGAACAGGCGCGAGGAGAGACCTTGAGGCGGCAAGACTGGGGCAAGGGACTCGGTTCCATCGGCGCCTGCGTGGTTCAAGGCGCAGACAGGCAGCCAAATTGCAGGCATGCCGAAATCCTCGCTCGACACGGGGGCCGGGCAGGCACCAGGAGCAAGTCGGATCCGCCTTTCCCTGCCGCCCAGCGCCAAAAGCAATGACGGTATCGGCGGCGTCATCCTCGTGGGACCCGGCAGGACCCCAGACTGGATGCCAGATTTGGAGCGGGCCCGGCGACCCTAAAGGCCCCCCAATGCGAGCAGGCGTCGGCTGCACGAGGATGAAGGAGCACTCTCCGGCCAGTGACGCTTGGTTGACGCAGAAGTGCCTCAGGACGCAAATGAGAGGAAAAAACGAGGGGTCACAGGCCCTGGCCCGCCGACACGCCCCTGCCCCTCCCACCCCACCAAGTATTTGTCGCCCAGAATGGCGCCTTCGGATGGCGTCCTGAGGCGACAATGTGGGCAGGTCACGGCATCCAGGCGAAAAATTTCCTCCTTGTGGCATGTTTCGCTGATGTCCGGGCATCCGGCTGCGCACCACCAATTCACAATCATTGCGAGCGATTCGCCCACCTGCTCAGGCCACTGCTCCGATCTAGGACAGCACCTGACCTTCCTAGCCATTTTCTGACGTGCTGAGTGTCCAGAATGAGCATTTGCACCAGCTGGCCCACATGGGACGAACGCCCCGCCGGGCTCAGCTTGTCTGTGTCGGTCGTGCTGACGGATTATCGTCGTCCCATTCAAGCACATGGCTCGCAGGGTCATAATAGTCACCTACCAAGTAGCGCTGGATGGAGCGAAGATCCGAATTATCCAGGTGTACTACGTAGATGCATAGAGTTGAGCAGGAATAGTGCCTTCATGCACAGCGGCCTTTCGTGCCAGCGCTGGCCACTCCATTGGCCCACACCACATGTGTCGCATCTTCAGAGCCTGTGTCGCTCTTGCCTGGGCCAGCCCGTTTCCTTGACCCATCCGCTTTCGTCGACGTGCAGCGTCACTTCCTTCCGTTGACGCAGAATTTTTTTTCCTGGGCACAGGTATGGGAGGTACCTGCCTCCAAGTACCCAGCTGTTGCCATTTCAAGGAAGCACACGCCATCAGCTGCTGCCCCACACCCTCCCCTCTGCCTCCTGCCCAACAACCCCTGGCCCATGCCTGGCGTGTCATGGGAGGAAAAGGACACCCCTCCCCTGCCCTCTCACGCCCCCACGCCCCCTCCGGAGAGCCACGCCCACCCTTTCTGAGCTTCCTGCCTGCAGGCATGATGTCCTGGGTGGGGCCCTCTCAGACCACCCCGGGCGACTGTGAAAGGTATGGCGATGACCCCGGCCCACTTTTCGCCTTCGCTCTTTCGCCCAGCGCCGGGGGGTGGTGACTTTGTACCACTGCTCAGGTATCGCTCCACCAGGATTCTTGCGAGAGGTGACTTCCTGTGGGTGCGAGGTGACTTGTCCGAAACCCAGTCATCCAGAAGTGGGCCGGGCTGTGAGCATCGAGATATATGACCCGGCAGGTTTCCTCCTCGAGAAGCTCTGCTCTCCTGCATCCCATCCTCTTCTTCACCACCACGACACCCAACGTCTCTTGACACTTCTTTCTTTCAACCTTCCCAAGTTGCCGAACCCCGTCCTTTGGAATTGGGCTTTCAAGTTATGAGACTGCTCCTTTCTTTATAGTCCACCCGGCACTTTCACCACCCAGACCAACTTTTTGCCTCCTCGACAGCGGCCTCGAACCAGTGTTTCTCAACACCTCGACGTAGTCGACCTCGTCACCACTGAAACCAGAGCTACCTCGCTCTTGACGACACCGCTCGTTCCACCACCCACACCCACACAACCGGGCTCTCTCGAAGCCTACCCTCGTCCACCATGGCCTTCGACCTCTGGACCCACCAGTTCTGCCTCTCCTGCGACAAGCAGACGGACGGTGCCACGTACTGCTCCGAGTCGTGCAGGCTGGCGGACTACGAGAAGACGTGCTCGTCGCCGACCTCGACCGACAGCTCGCCCGCCTTCTCGCCGCCCTCGACCCCGCTGTCGGCGCAGCAGCCCAGCAAGTTCTACCTCTCGCCGGCCTACGACTTCAGCTCCGCCCAGCCCTACGGCAGGACACCACTACCGCCGTCGTACCTCTCGCAGAGGGCAGCCTCCGTGTCGGCGGCGTCGAGCCAGCCGCGGAAGTCGCTGACGCCGTCGAGCTCTCACAGCAGCCTCTGCTCGATGCAGAGCGTCTCGTCCAACGGGTCCGAGTACCATCTCTCGGAGAAGTCCCGGAAGGAGCTCCAGGCGTACGCCGTCTCGTTCGAGCAGGTCAGGATGCACCGTCGACGATCGCACTAAGCTCAACCAACCCTCGAAGCTCCTCTTCGACCTCGACTCTTCCTCCACCTATACCACCTTTTTAATCGCTTCGAATCATGAATAACGCAAACCTCACAACTCCTGACGAACACCACTTCTCCCCTCAGCACCCTTCTCTCGACTCTCGAGCTCGCTGTTTACCAAACTCCTCCTCGCACCGACGAGTGTACAGGACGGGGACGGCACTCGAGCACATACACCAATACGACACAACATCCATCTCCTTTGTTCACCAATCATTATTTGTATCAAAAAACGGGCATTACACCGGAGCACAGCATGATAAAAAGTTTTGATTTTCCTCCTCGGCCACCGCTACATACCCTGTCATGGTTCCACCATGCGTGGGCCTGGCTTGTGCACTTTACCTGACAAAAGCGGCGACGGCGAAAGAGGAGGTCATCTACAACGAGAACCGGCAGGCGCTGTCCGGTCACCGGTTCTCGGGCACTTGTTTTACCACACGGCATATTTGGGATTCTTTGGGACACGGAATATTTTACGATACGGAATCGGGCGGGACCATTCAGAATGGTTGGGCGCGGCTGCTTTTGATTTTTCTACGGAACGGCGTTTTGGGAATGGGACGATGCATATTCTTACTATCTTCGCCCCAGTGTTGTTTTACGGCTGGGGCAAGCAAAGTTTATGGCACGGGAAGCGAACAGCACAGAAACCACAATGTCAAACATTACTGTACAGGAGACGTTGGGAGGAACACGCCAAGCGGACTAAGATAGAACCGGGCGAGATTGGCTCGACCCCGACGAACGGGGTTTTGGATGGAACGGGCCTTGAGCCATCCATGGAATTGGTAGCTAGTTGGCGAAGACAACAATGAGCCGATTTGAACTCTCAATTACTCTCTCAAACTCGGTGACTGAAAATTATGTGGGCGCTGCTGCTTGTGTACAAGCGGGACATGTGCAAGGGATGGGCAATACAATTCGGGGTTCGCCGTGGGACCTGTGACAAGGCCGACAGAATAAAGCCGCAACGCGGCACAAGTTGCCCGCCGGGAGTGCAGGCTAGCCCCATTCCCCGACCGGAACCAGACAGGCTGCCGGAAAACCATCAAGGCCCCTTTTATCTCCGTCCACCGCCGAATCCGACAGAGGCAAGAGTCGGTCTAGAAAACTGGCATTTACCGAGTCACATACAAGTACATACAATCAATACATACAGGGGGGCGAACGCGGTGGACTGATTAAAGTGGACAGACGCGGCGCATTCCAGGCGGTTCCTTCCTTCTGCCCTGCAGCACTGAACGAGATCGGCGGGCGCGGCGGGCTCGGAAGGTGCCGCTGGGCTGACTTTCGCTTCGATGGTGGGGCTCGCCCCTGCCCATGGGCAACCGGGCGGAAGCTAATGGATGGTGGTGGGAAGCGATACCGGCCGATGGGCCCTGAGCCAACAAAGAAAAGTAAAGAAAAGCCAAACATGGGAACTTTGAAATTTTAGAGGAAAATGCTCTTCCGAGGGTTTCCCGTCGTTCTGCCCTTTGTCTCATCTGTGGCTTGACTTAGGAGGGAGTTTCTTTTTTGCGGTGATGAGTAAACCAAACTACCCTTGTCTCTGTTCCAGGTATAATAACGGGGTTGAGGAAGAAAAACTTTTCATCCTGAGGTTCGTGACTCTTTTTTTTTCTTGGCGGGGCGGAGGTGAGATCTGAATCTCAGCGCTGGGATCGGGAATTATGGGAAATCGGGGATGGAGGCCACTCTCGCTCCCTCTCCACAGCAAGCCCACATGACGTGGAGAGAGCACTGGGAGACGGGGCCCACGGGCAGCGGCGGCCTTCCCTGTGTGGCCCGATACATGTATCGTCGGGGGGGGCGTGTAGGTGCTAGTGGGTAACTGTGGGCACATGGGCCTCCCCACAGCAGCCTAGCCAAGCCCAGCGATGACTGATGACGAGGACGGGGAAAAGTTTTTCGAACACACATCGTGGCCGGAGGGTTTTCTGCGGATGACTCGTTTCGCTCTTGATAGCACGTGGGGGGTTGGCATCACTGCAGTACAGTACGTCAGGGGCACGCACGGGGCCTTGGATCTGACGGCACAGCCTCCGGAAGGGGAATCCTTCCAAGGATAGGGCGGACTTCTCTTTCGCCTCTTTTGAGCAGGTAATCACGTCAACAGCGGGAGAGCATCCGGGGGCTTCGGCCGCCGCCCTCCAATGGGAGACCGAGACAGCTTGCGGATTGCAACGCTTTAATCGCCGGGTTGCATTGGAGGGTTTGCAGGGCAGGAAGCAAGGAACTGCGAGCCGGACGAACTCCTTCTTCGTTCTGCGGGTTTCCACGCACGAATTCCCTGCTTTTTTGCCGGGGGGTGGGCGCTGTTTCGAAGAATAGGTCCTATTGCAGGAACACGAAGAATCGCTGCTTGGCGGATGCCACCACCACACGTGGGATTTACACCGCGTCAGCAAAAGGTCCCCTTCCAGGTGCTTGCTTCGCCCCTCCACTCCCCCCCGTGCAGCCTTGGTTTGTCACCTCGTGGGCTGGGGGCTCTGCTATTACTCGGTAGAGTCTGCCCTGTGGGGAACGCTCGCTCCCCGCTAGGCGCAAAGCGAAGCTCCGCTCGGGTCCCGGCCAATGGCGGAGGCCCGGCACGGCCACGATGGATGACGGCGCTCACCCAGGCTAAGAACAGAGTTTAGTCTTCTCCATCCGCGTTTTCCGAGCGATGGGGAGGCGTCTGCGCGTTTGCCGTTAGTTCCGGCGCCGGAGCCCCGGTTATGACGCCCCCTTCCGCACCGAAAGCTCCGGCTGCTTGGAGTCTTATTTTTGGCTTTGAGGGGATGACGGAGTGCTGACGGGCGGAGCGCTAAGCTGGCCCGTCGCATCCGCAGCAGCGCCTCCGGCGGCCGACGGACGGAGGAACGTCTCCGCCAACACCCCCCCTGCGTTCCATTTCCTTTGGTGTTTACAGCACAGCACGCCGGTGGGCTCGGAGACGGGGCCCCACCGGCTGCAGCTTGCCTTTTTCTCGGCTGCCCCCCTGGCCTTCCGCTTACACGGGGGGGATATGCCCTCCCAGGTATGAGGTCAACTTGACGATTTGGCTGTTTCAGGGAAAATGGGCAGCTTCCAAGGTCTTCTCTCGGCATTGGTTTTTTTCCTTCGTTTTCCTTCTCCGTCCTTGGCGTTGACACCCCCTGCCAGGGCCAAAGGGCGGAGCAGAGCTTAATATACGCTGGGCCAGTCACAGCTTCTTGATCGGCAAGGTGTGTGCGTTGCGGGTGGGCCTGGGGCGGACCTGTTTGCGCTGCTGGCGAGGACTTCATCCTCTGCCCTATTTCGTACCTTGATGGCTGCTGGCGAGGCCTTCCTCCTCCTTGTCCTGCTTCGTACCTTGATGGCTGCTGTGGACCGGCTGTCCACTATACTATTTCTTTCTTCCCTCTTTTTTCACGAGTACATGTATGGCTCTACGGGGCCTCTATGGTGCCTATGCCGACCTCGTCCACAAGCTTAATGCACCGTTTCATCCGCTGCGGGAGCGACGCTCTCCCACGGTGGCAACGGTGACCCAGCGTCCAGCTTGTCATCGATGACGGAGCTCCCCCCCTCCAACGTCCAACCTCTAGACCACTCAGAACCCGCCGAGGAGCGAAGCACAGCAGCGCCGGAAACCTCGCTGGGCCCGCCCCGTCCACGGAACCAAAAGGGAGATCCGCACCGGGCGGGACAAGGGCGGCACGGGGAAGGCTTCCCTGCCGTGTCATAACGTCACGGGAGATATACCCATGGCGGGAGGACCCCCATCGTGTTTGTCGCACAGAGACCACCCTGGCCGAGGCGAGAGCGGGATCGTCGATCTCGAGAGCTGGCCCGCTGCCGTGTTCTGGCTGCGGGCTGTGGACGTCTCCAGGCCTCATGAGACCCCCCCCCCAATAGCGCCATGCCTCATCTCCCAGTTGATATAGGCACCTTATGAGCACGGGGCGACCGGGACCAATCTCAGGCCGACCGTGGCGCGACCCAGATGTCCAGATCGGCCGCCCTCCGCTCGCGGGACGAGCTCTTGGCCCGCGCAAGCGACGCCCGAGATCTCAATCAAGCCCCCGAGGCCCTCTCTCATTCGATGATCGAGGGCGACTCGCTCCCGCCCTCTTACGCGGCACGGGAAGACAAGGATGGGCCCCCCTGCTCTTCTCGTTCTAAGAGTTGAATGAGTATTAATATCCTGAGCCATTGTTTCAGCCCCCGTCCTCCACGAATAGCCTAAGGGAATTTCACATGGGGTATAACCATGTGGTAGAAGATTCCAGCCCGCCCAGACTTTAAAACCACTCTCGTTCCA